>CM042242.1:32376861-33059361 GCA_023566225.1 Romanogobio albipinnatus
ATATATATATATATATATATATATATATATATATATATATATATATATATATATATATATATATATATATATATATATATATATATATATATATATCGTCATAACGTCCTCCCCTAAAACTTATATCGTTTTTGTATAGTTTTTGTCAGTGTTTATTTAAAAACTCCAATTATCAAATTCCAATTATGCAGAATATAAGATGGTAAATATTTAATTGATGAGTTATCAATACAATATATAACACAACAATACATAGGACATTATTTTACCCCAAAATTCAACATACTTGTCAGATCTATTTGTAAATCTCAAAATCAATCTCAAAATTCTTTCCCGTTTTAGCTGTGTTTTGTGTGTTTTACAAATTACTACAAATTACTACAAATATTTGACCAATCTGAATTAAGTATTCCGGAGAGCTATAATAAATGCATAGTGGTAGTGCTGTTTAATACTATACTGAGCAGAACAGACATAAGAAGATGCCTTTGAATTTGTAAGTGTCGATTTATTTCTGTTAATTTATTACGTATTAAATATTATTAACTTAATTAAGTTATGGCCTCCATCACGGACAGCTAGCCAAATCAGTCTAACTTGATTATGAAGGTTATGAATGTGAACTCATGAATAATGAATTATCCATAATAACGTTTCACTTCCTCTGTCTTTTCTCTCATATTCACTGAATGATGATGACAATATAATCAGAACAAGTAAAAATGTGTAGGCTGCGCTATACACCCAGGGTCAGATAGAGTTACACCTAACACACACAAACACATGTGCAGATGCAGAGATGAATATCTCACAATTATGTTAAAAAGCAGAACAAAATGTATTTTTCCACTGAGGCTCTCGATGGAGAGACAGAAAGAGAGGACTGTCGAAAGATGAGAGAGCTAGGAGGACGTATATGTGGCAGAGTCAGGGTGGAGAAGTAAATCCGATGAGGTAAAACTGTCACATACCAAATGTCTTTTAATACATCCATGATGAAGACACAGACATGAAGGAACTCTTGCGTGTATAGACTGACTGTCTCTCTATAGACACACTCATACACTGACTCATTTCCACACACACAGGACGCTTGTCAGATTACATCAAGGCAGATGTGCTCTAGCTCTCCACTTCAGTGTCTAAATATTGTCTTTTTCTCTTGCACACACACACACACACACACACACACACACATACCCACACACACACATACACACACACACACACACACACACACACACACACAGACACACACACACACACACACACACACACACACACACACACACACACACACACACACACACACACACACACACACAGCATATCAGAGTTCACCTCAGTTATGTAAGTGACATACAGTTGGGTCCAAATGTCTTTAAAATTAAATGGAATTAAACAAATAAATGTAAACATCCATCCATCTTCTTCCGCTTTTCCGTAAATGTAAACATGATTAGCAAAAATGAATAAGAAATGTAAGATTCTGTTACTATTTCTAGATCAGTTATCATCAAATATTTGTGACCTTGTGAGTTTTTCAGTTTTTCAGATTATATTAGATATTTTTTCATGTATTGACTGATATTGGATATTTAATTTTGCATGTTAATTTCTATTTTTACGTTATTATGTTTTATAATGTTCACTTGTAGCATTTTAATCATTTAAAATTATTTATTTTACAACTTTAAAAAGAAATAATATATGTATTTGTATATATTAGTGCTGTCGGTAACACTTTATAATAACTACACGCTATGAAGCATTAAGCATTAGTAAATAGTTAATTCATCATTTATAAAGCATTAATATACATTAATAGGCAGTTCATAAATACAGCTATAAATGCTTTATTCTTGATTTATAAGCGTATCTATAATGTGTTTAATAATTGTATTTTCATACTTTATAAATTATCCATTTATCGTCTAAATTAAGTATTACATTATTTACAAACTAGTTATTTAGGAGTAGTCAGTGGTTCATCAGATAATTTAGAAAGTGTAAGTAAATGATTAATAAACTATTTAAATATACATTTATAAATCGTATTATTTAGACACATAGAAATAGTTACTCAGTGTGTTAATAAATGCTTTATTAACACGTATTTCCACTGTAATTCATGATTAATTCAGGTAGTTCTAAAACATTTAGTAGTTGTCAGTAAACTCTTTTTATGAGCTCATCTAAAGTGAGGACTATTTATGCCTCGTAAAGCTTTTGTAAAGGAGATTTAAAGGCTCTGTTCTCTAATGTTTTAAAGTTAGTACTGTTTTGACACTATAACATATTTTATTATATTATTATTGTTTTATCTCAATTTGATTTGTTGTATTTTGGCACTCCTGTAATCCAGTGTGATCCACTGGTACATTTTATTCAGCAATGTTTACACTTTACATAAATGTATTTTTATATCAGATTGCAGAGGCTTAGTTTCATTTGACTGCAGTTATGTTTTCTGGCAGTCTACAGGAATATTATTTTCTATGACATTGAAAAGGTTTAATTTTAAATTTATATTAAGTTACTAGTTGTACAGACTCCATTTTTGCATTTTGGAATAAATATTTATATGTTCTATATTCCTCTGTGTTGTGTTTGTTTCCTTTTTATGCTCAGAATAGAACTGAGCCTTTATATCTCATTTGTAAAAGCTTTACGAGGCATAAATAGTCCTCACTTTAGATAAGCTCACAAAAAGAGTTAACTGACAACTACTAAATGTTTTATAACCACCTGAATTAATCATGAATTACAGTAGAAATACGTGTTAATAAAGCATTTATTAACATGCTGAGTAACTATTTCTATATGTCTAAATAATAAGATGTGCAAATGTAGGCCTACATTTAAATAGTTTATTAATCCTTTACTTTCACTTTCTAAATGATCTGATGAACCATTGACAACTCCTAAATAACTGGTTTGTAAATAATGTAATACTTAATTTAGAAATGATAAATTGATCATTTATAAAGTATGAAAATACAATTATTAAACACATTATAGATACGCTTATAAATCAAGAAAGCATTTATAGCTGTATTTATGAACTGCAATAATGTATATTAATGCTTTATAAATGATGAATTAACTATTTACTAATGCTTAACTAATGCTTCATAGCGTGTAGTTATTATAAAGTGTTACCGTGCTGTCAAACGAATAATTGTGTAATCGCGTCCAAAATCAAAGTTTGTTAACATAATATATGTGTGTACTCTGCATAATTATGTATACATAAATACACACACACACAAATATTTCTTAAATATATATATATATGTGTGTGTGTGTGTGTGTGTGTGTGTGTGTGTGTGTGTGTGTGTGTGTGTGTGTGTGTGTGTGTGTATATATATTCAAATATACATACTAATTATACACAGTATACACACATATATATGGTATTTTGCATACGCAGAAATCTGTCATTTGAGAAAATACCAAATACTAAGTCAGATACTACTAATACAAGGCTCTCTGTCAAAATGAAAGTGGTCTCTACAAATGAATATCATCCTTTGTCTGACTCTGAAATTTGCACTTATCTTAGTATATTTGTGATTAACTAATTCTACCATTATCCAAACACACCTGACATTCAAAACGTGTCCAGTCAAGTCGTCACATTTATTTATATAGTGCTTTATGCAATACAGATACAGAATACATTCACTAAAATAAACATCAAAATAACAGTGTTAATGTTGCAAAATTCCTCAATTATGAAACAACTTCAACTTCATCTTTAGAGCAGCCCAACTGAAGACAATAGTGTCATTATTCAGATCAAGTCAGTTCAGTGTTGATTCAATCCAGTTCAATAAAAAAGTAAATGTTTCAAATTTCAGTTCATCAATTATCCAACAAATTAAATTCAGCTATAAAGCAGCTGTTAAAGCACATAAACATGTCTAAAATATGTTCTCAGACGAAATGTATAAACACTTGTAAAATTTGAGAAAATGCTGACCTCTGAGCCATTTCTGTGAAATTTGTGCTAAGGTTTCACTGTATTTCTGTGTGAGTATATGTGTATAAAATTATTAAGGAGAGAGAAGATAAAAAAGGGATATCTTCCTCTTCTCTTTTTTTATGGGATGTGCAGTTGTTTGGCTGAAAATTGTGCAGCGGTGATGGCCATAGCTACATAAATCATAGCTCCATAACTTCAGTAATGAAGAAACTGCCGGGAAGGGTAGAGAAAAAATCCATTTAATGTCAAGGACGCAGTGGCAGAGGGTGTGTAGGTGTGTGTGTGTGCGTTCTTATGTGTGTGTCTGTGTGTGTAAAAGGAGTCTGTTTGATTTATGGGCCCAATCTTGAGCAGTCCTTGGCAGTGTGATGCATAAAACTCTTATCTGCAGTGTGTGTGTGTGTGCGCACATTCGTGTGTTTTTTTGTCAACTCATCCTTAGAACATTTAGTGTGTTTGTTGCCTATATAATACAACTTCCATGAGAGATTCATTACAGTCACTGAATCTTCCCTATAGGTGTAAACAACAATAATATACAAAACAAAACTGCACATCTCAAACTTTTTTATTATCCTAACACAAACCACAATAAGCGCCCACAATACACGAGCGAAATTGGATGTATGGAAAAAGGGAAAGATGAACAATAGACAGAGATTAGCATTGGAGTTATGATTATTATGAACTAAAGATGCATGTAGGCATTGCAGCTGTTTCTTCTTTAAGGACGTTTAATTACTAGTTATTTTAGTTAAATCTGCCCTGTGTCATTTTGGAAACAATGCCCCTGCCCAATAACAAGTAGCTAATTCAACACATTTCTGAAAACAAACTGTTTATGTTCAAATTATTTGGTGTTATATCACTATGTGTAATATTAAATATTGCCCTCTTTTTTTCTGAGAAGTATAGTAAGGAAAAAGATGGAAAGAGAGAAACAGAGCAATACAGGGATTACTAAATTACATACATACATTATTTTATTTCTGCCTTTGTGTAATTGTTTCTTGATCCCAATACTGATATAAACTACTGTTCAAAAGTTTGGAGTCAGTAAGATGTAATTATATTTTACCAGTGCTAATAGAAGAAGCATACAACTGAGGTGGTAACCATAACAACAGAATTAAATATATATTTTTTTTATTATTCTATTACAGATTGTTTACATATCACAAGTAAAAAATAAAAAAAAGTTTAAAATATCTTCATGATGGTTGATGTTAGCAAACTGTCTCTGGTGCCAGAGATTCCTTTAAACAGTTTGCATGATTGAATAATGTGTGACAGATGTCATAGTTTGTGGCCAACCAGAGTAATTGTGAGGGCTTTCTTGTAACAACTTTGTTATGTTGAGATTACAAGAAAAATATGTTGTGCATGGTCTCTGAAAGGCACAATATGTAATTTTCACCGTTAGACGTTGCTTATTCAAAACATAGGCGTAGCTTGATGAAGCCTTGATTTCACAGAATCATGGGAATTCACCTCCACAGCCGGTGGAAAAGAATCTGATGTAGAGACTTGCACTGATGTAGAGACCCAACCCAATAAGTGCTGCGTGGAGCTGAGTGTGGGCTCGGGCGGTAAGGTACTCGTGTGTGTGCGGGTTGCGGGAGGATAAAATAATTTCTCCTTATATACCCACGAGGTGGGGCGTAGTTGCACTATGCAAATTCCGCTGACCCATGGCATTGTTTTGCCATTGGCTCATTTTGTAGAACTCGAAGGTGAAAGGCTTCTTGGTGAAACCCCCATTCCGTCAGTCCCTGGCGTAATATCTCCGTTCCCTCCTTCAGGGAACAAGGGTTACAAACGTAACCGAGAAGTTTCTGTTTATAACATGTTTTTGCTGCATTGTCCAATCACGGAAATTTGTTTTGATTACTAGATCGCAATGGCCAATCAGATGCATTTAAGAAAGAATCCACTCACCACTCAAAACATCTGAGTTTTTGTTCAGTGCTGAATTCTGCCTGCTGGCAAACCCTCTGATTATAACAAAGTGGAGACATTATGGAAGATTCATTGTGCAATCACTTTCATTGATAAGAGAATTTTGTGAGATCACTATGAACTGAGATAATAGCGTTTTAGGAATTATTAAGGGAGTACACGTTGCACGCATTCTGGCACCCTAAACGATGCACACGCTTGCTTTCCAAAGTTGTCCAAAAATCCGTCCCGCACAGGTCTCTAATCTAATGCGACTCAGAAATCATATTCATAGATGAGCTCATGTATTAAATATTTATTAACATTACTGTAGTAAAGTGGGACTGAAAGCCGCTGGAGCTGAACGAGGCCGCTGGAGCGAATGCTAATGAGAGCACGATACACGGCTCGAGAGCAGTGGAGCTTTTATTATGCCACAGAAGACCGCTTCCACTTCTTCCAGTCATGCGTATGTGGGGTAACACAGCTCTGTTTTATCATATTAGATACAATTGAGTGTGTTGAAAGTTGTGTTATAATGCTACTCTGTGTGCTCGCTCGGCGGCTACTATGAGACACTGCAGTAAGCTAGATCGATATTAGGTATGGTAAAACATGATATAAATCAAGGAAACTAGATTTAAACAATAAGACAATGGCCCGGTTTCACAGACAGGGCTTAGACTAAGCCAGGATTAGGCCTTAGTTCAATTAGGACATATAAGTGACTTTTTTAAACGTGCCCAAGAAAAAAACATTACTGGTGTGCATCTTGAGACAAAACAATGCCACTGACATATTTTAAGATTTGTCAGTGCAAGATTCTTTCAGTTAAAACAGCACAAACATGCATTTTAGTCTAGGACTAGCTTAAGCGTTGTCTGTGAAACCGGGGGTAACTGTGTTGAAGTCCATACATACCATTCTCATCTCCGTGCGTGCCATAACTCTGTCTGACGCACCCACCGCTAGCCTAGCTTAGCACAAAGACTGGAGGTAAACGGCTCCAGCTAGCCTAGTGCTCAATAAGAGACAAAATAATGCCAACATTTTCCTATTTACATGTTGTGATGCGTACAGTTACATTATTACATATTAAGCAGCGCCTGAAAATAGTCCCCAGCATGCTCACTGTGCAAGCAGGTTGTCACATTGGTTATGTTGACGGAAGTTGCGAAATATCATTGCGTCTGCTTCAACCATGGTACGGCAGTAAATTTCCATGATTACTACGCAGGAATGAGAGTATAGTTCCTAACCATATCGGTCTAGAAAATCGTAACTTTTCATTTTCCGTCGGCCTTAGTACACGATGTAACTATACACATCACAACATGTAAATAGGAAAATGTTGGCACACACAGAGATGAGAAGTGTATGTATGGACTTATCTAACTCTGGGGGATATGGTGAATAAGCTAAAGTTCCAAAAAATCGACGTGTTCCTTTAATAAAAAAATCGTACATGTTGTGCCTTTAAGACTTCTGTACAAAATGACAATACAGAAGGCAATCTAGACAGAAATGAGGAAATATTGCAGTAAGGAAGGAAATGTCCATCCAAGATGCTGGGTAGCTCAGTGTAAATCAGTTCCTCTTGACCTGGTTGTGTCAGTTGAAATCGGGCTGTTGTGTGACTCATAGTCTTAAATATGCACAGACACAGCCCACTTCAGAAAAAAACACTTACTAACCTCCACCATGGAAATTCTATATTAATCAGTCACATAAAAATATAATAATCCTAAAACTACAGAGAAAAGGATCAAAAGGGGTATAATCAGCACAAAAACCAGGCATGATTGCAGAATTTTCATACAGCGACAAGACATTCTGCCATGTAAGAAGCGATTTCTGCCCTTTCTCTGACATTATGCCAATGCTAATTAATAGATTCATTTCACAAGGGTTCACATGAGTTGACCTGCATGTGACTGTATGTCATCAAGCTGCTATGTGCAGTATGCAGGCTTTACCGTTCAGTTGACTTCTCAGTAAAAAGCTCTGTCATCTGGTATGCAGATCTTTTCTCTGGACTCCCTCATACAGGTCTGACAGCCGTGGTAAAGATCAGCCTGAGGCTTACAGCAAAACAATTACCTTTTTATGTTTTTACAGGCGTAATGTTAATGACTCACCTACTCACCTATGTGTGTGTGAGTTTCAGGGGAAGTTAATGAGATAAAGAGATTTGCTTGCTTTTGTGGAGGTAAAAAGTCGAAAGCGTGAAAGAATGAATGAATTTGAATTACTCTTCTGTGGTTCACACCTTCTGTGGTTTTCTCAGTGTGATTCACGTGATCTGGAAAACCCGCTTGACTGCTAATAATAAGTGAAATGCAACAGATCCTGCGCATCCTGCACATTTTCATTAAAGCACAACGGACATGAAAAGACTTATTGGCTCTTAAATGACAGAGAGAGATAAGAAGCGAGAGAGCAAAGATACATAGAGAAAGAAGATGTGCTCTCCATGCCAGTTTTTTCTTCTATATTATGGTTAAGTTAGCAGTCCCAAATGCAGAGAAAGCAGTGATGTACTGTCCAAACACAAATTCACTGATGCACAATGCCTAGTACAATACTGTTTACACAGAGTTCATTGTCCCATGAACAGCAGGAAGATGGTTAGCCTCATTCTGATAAAATAAACATCAGGGTCTCTTGAGGGTTAGTTACAGAGAACATCTGCAGTACACACATACACAGTATGACTAATTATTAATGAAATCAATACATGATCATTATTCATTTTGCTTGGCTGCAGTGCGATGAAAATATTTAGCACTAAAACAACTTGCAAGGGACAGTTCACCTAAAACTAAAAATGTATGACTTTCTGTCTTCTGCAAAATGCAAAAGAACATGTTTTGAAAGGTCTAAACATTGGATGCCAAATATGGACAAAAAACAGACCATGAAAAAAAAACAAGAAAAATAAATATTACCTCAAGATTTTGAGCAATGTTGTTATGTCGAGATGAAAAGTAATTAGTTGTCATAATAAAATATTTCTATTAGAATCCATTAGAATTTGACAGAATATTGTCATAAAGGGATGCACATGGTCAGCAGACTCAGCAATAATAATCAGGTAGGCGGCGACATTTTAAACGATGCTAAATTGGAATTGATAGTTCTAAATAATGTGTGAGAAGATCATATTTCCCCCGCCATTACACCACAGCATGAACCGTGCACTGGTGTCTATTTTGTCAGCTATTGTCAATTTAATGTCTTAGTCCTGTGTCAAATGTACTTTTAGTTTTTATCATATTTAGTCAATTTAAGTCAATGTCTGAGCATTTTAGTCTAGTTTTAGTCAGGCCCGGTTCTGCAGGGGTGCTAAGCACCCTCAAACACAAGAAAGAGCACCCTCAGTTGATACTCTAATAATATGTGACCCTGGACCACAAAACCAGTCATAAGGGTCCATTTTTTAAAATTGAGATTTATACATCATCTGAAAGCTGAATAAATATGCTTTCCATATGGTTTGTTAAGATATAAATATTTGGCTGAGATATGACTATTTGAAAATCTGGAATCTACGGGTGCAAAAAAAACTCCTAGATATTGAGAAAATCGCCTCATTATTGGGCTAATTTTTGGGTGAACTATCCCTTTAAAAGTCTCACTGTACACTGGTGGAGCCATTGTTTAACCTATGTCTGCCCTCTGATTTTGGATACGGCCTGGTTTTAGCCACAGAAAAGTCACACTGCATAATCTCATACTGATACTAATCTTAAACTGATACTCTCAATTATTTTGCTCAAAATTATAATCACAACGATTGTTGTCATTTGAGAAAAGTATTTTTACATTGCATCAGAATTATTGTACTTTCACCTATAAGCACAAATCAAGAGAATGTCAACCCAAATGCATGGTAGACTATTTATCATATACATAAATTATGAAAACTGGTAAAAACAAGTTTCTTCTTTAAAAAATTAAAACAGTGAAATTATAATCCAATAATTCCAAATTACATTAATGTTTTTCTATTTAAAAAAAAAAAAAACAGCAAAAAGACTGTAATGTCACAGAGTAAGTGCAGTTATTCTGATTACACAATCACAAATCAAGAGATCCCTGTTTGGATTTATCACAGTTCATCACTGAGAAGGTTGGATCGTAGGTGGCTCGTGACAGAACACAGACTGGCTGAATGACACTTTCATTTAAAGTTTTTTGGCTTTTAGTATGAATATGTTACCCTTAACGTTACCTATAAACTAGTGTGCTCTAAAGCAAAGACAAATTTTGCATTTAGAAGATACAAGCATTCAAAACTTACAGCCTCTCACTTCTGCCAATATGGATCAATGATTTTGATGACATTACACTGCACTTAAGATTCTCATCATATTTTCTGTCCAATCAAAAGCTCTACACAGCGGGATCTGAGATATACAAACTACTCCATCTGGCACCAACGATCATTCCACTGCCAAAGTCAAATTTTGTTTTAGCCATTCTGATGTTCAGTTTGAGTTGATAAAGATGCTTTATTAAGTTTTCAGATCTCGTCGTGAATGTTTTTCTTACCAGAAATCCAGACATGGTGTGAAAATGTCTTAATAGGTTGATGAGCATACAAATGCAATACACAAATGCTTTACACTGAATGTAACCAGCCAAGCTTATTACACACAATACATCTATGCACATCCCATTCCCAACATCTGCAGCATCCACATGCTCCATTGGTCTGTCATTTTACAGTACATCATGCTAAAATCACGACTGAGTGCCTGGATTTGTTAGCACCATTGACACAAATGACCTGACAGTGTAATGACAGGGAAAACTGTTAGCCTGGGGTCAGTGGACTGCAGATGGACTGGCTCATTCCATGCTAATGCAGCATTAGTCTGGCAGTTAGAGAAATGGCCCAGCACCGATCTGATCAGTGGTTTGAGCTCTAGTGGTGCACATGTCAGCTGATACGATCCAGCTTATCCCACCTCTGTTGTAATGCGTTTAACCTCTTGATGCACTGCATTACAGCTGACCCTAAGCTCTGACCCTCGGCTCTGTCAGTATATTGAGATGGGGATCGTTTTCCACAAAGATGAGGTGTGTGGAATCATGAATTCATATATGTTGACTTATGAGGTTTGTGTTTGTTCAGTCCTTCTCAGTAAGACAGGTTATTTGCATGAGTGTTTTTTGTTAAGGATGTATTATGGTTATGTTATGCTAATGAATTGCTATAATGGCTGAGTACATTACAATTACTGCTTTACATTTCGTTTCTAAGGTTAGCAATTTACGCGTTTTTATGAAAACGAAGTGTTTAATTGTATAGAATCTGCTTGTGTAGTCAAATCTTAAAAGTATACTTAAAAACAAAATGTTCTTGCAGATAATATAATACAAATGAAAGAGTACACTTTCATATTATGAAATGTCATCAATTCCATACATTTCATCAATTTCAGACATACACTTTCATGACTGTTTATTAACACACTTAAGTAGGCCTACACATTGAAAAAGAGCTCTTTTAATGTCAAATTAAAATGTTACTTTAAAGCACATTTTAAATCATTATTTTTCAATAACCTTTTTGTACACTTTTTTTTATTTATGTTGACTAACATACTAAAGCACATACAAAGCACTTGATTATAACTACTGTGCTATTCGATATTACATTTAAAGTATATTTTAAATGTATTAAATTGCAAATTCATCATTACAAGTTTGTGATTTACAAATATATTTAAATTCTTGACATACTTGATTCAGTAGAATTAACAATAAAGTGTAGAAAAGTGAGATAACATACTCCTAATATGTTTTTCTTCTTCTTTTTGGTTCCCCTTTTAGTGATCATTATAACCCCTAAAGGCCCCAACATACTTACATACTTTTTTCGCTCTTCGCTTGGGGCTAAAATGAAGTTGGAAATATGTGACCAGCGATATACTGTTTGCGAACATCTAATGCCACCCATGCTGCTGAGAGCGGAGTTTTAATGAATATCTAAATATGTGCTGCGTGATAACAAAATAAACACACAACAAAACTGAGAAAACTGCAAGCATTTTTGAATAAAGCATAAGAAAAGCATCTGAACATAGCAACGTGGATATGTGTGCACAAGCTTTGCGATTCGGCACTCTAGTAAAGTCACATCACGTTTATTTATATAGCACTTTATACAATAGATTGCTTAAAATCAATTTTCTACTGTAAAGCAGCTCTCCAGTGTGTTCATGTTTTCACTTGCAGACGTCTGACCTCGACGGACTGAACAGGAGAAATTAACCTTATTACTTACTTTGACTATCATGTAGGGAGCTGTTAATGAAAATGGGTGTTTGTTTTTTTGGGGGGGGATGGAAGGGATGACTTTGCCATCGAAGGAGTAGAGGAGCTAAATAACAATTAGACATTCGGCCTGAATTATCACAGTAACACAAATTGCTTTCACTTATTGATGACATAGTCAATGCCTGTGTTGCATAGCATTTACGTGAATGTAGGAGCAGAAGCATCAAGATATGGGTGTGATCCTTTTGGGTAGGGGCGTGTTTGTTTTGGTTATTTCAAATATCAACAGTGTTTACCAGAAATTGTTTACTGCACCTTTAGCATTCAGGTTACACTTCAGTATATTATTTTAATGTTCATTATGTCCGTAATAAGTATTCTTTTTTAATGTATGCTAAAGCGTACTTCTTTTTCAGAAGGGTTATTATCAGAATCAGAAAGAGCTTTATTGCCAAGTGTGATTGCACACACAAGGAATTTTTCTTGGTGCTGAATCTTCCAGTGCACATATACAATACAAACACAACAAGAACATAGTAATACAAATTCTAAGAATAAAAATATGAAAAATAGTATAAAAAATATAAGGTCACAGTTACGTTTAGACAGAATAAATATTTACAGATTATGAACATATTTACAGTATTTGGGGGGGGGGGGGGGGGGGGATTTAACTGTTCAAGAGGGAAATGGCCTGTGGGAAGAAACTGTTCCTGTGCCTAGATGTTCTAGTGGCCAGTGATCGGAGTCGCCATCCTGATGGTAACAGTTCAAACAGGTTGTGTCCAGGGTGAGTGGAGTCTGGGGTGATTTTCCCTGCTCTCTTCCTCACTCTGGAAGAGTACAGGTCCTGGAGGGTTGGCAGGGGAGCACTAATAATCCTCTCCGCAGTCCGAATTGTGCGTTGTAGTCTCTTGATGTCAGATTTGGTAGCTGAACCAAACCAGACAGTGATGGAAGTGCCTAAGACAGACTCAATGACAGCCGCGTAGAACTGAATCAGCAGCTCCTGTGGGAGGTTGAACTTCCTCAGCTGACGAGGGAAGTACAGTCTCTGCTGGGCCTTTTTCACAATGGAGTCAATTTGATTGTCCCACTTCAGGTCCTGAGAGATGGTAGTGCCCAGGAACCTGAATGACTCCACTGCTTCCACAGTGCTGTTCATGATGGTGAGTGGGGGAGAGCTGGGCTGTACACTATCATCTCCACCGTTTTGAGCGTGTTGAGCTCAAGGTTGTTATAACTGCACCGGACAGCCAGCTGTTCAACCTCCAGTCTGTAAGCAGACTCGTCACCGTTTTGAATGAGGCCGATGACAGTGGTGTCATCTGCAAATTTCAGGAGCTTCACAGAGGGGTCTTTAGAAGTGCAGTCATTGGTGTACTGGGAGAAGAGCAGTGGGGAGAGAACACACCCCTGGGGGGCGCCAGTGCTGGTAGTGAGAGTCCTGGATGTGAGTTTCCCCAGTCTCACGAGCTGCTGCCGGTCTGTCAGGAAGCTGGAGATCCACTGACAGATTGAGGATGGCATGGAGAGCTGGGTCAGTTTAGCTGAGAGAGGATCCGCACTTCTGTAAGCATCCTCTTTGGCAGATCTTGAAAGGTTAGTCATGTTTGTTTGTTTTTCAGTGGGTTATGTCAGCATAATAGTGTAATTACAAAATCTAGCAGCAGAAGCTAAAGTGTTGATGCTAACCAGCTAATGCCTGACTCTCTAGTGCAAAGTCTGGACCAGTCAGTTCTGGCACACTTACCTTCAGCAAACCATTTTGTGCTTGAGGCAAAAGCTATGGAGTGAAAATGTACCATAAAAATTAGGAACTGGATGAAACGGCCACGGTTTCTGTTTAAGCTATTGAGAACTGGAAAAACTGTTGAAGGAAAAATGAGAAAGTGGTGAATTCCGTTAATAGGATTGTATCCATCAATGCATTTTGAGTGCAGTACATTCAATTACCCACGCAACCCTGCTCATGCGCCTGTCGTCATTTTCTGCAGGATGAGACAAAACTTTGAAGATCAAAGTGTGTGTGTGTGTGTATCACAGCGGGAGGTTTATTACTAGGGAGGATGTTTCACGTCTCATTTGGAATCAGTCACTTACAACACCAAACGGAGCGTTTGTGTCCGTTTTGAGTCTCATTTACCCAGTACAGAACTCAGCCTTGGCCTTGGATGAGACCACAGTTATGAGGATGTTTTTTTCATGCTATAAGAGTTTAACTTAACCAAATTAACTCTTTTATATGTTCTTTATTTTTCTGCCTTTCTTCTCTCTGTTTGTGTTCTCTCTTCAATTTTAAATGGTTGATGCTCCGATTTATTAATAACATTTTAGTAGTGACTTCCCCTCCCTTTTAAATTTTAAATTTTAGTTTCAGTACTTTATTGATGTGATTGTAATAGATGGCTAAAGCGTCAATATACACAACAAGTTCACAACACAACAAAAAAAAAAGAAATGAAAGAAAACAATATCAATGATAATAATTATTTAACAAATCAAATTAAAATGTTCACGCATGTTCTCCCTTCCTTTCACTTCTCCTTCAGCTCTCTCATTACCACTGTTATCAAAACTTTTAATCTCAGACAAGTAGTTCTCTCAGCAGCTTTTCGTTATCCAGCCACCTGTCAGAACCCCCTGCCCTGCGCCCCCCTGCCATCGCATACATATACTCACATATTGTCTGTACATTCTGTCTGCATTCTCCTGTGTGCTTTCTTTTCTCTCCACACACAAACACACTCTCAATTTCACTGTGCCATGTTTAAAACAAATTGAATGCATGTGCGCACACACACACACACACACACACACACACACACACACACACACACACACACACACAAACAAATGCAGACATAACATAGTTCTTGGAATGAAATAAGTTTTCCCTGAGGTATTTTCATGATTAACAATCCAGGGCAAAACTATGCTAGGGAATTATTCTTCTGCTTTGTTATTAGGGCAACAGAAACCGACTCAAGAACAGACACCTTGCATGGTATATCATTACCATATCAGTTATAGGCTAATATTCAATTTTTTTCACCCTGTAATTGGATAACATTGTTAAATATAAGCTTTAGCAAATCTTAAAATTAATAGCTTTTTCATGCTGAACATTATACTTTTTTTCGATGCCTAAATTCACTAGAAGCACTCATTTTTGTATTTATTCATTCATTTATTTAATTTAGACAGAATATTAGAATACCACTTAGCAGGTATCATGAAAATAATTAGGTGTTTATTGATGCGTCTTTTTTCTGCCACTTTTGATCAATTTAATGTATTCTTGCTGTATTAATTTCTTAAACATTTTGAATGGTAGTGTACTACCTAAAAAAAAACACTTTGCAACAACTTAGTTCGTTCTGTGTGTAAATGCCTAGTTCTGTCATGAAACTCTAGATGGCGCAGGCTGATGGGTCTGATCTGCAAGACTGGGGCTTTATTAGTGCTGTTCATTGATTTTAGTAAATGTTTTGACATTTGGGTATAAAGTGTTTTAAAGGTGAACTATGTAAGATTTTTGCAGTAAAATATCCAAAAACCACTAGGCCAGTGTTATACATTTTGTTCAGTTTAGTACTTAGAATATCCCAAATGTTTCCAACTATTTGTAAATCGTGAGAAAATGCTATTTTAACCAAGGAACCGGGACGTGTGAGCTATGCATTTGAGGGAGTCGCCTGTCGATTGCGTTATATCTGCGTTACCCTCGGTTTCCGGTTTTATTTAGCAGAAACGCTTTAATCTCACTGCAGTGTGAACAAGTGTCATAGCAGCCACCGAGCGAACATCATAACTTCCTTTTCAACACACTCAGATATATCTAATACGATAAACAGAGTTGCGTTACCTCATACTCATGACTGGAAAAGAGGAAGTGGCGTCGGTGACCGTGTCATAATAAAAGTCCCGCCGGCGACTATGCCGTAATAACAGTCCCGCTCTTCAATCGCTCCTGCGGCCTTGCTCAGCTCCACAACACTCGGTCCTGCTCTGCTTCATTCTACAGTAATGTTAATAATCGCATCCATGAACATGATTTCTTCCCGAGTCCTATCCTGACTCTTTTCTACCGCTGTGAGGTGAGGACCACATGTCCCAAGATTCTCAAACGTGGCATCATCAAACTACGCCTTTGTTTTGAACAGGCGACCTCTAGTGGACGGAAAAGTTACATACACTCTAAAAACGTTTACTATGATTTACTAAATTTTTTGGGTGAAACATTTTTACACTAAAATTTTTTAGTAAATTTTAAAGCAGTGAAATCAATTACATATAAAATTTATGAGTAATAAATTTATGAGTAATATAGTATAACTTTAATATTAACTTTAATTCCATCTAAACCTTTGTAAAATACTCCACACCAAACCTACATGACATTGGCCTTTATTGTCGATGAGTAAAGCAATACAGCATATTTTACAGTTTTGACATGTATACAATATTTTACAACATATTTACAACATTTAAAGTCATGTAACAAACATTTTAGAAGTAAAAATTAAACATTTAAAAGTAATTCAAGTGTAATCAACTGTTATCCAATTTCCACCGTATCAGTGCCGTTCATTATCTTAAAGAATAAAGTTGTGTGTTTTAAGCAAGGCAGTGGCACCAGGGGCTTCAAAGACAGATGCCGCACTCGTTTACTCACATTGCGTCCCTGTATGTTGTTTTGCATTAAATAAAAAGATTTTAAGCACAGTAAGGATTTTGTAGATAAAATAAAACACACAAACCTGAATTTCACAGAGGAAATGTTCCAATTCTGCGACGCTGAGAAGAATGGTACTGCTCTGCAGACTGCCTAGGTGCGCTCACTCAACCGTCGAGCCGTCGTCACGTCAAGGAGCGGGGGAGGGGTGCAGTGTTTAAATCAAGTAAACATACTAAATTTCTTCAGTGCGTGTTAAATATTAATAATCTTGAATTAAAGCTACACTGTGTAACTTTTTTAGTTTATTCTTCGCTAAAAACACTTAGTTCTTTCAAAAATATATGTGCTCATTAATGTATATTTACTTCTTTCAAGTAATAAAGTATTCTCGTAAGTTTATAATATGCCATTGAAAATACATACGGGTAAGGGGTTTGAATGGGGGTCGCCATGTTGCCCCTCCATCTTGAAAGTACATTAGCCAAAGAGGGACATACCCGTAAATTCAAGCTTCGCCTTTCGCGTTTTAACACTCGATGGCACCGTGTCGAATGTGAAGAGGAGGATTGCTGGACTGAACTGGAAGCCATGTTAATTTTGGACTAAATCGGCCACCGTAGGAGTTAAAACGAAATAGGAATTGGAAGGAACAGAAACTAATATTTACTGGATGGTCATATACCTTTTCACCGCTAGATGGGGGAAAATACCACACAGTGTAGCTTTAAGTAATGTTTGTGGTTCTTGAAACAGATCGATTTAATTCTCCTTTCTCAAATATTTTGATAGAAATTTCACCAATATATTAAGTATATTTTAAATAAATAATTGGTTATTCGAACACTAAATTATTTTAGTGAAAAAAACTTAAAGGAGCTGTATGTAGGACTGTGGCCAAAACTGGTACTGCAATCACTTTCAAATTACTGCAAGTACCCCAACTCGAGGTTGCCAGATAGGCTGCAGGATCCAGCGGGAACGTAGGCTGCTACACGGAGCTTTCAATGGCAAGTGACGAGTCGTACACAGTAAGACAAGCGTTTTTGTCATAAGTAGGCTAACAAATAACAAACATTGCCACAGCAAGTATAACGCGGGACAAATTACGCCATGTCAGCGTTCAATATCAACAATGGCTATCATATGGTTGATTTCAGTCCCATCAGAAACGATTGAGAGTAACTAAATAACATTTGCAATGGTCATACAGGTCAACTTGCAGCATGTTTTATCCACTATATATACGAAGAAAGAATGAGGAATAATTTTTACAGAGGTAACGTTAGGCTACTGTCTCAAATACGTTTTCACATTGCCATAATAGGCGTGCTAATGTTGTTTTCATCAGCGTCTCAGCATAATGACAGAGAAACGGGCTCTGATAATGCATTACTAATGTTAGCAATGACGACTCACCATTTTTATTTACCAAACAATTCCTTAACGTTACCTTTTCAATGACCCACCTCCTCCATCTGCGCTAACCTAACGTTACTTTGCATGAACATGCACAACTTTGTTCGACTGTCGTGAATATTTGAAATGTCCATTTACATTAAGTACAAGTTAGCCAAACATAGATGATCCTTACCTGTCCAGGAGAAAATTAGCAACGTTGGCGTCAGTCTTCAAATTCTTCTCCGTTTTCAGCGTCTCCATCTTTCAAAGGCATCTCCTATACAAATCCTTGTTTTATTTCGGACACTGTCACGACGTTTTTCTGATTCATATCGAGGTCGTTTAGGTTTCGTAAAGTTAGACATTGTTTATCCAGAAAGTTTGTAGCTGCAGCTGTGGTAACTAGCAGAGCTGGCAACCCGAATGCAGAAACACTACTGACTTCGTGATTGGTAGATAGGTGCAGTGTTGGGCACGTTACTTTAAAAAAGTAATTAGTTATAGTTACTAGTTACTTCTTACAAATAGTAACTGAGTTAGTAACTGAGTTACATCATTATAAAAGTAACTAATTACCATGGAAAGTAATTACTGCGTTACTTTTTTTTTGTCAAAAGTTCAAATATGTCAAATAACTTGGATGCCCCCAATTTAAATATGTTAAATGAATGAATTAGACACTAAACATTGTACATTAATGTACACTATTGTAATGTTGCTGTGGGACAATGTGAGAGACACCTATCAAATTCAATATATTGTAAATATTATCAGTAGACCTACTATAGTGTAAATATTATCAGTACTTTACTACTCCTTTGGTAGTGGAGCTCACGTTATCGCCTGGGTTTTTAGCCGCTCATTTTGTGGCTGTGATGATGTGAGGCTTCATTAGATTAGAATTACTGGCCACCGACGTGGAGAGACTCTTTCTTCCTGGGCATAAGTTGCACGTCACATAAACATTCTTACCTTTCACCTCAACGAGGGAAGAGTAGCGCTTATACTTCCAGTTTGCGAAAGCTATCTTTGAAGTCGTTGGACTTGCCATCGCTGACTGTGCATATGCGTGTGCGACTGTGCGTCATAGGTGTGTGTGTGTGTGTGTGTGTGTGTGTGTGTGTGTGTGTGTGTGTGTGTGTGTGTGTGTGTGTGTGTGTGTGTGTGGACTCAACCTATCAACCTCAACCTTGTCTCCCACCCACCAATCATCATCAGTTATGTGTACCACGCGCGCGCACACACACACACACACGCACGTTGCAGGTCCGACTGACAAAGAGCCTGTTCGGATGAAAACCGCTTCAGTGAGCTCAATTATAGTAACGCCGCATTTTTTTTCTCAGTAACGCTAACGGCGTTGCAACATTGGGAAAAGTAATTAATTAGATTACTCCGTTACTGAAAAATTAACGCCGTTAGTAACGCCGTTATACTTAAACGCCGTTACTCCCAACACTGGATAGGTGGAGGGCGGCGCTTCAGGCATGACACAACATGTCAACATCAACATCAGTTGAGGGCTGCAACTTCAATTTTAAAATGACAATATCTTGGCCGGACAACTGTTGTCAGTGATATAAGTATTTGAAATTAACATGATTTCTTAATGTCTATTGACATATTAGGGCCATTTTATGATTAATTGAAATACATTTCTTACATACAGTTCCTTTAAATATAACTGTAAATTTGAGACACAATTAACTGTTGTATTTTTAGTCAATTATTTTGCTATGTTCAACTCAAAACATCAAGTAAATGATATTTAGAAATTTTATTAAGTTAATAAAGTTAATTATTACTGTGATATTTACTAAGCCACTGAATTATTTTTTAGAGTGTAGTGTAGCTTTAATTCTATAATATATGGTGTAAAAACGTGCTGCCCTCTTAAGGTTGAATGGTGGCTACTGCAGTTGAATTTTCCTATTGGACTTTGTTTGCCATCGTGACATATGTTGGCTCTTCCAATGGCTCACTACCCACACCCCTGGCACGAGCTCACCACGCCCTAATAAATCCGTCACTGCCGGTCTTAGGTGGACGCTAATTATATATGCTATTTATGCAGCAGCAGCAGCATGTCGAGTATGTATTGGAAGTAGCAAGTCACTGTACTTGCTCTGTATCAGCAGCAATAATAATAATAATAATCAGCAGCGGTAGCAGCAATAATCTACAACAACAGAAATAATCAACAGCAGCAGCAATTCAGCAGCAGCGCAGATCTATTCCGCCAAGACCAAATACATTAACATTGTCATATCTATACAATGCTAAAAATCTTCCAGAGAGTTGTCATGATAGAGATGTTGGATGTGTTAGTCTAGTGTTGTGGCTTTCTTTTAGCATGCAAAAGGGTCCAGGCTCAAATCCTGTTATAACTGTAACTCTGGGCTTTTGTGTCTCAAACTTTGCTACAATATTCTTTAGATACAGAGACAGAAATAGTCTTGATCTACTGCGTATCCCTATATGCTGTGTAAATTATTGTCCGGAACAAAGAGTTACTGTTCACAACTTTATACAACACACCCTGACCTTCCCTGTGTACAATAAAATAAAATAAAAAGTAAAACTGCAAATTATTTTGACAGCCTTGACATTTTTATAACAACTCCACTTGTGTTATTATAAAAACAGTCATTATAAATACTGTATGCATGTAGAGAAACAGCACTGCCAAAATCTCAATTTGGGATTTAGTGAGGTAATATGCATTTGACCTGTCTTCTGTGGCTTGAAAGAGTGTGAGACACAGAAAAAAAAACTCAGGTTCATATAATTGAGTTTTGAAGAGAGGGATTTATTCTTTTAACTGCTGAGTAACCCCATCCCTTTCTCTCTCTCTCTCTCTCTCTCTCTCTCTCTCTCTCTCTCTCTCTCTCTCTCTCTCTCTCTCTCTAATCACAATGGACCTCTTGTTGTGTATCAAGGGGCTTGGGAGTGTTATTACCCCACTTTGCCCCACAGGAAACAGAGCAAACACCCCAGACCTCTCTTGTCTTTTCCTCTCCTTCATTCCTGCACTCTCTGTGTACCCCCACAGGACAAAAAGGCATCCTGTCAGCCCACTGATATTAGATAAAGTGGAAGTCAACTATATTGGCACATCAAATATCAAATAAAGCAGTTAGACGATGATTAAAGCCATCTAAATTGCTGTATCATATTACACATTGGCAGCACATCAGTCATTTTAAAATGAAATATTTGCTAAACAATGCTACGTCGCTACAGACAATACATTTTTGGAAATAGAAAAGAAAAACTGTCTTAATTTTAGCCATGCAACTCTCGAGCCTTTTTTATAGACATCCATAGGAGGAGATGCGACATTAAAAATGCGTAAGCCTATTGACAAAGCTAGTGAGAGCATCAGCCATTTTCACACATACAGCTGTAACATCCAGCAGCAGGTGTACTTCATCATTATTAGCCCTGGATAAACACCACGGGCGATAGCTTGCTGCCAGGATGCTTTTGAGGATGTACTGATTCTAGTTCATTACTTTGGAAATGTAAACAAACATCAGGCTGGTATTAATACGTTTTTAATCTAGTCTTTGTTAATGGGTGTGTAAACGGACTGGTTAGCTTCCTTTTACTGTATGACCTACCCTGGAAGTAGGTCAACACGTAGAATTCACTTGTATCCACCTGCTTTAAATGAACAAACACACAACAGATGCTCATAAGTGTGCATTGTTTGCATATGAGAGTATTTGCACACACTGTTGATATTTAAATTAGATGGCTGGCCTGACAGAGTCTCTCTTCTCACACCCACACACATTCAAATGTGCTGTGAGCTGCAATGGTCATTTCTCATCTCAGTTGTTTGTTGCTTTTCTTTGTTTTTCTCTGTTTGTATAATGAACCTATCTTCTCATTCTATTTTTTTCTTTATCTCTTTATCTTCCCATATAGGCGTCAGAAATAATGGCCTTGGTTGGAGCCGTGGAACAGCGGGAATAGCAAGTTCATGATTTATAAGAGCTGTAATGCTCACAGGGACACAGGTCTGAATCTGTCCTGTAGCATTTTTCTGTCCCATTCCTCCTATCTGTCTGTCCAAATTCTCGACTGTCCCTCCGTTAAATGAAAAGTCTATAAAATGGTTAGTAACCTTTATAAAATGATTGATCATAAACCATAAGAGGTCAAACTAAATATTATATTAGCTGATTTTATTTTCTATTCATTTTAAATGAGGTTTCCGGGGAATAAAAAAAAATATATATATATATAATAGCAAAATTTCAACATGAACAACTGGCTAAATATTGTTTTTGGTCATTTAAATTATTAATTTTTATAACTAAATATGAATCATTACAATTTTTTTTACTACTATTAATTGAATATCTGTTTATATCAGATTATGTCAAATTATGCTGTTGATGTTTGTTAATCTAATTGTCTGAATTGAATTGTTGGATAGTCGAGAAGGTCAAGACCTCTGAAGTGGGACAGGCCAAAATCCCTGTTTAAATGTTTAAAATGAGCTACTTATCATGGTAGGTTAGTTGTTAGACAGTTTACTCACCATATCTAGTTTTCACACACAAAAAAAGACGTGGTTTAAGCCTCCATTACGTGAAGTGATCAAACACCAAACCACATTCGTGGAAAGTGCCATTTCGTGCCTCTTTTTCAGCATTATTTTGAGCAATGACACTGTTCCCTGATCTTTCTGTTTTTCTCCTAGGTTCCATATGCATTTTATCAAAACAACTGAGATAATCGTTAGCTAATGCCATGTGAATTTAGTTTGATTTGCATGTTAGGCGGAAGAGAGGGAAATGTTTAAACTTTCTCTTTGTCCCAACACACCCACAAACACACACCAAACCTCAATTTGCATTCTTCACTAACAGGTGTGACATCCAGCTGCTTCAAGAGAAAAATGAAAATAGATCAGTGTTTTCTCGGTCAAGGAAATGAACGCGCTGTGCCTTTTTAAACACTAACGTACTGCACTGTTGGATGGAGCAGAACTACACCCTGGAATGGAATGGGGAACGCAGGGTGGCACATAAAGAATGCGTGTCTCTGTGTGTGTGAGAGCCCTGTAGGGCCCCTGGGTAGCCAGAATTGTTATTCTGCAGTATTTGTATGTGTGCAGGAGGTTCATCATGTGCTTGTGATGTTGAAGTGTGCTGCAGAGAGGAATGGACTGGATTTTTAGGGGTTCAAGCATGAAATGCTGAAACCCTATTGTAATTGTAAGGATTTGTAAAACGCATCGTGCAGGCCAAACCGTAAGGCCTAGAGACTTGAAACCTGGCCAGATGGTAGGCCTCAATTTGGGGACAACCTGTCAGAGTATGACCCCGAATGGCCCATAGGTGGCGCTACAGCAACCAAAAGTTCAAAATTGCTCATAACTCTTAGACCGCTTGTCCCAGGATCAAGTGTCTTATATCGTTGGAATCCTTGGCTCAAGGATTGCGCCAATTTCGAGTAAATTGCTTTTTTTTTTTTTTTTTTACTATTTTTGCTAACTTCTCCTAGGTTTTTGGCCCGATCGGAACCAAACCACTGCAAGAATATTCTCTGGAGTCTGACAATCAATAATCATCCAAAAAATTTAAAATTTCAATTAACGGTCGATAAGGGGAACCAAAATATTTGTTGGCACCACGGCCACTTTTACTAAAACGGTTATAAATTGTGAACGGAAAGAGATTTTTTTGCTAAACCTGGGATACATCATCCTGAGCTCAATCTGAGATCACTTGAAAAAAATCGCAACAATTGGCCACTAGGTGGCACTATAAAACGGTTATAACTTGTGAACGGAAAGAGATATTTTCACAAAACTTGGGACACATGTTCATGAGCTCATTCTGAGGTCATGTGAAAAAAATCATGACAATTGGCCACTTGGTGGCACTATAAAATGGTTATAACTTGTGAAAAGAAAGAGATATTTTCGCTAAACTTGGGACACATGTTCATAAACTCAATCTGAGTTGACATGAAAAAATCGTGACAATTGGCCTCTTGGTGGTGCTATAACAGTGAAAAAAATCATGAAAATAGCTATAAGCGCACCCAACCGTTAGTCTACTGAAAATTGCCATGCAGTGTCTTTGTCCAGGGTGCCATGATAGTCTATGAGAACATTGGTGTATCTAAAAAAAACTCAGTACACATCACTGGCACAATGCCAGGAGCCTTAGAAGTTTCAAGCCCGTGTTTTTTTCACAGGAGTGACCTCCTAAGAATCCTTGCCGAGTCCAACAATACCAAACATGCCAGCTTTCGCCTTATAGTTTTTGTAAGTGTCATTTAGAGCTTTAAAAAATTGTGGTTATCTTCAAAGCCGTTTGTCTGATCGAGACAACAAAGTGCTGAAACCCTATTTTAATTGTAAGGATTTGTTTCAATTAACGGTCGATAAGGGGAACCAACATATTTGATGGCACTAGGGCCACTTTTACTAAAACGGTTATAAATTGTGAACGGAAAGAGATTTTTTTTGCTAAACTTGGGATACATCTTCCTGAGCTCAATCTGAGATCACTTGAAAAAATCGCAACAATTAGCCTTTCGCCGAGCCCCGCCTCGCCCCTCTTAGTTACTGTTGCTACGTCCGACAAACAAATGGTCAAACACGACCAGCGCAACAGATTGCCATGACAGGAAAAGGGATACCCATGCGTGTCAGTGACCTTTTTTGGAGCAATACCTCCGCGATATCTTCCAGATCGAGGCAAAAGGGGTTACAGTATGCAGTGGAGGGATATATTCAAAATATTAAAATACGCAATGAAGGAGACATGACTACTATCGAGGCTAATGCTTACCGGTCTCAATCGAAATCTGGGAAACCCCATGACAATCGCAAAAAAATCTCTAATACCCACGCAATCGACATAAACACACTTGCAGACGGCATCTTGGAAGTTTGTGATCAACCAACGTACGTAGGCATCGTAGACCTCTTCTTCTGTCTTGATTTTCTCCGATTTGTTGCTATATTTAGCTCATTTTTATTAGCAAATTTGATTTTAAGTTTTTTGTTCCAGTTCAGCCCTGTAACGTTATGTGCTTTGTTCTTGGGGACTAACGTTAGGGTTGCCAAATGTCCCGTATTTTGGGCATAATTTATTTGTCATAATTAATAATGCATAATTTATATCTCCCTTGTCCTGTTTTTTTTACTGCAAAGCTGATCACTGACTGATACAGCAGCAGGGCTGATCACGACACCTGTTATCATCCTATCAATAATAATAATATATAATATATTATGATATAATATATCATTATTTCGGGACAAATCATTGTTTGATTTACCGCTCCGAGTGGGACTTTCAATGTCAGCATTTTGATTTCAATATATATATATATATATATATATACTCACTTAAAGGATTATTAGGAACACCATACTAATACTGTGTTTGACCCCCTTTCACCTTCAGAACTGCCTTAATTCTACGTGGCATTGATTCAACAAGGTGCTGAAAGCATTCTTTAGAAATGTTGGCCCATATTGATAGGATAGCATCTTGCAGTTGATGGAGATTTGAGGGCACGAAGCTCCCGTTCCACCACATCCCAAAGATGCTCTATTGGGTTGAGATCTGGTGACTGTGGGGACCATTTTAGTACAGTGAACTCATTGTCATGTTCAAGAAACCAATTTGAAATGATTGGAGCTTTGTGACATGGTGCATTATCCTGCTGGAAGTAGCCATCAGAGGATGGGTACATGGTGGTCATAAAGGGATGGACATGGTCAGAAACAATGCTCAGGTAGGCCGTGGCATTTAAACGATGCCCAATTGGCACTAAGGGGCCTAAAGTGTGCCAAGAAAACATCCCCCACACCATTACACCACCAATACCAGCCTGCACAGTGGTAAAAAGGCATGATGGATCCATGTTCTCATTCTGTTTACGCCAAATTCTGACTCTACCATCTGAATGTCTCAACAGAAATCGAGACTCATCAGACCAGGCAACATTTTTCCAGTCTTCAACTGTCCAATTTTGGTGAGCTCATGCAAATTGTAGCCTCTTTTTCCTATTTGTAGTGGAGATGAGTGGTACCCGGTGGGGTCTTCTGCTGTTGTAGCCCATCCACCTCAAGGTTGTGCGTGTTGTGGCTTCACAAATGCTTTGCTGCATACCTCGGTTGTAACGAGTGGTTATTTCAGTCAAAGTTGCTCTTCTATCAGCTTGAATCAGTCGGCCCATTCTCCTCTGACCTCTAACATCAAGGCATTTTTGCTCACAGGACTGCCACATACTGGATGTTTTTCCCTTTTCACACCATTCTTTGTAAACCCTAGAAATGGTTGTGCGTGAAAATCCCAGTAACTGAGCAGATTTTGAAATACTCAGACCGGCCCGTCTGGCACCAACAATCATGCCACGCTCAAAATTACCAAATATAATTACAAAATAAAAATTACAAAATATAAATTGCTTAAATAACCTTTCTTTCCCATTCTGATATTCAGTTTGAAGTTCAGGAGATTGTCTTGACCAGCACCACACCCCTAAATGCATTGAAGCAACTGCCATGTGATTGGTTTATTAGATAATTGCATTTATGAGAAACTGAACAGGTATTCCTAATAATCCTTTAGGTGAGTGTATATGCCTATGGGCTATATAGGCATCTGGCTACACAATGATATTACTGGAATTAATTTTAATCCTTATTAACAAATATATACAAGTATAATTTGGTATGTATGTATTTGTTAATTAATACCAGTAGTACCAATGTTGCTTTTTAAAATTTGACTGGGGGTACCAATAAGTATTTCGCCGATGGGTAGAAGCGGCCCTGTGTGTGTGTACAACTGACATTTGTGATTTCTTTGCAGATTCCATTCCTCCAGATTTTATACTTCTTTCTGAAGCCATATTATCATAATCTACACTGGTAAAAAATTATGTGTTGGATTTACTTAAAATATATATGCAATACAATACAACTTAATGAGCAGAAATGTTTTGGCAAAATAAGTATTACATGATAAATAATGCTTAAATGATTACAGAAATGTTATTCATTTTAGAGTTTTAAAGTGTAGTTTTGTTTAACGTAATCCTTTTAACCGAAAATTGCCTTTATTAGTACTGTATTAATGGTAGTTATGCTTAATTATTGGCTTATTCTGGTTAATAAACTTGAATATTACTCAATAAGTGCCATAATTAATGAGGATAAAACTTCACTTCAGAATAGGGGGTCAAATTGCCTTTATTAGTACTGTATTAATGGTAGTTATGCTTAATTATTGGCTTATTCTGGTTAATAAACTTGAATATTACTCAATAAGTGCCATAATTAATGAGGATAAAACTTCACTTCAGAATAGGGGGTCAAATTGCCTTTATTATTACTGCATTAATGGTAGTTATGCTTAATTATTGGCTTATTCTGGTTAATAAACTTGAATATTACTCGATAAGTGCCATAATTAATGAGGATAAAACTTCACTTTAGAATAGGGGGTCAAATTGCCTTTATTAGTACTGTATTAATGGTAGTTATGCTTAATTATTGGCTTATTCTGGTTAATAAACTTGAATATTACTCGATAAGTGCCATAATTAATGAGGATAAAACTTCACTTCAGAATAGGGGGTCAAATTGCCTTTATTAGTACTGCATTAATGGTAGGTATGCTTAATTATTGGCTTAGGATTAATAAACTTGAATATTACTCAATAAGTGCCATAATTAATGAGGATAAAACTTCACTTCAGAATAGGGGGTCAAATTGCCTTTATTAGTACTGTATTAATGGTAGTTATGCTTAATTATTGGCTTATTCTGGTTAATAAACTTGAATATTACTCGATAAGTGCCATAATTAATGAGGATAAAACTTCACTTCAGAATAGGGGGTCAAATTGCCTTTATTATTACTGCATTAATGGTAGTTATGCTTAATTATTGGCTTATTCTGGTTAATAAACTTGAATATTACTCGATAAGTGCCATAATTAATGAGGATAAAACTTCACTTCAGAATAGGGGGTCAAATTGCCTTTATTAGTACTGTATTAATGGTAGTTATGCTTAATTATTGGCTTATTCTGGTTAATAAACTTAAATATCACTGAATAAGTGCCATAATTAATGGGGATAAAACTTTCACTTCAGAATAGGGGGTCAAATTGCCTTTATTAGTACTGTATTAATGGTAGTTATGCTTAATTATTGGCTTATTCTGGTTAATAAACTTAAATATCACTGAATAAGTGCCATAATTAATGGGGATAAAACTTTCACTTCAGAATAGGGGGTCAAATTGTCTTTACTACACTATTTTAGCAATTTATAACGGCAAAATCAGCAGTAATTAAACATAATTACTAGTTTATTGTTCAGTTAACTTAACAGAAAATACACAGAAATATAATTACATCCCTACAGAAAAATAATATATGGCTTATTAAGTTGTAAATAATGGCTAATACGCCCTTACTGTAATGTTAAGTTAATTATTAATAACTATTGTGTCCATGCTTAACTAATGCAAAATTTGTGAACAAGCAAATCATTAATTACTAGTTTAACTAATGCATAATTAAGGACCCTTAAAATGTAAAGTTAATCATTAATTACTAGTGTGTTCGTGCTTAACTAAGGCTTAGTTGTGAACAAGTTAATCCTTAATTAATGCTTTACTAATGCATTATTATGGACCCTTAAAATAAAGTGTTATCCACTTTTTAAGTAAACCCAACTTAAAAATATATGTAACACGATAGAGTCGTGTAATGCTAAGTTAACACAACTCTCACATACTGTACTTGCATGTTACATATATTTTTAAGTAAAGAATGTTGAGTGAACTCAACTATTTAAGTACATATACCAAAGGTTTTCTTGTTAATTTTAAGTAAAATGATTCCAAGTTAGGTTTACTTAAAAAGTGTGATGCAAAAATGGTGCATATATATTTTAAGTAAATCTAACACATCATTTTTACCTATGTAAGATCTATTCAGGGTGGTGGGATACAACAATCAGTTCAGATTTATGTTGGAATGAAGTATTGACAACCACCACATTGTGCAATGAGGTGAAATAGTTTTTATGCAAATTCCTCATTCTTCTCATGACTGGCATAGTTGTGCCTCTTGTGTCAACTCATTTTTTATCTCCAAAAGATCTGATGCAATGCCACGGATCTACCTCACCAATTTTTTTTTTTTTTTTTTTTTTTACAAATTTTCATTTTTAGATTTGCTGCAGTGTTCAAGTTACATCTGTCATACAGGAACTTCTCTTTCAGAAGAGTAATGTGTGAAATTGGGTCTCACAGACCAAGATCCATCTTGTGACTCGTATTTGAACCTACCACCTGTACCAGTCCAAATCTTTAACCATTAGGCTAAACCCCCATATAATGTTTAATTTCATGTTGATTGTGTAGGTAAGTGTTATGCATGCTGATGTCTTTGGAAAATGTGCAAGACGTGTCATGTGAAGGGTAATTCTGGGAAGTGTTCAGTGCTTGCTGGGCATTCCACGGCTGATAAAATGATGTTGTAATGACTTATGTAATGTTTTTCTACCACGCACTTCAGTGTTTGTTATTGAAGATCATTTGAGAACTCTTTTATAATAATGTCAGTAACAATTATTGGACATTATTCAAACAGTATATACAAGTGTGTGTATGAATAAAACAATTATGTTCTTGCTAACAACATTTTACTAGTTCACACTTACAAATAAGTCAGATAGAAAATGATATGCATAATTGGCATGCTAGGAGAGGGCTCCGAGCTTGGTATTTGGGCAGAACCCAAAGTACTCCCCCTGTATTCCTGGCTGTGATAGGAACAAGCCAAGATTGAGGAATGGGGGTGGTGGAGGGATGCTGAAAAACTTTTGCAGAATCTAGGTGAGTTGACCGTGTGTGTGTGTATATATATATATATATATATATATATATATATGCTTCCTCTCATGTTGATAGGATAGACGTGATAATTGCTGATGACGAGTTGATTGGATTGATCATTTGAACATGCTCCTCCAAAACTTTGTTAATTAAACATTATCTCTTTGACTTGAAGGGGTCATCCACCTTTGCATCAGTATTTTTATTCCCTGTGTATAATTTTTTTTCAGCCTTTCTGTCTATTGAATTTGTTTTCAACATTAAAAGAGCTCCAAGATGGCTGAATTTCAGAGAAGGTAGTTGCTGGGAATGAATGTCTTTGTGCAGGACTCCTGCTGAGCACTGTTCTAGTTCCAGTGCACGGATGAGAGTTTGGCAATGGCCAAGCTTTGGTCTGGGTGAATATCCTCTTCTTTTCTTAAATACTTATCCTGGATTTCACACCAGACTAGTCTAATCTGTACCAAGTTACAGAAATAGGGAATTTTTACTCCTGCTCATGGTCACGGACACACTTGCATAGACAGACATATGCTGCCTGGTTTCCTATTAAAATAGCAAAATTAAGCAATAATAACACGTTATGGATTGGCCAAAATAGACAGAAGGATAGAAAGTCTCTCAAGACATGTTCAGAAAGCCATAATACCTATTATGCATATTTTTGGTATGCATGATCAACTCCATTTGGCAAAATGTGCAGCGTAAAACCAGACCGCATTGCAGTCTATAATGACTTGACCTTCTATTTCGATTGCAACAAATTAACTGGAAGCAATATCAACTGCGATTTTAAATATGAACTTAGTTTCTCATTATCGAACCACCAAAAATGAATCTGCTATATTTACACAAAATTGGATTTTGAAAATGATGGTATTAGTTTCCGAAATCACAAATTGATGCTTCTTGCTTACTATGTAACCATGCACAAAGTAAGGTAATATGCAAATTAAGTAATTGCATACTGCGGTTAATGGAGATATTTTAAAATATCATGCTACAATATATATTGTGTCGTATGCAGTTTGGTAGTATTGGTCTGTCTTTGCTGAAGCTGCTCAGAGAGAGGTGTTGAGCAGCATACAAGGCTCTAGTGTTGTAGGCCAGGGCCAGGGTCTCGCCCAGCTGTCTGCCCAAGAAGGGTGAGTTTAGGGTGGGCCTCTTGTTCCTGCTCCTCCCCTCCAGAGCAGCTGTCAGGATCTTGGAGAAATGACCTATTCAGAGCAAGGACATAAGAGCAGTGTTTGAGAGCCCTGGTGAAGACTGACGGGCTACATTCACATACATGCACACGCATACATTCATGCATACGTGAAGTGGGCACACATGAGATCACATGCATGGTAAACAAATTCATTCACACACAAATGCTGACACCTGCATGAACACAAAGAGTTTCTTCCAGAGTATCACAAAATGCTCAGTGAATATTAAATACTACACAAATAAAAATGCACATATCCATTTTCATCTTCTTACAAGGAACTTCAGCCCTTTTTAATTCTTGATGATCAATCTCATATACTGTATATTCTTAACAAATGCCTTTTTCCTTCTAGTTGTAAGTGCCAACAGCTTTGTGATTTCAAGTGCTTGTCAAAGGTGAGCTTGCAGGCGTAGATCCATTTCCTGTGACCCCGTGAACGTCTCCATGCTGTCTAAATATTTATGAGCCTTTGGATGACTCATGCAATGGAAAATGTAACGGAAAATACGTACACTGTGACCATTCCCCACCTTTGACCAAGACATCAAGTTCAAGCAATCCATCATGCACTAATCTGAAAATAAAAATGAAAGATACACTTCAATCAGAAAAGAAATGTTATTTTTTGCATAATGGCTTTGAAAATTCGCTGCAGTCCACAAACAACACTTCTGACCTCAACTTCTGAATAAATTAGATGTGAAATAGGGTAAAATTAACAAGCAAGCTGAGGGAAGGTAACAAGCCATGAAAGCTAGTTAAAGCATTTCAGTGAAGGTGTCAGCAGCTGCCGAGAGATAGCGCAGTAAAACTGGGCTGATAAGGAGATTAATTTACAATTCTTAAATGAACATCTGCAGAGGTTCGTTCTTCATGGCCTGCGCAGAATAAATCACGTCTAAATGTACCCGCACACCTCCACATGCGACAAAACGCACGCTGCCTTGCCGTAATCCGATGATGGATTTTTATGACAAACAATTATACTGTCCCACAGAAGCGCTTCTGTCCGCTGAGGATGGCGCGTTCATTTGCATCCATTGAATGAGCTGTTGCCCCAGTCTAATGTGTTTGTACCTTAAGGCCCTCTGCAATGGCTGTCATAGTGAATGTTGGTTGATTTATGTTCCTCCATCAGCTGCTTTGAAGGTTTTAGTATTCTGTCAAGTAGAGGTGAAGCCATACTGTGGAAATAAGTGGCATGTTTTGCTAAAGTTATCTGAGCACTTATGCTAAATGGTTGCTTTTAAGCCTGGGTGAATTGGTTAGAATGATAGCATGCTAATACAGAGAAAGGATACACACTGAGAGCTGATTAGCAGTTAAGTCACACTGTGTGATCCTTGACTATGAGGTCATTGGTTGGTCAACGTAATTATGGAACAGAAGCTGCTTTTCCGCCGAACGGTTCTTACAACGGTTCCAGTTGTGTCTCCACTTGAACCTGGTACAGCACGAAACAATTACAAACCGTTCTCGGCCTGGAATTCTCAGCACGGTTATCCAGCTCAACCAGATCCTCATCAGCTCAGTCAAAGTTAGACTGATTTCCTGTCCCCCTTTCAGTTAAGGTCCTGATAAAGCATCTAAACCAGTACTAATATATTCTAAGAACATAGTTCATAATATATTATAAGAACATTTTCCTAACGTTCCCATTAAGTTATGAAAACATTTCTCAATGTTCTCTGAAAATCTTTTTTCCTTGGTTATTTGAACGTTAACAAAAACATTAATGGAATGTTTTCTCTATCTCATCATTTTGCAAGTATTACTGAAGACATTACCTCTGAATGTTCTCTGTCTGAACCATCTCAAAGAACTGTTGTTTAAAAAACATTAGACTAACATCTTACTTAAATGTTTCAGCAAAACCTTCCATGAATGATGCGTTAATAACACTTTTGAGCTAATGTTTTAATAACATTATTGGGTAACACTTTAGAATACTGATCCATCATTAATGAATAACTGCACAGGAACAAATGAGTAATGAAGTATTAACTCTAGTAATTACTTTAACTAACAAGAAACTCTGATTAATAAATGCGTTAGTAATAGTGCTTAGCCAATTGTGGTATAGTTCACTATTAGCTAATCGGGAGCTCTTTTTTTTTTTCATACCTCCCAGAGTTGTTCATATTACCTGGGATGCAGGGGTGTATGCAACAAATATAATAATATTTATTAAATAACAGTTGTTTAAATTATTTTATGGTACGTTTCAAAATTCTCAAAAATCTCATACTAAAATAAATAAAATGTTTTTTTTTTTTTTTTTTTTTACAGTCTATGATTTTTGCATTACGCTTGATGAGCTTGATGAGCTTAGACTTCAACCTCTAAATTAAGGCCTACTTATACATGAAAAATAGCACCCTTTACAGCCAATTTCTGTTAAATTTACAAAATATAGTACAGAATACATTTGATCAAAGGAACCTGCACATTTACAGTATTAGTCATTTTACATAACACATTATATGTCAAGTTACTTGAATTATAGGAAATACAAGCTTAATATATAATTTAAAATAAGCAAAAATATCTACATTAAAAGACAATCTTTATCTGTATATCTTTACACTGTAACTTTGCAGTTATTATTATATACATATACAATTACATTTTATCCAAAGCAGCTTACAAAGAGTATGGAAGCAGCAATAAGTAGAGTGACAATTTCTAGTTAGTCTAGCACAGGTTTTTATTTTTAAACAGAAAAGAGCAGTTTTAAGAGTCAAGTGTTCACAAAAAGATGCATCTTTAGCAGTCTATTGAAAATTGTGGGAGTTAGTCAGGTTATTCCACCTGCATGGAACAGTCCAGGTAAAGGTCTATGAAAGTCATTTTGTGCCTCTTTGGGATGGCACCACAATGCGCCATTCACCTTCAGAATGCAAGCTTCTGGAGGGTGTATGAATCTTAAGCAGTGAGTTTAAGTGTGGGGTGCAGACAGAGCCAGTTGTTGTTCTGTAAGCAAAGTGACCAAGAGAGCATTACAATAGTCCAATCTGGAACAAGAGCTTGGATGACAAGTTGTGTAGCACGTTCCAATAGGAATGGCCTGATCATCCCAATGCTGTAACAAGGTAAATCTGCAAGATCGGGCAGTTCTAGCAATGTTGTCTGTGAAGTTTAACTGATCAATTATAACACAAAGGATGGGCTGGCTGAAACAATGAGCACTTCCGTCTTGGCAAGGTTAAGTTGAAAGTAAAGGTCATCCAGATGAAGGTCGGACATTTCTATCAAGCAGGCTGAGACGTGAGCAGTTACTGGCTGATCATCCGCCTGCAATGAAGAGTAGTGATGTGTCAGGATAGCAGTGATAGGAAAACCCATGTTCCCTTTCGTTCAGTCACTACGACATACGTTAGTGACTAACGAATGTGGATTTCGCTTAGAAGCCTATCATCTTCGAGCATATAGAAAACGGCCAATGGCGTGCCAATGCCATGGGGCATGCAAATTTTGCATACGTAACTCCGCCTCACCGCGTGAGTATAAAAGGAAGTACGTGGCAATATCGCATTATGTTTCTGCTTTCGGAGCCAAGAGTACCTACCTCTTCACTCCTCACAAGCCTTCTGAGACTCTGTCAGCTTCTTCGAGACGAGCAGCTTTCCAGTCGGTGTTGGTGTGACGGCGCGTTCCAGTGATCGCATACTTCCTGCCTGCTGATCTGCGCGGTGGTCTGCTAGACAGCTGGTGTGTGTTTCCCTGGGTGCTTCGGCATCGACTGCGAGGTTTCCTCTCACAAAAAGAGCTTGCGCGTGGCACGTCTTTTTCAAGACGGTTCGCCCGTGCACTTCCGGGTGCGATCGATCTCCGTTGCTGTCTATGGGCACATTCACTGCTCGACGTGTTTGGGCTTCAGCACGTTCGGGCAGTGATTGTGGATGTGTCATGTTCCCACTGCGGAAACGTGACCATCGCGATGTCGCGGTCGAGACTCAGTGATCTCCGCGAGGAGAGAGAGTCCCCTTTGCCACACCCCAATCTACCGTCTCTGAGAGAGGTGGTACTTTGGCTGGTGGCCAGGGTGACCTGAGGGTGATGCTGTGGTATTAAGAACCCAGACAATACGTTCCTCGGGCCACGCCCCCCTCTAGCACATCGCTTCCCACGAGTGCTGGACTGAAACAGCGACCCGTCTCTGACACCTCTGACACCTGCAGGTCCCCGACCCTCTTAAGAGAGGCCAATACGGTCAGCAGAGCCGTCTTCATTGACAGGAACTTAATATCAACCGACCGCAAAGGCTCAAAGGGAGACCTCTGCAGAGCACTTAGAACTACTGCGAGGTCCCAAGAGGGTACGAGAGGAGAGCGAGGAGGATTCAGTCTCTTCGCTCCCCTCAGGAACCTGATGGTCAGGTCGTGCTGACTTACCTTTTTGTCCCCCAAGAGATCGTGGTGGGCAGATATTGCGGCCACATAAACTTTAAGGGTGGAGGGAGACAGCCTTCGCTCCAGCCCCTCTTGGAGGAACGATAGCACAGACCCAATCGGGCATTTCCCGGGGTCTTCTTGGAGGGAAGAACAAGAAGGGTGCCCCGAATCTTCGTAAAGACGCGAGGGGACAGAGATAGCCCGAGTGGGAGGACTGCGTACTGATATGCCCGCCCCTCGAAAGCAAACCGTAGGAACGGTCTGTGTTGAGGTTGGAAGGAGACATGGAAGTAGGCGTCCTTCAGGTCGACCGCTGCAGACCAATCTACTGGACGAATGCATTCGAGAACGCGTTCGCCACCAACATCCTGAACGGAAGCCTGTGAAGGGATCGGTTCAAGATGGGCAGATCCAGGATTGGCCTTCTAGGCTACAATGAAGCAAGGGCTGAGAAGCCGGACTTCACTTCGGCTGGAGGGACAGGCTCGATCGCACCCTTCACCAGTAGGGTGGCAACCTCCGCACGCATGACTGGGGCATTAGGCCCCATCATGGCGGGCGGACTCCCCAGAAGCGAGGAGGAGCCTGCGTGAACCGAATCGCGTAGCGATGGCCTGATGGTCTTCGCGACCCAGTGGACAGTCCCAGAAGCTGTAGCCAGGCTCCCAGGAACTGACCAGCAGGGTCACTCGAACCACAGACGTACCCTGGGTGGGGCAGCGAGGCAGCGTGACTGGCCCAGACGTGGGAGGCGTAGCGTCCCGGTGTGGGGGCACAGTCAGGTGCTGCGTCCTGACAGAGGAGACCAGGGAAGGATGCACGTTCCACTGGGGTCTGCTCTGAGAGGAGGCTGGCGAGAGAGAGGGACGAGAGCGGCGTGGCCCGGAGGCAGTGCACACTGCCATCACCGGTCTCTGGGTCATTCAGAGACAGGAACATGAGTTCTTTCCAAGCGCTGCTAGCCCGGGGGCCAGCAGCGGAAGGATTTTCCCTCTGCCCTCCACCGGGGGAAGGAGAGGCCCTGCTACCATCCCCTGGAAAGAACTGGAACCCATCTCTGAGTTGTCCACCTCCAGCCTGGCATTTAGTCAGGCTGTGGAGCGGACTGGGCATCATCCTGCAACCACCTCCACAGCGCGGCCCAGGTGAAGGCTGCTGCTGGGGCCGGGTGGGAGGGGGGAGGGCGCCCTCGGCGGCAAGCGGACTGAGGCGACTGAGTGGCTGAAAACTGCGCCCAACGTCAAAGCCCTCTGTGGACACCATAGTGCGCAACAGAGTGTTCAACAGTGGGGGGACCCCAGTGTACCCTTGGCCGCGGCCCCATCGAGGGCAGAGAAGGCGCAGGAGGCCACCCAACGGTCACGGGAAGCATGGGGACTTCCAGGACCGCGTGATCTCCTCATGCATCTCGGGAGCAAAAGGCATTGGGGGCGGGGCCCAACAGCTGTCAGGTGCCGCCCCCAAAACCAATCGCGCAACCACGAGCGCTCGTGACAGGGCGGAGTTCCACACCAGCCCAAGGCTCGCGGCTGCCCGAGATAACATGGCTGTCAACTCTAGGTCGGATCCGGCAGTGCTGACACACCCGAAGGTGGAGCGCAGCCTAATCGTCATCCCCAAAGGACTCTAGCCCACCTTGAGATGCGGCAATCGACATTTCGGTGATATCTGGAGTGTGAATGAAACGAACGGGGCGTCAGAGACGGTCCCGCCGCTTCAGTCCAGCTCTCGCGGGAAGCAATGTGCGAGAGGGGGGCGTGGCCCGAGGAATGATCGTCGGGGTTCTTAATACCACGGCACCGCCCTCAGGTCACCCTGGCCACCAGCCAAAGTACCACCTCTCTCGGAGATGGTAGATTGGGGTGTGGCAGAGGGGACTCTCTCTCCTAACGGAGATCACTGAGTCTCGACCGCGACATTGCGATGGTCACGTTCCCGCAGTGGGAACATGACACATCCACAAACACTGCCCGAACGTGCTGAAGCCCAAACACGTCGAGCAATGAATGTGCCCATAGATAGCAACGGAGATCAATCGCACCCGGAAGTGCACGGGCGAACCGTCTTGAAAAAGACATGCCACGCACAAGCTCTTTTTGTGAGAGGAAAGCTCTGCAGAGTGCCGAAGTGCCCAGGGAAAACACACACAGCTGTTGCAGATCACTGCACAGATCAGCAGGCAGGTAATGCGAGATCGCTGGAACGCGCCGTCACACCAACACCCTGGAGAACCGCTCGTCTCGAAGACTGAAGAGAAGACTTCAGAATTCAGGCTTGTAGGAGTGAAGAGATGCTCTTGGCTCCAAAGCAGAAACATAATGCGATGTTGCCAGCGTACTTCCTTATATACCCACGATGTGGGGCGGAGTTACGCATGCAAATTCCGCATGCCCATGGCATTGTCACTGCCATTGGGCGCTGTTAAATTCCTCGAAGGTAATTAGCTTCTAAGCGAAACCCCCATTCGTTAGTCACTAACGTTACGTCGTAGTGACTGAACGAAAGGGAATCCATCCATCAGGCCGCAAGTAACAGTAAAACTTTTTGATTCCAAGCACAGGTTAATTCTGTAAAGCCAGGAACACGCCATCAGTGTCTGTCAGTCGTGATAGTGTAGGGGTAACAATGTTTTGACGCAATTCAACCTGAGGTTCGAATCCGGCTTTTGCCGGACTCACTGTACTTCCTTTTCCCATGACATATCAGATCGGAAAGGCGTTTATTTTCAATTAAAAATGAAGAAAATATTCGAAAAGTGGAAATAAAGTGTCTAACGTTTGTTGTAACCGCTGCTCATGTTTTGTATGTGGACAGGTAGAAACTTAGCTACAGTTTTGGTTTATGTTGACAGTAACAAGTGTGAAAGTGCCCGCTCACTTTTGCCCAGGCCCAACCAAAAATAAAATTCTGCCTACGCCACTGCTGGGATGTCCCTCTATTTAAGTTAAAGGCCACCATATACACTCTTAAAATGTTTCTTTATTGGCAAAACAAGTTTAGTTACTGGCATCTATGGTTTCATGAAGAACCCTTAAAATCCATGGAAACTTTCCATTGCACAAAAGGTTCTTCAGGTTATTGCTCTTCACTAAAAAAGAGATGATTATATTCACTAAAAGGTTATTTGAGGAACCCAGTATGACATTGCTATCAAAACCGATTTTGGAACCTTTATTTTTAAGATAGGGGAGGCTAAGATATTTTCAGTATTTTATCTGTAATTATGACAAAGTTATTTGTCAACTTGAGCAAAGTTGCTCAAGTTTTGGCCATCTTAGAATTCTCTTTGCCCCATTCGATATGTATAATCGCAAAGTCACACATACACATCAATATGGTGCTTAACCCATTCACCTTCTGGGAACTTCTTATCTTGGGTGGTTTGGTTGTGTTTTCATGTGCACTCTGGCAACGTTATGATTGAGGAATGCACCTGATGTTGCAGGCAGTGACATGACTAGATCTACATCTAGACTGTTGATGTTATACAGTCTGCGTTTCTCAAAAGTGTGTGTGTGATTGTGCACAACTGAAGCAGTCTGACATTCACTGGTATATGAGCACGTCAAGGCCCTGACTGCAAGTGTTAAAGAGTGCCATTGTCAAAATGCATGTGTTTGTTTGTGTGTTTGGTTTGCACTCTTTTCCGTATCCACCACATTTCCACTTTTATCTCTCATCTCTATGCATGGCAAATCATGAGTGCACACAACCGGCTTTGAAAAACTGACAGTGTGTTTGTTGATGTCAAGCACCAGCGTGTTTCAGGGATTAAATCCTCACTTTCTTCTTGCTTTGGTATCCAAAAGAAGAACAAAGGGAGGCAGGAATCCTCAGAAGGTTCTGGGGTTTTCCTCTCTCATTCTGTGTGATGAGGGTTGCTGAAAATCTTTAAGTCAAAGAAGAAAAGAATAGAAGAGCAACTTGGAGCTCTGCTGTTTTGAAGATCTTCCTTTTAGGTTTTGTCAGATTATTTTTTAATGATGTAATTCCTCACACCACACATCATCAGATTAGTCTATTGAATAGGAAAAGATAAGTGCACTCATAGTCATTTCATTAACTGACAATATCACGTTGCCATTAATGGAGCTGAATCCCTTCACTGGATTCTGATGCATTTGGTCATTGTCCATTCTGACTTAAACTGGAACAGAGCTGTCAGTAAAGGACGATCTTGTTATCGCAACAAATTCAGTTGATATGCTCATGTAGTAAAGAAGATCTCTGAACAAATGAGGAACGAATCCTCTGGAAGGAAAGTATTTGCTGTATTTATTTTGTCATTTCATCTTCCTGGAAAATGTGTGCTTGAAGAGAAGCTTCTGAAGAAATCCCCCAGCAGTGCATGAGTAAGAGAGAACTGTAGAGATTAAACATGTTCAGCCTCACAGAGACTGGAATCCCCCACACACCCCTGGAGTCTCTGGAAATGGAAAGAAACAGGCACAGATTGCACTCTTTTGTGTGACATTTTCAGCCTCTACATTTGTTAACAATTCAGAATAATTTTATAATTCTGATCGAAACCCTTAATTATGTTTTTTGGAGGGAAAATGTTACGTGCTGGATTCCCAGTAACTCTGCATGCATCTAAATGATGCTCCTCAGTTCGTTCATGATGCTCAACAAATGGTTCTACTGGATTTATGGATATAAAAAAAAGGCATTTTTGAGGCCCATGAGATAATGGTCTTAAACTCTGTGCAGGCTGAGTTTAATAATGCATAATTATATTGTTCCAATATCTTACGAGCTTTAGGCCATCAAGACCCTTATTCATTTTAATAAAAATTTTATATTCTCTTTCTCTCTCAGTTGCTCTGTCTCTCTCTATTGCCTTCAGCTGAGTGCTGTTTTGCAGAAATTAGATGATGAAAGCAGGATAATACACCTCAGGGAATCTCTATTTCTCTTTTTCTGTTTCTCTCACTTTCCCTCCCTCTTTCTTTCGCTCTCTCTCAACAAGTAGCGAAGTATACTATAATTACCCATAATGCCTGACCTATCAAAAGCACATTAGGGATGACTTCAAAGGGCTTTCAAGCAAACACATGCATTAAGCTGAACTAACTGCTCTACCGATGAAACCTCTTCTGACTCCACTGACTTCTTTACATGTGAGACAAAAGAACCTGCTATAGGCCTCATTTCAAGCTTCTCTTTGTCTTGAACACCCTTTACATAAATGTTTGGGTTCAAATGTCTTGAAAGATAGATGAGAAACTTGTTCTTCTGTCTCTGTCCAGATGATCTTCAGTTTTGTCCTATACACAAACGTCTCGGTTACGTATGTAACCCTCGTTCCCTGAGGAGGGAACGGAGATGTACGTTAGTGACTAACGAATGGGGGTTCCCCTTCGAGGGAACTCGAACTGCGTCATCGTGACGACACTTTGGGGGAACGCCCCTCGCGTTACGCGTCTGAAGAAACAGTAGAATCAGCCCAATCCGATTGGTGTTGCGTGATGACGTCGTATGTGACGGCACACCCGGAAGATACAAAGAGACGTCTGAACGAAACAGAGATAGCGTTCTTTGCGAGGCATGCAGTCAGCTCCTGAGGGGGCGGGCTGTTTTCATTCAGAAATATCGCGACGCGTACTGCCGTGCGCCTTCGGGTGTTTCAGCCTCGCGCCCGTTTGGCTTTTTTCTCGAGGGATGAAAGCCAGTTGTATTATAACAGCTTGAACCGCGTTGCTGAGGCAACGTGTGGTTTACGAGCCGTATATAATACAATTAAGCAGTATTGTCTGATAATTGTGGCTGCGTTTTATTCTGAGGAATTAAATGAAATATGATCTGACTTTGAGGAGTTAGATATTCAGCCTATTATTCAGACCATGTTCACCGTATTTGTGAAATGTGATACTGTTTGGCTTTCTTCTCGAGGGAGGAAGGCCAATTGTATTATAACTGCTTGAGCCGCGTTGCTGAGGCAACGTGTGATTTTCGAGCCGTATATAATATAATCGAACAGTATTCGCTTTCACCTTACTATGGCTGCATTTAATTCCGAGGAATTAAATTAAAATATTATCTGACTATAAGAGTTAGATGTATTTTTTACTCAGCCTATCATTCAGACCAGGTTGCACGGTTGGGTGATTATGATAACATTTAATTCTGAGGAATTGAGTGTCATGTTATCTGACTTTAAGTTAGATACTTAATCAGTCTGTCGCCCAAGCGTGTTTGACTTGTCTGGATATCCATCTAAGATTGGAGGTTGCGGCCCTGTCGAGCTGCTCCCTTAGATGAGGCCCCTGCTGGCCGGCCCCCTCTCCCGGGTGGGAGCGATCGAGGTCGCCTCCCCTGAGGAGCTTTTGGGAATCGATGTTGTGCTCCCGCCGTCTAGTACGTTTCGGGCCACATCGTTTCTCAGCGCACGCGCGCTGCACCAGCCGCCTCTAGCAAGACCTGCGGCGGTCCAGCAAACGCGTACGCTCACCGAAAATCTTCCTCGATTTCGCCCTGCCGGTTAGCCGCTTCAGGGGGTCGGGGAGGAGGCTCGGTTGACACCCGAGGCCGGCCTCGAGAGGCTGGTTCCCTTAGCAGATTATCTCGGCGCATGGTTATGCCTCCGAATATATCTGCATGGGCCCTGCGTACTGTAGAACGGGTTACAGGCCGCAGTTCAGTTCCCTCCCCCGAAGTCTAACGGGGTGGTCTGGATTGTGGTCGGCCCAGAGCAGGTGCGGGTAATGGAACAGGAAGTACACTCCCTGTCGGTTAAGGAGGCTTTGAACATATTCCTCCGCCAGTCAGGGAGTCCGGGTCCTACAGCCGGTACTTCATAGTTCCTAAGAAGGATGGCCAGTTGCGTCCAACTTTAGATCGGAGGTACTTGGATCGTTCTCCGAGGAGATTCAGATTCAAGATGCTTGAGTGTCGTGGTTCAGATCCAGTCTGAGGACTGGTCTGTCACGGTGGATCTAAAGAGGACACATACTTCCATGTTCCATCCTTCTGTGTCACGGGGGATTCCTGAGGTTCGCTTTCGGGGGCGAAGCGTATCATTATCAGGTTCCTCCATTCGGGCATCACTGTACAGCAGTTTAGGACTGCTGGGACTTGCGGCAGCTGCGTCCAACAGAATTTCTCTTGGCCTGCTGCACGAGACCCCTACAGTGGTGGCTGGGAACCAGGGAGGTTTTCCTTGAGGGGAAGACCATTCTGTATGATCAGGGTAACGCGCAGATGCCTTCGTTCCCTCGTCATATGGAAGAGACCTTGGTTCCTGTCCCGGGGGCCAGTGCTGGGAGCATCATGTTGCCGGGAAACCGTTTCAACAGACGCATCCCTCACTGGTTGGGACACGGTCATGGAAGGCCGCTTTTTCAGAGGTCTGTGGGAGACCCGGCATTCTTCCTGGCACATCTACTGCCTGGAAATGCTGGCGGTCTACGAAGCTCTGAGGAGCTTCCTCCCGGACCTCCGCGGCCACCATGTCCTGATGCGTAAGTGAACCAGGGGGCTTTCCTTGAGGGGAAGACCATTCTGTATGATCAGGGTAACGCGCAGATGCCTTCGTTCCCTCGTCATATGGAAGAGACCTTGGTTCCTGTCCCGGGGGCCAGTGCTGGGAGCATCATGTTGCCGGGAAACCGTTTCAACAGACGCATCCCTCACTGGTTGGGACACGGCCATGGAAGGCCGCTTTTTCAGAGGTCTGTGGGAGACCCGGCATTCTTCCTGGCACATCTACTGCCTGGAAATGCTGGCGGTCTATGAAGCTCTGAGGAGCTTCCTCCCGGGCCTCCGCGGCCACCATGTCCTGATGCGTAAGTGAACCAGGGGGCTTTCCTTGAGGGGAAATTAATTCTGTATGATCAGGGTAACGCGCAGATGCCTTCGTTCCCTTGTCATATGGAACAGACCTTGGTTCCTGTCCCGGGGGCCGGTGCTGGGAGCGTCAGGTTGTCGGGAAACCGTTTCAACAGACGCATCCCTCACTGGTTGGGACACGGTCATGGAAGGCCGCTTTTTCAGAGGTCTGTGGGAGACCCGGCATTTTCCTGGCACATCAACTGCCTGGAAATGCTGGTGGTCTACAAAGCTCGGAGGAGCTTTCTCCCGGACCTCCGCGGCCACCATGTCCTGATACGATCCGACAATATGTCGCAGTGTCGTATCTAAACCACCAGGGGGGCCTGAGGTCGCGCCCTCTTTGCAGACTGGCGCATCAGGTCCTTCTGTGGTCCCAGGGGAAGTTGTCATCCCTCAGGGCGATGTACATTCCCGGGGACCAAAATCAGGGAGCAGACATCCTGTCGAGGCAGGGGCTGAGGCCCGGGGAATGGCGGCTCCACCCCGAGGTGGTGGAGGCTATGTGCGAGCGGCTGGGCCCGGTGGAAGTGGATCTATTTGCGTCTCGAGAGACGTCCCACTGCCCGCTGTGGTTCTCCCTCACTCATCCGGCCCCTCTGGGGCTGGATGCCATGGCGCAGACGTGGCCGAGGCTGCGTCTGTACGCTTTTCCCCCGATTGCTCTGCTCCCGGGAGTTCTGGAACGTGTCCGCCGGGAGGGCGTCAGCCTTCTCTTAGTAGCACCCCGGTGGCCCACTCGGGTATGGTTCTCCGACATCATCGACCTGCTGGACGGTCCCCCATGGCAGGTCCCTCTGAGGAGGGATCTGCTGTCTCAGGCCGGGGGTACGATTTTCTACCCACGGCCAGAGGTATGGGATCTCTGGGTCTGGCCCCTGAGGGGGCTCAGTTCCTAGCAGAGGGCCTGTCGGCAGGTGTCGTGGAGACCCTACTCAGTTCCAGAGCTCCATCCACCAGGAGGTTGTACAGCCTAAAGTGGAATGTATTTTCCACTTGGTGTAGAGAGCGGCAGGTGAACCCAGTTAACTGCCCAGTGGCTTCAGTGCTGGAGTTCCTTCAAGACCGCTTCTCCGCCGGTCTTTCCCCGTCCACACTTAAGGTGTATGTGGCTGCCATTGGGGCTTTCCACGCACCTTTAGGTGATGCGACGTTGGGAAGGCACCATCTGGTTGTACGTTTCCTCCGTGGGGCTCGGAGGATGAGGCCTGCGGCTCATTCCAGGGTCCCAACCTGGGACCTGGCAGTGGTGCTCGAAGGGCTGGCTGAGGCCCCCTTTGAGCCGCTGGAGTCGGCTGAGGCGAGAATACTGACCTTCAAGGTGGCTTTTCTCCTTGCCATCACTTCTCTGAGGAGAGTGGGGGACCTCCAGGCCTTGGCGGTCACGCCGACTTGCCTGGAGTTTGCCCCTGGCATGGTTAAAGCCATCTTGCATCCCAGCCAGGGCTACGTGCCCATGGTGCCATCTAACAGGGCAAGGTCAGTGGTTCTCCAGGCATTCCATCCTCCACCTCACGTGACGGCGGAAGAGAGCAGACTTCACCTCCTCTGCCCCGTGCGGGCATTGAGGATTTATCTGGAGAAGTCTGCTCAGTGGAGAAGTCAGACCCAAGAAAGGGCTGCCTGCGTCAAAACAGACGATTAGTAACTGGATTGTCCAGGCTATAGCCATGGCTTATCGGGTGCGCAACCTGCCTTCACCCTTAGCCGTGAGGGCCCATTCTACCAGGAGCATGGCCTCCTCGGTAGCCCTCCTTTCTGGGGCCTCTATGCTAGACATCTGCGAGGCAGCGGGGTGGGCCACGCCTCACACCTTCATTAGTTTTTATAGTCTGCATCTCCCTGAGACGCCTGGCGCGAGAGTGCTCGCCCCCTAGTTGTGCCTGGTTTCAGCTTCACACTGGGGTGGGTTTGATTGGTGCGGGATAGTTGGTACTCGTTCCCCAAAGTGTCGTCACGATGACGCAGTTCGAGTTCCCTCGAAGGGGAACGTCTCGGGTTATGACTATAACCCTTGTTCCCCGAGAAGGGGAACGAGACACTGCGTCTCGTGTCCACCCAATCATCAGAGCGCTCGCTTCATCGCAAAGAACGCTATCTCTGTTTCGTTCAGACGTCTCTTTGTATCTTCCGGGTGTGCCGTCACATACGACGTCATCACGCAACACCAATCGGATTGGGCTGATTCTACTGTTTCTTCAGACGCGTAACGCGAGGGGCGTTCCCCCAAAGTGTCGTCACGATGACGCAGTGTCTCGTTCCCCTTCTCGGGGAACAAGGGTTATAGTCATAACCCGAGACGTTTCGCTTAGAAGCCAATTACCTTCGAGAATTCAACAGCGCCCAATGGCAGTGCCAATGCCACGGGCATGCGGAATTTGCATGCGTAACTCCGCCCCACCTCGTGGCTATATAAGGAAGTACGCTGGCAACATCGCATTATGTTACTGCTGCAGGAGCCAAGACTGAACTCCGCGTTCCAGGCAGCACAGCTGACGTGGCAAAGGAACGTACGTCTCCGTTCCCTCCTCAGGGAACGAGGGTTACATACGTAACCGAGACGTTCCCTTTCGTTCAGTCACTACGACGTACGTTAGTGACTAACGAATGGGGGTTCCAATACAACAACGCCACTCAGCTATCATCCAGTGCCCTGCGTAAGTGTGAGTACCCTGTCGTAAGACTAGTACGGACGAAGGACTCCCACTTATCACAGGAATACCAAGGTACACTGGGAAGCATATTCCAGTGAGGATATGCCAAGATGCCTACCCGTGGGGAGGACTTAGAGAATACACATATGACCCACTAAGGGCTGCATATGGAAGAACTCTAGGGTACCAGCCGAAGGTGGATTTTTAACCCTAGGGGCAGCAGGGACTTGCCAAGGGAAAGACACCTGCTCGCTGAGGAGGCTTACGGTGGAAATACTCGTGTGGGGGTCGCCAGAGGGGAACCATGCACACAGGGCACCTGGCCGGACATGAGGGTCTGGGCTCGAAAGGGCAGACTGAACTGATGTCGGCATCAGCAGTGCTGGAGGAGCTCAGGGCTCTCGGGGAGCTCACCTGAGGAAATATCACACGTATCCAGTCCGTGGAGTGGAATGGCGAGCAAGCAAAGACACCTGAGCCTGGTCCATTACCGGCCACCCGTAGGGGCGAGTACATAGTCGGACACTGGCTCCACTCGGAGATTGTAGAATCTGGCGAATGTGTTCGGTGTCGCCCAACCTGCAGCTCTGCAGATGTCTGTTAGCGAGGCGCCATGCGCTAAAGCCCAAGAGGAGGCCACACTCCGGGTGGAGTGTGCCCTAACCCCAAGGGGACATGGTCGACCTAGCTGCTGGTAAGCCAAAACAATGGTGTCCACTATCCAGTGAGACAACCTCTGCTTTGAGAGAGCTCTTCCCTTCCGCTCTCCACCATAACAGACAAAGAGCTGGTCTGAGGTCCTGAAACACTGCGTGCTGTCTACATAGGTGCAGAGAGCGCGTACTGGACAGAGCAATGCCAAGGCTGGGTCTGCCTCCTCCAACGGCAGCGCTTGCAGGTTCACCACCTGGTCTCGGAACAGAGTGGTGGGAACCTTGGGCACATATCCGGGCCGGGGTCTCAGGATCACGTGAGAGTTAGCCGGTCCGAACTCCAGGTACGCTTCGTCAACCGAAAATGCCTGCAGGTCCCCTACCCTCTTAAGAGAGGCCAATGCGGTCAGCAGAGCCGTCTTCATAGACAGAAATTTAATATCAACCGACCGCAAAGGCTCAAAGGGAGGCCTCTGCAGAGCACTTAGGACTACTGCGAGGTCCCAAGAGGGAACGAGAGGAGAGCGAGGAGGATTCAGCCTTCGCTCCAACCCCTCCTGGAGAAACGATAGCACGGACCCGATCGGGCATTTCCAGGGGTCTTCTTGGCAGGAAGAACACCATGTGACGAAGAGGTTCCACTTCAACGCATAGAGATGTCGTGTAGACTCTGCCCTAGCGGAAGTGATGGTAGTGACCACCGCAGGTGGAAGACTACTCAAACCTGCCGCGTCCCGTCCAGAAGCCACACGTGGAGCTTCCAGAACGCCGGACGCGGGTGCCAAAGGGTGCCCCGTCTCTGAGTGAGGAGGTCCGGTCTCAGAGGAATAGGCCAGGGAGGGGCTGTCGCAAGGAGTAGCAGTTCTGAGAACCAGGTCTGGCCGTGCCAATACGGGGCGACCAACATGACCTGCTCCTTGTCCTCCCTGATCTTGCACAGTACCCGTGCAAGAAGGCTCACTGGGGGAAACGCATACTTGCGTAGCCCCAACGGCCAGCTGTGCGCCAGTGCATCTGTGCCGAGGGTACCCTCGGTCAGAGAATAAAACAGGGAGCAATGGGAAGAGTCCTGGGAGGCAAACAGGTCTACCTGTGCGTCGCCGAACCGTTCCCATATCAGCTGGACCGTCTGGGGATGGAGTCTCCATTCTCCAGGAAGAGGCTGAATCCGTGAGAGCTTGTCGGCTGCACGGTTCAGGTCTCCCGGGATGTGGACAGCACGAAGGGACCTCAGGTGCTTCTGACTCCATAGAACGAGATGGCGGGCGAGTTGAGACATACGGCGGGAGCGTAGACCGCCCTGGTGGTTGATGTACGCTACTACGGCTGTGTTGTCTGTCCTGACTAGTACATGTTGACCCTTCAGCAACGCTCGGAAGCGGTGCAGGGCGAACCGTACTGCCAGTAACTCGAGGCAATTGACATGCAGAAGGCGCTGGGGTCCTGTCCAGGAGCCCGCGGCTGCTTGTCCATTGCACATGGCACCCCAGCCCGTGGATGAGGTATCTGTTAATAGAACAACAAGCCTGGAAACTCGTTCTAAGGACACTCCGGTCCGTAGAAAACTGAGGTTTGACCACGGGGTGAGAGTCTATAAGCAGGCCCGAGTCACTTGTACCCGGAGCGTGCCAGACCGCCATGCCCATCTCAGGACTCGATCGCGTAGCCAGTGCTGAAGCGGTCTCATATGTAGCAATCCGAGCGGCATCACCGCGGCTGCAGATGCCATATGCCCCAGGAGCCTCTGAAATAGTTTCAGTGGAACCGCACTCTTGCCCTCGAGTTGACGAAGGCAAGTCAGCAGAGACTGCGCGCGCTCACTCGAAAGCTGCGCGCACATGGCGAATGAGTCGATATCCATACCGAGAAAAGAGATCCTCTGCAAGGGGCAAAGTTTGCTCTTCTCCCAGTTGACCCGAAGGCCCAGACGGGCTAAGTGTTGGAGCACTAGATCTCTGTGTTCGCACACCTGCGCTCGAGAGTGACTCATTATGAGCCAGTTGTCGAGGTAGTTCAGGATGTCAGCTCTGGGTCCGACTCGGGCAATGCTGGAACGCCCGAGGGCGGCAGCACAGCCGAGTCATCATCCTCAGAGGACTCAAGCCCACCTTGTGATGCGGTGACCGACATCGCATCCTCCTCTGGAGCGCCAAACGAGATAGGCGGGGGGGCCGAATCAGGCCCCGCGATCTGCGTCTGAGCACTTGCGGGTTGCAGTGTGCAAGAGGGGGGTGTGGACCGAGGCATGAGCGACGGGGCTTTGTTCCACACCGTAACCCTCAAGTCACCCTGACTACCAGCCGAAGTACTGGGCCTCTGGGACTCAGTAGATCGGGGTGTGGTAGAGGGGACTCTTACTTCATTACGAAGTTCATCGAGTCTCGACCGCAACACTGCGATGGTCATGTTCCCGCAGTGGGAACATGACGCATCCACAAACGCTGCCTGGGCATGCTGAAAGCCCAAACATACCAGACAGTGTTTGTGCCCATCAAAGGAAGACAACGACCGGCCACACCCAGAAGTACACGGACGAGACATCCTGAAAAGGACGCGTCACGTGCAAGCTCTTTTGTGAGAGGAAGCTTCGCAGAGAACGCTGAAGCGCCCAGGGACCACACACCAGCCGGCATTGGCACTGCCATTGGGCGCTGTTGAATTCTCGAAGGTAATTGGCTTCTAAGCGAAACCCCCATTCGTTAGTCACTAACGTACGTCGTAGTGACTGAACGAAAGGGAACGCTGTTATACATCAACAGTCATCAGTTTCATTCGCCTTGCTAATTAAGTTCAGATACGGCACATGTCCCTTGAGTTTTGTTTGTGATGAATGCTCACGCAATCATTGGAAAATTAACAAAAGCATTTACGTATGTTTTGCATTGAACTATGTGTTAACTGTGGCGTCAATACAGCCATAATCTAATTTTGAAACAAATATTTCTGGGTTTTTTTATGTAAAATGAAGTGACAGAAATAAATTAACAGCCTCTTTATGATGCCATAATTATTCTTAATAGGGCTGTGCTTGCACAATATTAACAGAATAATTTTACAATGCAATGTGCATGTTCCATAATTTAAATACACTAATCAAATTTGTATTATGTTAATGTTTATATTATTAATATTTATATAGGATGTGGAATCATTTACTAGTCACAGAAGAAATGACTTAATAATTAATTCAATTGTCATTTGACGTATTGCCGTACTGTATATCCATGTGCGTGTATAAACTGTGGAGAGATATTGCATGGGTTCTTCCAGATAATCTAATGGTGTGAGTCTTACTGCACGATGACCTCACAAAAATGACTGTGGAAAATACCATCCACCCAGAAATTGCCTCTTGTTTTGTTCCAACACACAGATGTTCAGAACCACCCACCACAAGCTGGGTGTCAGAACAAATAGAGAAAAAAGGAATGAGAATGAAATGCACTGAGAACATGACAGTAAAAAAGAGAAAAAGAATGAACATGAGGTACATACAGTGTTGAATTTCTTTTGTGGATTTGAACAAAATAAACAAAAACAAAATGTCTGCTGTCTTTGTAGTTTGGAGTTGATTGGTTGATTAGTTGCAATTAGCTGTCATCACTGACTAAGTTTACATGGACAGCAGTAATCGAATTATTGGCCTTATTCTGAATAAGACAATATTCTGATTGAGATATTCTGGTGTTCAATATTCTGGTGTTTACATGAGTTGCTTTTAGAATATTCCGTTTTACATATTATGAAACATAGCTCGATTAATGGTACGTCATTACATCCCCATGCCATGCTACGCTATCCGACGTCCAATCATAGCACGACTTTCGTGAGTATGTTAAAATCAATGGGCTTTAACTTTACCTGCGGGTGTCGCTAATGGACAGTGTTACTTTATAAAAACGAGTGATTTTTATACTGTTTAATGTTATATATATATATATATATATATATATATATATATATATATATATATATATATATACGTTGTTTTATATTTGTAATATTATAAATTGTGTCTTTCTGTTTTTTTTGAAGAGACACTGCCCATCTTGTCTTATCAAAATAATAGCTTTCAAAATCGTGATTGTTTGGATTGTTTTTTTCTGCTATCGAGCCACAGGCGTTCTGAATGGCCATATGGTTCGCGAGCCTAGGTTCCCAACCGCTGTTGTAAGCAGACAATTATGAATCTGAGATTACAGATACAAATTTATTGTATTTTACTTTTACAATGAGCAGAATTATTACAACACAAAGAAAAAATATATAGAGGAGGCAGTGTCAGAATGAGCAGGCAAGCAAGACACGCACCATTGCAACACGTCATGGCAACGACATTTCAGACTGACCAATACGTAAAAGATAAACGGGACATTTGAGCGCCTTGTTACTGTTTTGTACGCGTTATATTAATTATAATTCAAATTCTGTTTTTTTTTTTTATTTTTTTTTTATGAAATTGATGATTGTTGAGAGGGGCACTTTTGATACATTTTTAAAAAGGGCAGGGGCTCGAGCCCCCAAAGCCCTCCCCTCTGCACTTGCCTGGTGTGTGTGTCCTGTCACAAAATGCGACGAACACTCCTACATCACGTTAATAGGGTGTGTACATGTCTACAGTGCACTTAGATAATGCAAGTAAAATAGGCATACTCCACATGTCTTAATTTGCTTTTTTGTTTAATTCGAGTAGCTATATGGCTTTAACCGGATTAAGGTAATTAGAAATAGCTGTTTACATGGTAGGCCTAGTTTCATAATCAGAATATGGTCTTAATCAGATTAATATCGGAGTATTGTTGTCCATGTAAATGTACTGAGTGACACATCATGTAGATTCCCTCTTCTGCGGGGGTCCATACAATGGAAGCCAATGGTAACCAAAATCAGGTTGAGGTTGAGTAAATGATGACAGAATATTCATGTTTGGGTGTACTGTCCTTTTATGGTTCTACTGGGTCCTCTTTATATCTGGTGTGATTGAGGGGGTTTATATGGATGGCCTTGAAACCGTCTACTTTGCAGCAGTTAGAACAACAAACGGCTGCATGCTTTTCTTGAAGCGTTAAATAATTCATTGATAATTAAAAAATTCTTCAGTTTCTCACAAAGTGCTTACTCATCACTAGTGATCCTTGATGGCTGTTAAAGGGATAGTTCACCCAAAAATTTAAATTCTGTCATTCATTTTTCACCCTTATGTCGTTCCAAACCCATAAGATCTTCGTTCATCTTCGGAACACAACTGAAGATATTTTTGATTAAATCAGAGCTCTCTGACCTCTCCTGTTAATGAACACTTTTAAGGCCCAGAAAGGTAGTAAACATAATTAAAGTAGTCCATGTGACTCCAGTGGTTCAACCTTAATTTTATGAAGCGACAAGAATACTTTTTGTGCGCAAAAACAAACAAAAATAACAACTTTATTCAACAATTTTGTTCTAGCCTGTGCCAGTTCCCTACGCCGTTTGCATTGTTAATACAGTGCAGCTTCTGCATGGACTATTTTAACAACGTTTCTGGACCTTGAAAGGGTTAATTAAATAGCTGTCTATGGAGAGGTCAGAGATTTCATCAAAAAGATCTTCATTTGTGTTCCGAAGATGAACGAAGGTCTTACGGGTTTGGAACAACATGAGGGTGAGTAATTAATTACATAATTTTCATTTTTGGGTGAACTAACCCTTTAATTTGAAAACCTTATCATATAGGCTACTGATAGCATTGTAAACAGCTTAGTTTGATTTGCCATGTATAGCTTTTTAGCCATAAGCAAAAATATATGATTTTTTTATATTAAAGAATGAAAGGTTTGGAACGACATTAGGAGTGAATGATTAGGTGGTGAACTATCCTGTTAAAGCTTCTTTTATCAAGATCAAGCCATTTGCAACTGTTTCCAGAACATAATAGACAGATTTGTAACTTGACACTGAAAGCTCACTGCAATTCAGGAAAAATAGTGCAAAACTGCAAACTTAGACTGGCTGGCAACTAGTCAGCTACACAGAACGATTCTTCTGCAGCTTTGTGTTATTAGCCAAGTTGTTGTTTAATTGCACTAGTTTTCAATGTCGCTGAAGTGCCTTTAAGCAACTTAATGTTATTTAAGCTATAATGTTATTTATTATGTTATGTTTTCCCTTCTGAGGGCACCGTAAACCGTAAATTATCCTCTCCAGAGACGGCAAGGAAGAATCGTATTACTGAGCAGCAGATTGGCTCATAAAACCGTAATCTCCATGGCGAGTAACACAAACACACGGATGCTTTAAAGCTTTCTGTATGCTGTTCGATAACGCCAAGGTTTTTCTTGCTGAGGCGACAAAAAAGCAGATGTCGAGGCCGTAAGAGTTTCACTCCTTGCTGATATGTATGATGTAGCTTATATCAGTGGCTAAGTTCGCAAAGCCTGAGTGGAAGTGGAAGCTGTGTTTCTGATCACTTTCTGATGTGAATCTTCTCATAGAGGTTATAAATACATGTCTACTCTATTGGTACAGTATTTAGCACATTTGTCATTTGCAAGGTGATGAGGGACTAATGCCATTATGTTCAGGCCTGTTATCGTGCACAGGCTGTGGTCAGAGAAGGAAATGTAGCACATGGCACATGGCCCCAAATAACCGTGCTGTAGCCATAGTGATAGTTCAAACAAAAGCCAGAGTGGTACATTCTGCTCTGACCATAGCTATACATCACTGACCCACAGGGCCAGCATGATAGGGTTAATTTAGTCATAGGGATACGCCCTGGTTTTTACAGGGGAGTGTGAATGTCATATCTGTTCTTTGTAAATTTGTGTTTGTGTGCATGCATGACGTGTGTGTAATGACAGGGTGTATGGAGTGAAGCGGCCTGTCATCAACAAGATCAATGTATATTATTATGCATGTGGGTCTGAGAATAAATGCAAACCAACAAATGTTAAAGGGAGATTACACAAAAAATGATGACAGAATTTAACTTGAAGACCTGTTTTGTCCATACAATGAAGTCAAATGGGTCCATTGACATTAATTGAATAGACATTAAAAAAAAAACACCTTTTTGTGCTATGCATATGAAAAAGTCATACCAGTTTGGAATGATATGAGGGTGAGAAAATTATGAATTTTTGGGTGAACTATCCCTTTAAGTGCTTGCCACAATTTCAAATGGACATGTGAAATTCAGAGTCTCGGTGCAGATTAATTTTTATTCTCGCCAGATTTAGCCTGGAAAATATGGTGGGTATATGAGAAGTGTGTCAATGCCTCTTCCAGAAATCAAAGGCCTGCAGCTACAGTGTTGCAAGAGTTTCTGTGCCAACAAGAAAAAACATATTGTAATGAGTGTAAGAACATTTGTTGTATATTGATATGTCAGATACTGTGAAAACATATGTAGCACTGAAGCAACATATACTGAAAATTAGATGCCATTACAACACCCACCAGAACAGGAATCCATTATTAAAGCTATTAGAGCATGTGAATGTCTTTTGCAACTACTGTATCCTCCGCAGTTATTACCTGAGCTACTGAGTCACCTCTTCACAACCCCAGTGTTTAAAACTTTATGGAAAGAGTATCCAGATGTGCAGCACACGATCAATATCAGCGTTCTGACGCGCCTCAAGCGATTTGCAGATGTGTGTGTGTGTTTGGGGGATGTTTACTCTCATGTTTTGGTCGGTTGCTGGAGACGATTTTAGACTGAATGGATGCATTTAACACCCTTTCATGATTTAAAGAGCCAATCTTGAGCCACATACACAAACTTTTGTGCACACATGCGCTTAAGTATGACATTTACTAACTAATATATAGTTCCATCTCACAGCAAAATTATAAAGTTTACATTCTTTTATAAAGAATATGTCAGATATTTAACTCAGATATTTAAATTCACAGGGCAAAATGTTGGGTGGGCCTTCTTTCCCCTGAGCCCAATGAGTATGTTATATCATGCTATAGGGTCTAAGTGGGCCCAGCTTAGGGTCCGAGCTGTATTCCCCTGACAACAGCTCTACACAGGTAGAGCAGAGTACATGTACACACACTCACATTAAGAAGAGGGTGACTTTTTATGAATGGGCTGCTTTGTAACCCATTACTGTTTAAACAGACCAGTTTGCTGCTCAAGACCAAACAGTTAGTCTCGACTAAATGTGTTGAACTATTGTTGAATAGTTTTAAAGGTGTTTCATTAAAAGGGAAGCTCATGTTTAATCCTATACATTCATCCACTACAGATGTGAAACACACAAAGCCACAAGGGCGTATGCAGCGTGTGCATAATGCATTTACCGTGCGTGTTAATGAGTTGAAAAACAGCTTCAAAGCAGATCAGTGAAGGCACACACATTAGCCTATGTCAGCGCACACACACACACACACACACACACACACACTGAGTCAGAGCTAGTCAGATTGGCTTTATTTTTATTTCAACAATATACAGCCTGTACGCATTGAAACAAAACAATATTCCTCCGGGACCACGGTGCTACATAAAAACGAGAGCATATGACAAGACAAGAAGAACACAAATTAAATTAAACACAGAACTACAAAAGGGTGCATGCGTGCAAATGAGTGCAAACAGCTTGGTACCGTACAGATACACCAGCACAGAACAAGTCAAAGTGAGGACAGTGCAGAGCAGTTTAGTGGGGAATGAAGTGCAAACTACATAGAAGCTTTGCGAATTAGGATTTGCCATGTCAGGAAACCTAGACTCGCAGGAATAGTGAGTAACAGCAACACAAGTTTATTTGAACATGGTGACTGGCAAGGAAAGTATTTTAAGGTAGACACGACCAAGCAGATGAAGAAGAAGATGAAGCTGTCCAATTCAGGTACGTTGCACCACACGCATGCACACTAACACCAGTACGTCGCTGAGTAACTTGAATTAAGGAGATGTTTCGGAAACACTTTACAATAAAGTTCATTAGTTAACGTTAGTTAACATGAACTAATAATGAACTAAAGCTATTAAGTTAATATAATATGAAAAAACAATGAACAGTACGTGTGCATTTATAAATGTACTTTTCTACGCTTTTAGCATTTCAAATTGCATTTAATGTATTATTAACAAACAAGAATTATCAATGAACAATCATACTTTAATTGCATGGATTAATAAAAATTTTGTGAAAATTGTTATTCTTTATTAGTTCATGATATCTAATGTTAACGAATTGAGCCTTATTAATACATCTAATTAATTATGTAAAGTAATTATAAATATGTACCTAAAAGAAAACTTTTTGTTTTTGTATTTTTAGACATTGTTTCATCCAGGACATCCCATTGAGACGTTTGTCAAATGTGTCAACAACAACACGCACACATGCCCATGCACTCAAACACAAAGGAAGTGTGTTCAGCAGTTTACTCTGAAGCATGGAAATCTAATATAGTTGGTTATGACACTTCTCATAATACATTTCTCTCATAATACAGATTTGCGATCGGTGTGGAAGATTCTCTTTACATTCAGTAAGACTTTGTCTTTTTGTTTGCATTTTAAAACTTAAAAACACATATTACTATTCCAAGCATCTCTCAGAGAGAAACAGATTTCCTTGAGCTCTGTCACCTGGCCAGGCGTAATCCATCATGCTGTGAGGCTCACACACACACACACGCACACGCACACGCACACGCACACGCACACGCACACGCACACGCACACGCACACGCACACGCACACGCACACGCACACGCACACGCACACGCACACGCACACGCGCACGCGCACACGCACACGCACACGCACACACACACACACACACACACACACACACACACACACACACACACACACACGAAGGCTCTGGTAACTCCATCTCACACTGTGTGGCCTTGATTAAAATGAGACCAAGTTGAAATAAATTATATTTTAAATAAACATGCCACCTGTAGGACTTCATGATTGCTTGAGGTGGTTGGTTGAAGAGAGTGAAGTCAGGGAGGATTTTAATGAATGAGTGCTCATGAAAACAACATCAGGGTGTTGGTGAAGGTGTTATGAAGAACCAAGTTAGAACTGACTTACTGTGGATATTTAACGCTGCTGGAAATGTCAACAGGTTTGAAATCCCAGAGAAAAAAAAGAGGGAGTGAGAGGAAACACACCACAGCTCAGAGTGGAATGTTAATTAGTCTAGATTACAGATATGACTATGATTGATGAATGTTTAATTAGCTTTGATTACATTCAGCTATAGTTACAAATTCAGTTTTGACATTTCATTGGAGAGTAAAAGCTTCTGTTAAACCCAAAAACAACCTCAAAGGGTGTGGAGCCAATAAACTGCCACAAATCACTTAATAAAAATAAAGCAAAATACAGCATTCGTCATTTATAATTGTTTAAGGCAGATAACAATTCAGAGTACGGTTCTATACATTGACTTTAACTATTACTAACATAAACTAACAATGAACAATACTTTTACAGCGTTTATCTTATCTTTAATCTAGATTAAAATTATTTACTACATATCATTTTTATGTAACTTATAAATTTACATTAGTGAATACACTATATTATGAACATGAATTAAAGGTGCAGCAAGTGATAATCAGATTATTTTTTCATGTGTCTAGTAAAGTAACACATTACTTTTAAATTTACAACAAAATATTTTTTTCAAATAAGTAACGCAAGTTACTTTGTGTTCCCATTTTTTTGTGATGCCAGAACTTTTTTTAAAATATTTGTTTACTTTAGATTTGATCTTTTGTTATGAATTAAACATTATCCTTTGTGATCCTATTGTTCCTTTTTTATGCTTTTGACTTTATCACCTTTTGACAAGTATGATGAAACAATTCGCAATATCCCCTTTTATATGATGATGATGATATAATGATGTATGAAATGACTGATTGTGATTGATAATTGATGGATCTTCTCAGTGATTGATCAAATGTGTCTGTGTTTTGAATAGTGTGTGTATATCATGGTACCGAAACGTTGCAAATAGAGCAAATTTCTTTTGTAAGTAGACAGTGCGCTGGACTTTCTTTTTTCTCTTTAGACTTTAGTTTTGGTTCTTTCTCCTATACGCACCTATCCATTACATGCAGGTGTGCGAGGGTCATTTATTATATTTTTGTTATTAAAAAACAAACAAGCAAGCCCAGCCCATGTGAGAAAAAGTAACACAAGTATAACAATGCATTACTCTCCTTAATAAGTAAGTAATGCAATTAGTTACCTTTTTATGGATTAACATAATACTGAAACGTGTGTGTATATATCTTACTGACCCATATTTTTGAGGTTATGCTGTTCATTGTTATAGTTCATTATACCTAATGGTACATTTATTTAAACAAATTTAAACTGCTTAGAATGAGTTAGATATAATTACTCGCTAAGAAAACGGTTTAGGGAAGAGTTATGGTTGAACGTTTACATTTATATCTGCATTATTGCTGCACATATTATTATGTGTATTACCATTGTTGAGTTTTATAGTCTTATAACAGACCTCAAAGTAAAAAATAATGATAATGAAATAAAATAACTGAGTGATTGGATGATGTAGCTGAATCTAATCTAAGGCAAATTGAAACACATGGAGAAAGACCTCAAGGGCGACTCGCTCTCTTTTGACCATGATGTCATTTGTGACGACTGAAATCACTGTTTTGTGTGTGTGTGTGTGTGTGTGTGTGTGTGTGTGTGTGTGTGTGTGTGTGTGTGTGTGTGTGTGTGTGTGTGTGTGTGTGTGTGTGTGTGTGTGTGTGTGTGTGTGTGTGTGTGTGTGTGTGTGTGTGTGTGTGTGTGTGTGTGTGTGTGTGTGTGTGTGTGTGTGTGTGTGTGTGTGTGTGTGTACTACACTTGCCATTTGTGATTTCTTTTAAAGTTTTCTCTTTCTCCCCTTGTCCTTTTATGACATTATACAAAAGCGGAAGTCTGACAGTGACAGTAGCAAATCTATGACAGGTTGTAATAATAGAAGCCTGACTTTATATTAAATGAAACTGTCATCAACTTGTTTTGACTGGCTTTAAACCAAACAAAATGCTGAAGATCAAGCTAGACATAAAAGATTTATAAGACAGCTGACAGTTCATGTATAAAATAAATTTGTTGATCTCAGTGGAATTTTTTTTTACATATTGACTAGAAATTATGATTTGAACTAATCCTCTATGATGCTGTCATGTCATGTTATTTGTTGTCATCTTGCTTAACGTGAAAAGAATGCATTTTCAACATGCCATCATTATATCTGTCTCCTAGAGATTAATTCATAATGCATAGAAAAATAATCATAACTGTCAGCCACAGGCATTCTGTACTTGTTCGTACCTTACGTTAACCACGTAAAAGCAAAAATTTAAAAAAAAAAAAATCTTTGAGTGTTGCATTGCAACTCACTGCTTTTTCAGCTTTCTCATGAAGCACCACGCTTTTATTATGCTATGTTAACCTTATAAGCCTACTTTATCATATTTAATACGTAAATTTATAAGCCCCCTACATGACAGCAAAACTTTACTGGAAACCTGTACACAATTTTGTACATGCTTTTCTGGGCTTCAAATATTGGGCAGCCATTCAATGCCATTATAATATACAGTAACTCTTGATTGTATTCGTCTGAAAGGAGAATGTCATATACACCTAGGATGGCTTGGGGGTGAGTAAATTATTATAATTTACTTGATTATTCACAAAATCATGTTAAAATGTTAATATATGATACATCAGTGTTTTGAAGAATGTTTATTTGTACATCTCTCAATCATCATTGTATTGCATTGTGTTAAAAGTTGTGCCCCTCACAATAAAAACTAGAGCTGTGACCATAAAACTAAGCATTTCAATATCATCTTACTAAGATATTATTGGGAGAATTAGTGACAAATTATATTTATTCAACTTTTTAATGTAATTTTTATGTCTGCTATACTGTTATAATGTTTTCATTTATTTACATTACAAGCTACAGGTATCAAAATTACATCTTACTTTTTTACCATATAAAATTCTGAGGTGTTTTTTTTCCCCTCCTGGAGTATGAGCTCCATATTCTAATATATCATACTATATGAGTCTTACAGGGGTCCTATAACGACACTTTTTACAAGAAGTAAAATAAGTCTCTGATGCCCCCAGAGTGTGTATGCAAAGTTTTAGCTCAAAATACAGATAATTTTCATAGCATGTTAAAATTGTCACTTTCTGAGGGTGAGCAAAAACAAACCGTTTTAAATGCAAATGAGCTACTGCTTCCGGCCTCCTTTCAAGAAGAGGGCTAAGCTTCAAGAGCTCGAGTTAGCAGCTTGATTACCTCACGGAGACACATAGCCTACTGAAAATGACCGAAACTGTTCAGCCTTTAATGTTCAAACCGGAGTCGGACAAAGATTCATCAGTTCTTCAATCAAGATTCTTCAATCATCAGATTCTTCTGTCCACCCTCTCATCACTGGGCATCACAGGGACTCCACTCCTTTGGTTTGAGTCCTATCTCACAGGTAGGTCTTTCAAGGTTGCCTAGAGAGGAGAGGAATCTGGGGTTCCCCAGGGCTCAGTGCTTGGTCCTCTCCTCTTCTCCATCTACACTACTTCATTGGGACCCATCATTCAGGCACACGGCTTCTCATACAACTGCTATGCTGATGACACTCAGCTCTACCTTTCATTTCACCCAGACGACCTCACAGTAGCTGCACGAATCTCCAGCTGTCTGGCTGACATCTCTGCATGGATGAGAAAACATCACCTGCAGCTCAACCTGGCAAAGACTGAGTTTCTCATCTTCCCCGCCAGTTCCACCATACAACATGACTTCACCATCCAGTTAGGTACATCCTTGATTTCCTCATCAAAGTCAGTCAGAAATCTTGGAGTAACATTTGATGACCAGCTGTCCTTCAGAGAACACATTTCTAAGACAGCTCGCTCATGCCGGTTTGCGCTCCACAACATCAGGAAGATTAGACCGTTCCTAACAGAGCACACAGCTTCTTGTCCAGGCCCTGGTTATTTCTAGACTTAACTACTGCAATGCGCTTCTGGTTGGACTCCCCTCTTGTGCAATCCAAACACTTCGAATGATCCAGAATGCAGCAGCACGTCTTGTCTTCAACGAGCCCATAAGGACCCACGTCACACCTCTCTTCATCTCCCTGCACTGGCTACCACTCGCTGCTCGCATCAAGTTTAAGGCGCTGACTCTTGCATACAGAGCCACCACGCGCTCTGCTCCTGCTTACTTTGACTCCATTCTACAAATCCACACCCCCACCAGAAGCCTTCGCTCAGCAAAGGAATGAAGGCTTGTGGTACCATCACAGAGGGGGGAAAAATCCCTTTCCAGAACATTTTCATTCAACGTTCCCAGCTGGTGGAACGATCTTCCCAACACCATCCGAAACGCAGAATCATTGACATCATTCAAAAGTCAACCTAAAACTCAGCTCTTCCGTGAGCACTTAACCTCATAAAAAAAAACGTTCCTTTCCTCTTTCTCTTCCTTCTTCCCTCCCTACTCTAGCCTGTGCTACACTGAGCAATGTACACGGTCTCAGGATTTCAGGCTCTTATTGTGCTTCTCGGCTCTTCATGACCTATCGCTTCATGTACCCCCAAGTTGTAAGTCGCTTTGGATAAAAGCGTCTGCTAAATGCATAAATGTAAATGTAAATGTAAATGATAGAGAGACTCACTAAGAAGTGAATGCGACAGGACATTTCTGAATGGTTAGTTGATGAATTTATGCTGATGTGGAATTAACTATCTTCAAGACATCGATTAGCATGTACTGTTATGATAATCGCTCATGTGGGAACTGTTGTAAGACACCTACAGAGCCAGAGAATATATGCAGCATGGAGATAGAACAGGTATAGTTTTGTTTAATTACATTTATAACTTATGTTATCATCTTGCTTTATGACATGCTATTGCATTTGTGTTACGTACTGTATTGTAATAAATGAGAAAAGACGGATGCGACAGCTTGAGCAGACTCCCAAATGTGCTCTACTACAACAACTCTTCCTCTTCTCAACATGGCCTTTGTTGCGTGTTCCCGTCCCATGTTCAGTCGGCGTGGGGGAAAACAGTCCATTCCCCGACACTGGAAATGCATGTTAACCCTGAGTTAACCCAGTATAGCCTATATAGAATCACTTCTGTTGCTCAACAGAGCAAGATATATAGAAAAACTGAGCCGTATAGGGTCAGATTGTTCGTACAGTATCTGTGACGGGAAAAACGACCTAACACAATGGCCAGAGGTGTAATTTTCTCGTCAAAATGCATGCTGCTCCCACAAATAATTCTTCCCTACTTCATAAATCACCCAGTCTTTTGATGAAGACATTTATTCAGTGTTCCTGAATTTAATGGATTTAATATAGGCCTATGTATTACATACATTTAACATTTTAAAATGATCATAAAACTTGTCTTGTGCTATGACATGTTTTTCTGAATATGCCATGAAATGAGCAGAGTCTAATGCCAAACGTTAATTTATCGCAGTGCCACGTTTAACAAACATTTGTCGAAAGCCTAAAATACAGTTACAGTGAGGAAAATAAGTATTTGAACACCCTGCTATTTTGCAAGTTCTCCCACTTAGAAATCAAGGAGGGGTCTGAAATTGTCATTGTAGGTGCATGTCCACTGTGAGAGACATAATCTAAAAAAAAAAAAAAAAAATCCAGAAATCACAAAATATGATTTTTTTAACTATTTATTTTTATGATACAGCTGAAAATAAGTATTTGAACACCTGTCTATCAGCTAGAATTCTGACCCTCAAAGACCTGTTAGTCTGCCTTTAAAATGTCCACCTCAACTCCATTTATTTTCCTAAATTAGATGCACCTGTTTGAGGTCGTTAGCTGCATAAAGACACCTGTCCACCCCATACAATCAGTAAGATTCCAACTACTAACATGGCCAAGACCAAAGAGCTGTCCAAAGACACTAGAGACAGAATTGTACACCTCCACAAGGATGGAAAGGGCTACGGGGAAATTGTCAAGCAGCTTGGTGAAAAAAGGTCCACTTTTGGAGAAATCATTAGAATATGGAAGAAGCTAAACATGACTGTCAATCTCCCTCGGACTGGGGCTCCATGCAAGATCTCACCTCGTGGGGTCTCAATGATCCTAAGAAAGGTGAGAAATCAGCACAGAACTACACGGGAGGAGCTGGTCAATGACCTGAAAAGAGCTGGGACCATCGTTTCCAAGGTTACTGTTGGTAATACACTAAGACGTCATGGTTTGAAATCATGCATGGCACAGAAGGTTCCCCTGCTTAAACCAGCACATGTCACGGCCCATCTTAAGTTTGCCAATGACCATTTGGATGATCCAGAGGAGTAATGGGAGAAAGTCATGTGGTCAGATGAGACCAAAATATAACTTTTTGGTCATAATTCCACTAAACGTGTTTGGAGGAAGAAGAATGATGAGTACCATCCCAAGAAGTGAGCACCAACCTATAAAAAACACCATCCCTACTATGAAGCATGGGGGTGGTAGCATCATGCTTTGGGGGTGTTTTTCTGCACATGGGACAGGGCGACTGCACTGTATTAAGGAGAGGATGACCGGGGCCATGTATTGCGAGATTTTGGGGAACAACCTCCTTCCCTCAGTTAGAGCATTGAAGATGGTTCGAGGCTGGGTCTTCCAACATGACAATGACCCGAAGCAAACAGCCAGGATAACCAAGGAGTGGCTCTGTAAGAACCATATCAAGGTTCTGGCGTGGCCTAGTCAGTCTCCAGACCTAAACCCAATAGAGAATCTTTGGAGGGAGCTCAAACTCAGCGACAGGCCAGAAACCTGACTGATCTAGAGAAGATCTGTGTGGAGGAGTGGGCCAAAATCCCTCCTGCAGTGTGTGCAAACCTGGAGAAAAACGTCTCGGTTACGTATGTAACCCTCGTTCCCTGAGGAAGGAACGGAGACGTACGTTAGTGACTAACGAATGGGGGTTTCGCTTAGACGCCAATTACCTTCGAGAATTCAACAGCGCCCAATGGCAGTGCCAATGCGGAATTTTGCATACGTAACTCAGCCCCACCTCGTGGGTATATAAGGAAGTACGCTGGCAACATCGCATTATGTTACTGCTGCAGGAGCCAAGACTGAACTCCGCGTTCCAGGCAGCACAGCTGATGTGGCAGAGGAAACGTACGTCTCTGTTCCCTCCTCAGGGAACGAGGGTTACATACGTAACCGAGACGTTCCCTTTCGTTCAGTCACTACGACGTACGTTAGTGACTAACGAATGGGGGTTCCAATACAACAACGCCACTCAGCTGTCATCCAGTGCCCTGCGTAAGTGTGAGTACCCTGTCGTAAGACTAATACGGACGAAGGACTCCCACTTATCACAGGAATACCAAGGTACACTGGGAAGCATATTCCAGTGTGGATATGCCAAGATGCCTACCCGTGGAGAGGACTTAGAGAATACACATATGACCCGCTAAGGGCTGCATATGGAAGAACTCTAGGGTACCAGCCACAGGTGGAATTTTTAACCCTAGGGGCAGCATGGACTTGCCAAGGGAAAGACACCTGCTCGCTGAGGAGGCTTACGGTGGAAATACTCGTGTGGGGGTCGCCGGAAGGGAACCATGCACACGGGGCACCTGGCCGGACATGAGGGTCTGGGCTCGAAAGGGCAGACTGAACTGATGTCGGCGTCAGCAGTGCTGGAGGAGCTCAGGGCTCTCGGGGAGCTCACCTGAGGAAAATATTGCACATATCCAGTCCGTGGAGTGGAATGGCGAGCAAGCGAAGACACCTGAGCCTGGTCCATTACCGGCCACCCGTAGGGGCGAGTATATAGTCGGACACTGGCTCCACTCGGAGATTGTAGAATCTGGCGAATGTGTTCGGTGTCGCCCAGCCTGCAGCTCTGCAGATGTCTGTTAGCGAGGCGCCATGCGCTAAAGCCCAAGAGGAGGACACACTCCGGAGGAGTGTGCCCTGACCCCAAGGGGACATGGTCGACCTTGCTGCTGGTAAGCCAAAACAATGGTGTCCACTATCCAGTGAGACAACCTCTGCTTTGAGAGAGCTCTTCCCTTCCGCTCTCCACCATAACAGACAAAGAGCTGGTCTGAGGTCCTGAAACACTGCGTGCTGTCTACATAGGCGCGGAGAGCGCGTACTGGACAGAGCAATGCCAAGGCTGGGTCTGCCTCCTCCAAAGGCAGCGCTTGCAGGTTCACCACCTGGTCACGGAACGGAATGGTGGGAACCTTGGGCACATATCCGGGCCGGGGTCTCAGGATCACGTGAGAGTTAGCCGGTCCGAACTCCAGGCACGCTTCGTCAACCGAAAATGCCTGCAGGTCCCCTACCCTCTTAAGAGAGGCCAATGCGGTCAGCAGAGCCATCTTCATAGACAGAAATTTTATTTCAACCGACCGCAAAGGCTCAAAGGGAGGCCTCTGCAGAGCACTTAGGACTACTGCGAAGTCCCAAGAGGGAATGAGAGAAGAGCGAGGAGGATTCAGTCTCCTCGCTCCCCTCAGGAACCTGATGAACAGGTCATGCTGACTTACCTTTTTGTCTCCCAGGAGATCGTGGTGGGCAGATATTGCGGCCACGTACATTTTAAGGGTGGAGGGAGACAGCCTTCGCTCCAACCCCTCCTGGAGAAACGATAGCACGGACCCGATCGGGCATTTCCAGGGGTCTTCTTGGCGGGAAGAACACCATGTGACGAAGAGGTTCCACTTCAACGCATGGAGATGTCGTGTAGACTCAGCCCTAGCGGAAGTGATGGTAGCGACCACCGCAGGTGGAAGGCTACTCAAACCTGCCGTGTCCCGTCCAGAAGCCACACGTGGAGCTTCCAGAATGCCGGACACGGGTGCCAAAGGGTGCTCCGCCTCTACACTGGTTACCTATTAAGTTCCGTATCAATTACAAAGTATTGCTACTGACCTATAAAGCCCTAAATGGTTTAGCTCCAGTGTATCTAACAGATCTTCTATCGCCCTACAATCCATCGCGCTCTTTAAGGTCACTAAACTCTAGGCTTCTGGTCATTCCTAGGATATCTAAGTCCACTAAAGGAGGGAGGGCATTTTCACATTTAGCTCCTAAACTCTGGAACGGTCTTCCTGATATTGTTCGAGGTTCAGACTCGCTGTCCCAGTTTAAAACTAGATTAAAGACGCATCTATTTAGCCAAGCATTCACATTATAATTACCTTTTATACTACAGTTAAATCGGATCAAAAGCATTAATATAATATTCTGAACAGTAGCTATGCTAATTATTTCCCATCTGCTTTTCTGTTGTTATCTCGGGACACTAGTCACTAGTCAAAAAGGTAAATAGTTCGTCAGCTCCAGTTTGTATCCAGCTGCTCATGGAGACTTCGGATGCCCCAACACATGTGATGCGACGACTCCACGCCTGTGAAGAGACGACTCAACGCCAGCGTTGTTATGGCCTAAATTAATACACGATTGATTAACTTTTTCTAACATTTTTACTGTACATTTATGAAATGCACTTTCTGTAAAGCTGCTTTGAAACAGTGTGTATTGTGAAAAGCGCTATACAAATAAATTTGAATTGAATTGAATTGAATTGAATTGAATTGAATTGAATTGAATTGAATTGAATTGAATTGAATTGAATTGAATTGAATTGAATTGAATTGAATTGAATTGAATTGAGTGAGGAGGTCCGGTCTCAGAGGAATAGGCCAGGGAGGGGCTGTCGCAAGGAGTAGCAGTTCTGAGAACCAGGTCTGGCCGTGCCAATACGGGGCGACCAACATGACCTGCTCCTTGTCCTCCCTGATCTTGCACAGTACCCGTGCAAGAAGGCTCACTGGGGGAAACGCATACTTGCGTAGCCCCGACGGCCAGCTGTGCGCCAGTGCATTCGTGCCGAGGGTGCCCTCGGTCAGAGAATAAAACAGGGAGCAATGGGAAGAGTCCTGGGAGGCAAACAGGTCTACCTGTGTGTCGCCGAACCGTTCCCATATCAGCTGGACCGTCTGGGGATGGAGTCTCCACTCTCCAGGAAGAGGCTGAATCCGTGAGAGCTCGTCGGCTGCACGGTTCAGGTCTCCCGGGATGTGGACAGCACGAAGGGACCTCAGGTGCTTCTGACTCCATAGAATGAGATGGCGGGCGAGTTGAGACATACGGCGGGAGCGTAGACCGCCCTGGTGGTTGATGTACGCTACTACGGCCGTGTTGTCTGTCCTGACTAGTACATGTTGACCCCTCAGCAACGCTCGGAAGCGGTGCAGGGCAAACCGTACTCGAAAGCTGCGCGCACATGGCGACCGAGTCGATATCCATACCGAGAAAAGAGATCCTCTGCACGGGGGAAAGTTTGCTCTTCTCCCAGTTGACCCGAAGGCCCAGACGGGCTAAGTGATGGAGCACTAGATCTCTGTGTTCGCAAACCTGCGCTCGAGAGTGACTCATTATGAGCCAGTCGTCGAGGTAGTTCAGGATGCGAAGGGGCGCAAGGGCTGCCTCGGCAATCTTCGTAAAGACGCGAGGGGACAGAGATAGCCCGAATGGGAGGACCGCATACTGATATGCCCGCCCCTCGAAAGCAAACCGCAGGAACGGTCTGTGTCGAGGTAGAATGGAGACATGGAAGTAGGCGTCCTTCAGGTCGATCGCTGCAAACCAATCGTCCGGACGAACGCATTCCAAAATGCGTTTCTGTCAACATCTTGAACGGAAACCTGTGAAGGTAACGGTTCAAGATGCGCAGGTCCAGGATTGGTCGTAACCCACCAGTCTTTTTGGGTACAATGAAGTACGGGCTGTAGAACCCGTAGTTCATCTCAGCTGGAGGGACAGGTTCGATCGCACCCTTCGCCAGTAGGGTGGCAATCTCCGCTCGCATGACGGGGGCATTGGCCCCGATCATGGTGAAACGGACTCCCCGGAAGCTGGAACCTGCGCGAACTGAATCGCGTAGCCGCGCCTGACGGTCCTCGCGACCCAGCGGGACAGCCCTGGAAGCTGAAGCCAGACTCCCAGGAACTGCACCAGCGGGGTCATTCGGACCACAGACGTACCCGGTGTGGGGCAGCGAGGCAGTATTACCGGCCCAGACATGGGAGGCTGTTGGGCGTCCCGGTGCGGGGGCACGGTTAACTGCTGCATCCTGACAGAGGAGACCAGGGAAGGATGCACATTCCACTGGGGTCTGCTCTGCCAGGAGGCTGGCGACAGAGAGGGATGCGAGTGGCGGGACCTGGGGGTGGCGCGCACCGTCATCACCGATCTCTGGTGGCTCAGGGATGGGAGTGTTAATTCTTTCTTTGACCAAAATAGGGTGCTGCTGACCCGGGGGCCAGCAGCTGAACAAAGGATTATCCCCCGGCCCTCCACCGGGGGAAGGAGTGGTCCTGCTACCATCTCCTGGAAAGAATTTCCCATCCCTGAGCCGTCCGTCTCAGGAACGCCGCTTGGCCTGGCGTTTAGCGGGGCGCGGGGCGGGCTGAGCGGACTGGGACACCTTCTTACGCCGACCTCCACGACCCGGCCCGGGTGAAGGCTGCTGCTTGGGCCGGGTGGGAGGGGCGGGAGCCTTAGGAGGGCATCCTCGGCGTGGAGCAGGCTGAGGCGACTGTGCCGGTGGCTGGGTGGAGACAGCAGCTGGCCGCCGGGGCAGTACATGTTTGATAGCCTCAGTCTGCTTCTGGGCGATTGAAAACTGTTGGGCAAAGTCTTCAACCGCCCCGCCGAAGAGGCATCGAGGAACCGGGTTCGCTCGGTGTCCCGCATATCAGCCAGGTTCAGCCACAGGTGTCTCTCCTGGACCACATTTTTGGACATTACTTGACCCAGGGAGCGTGCGGTCACCTTTGTCGCCCGGAGAGCGAGGTCGGTGGCAGCACGCAGCTCGTTGAGGAGCCCTGAATCAACTCCACCCTCGTGCATGTCCTTGAGGATCCTGGCCTGGTAGACCTGAAGGATCGCCATGGCATGCAAAGAGGCGGCAGCCTGCCCCGCAGCTCTGTGCGATTTCGCCACCAAGGTTGATGTGAATTGACAGGCTTTGGAGGGGTGCTTAGGATCACCACGCCAAGTCGAAGCGCTCTGTGGACACAGTTGCATCGCAACAGACCGTTCAACTGGGGGGACCCCAGTGTACCCGTTGTGTACATTGTGATTTCTGGATTTTTTTTTTTAGATTATGTCTCTCACAGTGGACATGCACCTACGATGACAATTTCAGACCCCTCCATGATTTCTAAGTGGGAGAACTTGCAAAATAGCAGGGTGTTCAAATACTTATTTTCCTCACTGTATATGATGAGCTGTTTGCCATCAATGACACATCAGGTTTAGATAAAGTTTTGACATCCATCATTTTTCTGTTGTCTTGCATGCATGTAGCTTTATCCGTTTATTTATTCGTTTTTCTTGTTAGTACAGCTATGCACAAATAAATTAGTTCAGTATTTACATTTTACAAAGCGAATTTGGAGTTGACATGTCAGTGTCACAATTCTATTCTCAAATTACAGACCATAGCAAAGTTTTTTGATTTTTTATAGCAACCGTCTTCATCAAAAGACTGGGTGATTTATGAAGAAGCTATTATGACGTGTAATATTTGGGGAAGCATGCATGAAAACTGCTTTAATGACAAGTTGACTGCTTTTCGCAGTTGGAGTCCCATGACAAAAACTTGACTATATTGGTGTTTCTATTAAACAAACTTAATAAAATCTCTTATTTTTTTACCTTTACAATAATACACCATCATGACATGTAGTGCAAATGTTTAATTGTAATGGACGTATTACACAGGCTTTCGGAATTGACAAACGACTCCGTCTGTTATTCGGCAGTATAAAACTTCAGAATTTTTCTCTTTTTTTTTTTTTTTTACTTATTAGAGGTGCAGAACACCACACAGCAACTTTTCGGCATTGCACCAGGCAAAAATCAATCGTAATCATTACAAAAAGTAAAGATAAAGCATCTAACAAGGTTTACACGTGTTCATTAGAATGGATTGTTTTCCCCCACGGCATACACGTTTATGGCGTTTTTGTGGCCGTTCCCAATAATGCCGACCAAGTCATAATAGAGACAATACTCTATATTGTTTATGCTCAAACAGCAACATTACACACTAACTAAAGTTTTTTTTTTTTTTATATATATAGTTAAATCATAATCTGATGTATCTAATATTATACTGTAAAAAAAGACAAATGCAAACTGGAATTAATTAGGAATTTAGAACGCAATACGATGTTTTTAATTTTTTTTATTTTGTCTAATGGTTAAAAAAAATTATTATTTATGTAGGTTGTACAAGGAATAGAGAGAGAGAGAGAGAGAGAGAGAGAGAGAGAGAGAGAGAGAGAGAGAGAGAGATGTCAAGCTTTAAATGCAGTTTGACTCTTAAAAAAATGTGCTTTTCCATTCTTTTGTATTATCTCTGTGTTTTTACTTTGCTTAAATACTGCTTACAAAGTACACGTAGTGTAGTACCATCTTAAGATAATGAGAGAAACATAATGGACATGCCCGCTGTATTGTCTGCCTTCTCTCTTGGATGCAGTATGCAGTAGTGATAAAAGTTACAGTGCTATTTCCCAAAACCCATTACAGTGGGATGCCTTGTACTGTGCTGGTCGTTAAGGGCATTTTACTGCTAGTGGGAAATCAAATTTACAAGGTAAGGAAAACAATCACACACCTACAGTCAGGCTCATCTCAGTCCTTTCAATGAAGAGTAATGTCTGAATCCCTGTAAAGAGGAACTTTTCTATTTCAGGTATCATGTGTTTCCTGTCATGTGTTGCTATAGCAACATGAAACCTGGCGACATACAACTGTTCTGCTCATGAAGCAGTTGACATTGAACAGCAGATGATAAAATGTGCCTAAAATCACACTAAGGAAATGTGGGCCTAATGGAAGGCGAGACAAACTGAGCACATGATGATGAGAATGAGTATGAGCATGTATGTTGCAACCATCGCATGTGCCGTGCTGAATAAAAGAGTATCATTAGAATACTTAGCTATCCTATACAAGAAGATAGTGTTTCAAAGGCTTGTTATCAACTCATGCACACGCATAATCTGGTATCCATTGCATTAATAATTTGGGGAGGAAATTAAAAAAATGTATCCTGTAAAAAAAAAAAATCAATGTGTGTAGAGTTTCATTAATATTTCATATGGAGCACATGTGCATGTATTTCTTTGTAGAATAATACATCAGACATTCTGCGTCTCGTTTCCCTGAGCTCAACTCCCACACATGCACCGTATTGTTCTAACTTTGTTTAAAACAGTATGTTTGTGTGTGGGTGGTTTGAAATAAGGCCCATCTCATTTGAATATACAGCGGAGCCTGTGCTCATTGAGTAGGGACCTTTTGTCTTTTTAACATTCAGCAGCATGGGCATTAAAGACAAACAGTATAAACCAGAGATTGAAGATATGAAACCATGACAACAGCAGCTGGGTGCAATTTGACCCGTGTGCTTCACAAAACGCTATTAATGAAGTGATTCTACAAATTTCAGATGGACTTACACAAGCCATTCAGTTAAGTGGTCAAATAATTGTGAGGGGAAAAGAATGGTAACTCTTTACAATAATTATTTTCAATTGGCTTATGCATTATCACGAACTATATGAACATTTTACAGCATTTATTAATATTCAGATTTTTACATGTTTTAGCAATTCAAGTTGTGTAAATTAAAACTGCTGTCCATAACTTTGTTTGTGTTAAAGATTTACAAAAATTATGTAATGAGAATGTACAACATGAACCCATTTTCCACACCGTGTTTTTGTCTTACCTTGAATCATTATGGTACACTAATAATAAGTGTTTATATTGGGACTATTTCAGACTGGTTGGGTAGGAACTGCTGCGGAGGAGCACAGTCCCTGCGTGACTCACCATATAAACAGATAGAAGTAGCTCCGGCTGCAATGTTCTTCCACAAGTCGCATGCAGTTCTGTTTATTAACCGCTAGAGCGCAAAAAGTTACGGACTGCAGCTTTAACATTGGTTTAAGGGGCATTCAGTAGATCTCTAGCTAGTTCTTTAGCTTGTGCACTTGTTTGCTAAGCTGAACCGACTGTTTAACGCCGATTCAACATCAGCCAAAAAGCCACGACTTGTGCAAAAACTGAGCTGACAAACGCTCACGAGGGCCCAACGTTGGCCCAAAGGCTGACCATCGTTTTGGTGTGGTGTGGCCTTTAGCATCGCTGTTCTTCATGATACCACAATGGTGCTAGACTGCCACCTGTTGGATCACATGGATCACATGGATCAGCATAAGCGTTCTAAATTTGATGTAAATTACAGTGATACTTTTGAAAGAGCAGTCTACGCAATAATGAATTTCCTTATCTGTCCAACAAATAGAAGCAACTTACAGAAAACTACTCAGGATTCTCTCCATCATTCAAATCTTTGCTGTATTCATGTTTATGCTTGACTTTGTTGGTCTTTCTGTCTTCTGGATTCAGACTTTTTGTGCTTCTTCAGCCATACAGAGACTGATTCTCCCATTGTTCTTCTGGTAACCCTTACGAAAAACAAAGTTTATTCAAGTGTGCTATTAGTATACTTCTTTTAAAATAAAAAAATAAGAAAGTATACTTTCAGTCTACTTTTTATGTACTTCTCAGAAATATACTTAAAATTGCACTTAAGTATAGGCCTACTTGACTTTAACTGACAGAAAAGTATATTTGGCCTATACTTGTACTCAGTCTTTTGATCAAGATATACTTAAAATTATAATTAAGTATTCTATAGGCTATATTTGTAGTTGTAATTCAGTAACCTAATAAATACTTTTTCACATAGTTTTAGCCTACATTCAATCTTAGAAACTTACATTATCTGATTTTTTGTGTAGGCTAGTCCACCGTAGAGTACATTGACTGAATTGTCCTACTATCCATGTTTTCACTGTTATATTGTAGGGGGCGCTATTACGCATCTTCTGAAAGAGTACAGAATCTCTGGATCAAAACACAGGTGAAGAAGCAGAAACCTGTGATAGAAGCATTGCTTGCGCAAATGTAAAACAACGTGTTCATCAAACATTAAACAGCATATAAATCAAAACTGCCTAACGTTACTGAATTAAATTAACCATGGAGAGGAAATGACTGTGAAGCTTCGAGGGTGTTGATGGACTCAATCTACTCCATCAGTGTTTTGATTATCGTTCTGAATCCCATCCGGACGAAGTCTTTGACAAAAATGAGATTTTCTCAGCTTTTTGTAGTTTTTTAAACATACCCACATTCAAGTGTTGATAAAAAAAGAATGCATAAAGCCAGAATAAAATGTTTTTAAAATGGAAAGAGTTAAAGTACAGTTAAAGGTATATTTCAGGTATACAAAATAATTCCTAAATAGAAGCATAGTAGTGTAAGACTGGAGAAACTGTAAGAACTATAAGAGATGGCAACTCTCTGAGAAAATAAAGGACATGAACATTTGAACTCTCTCTTGCAAAAGAAGCTTACCCATCCAAGATGAAATTTGACATTTACATTTAGCAGACACTTTTATCCAAAGCAACTAACATTTCATTCAAGGTACACATTTTTTTTACATTTTGTAATTTCTTGCTTTCCCTGGGAATCGATCCCATGACCTTGGCGTTGCTAGCGCCATGCTCTACTGTTTGAGCTACAGGAAAGCTTATTCTGAAATCACACTGAGTTGATCACTCAAGTATTGCCTTAATTTACATTTATTTCCCATCACTGCCTCTTCCCCCATCTTTCCTCTCCACATATTGAGATGACCTGAAATTCACCCGAAATCTACATGGTTTAATGTGAACAATTGTCATACAACATTATACATGTTTGATATAATTTGAAATGTCTCAGTGCGACAGAAAGTAAACCTAAAGGTTTGAAGAGTTTAGAGATATTTTGCTTAATGTGGTGGGTGAGTCCTCAACTATTATACAAATGACCAAATAACCAAAATTCGAGGTCATGATAAAATGGAGTCAGATAAAAGTAAATTGGAATTAGCCTACATTACTTTCCCACGCTGAAAAGACAGAACGCACAGAAACCTTCACCCGCTTACTGAAAACCGTCGTTGTGACGATTGGGATTGAGTAGTATACTTAAAGTATAAAAATAATATAAAAATACTATCCCCCAGTTTCACAGGCTTGAGTCCTAGACTAAAATGCAAGTTTGAGCTGTTTTAACTGAAAGCAACTTGCTCTGACATCTTTTAAAATATGTCAGTGTTTTGTCTTAAGATGCACACCAGTAATGTTTTTTTTTTTTTTTTTTTTTTTTTCTAAGGCACGTTTATAAAAGCTACTTAAATGTCCTAATTGAACTAAGGTCTAATCCTGGCTTAATCTAAGCCTTGTCTATGAAACCATGTCTATAAGTATGACGTTATGTTCACTTAAAGAAAATGTATAAGTCTACTTGCAGTAAAAAAAAAAAAAAGCATAGTTTTCTGTATTTTGATATTTCCTTGTCAACTCTGACTTGAAAGTGAACTTGGATGAATGAAAGGTTTGAGATAAACATAATTTCCCAATTAGCAAGAATGAGGAACTGTCAGCATGGTATCTTGTTCCCATGAAGCAAGTGAAAGATATGACCGCGAAAAGGGTGTGCTTCTCGTCGTGTCAGTAAATTAATTCTCATTATCAAAGCTGTCAAAACTAAAATAGTGCAAATAGCATCCTGCATGGTTCTTAGCATTCTTTAAAGTCAGGTTTCGTTTTATCTAATGCTGATCTGTTAACGGCTTCATAGCGTGCATAGTTTATGTCACAAAACAAGGATGGCTCTTATGTGATTTAGTTACAGCTTGCTGGTGCATTCCGGTCCTGATAGCCTAAAGGGCACATACTTCATCTGTTAGCTAACCCTCAGCATGCTAGCACCAGCAGGTAATACAAGGACGTGATTGGGATTGAACCTGAACAGCCATAATGTTTTCTTTTGTTCTCTTTGTTTGTTTTTTCTCCACAAATGTGTTGTTGTGATTTCAATGTAAGATAAAAGCATACCCACACTTCCACAAAACCTCTATATAGTGCCTACTCATTCCATTCTCTTTATAGGTGAAAGATAAAAACAAGAAAAGCCAGGAGCTATGAAGTGCCTAGCAGACATTTTCAACACCTCTGGCATTTAAACTTTAGAGCTGGCCAGGAGATCTGTATAAAGTTCCTGATTCAGAGCAGGTCATTACATTTAGGAAACTCTAGAATGTTTTTACTACACCACAAGGGCACTGTAGAAGGCCCGAGACATTAAAGTTGTTGGAATTAGAGGGTGTGCGAGTGTGTGTCTGTGTTTTATGAGGCCATTTTGGATCTTATTAGAGCCTTGGTTTTGTGTTTCTTCCCATGAGACAAGGTCTTTCCCTTAAACACTAATATGTTGCTGTGTAAACTGTGGAGTTGTCAGTATGGATGAATGGCAAGCGTTCCCCTGCACTCTTTATTGAAACATGCTAACGGCTTGAATTAGAGCTAACTCACTGAAACATTTTACAATAATCTGGCTATCAGCATACACGCACCCACATACACACTTGTTTTTTGACATTTAATGCTAACTTGGCATATTATAACTTGTATATCAAACCTGGTGTGTGTGTGTGTGTGTGTGTGTGTGTGTGTGTGTGTGTGTGTGTGTGTGTGTGTGTGTGTGTGTGTGTGTGTGTGTGTGTGTGTGTGTGTGTGTGTGTGTGTGTGAGGCATTGAAAAGGGTGGACATCAAGAACAGACAGAATGTGTGTTTGTTAGCCTGTGCCCACTATTATCTTGACCTTCAACCTCTTCTCATTCTGTGTACCTGTTAATTAGGTTTAGTACATTGATTAAAACACAACACGTTAATGAGAAGACACACCTCCTGTGTGTGTGTGTCTAAGCAGAGAGCTTAGATTGGTTTGGGCTAAAACAAGAATTCCTGTGCTACTGATTTGAGATTTGCAAAACCTTGTATCAAACACTATTCAGTCAGTTCAGTGTTGGTTCAGTTCAGTTTAATAACTGTGTACGGTTCATCAATTATGAAATGCGTTCAATTCAGCTATAAGCAGCTCAACAGAAGACAATAGTGTCATTATTCAGCTCAGTTAACTTAGTTCAGTTCAATGGTAATTCAGTTCATATTACTTTAAGTAATTTATTGTACTACTCAATTCTTGCTATTGACTAGTTGCTTATTAGCATGCATAATACTAGGATATTGGCTGTTTATTTGTACTTATAAACACATAGTATTGCCTTATTCTGCATCCCTAAAACGCTACAAAAAACACCTTACTAACTATTATTAAGCAGTAAATAAGGAGTTTATTGAGGCAAAAGTCGTAGGAAATGTGTGTTCCCCATACTACAGTGTTACCAAACATTATCTAAATGCAAACAAGCGTTACAAATACAAATATGTAAAAACAAGCTTATTCTGGCATCAACATATATATGGAGGAGACTTGATATTTTAATTTGTGGCTATTACTCATGTAATAATATCACCAATGACAGATATGAGTAAGGTAGTGTTGGGCCTGGTCTTATTATTATTAATAGAAAGTGTGCTGACAGGATGGTCTCTGCAGTTACCAGTGCATTTGCAAGTGCTTTAATAAAGGCCATGCAGGGCAGATTGACCTCAAATAGTATCACGTTTAGATTGGAATTGTATAATCAACATTTATGGTGTGCATTAGGCTCACAATGTGGTTTGAAGAGAAAAATTAAAGATGATTTTTGTTTATTCGATCTTGTTAGGTGTACACAAAAATGTTAAGTGCTGAGAAGAAGTGAGTAGTGGTTTATTTCCTCTAAACATGAAGCTTCTTTATTTTCCTAGAAGGGACAATAGGCTTAAAGGAGAACTCCGGTAATAACTCAGTTGTAGCCGGTAAAAATGTAAATAGTCCAGGGGGGAGGAGCTATTTACATTAGGGGACTATTTACATTAGGCTTGTTCGACTTCACCCAGCGATGCGCAGACCGATCGGTGGCTGACTTGAAGCAGTGCATGCCGGTTAGAAATTTTGTCCGACTTGAGGCAGCGCCGACGCCACGTGACAGTGACGTATGTCAACAAAGTGCCGCGAGAGCGATTCGAGAGCAGTCAGCTAATACAGCCGGTGCAGTTTCTACAGAGCAGCTGCAGGAGGCTACACGGACACTGATGACGACACAGCTGTTCCACGATTGGCTGGATTCCCCGCATGACAGCGATCACGCGTGTTTCGTGTTTATTCTAAAACCTTCAGCTCCACTAATTCATACAAATCTGTTTTTTTATAACAGTAAAACCTCCTTTCATGTAGTCGCGATGTTATATTGTCATATTTATCAAAATAAAACTGATTAAAAACGTAGACCCCACTTCATTGATAGTGTAGGATTATATGTTGAACTTTATTCTTGTACAAACACACGCTGTATTAAGCAGTACATAAAGTATTACATGACAATAATGTCTCTGTGAAACATCTGTGCATTGCCAAATATTGCATTAATTTCACTTCAGCTGATAAAGTATGCAAACACAGCGCGAGCGTCACTACGGGAAGCAGAAAGTGTCCGACTTCACGTCTCCGTTTGCAGCTCCTCCCCGCCTGCACGCGGCTACTCTCGCCGATCAGTTGAATCCGGCCGCAGCCGATGTCGAACACACCTATTTTTACCGGCAACAACTGAGTTCTCACGGGACTTCAGCGAGACTACAGCTTGCCGTCTAAAACACTATTTCGGTGAGTTTAAACAATGGCTAAGTTGCTAAAGGCATTTCGTTGTCATGTAAGGGCCCTGTTCATGTTGGACAGACATTTTAATTGCATTTTGTGTCTGTTAAGAGGCACAAAGACATTCTTTATGTATATGCCCCATAACTGCCGTGTTAGCTGAGTGGGAGCTCTGGGCATTAACTGTAACAGCTCTGTGTTGCAGGCACGAATCCGGTTAGTTTTATATATATATATATATATATATATATATATATATATATATATATATATATATATATATATATATATATATATATAGACAGTACTCAAAGGTATAACGATCAAGATTAACTTAAACATTTCTCCTTTAACTTATCAGATTTGTCCCTCACTGATCTCATCAGGACGTGTTTATTACGGGAAGAGGAAACTTTGCTTCCGTGTGACCTTTCAGAAGTTAAAAATGGGAGACAGAGCAAAGCAACAGATATTATATATATATATATATATATATATATATATATATATATATATATATATATATATATATATATATATATATATATATATATATTAGTGGTGGGCCGTTATCGGCGTTAACGTGAGACTCGTATCGGGCCATAAAAATAAAACAAAATGCCGTTAATCGGTTCTCAAAGTTGGGTTGGGAGCTGGGTCTATACTACGCAAGCTATGATGACTTTCACCTTGATAGTTTAGCGCGGATGTATACCAAGCCGAATTGCACTGTAGGGGGCGAGAGAACGAGTCTTCGAACCTGTGTGTATGCCTACTAGTGTTGTCAAAAATATCCATATTTCGATATGTATCGATACTGAAATATCTGAAACGTTACGATACTCATTTTCTACAGTATCGATATGACAGCGTGTTAGTATTGGTGTGACCGGTCTGATTTTCGTGCGGGGTTGCACATAACGTTAATTCTACTTATTCCCGCAGATTTCGCGCTCGCATCTGAAGCGCACACACATACCATAATAAAGCAGCCTCTGACATACAAGTGCAAAAATGAGCCCCTTTTCCAGCTTATTAATGGTCAAATACACTCAAAAAATGTCTCAATGCCCATCTTGGTGAGTTTTAACGTAAACACAGTCGTAACCAGCTCACAGGAACAGTGTTTGGATATGCGTGCGTCAGACTTAAAGGGACAGAAGTTATTTATTATTCAAACTACTAAAAGACAAAGGACACATATTCTGAATGCCTGGCAGAATTCAAATGAGCCATTTTAATCTAGATTAATTCCAAGATTACATTGAGATTAATCTAGATTAAAAAAAAGACAAATCAAGCAAAAGAAAAGTGGCTTAAGTAAAAGTATTTACTTAACAGGATAGCAAGATCTTAAAATAGGACAAAACAGAATGGTGATAAGGTTCACACAAACATACACATTTAGCGTCTGAAAGTCAAGGTTATCTAAGGACAGAGAAGCCGAATGCTATCAGATTTTTCACTGATATGTCTCGTCTTTTGATATGGTTCTTCTGAAATGTGTGTAAACGCGAGTGAGTGGAGAGGTGCGATAACGTTTAAATGAAAAGCATAAACAGGCCCAGCAAATAAAACAGATTTATCTTAAAATCAGAGGCTCATATATCCCAGCTGACTTATCCTTTGAAAATGTTACTGTCAACACACACACACACACACACACACACACACACACACACACACACACACACACACACACACACACACACACACACACACACACACACACACACACACACACACACACACACACACACACACACACACACACACGACAACTGAGTTTCATATATGTACCACTTAGACAACATGACATGATATATTGTATTTAAAGGGGTAGCAATGTTTTTCACAAGCACTTTTTGTTATACTGGTTCAAACTCTCTTCACACCCTGATTGCAATTAATAATAGATGTATCTTCTGTGGAATTCTCAGGACCAAAAAATGCTTGTCCAATCATTACATTCCGTCCGAACAGCAGCTGCCTTTTACAGTTCCTCCTGAACCAAATCAAAGAGCTTATGTTAACTGTAATTAAAGGGTTAGTTCACCCAAAAATGAAAATTCTGTCATTAATTACTCACCCTCATGTCGTTTGCCACCCGTAAGACATTCGTTCATCTTCAGAACACAAATTAAGATATTTTTGTTGAAAGCTGATGGCTGAGAAAGGCCTCCATTGACATTCAGTACATTTACACTCACAAGACCCATAAAAGGCACTAAAAATAATAGTTTTTGTGTGAAAAAAAAAATATCCTCGCTTCTGGGTCACGTGTCCGAACGCCGGTTCTGCGTCATATTCTCGCGCATGCGTCGTGGTGCTTCGTGAGTTCACGGCAGAGGCCAACAAGGAAGACAAGAAATTGTAGAATAAAGTCGTTATTTTGATGGGGGGTTTTTTTGCACAAAAACTATTGTCGTCGCTTCGTAAACTTATTGTAGAGCCACTGTAGTGAGATGGACTTTGTAACAACGTTTTTAGTGCCTTTTATGGGTCTTGTGAGTGTAAATGTACTGAATGTCAATGGAGGCCTTTCTCAGCCATCAGCTTTCAACAAAAATATCTTCATTTGTGTTCCGAAGATGAACGAATGTCTTACGGGTGTCGAACGACATGAGGGTGAGTAATTAATGACATAATTTTCATTTTTGGGTGAACTAACCCTTTAATTACTTACCCTCATGTCGTTCGACACCCGTAAGACCTCCGTTCATCTTCGGAACACAAATGAAGATATTTTAGTTGAAATCCGATGGCTCAGAAAGGCCTCCATTGGCACAATGCACTGTACACTCTCAAGACCCATAAAAGGTACTAAAGACATCGTTACAAAGTCCATCTCACTACAGCGGTTCTACAATAACTTTATGAAGCGACAATAATAGTTTTTGTGCACCGAAAAAAAACGAAATAACGATTTATATAGTGATGACCGATTTCAAAACACAGCATCATGAAGCTTTGAAGCGTTATGAATAGGGTTGGGCATCGTTTTGATTTGAACGATTCTGATTCCGATTCCGATTCTTAGTTTCGATTCCGGTTCTTTTCGATTCTCGATTCCGATTCTTTGAGGGGTGGAGTCACAACATGTCACAGGCTCATTTCACAGAGGAAAATTGTATTTTGATTCAATAATGAGTTTTAGTTTTGGGACTTTCTCCGCTGGCATTTTCACTTGCTTTGCTGCAAAGGTGAATGGAGTTTCACACCGAGTCCCGGTTTAACAATAGCATTAACAGCAGTCATATTAGGACTGCTACTAGCGTGGGCAATTTGCGTATAGCTACATTTATCTACGAGGGGGGAAAATAATTTCAGTAACGTTGTTGTTCACCACAATTCGCAATTTGGTCAAGGGCTTTGTTATTACACTACAATCACTTACCTGATTATGACGAGGTGGGATAATTAGTTCACCCTGAAATGAAAATGAAGCCATCTTTTACTCACCCAGCTGTTGTTCAAATGCGCATGTTCCTGTGTGCGCACTCTAAGCCGCAGTAGCCTCGTGCAATATGACAACCGGTACACAATATTCACTTAAGGAGGTTATATTATTAGTATTATTTCTTATCATATACGTTATAGAAAAGACGAGAATTGCGTTTTTTTCTATTGAGCTTGATTTCTCAAAATGGTTATGTGTGTGTGTGTGTGTGTGTGTGTGCTTATCGTGGGTGCAATGACAACAGTGCGAGTTATTATAGTAGGCATGAGCGCTGGCGGCTGCTGACGGCTCATAGTGCACACAGAGGAGCGCGCTCAGAATAACGGCCGAGCTCAGTGTTTTGACTGAATAATACGGTTTCTTTCTGGCAAAACCTTATAGTGTGCCCCCTGAACACTTTCCATATGGCGCGCGTCTCCCTGTATCGTTGTGTGATACATTTGTTTGTTTTGTGTAATGTTTTAGCTGATCGCCATTCACTGCCATAGGAGCGCGTGCAGGAACAGTATTTTAAATGTCATAGGACATAGGGCACTGGGACAACATCAGGGTAAGTAAAAGAAGGCTTTATTTTCATTTCAGGGTGAACTATCCCTTTAATAACGTTGGTTAGCGCACGGTTTCCCGAGGAGGACAGACCTGCGCAGCATTTCAAACACGCTACACTCATATTTGTAGTGCATCCTCCCGTGCAAGAAATAAGTTTGGCAAAACCTTATAGTGTGCCCCCTGAACACTTTCCATATGGCGCGCGTCTCCCTGTATCGTTGTGTGATACATTTGTTTGTTTTGTGTAATGTTTTAGCTGATCGCCATTCACTGCCATAGGAGCGCGTGCAGGAACAGTATTTTAAATGTCATAGGACATAGGGCACTGGGACAACATCAGGGTAAGTAAAAGAAGGCTTTATTTTCATTTCAGGGTGAACTATCCCTTTAATAACGTTGGTTAGCGCACGGTTTCCCGAGGAGGACAGACCTGCGCAGCATTTCAAACACGCTACACTCATATTTGTAGTGCATCCTCCCGTGCAAGAAATAAGTTTGTCATATGTGTTGCACTGTGCCGACCCAGGCTTTTTTTTTTTTTAAGTGAAATAAAACCACACTTTTGAGCGACGCTTACAGTGCTCCATGGCTGCAACAGAACAAACGGGCGCGGCAAGCACTTCCGAAAACTTGCGCGTTTGGAACCGATGATCGGAATCGAAAACAAAATTTCTAAACGATTCCAATGGCATCGTTATTTTTTAAACGGTTCCAAGTTGGAACCGGTTCTCGATGCCCAACCCTAGTTATGAATCAGCAAGTCGATTCAGCGGTTTGGATCGCCAAAGTCACGTGATTTGAGCAGTTTGGCGGTTTGACACGCTCCAAATCATGATTCGACTCACTGATTCATAACGCTTCAAAGCTTCATGATGCATTGTTTTAAAATCGGTCATCACTATAGAAGTCGTTATTTAGGGTTTTTTTGCGTACAAAAAGTATTTGCGTTGCTTCATAAAGTTATTGTAGAACCACTGTAGTGAGATGGACTTTGTAACGACGTCTTTAGTACCTTTTATGGGTCTTGAGCAGTCTCTGGACTTTTTTAAACTCTGGAACAGTCTTCCTAACATTGTACGGGAAGCAGACAAACTCTGTCAGTTTAAATCTAGACTGATATTTCCCCCTCGCTGCCCCTGGTCGTGCAAAATTGCCCTTTGGCCAATTATATTATGTCCCATCGTCTGTTTTTGCTGAGGTTGAATCCATATTGTGGATGGCTTTACTCAAAGCACACACTTACACTACTACATATACAGATCCGACCCACCCCACCACACCACACCACACAGGTACCTGTGTAGCTTTCTGAATGCATCTATGTGGTACTAATCCAGTGGCACATATTCATCTGTTACTGGATTGCACCCATTCTTTATTGTAAATGTAAAGGACTGAAACACTTACCGGTATATATTCATGTCGAAGTTTTTTGACCCTGACACTGTTCCTCGCAAATGGGACCCTGTACAATTGGCTTTATGCACAGCTGCACTACTTCCTGAACTTCAGCCAGCTCCTTTGTTTCCTGTCTGCCATTATTGGACTAACTGATTAATCCAGGTGTGCCTGACCTCTGTAGTCACAACAACAATAATCAGGCACACCTGGATTAATCAGTCTGTCCAATAATGGCAGACAGGAAACAAAGGAGCTGGCTGAAGTTCAGGAAGTAGTGCAGCTGTGCATAAAGCCAATTGCTTCATGGTCATGTTGTGCTTTACCAAGATGCGTCTGATAGTTGTAATGCTTACTCGATTTATGTTGTTGAATACTTGCCTATCTGCAAGTATTTGTTGCTGTAGCTGGTGGAGACAGATTACATTGTTTGCTCTGACTAGGTTCACTATGGCAAGTTCCTGCTGTTGGTTGAACAGGCGTTGGCGTCCACCCTGTAGAAAAATGCAACCACAAATTGTTCTCGTTTGCTTCGTTTTTATAGTACTGTGTATACTGAACTTTTCTGTATTTACCATACACAGTACTGAAACATCTCAACACGTTGTCATGGTATGTTTCACAAAACTACCACTTTTGTTGGAAAAGGAGCATTAGCCACCCTGGAATACAATACATGTGATGCCGTAACGTGATATGGTACAGTACTGTAAATACTCTAGATACAGTCTGAGTAGAGTAGAGAGTTGAATACATACTTACATGTTTTCCAGTTGGAATGTCTTTATTATGGATGAAACTGTGAAACGGCTTAGATTAGGATGGACTCTCTGCCCAGCATCCCTCATAGTCAGGCCATGGTTTATGACATGGTCCACCAAAGTTGCCCTTATGTCATCCGAAATAATGGTCCTTGCGTGGCCTCTTCGACCATCTCTCTCTCTCTCTCTCTCTCTCTCTCTCTCTCTCTCTCTCTCTCTCTCTCTCTCTCTCTCTCTCTCTCTCTCTCTCTCTCTCTCTCTCTCTCTTATTTAAGTATAGCTCATTTTGGAAAATTTTGCGACAGTGTACAATTGGATTATAGTTCTCAATTTACTGTGAATTTGGAAATCCGACCTCGTGTTTGGGAGGGATGGCGTCTCACCTGAGTGTGGGAGCGTCATCCTTGTCACTCAAACACGGGGTTAGATGTGTTAGTAATGCGGGAGTTTCGGTGGAAGATGTACTGCTGGATGTAGGAGAAAGAGTGGGGCATGGAAATATTATATCAGCGTCCCGGATGAACAAGGCTGTAGTGGTGTTTTTGAAAGATGAGCAACTTGTTAATTGATTGGTTGAAAGCGGAATTACGGTAAGTGGAAATTTTGTTCCAGTTCAACCTTTGGTTTCTCCGACAACAAAAGTCACGATTTCCAATGTTCCGCCGTGTATTCCTGACGCGGATATAGAAAGAGAACGGTCTCGCTTTGGGAAGTTTGCAAGCGGCATTAAAATGGTACCGCTCGGATGCAAGAATGCAGCTTTGAAGCATGTGCAAATAGTGAGAATTAGTGAAGAATGAGTGAAGAGTGAGAATAGTGAGATACTTTCAAAGCTTAGAAAAGGAAAAAGTCATGCAAAATGTAAATTCAGCTGGGCAAAATGAGTTGTGCTTCACTTAAAGTGACTTTACTATCCTTCTTTTTCTGTCTGTCTCTTCTTACTTTTAGTCTTCTTATGGAGATTATAAGAGTGGGCTCTTTAAATATCAATGGGGGAAGAGACAGGAGCAAGAGAGTGATGGTTGCTGAAATCATAAATTTAAAAAATATAAATGTTACATTTCTACAAGAAACACATACTGATTGTAACAATGAGATAGATTGGTATAGATGGTGGGAGGGAAAATGCTTTATTAGTCATGGATCAAACACAAGTGCGGGTGTGGCTATCCTTTTTTCAAAGAAATTTTGAAAAGTTTTGTCAACCATGGAACTAGAAAAAGGAAGAGTTTTAATAGTTAAAGTAGAAATTAAAGGTTTTTTATTTTTGTTCATTAATGTTTATGCTCCTAATAAAGGGCCAGATCGTGTAGAACTTTTTAGAAAATTACAAAATACTTTGAGACAACAAAATGATGATTTTTGTGTGATAATGGGTGGAGACTGGAATTGCACCATTAATTCTTTATTAGATAGAAATGGAGAAGAGTCTCACCCACAGTCAAGTCATGCACTTCTCAATTTAACCAAAGAGTTTGAATTAATGGATGTGTGGAGGGATCGAAACCAGATGATTAAACAGTACACATGGATTAAGATGTTAGATTCTTCTATTACTGGTGCAAGACTAGATAGAATATATGTTAGTAAGAAAGAAAACAACAGAATCATGAATGCAAATATTTTTCCTAATGGCTTTTCTGACCATCATTTTGTTACGATTGATTTTAATATTATCAAAGAGTCACGTCCAAATTATTATTGGCATTTTAATATTACATTATTGCAAGATAATTCTTTCTGTGAGAAATTTCGTTTTTTGGGGGGAAATGTGGAAATTGAACAAGAAAAATTTTGAAAATTTGACTCAATGGTGGGAGATTGGGAAAACACAGATTGGGATATTTTGTCAGGAGTTTTCTTGTAATTCCACGGTCAATTTAAAAAGGAAAATAATACAGTTGGAGAAAGACATTCATGATATGGAACGTATGATTGATGTTAATGATGTAAGCATAAGTAAGGATTTAAAGGATAAGAAAATGGATCTGAAAGTTCTTTTGGAGGAAAGAGTCAAGGGTGCTTTGATTAGAGCAAGGATAATGTCTATTAAAGATACTGATGCTCCTACTTCTTTTTTTTTTTTTTATTTAGATCGTAAAGCTGCGCAACAGAAAGTTTTACATTGTTTGCGTCGTGAGAATGGGACATTGCTTTCAAATCCATTGGAAATGAGAAAAATTACTATTGACTTTTATGCGGAACTGTTTGGATCAACTGAATGTGACTCTGAAGGAATGGATGAACTATTGCAAGGGTTGCCTAAACTGGAACATATGGACAAAGAAAAGTTTGAGAAGATAATCACGTTTAATGAACTTTCTGAAGCCGTTCAACAACTCTCTACTGGTCGAGTACCAGGAATTGATGGTCTGCCTGCAGAATTTTATAAGAATTTCTGGTGTATTTTAGGCATGGATTTTTATGAAGTAATTTGTGAGTGTTTTGAAAAAGGACTACTTCCAACTAGCTGTTAAAGGGCTGTGTTATCCCTACTTCCAAAAAAAGGAGATTTGGGTTTGTTGAAAAATTGGAGGCCAGTGTCTTTAATGTGTTTAGATTATAAAATGATATCTAAGTGTTTAGCCAATAGGCTTAAAAAATATCTACATATAGTGGTAAAGAAGGAACAAACATATTGTATTCCTGGTCGTACGATTATGGACAATTTGTTTTTAATAAGGGATGTCATTGATGTTTCAACTATTAATGACTGTGATATCGGGCTTCTGTCAATTGATCAAGAAAAAGCCTTTGACCGGGTTGGGCATGCATATCTTTTTAAGGTTTTAGAAGTTTTTGGTTTTGGAAAAAAAATTATCTCTTGGATAAAGTTGTTGTATAATAAGGCCTCTGTAATGATTAAGGTAGGGGGTGGTTTGAGTAGTCCAGTATTTGTTAAAAGAGGCATTAGGCAGGGATGTCCTCTTTCAGGGCAACTATATAGCTTAGTAATTGATCCACTTTGGGGTGATTTAAGAAATAAATTGAAAGGTTTTCATGTTTCAGAAAAGTTCAAATGTTCCGTATCTGCATATGCAGATGATGTAACTGTTTTTATAACTGGGCAGGAAGATATTCAAGTACTCTGTAAGAGCTTAGCCCTGTTTGAAAAAGCTTCCTCTGCAAAGGTAAACTGGGGAAAGACTGAGGGCTTTATTATGGGGGATTGGAGGAATGGTAGGATACCTCACATTCCAGGAGGTTTAAAGTGGGGGAATGAAGGTATTAACATTTTAGGTGTTTTTTTGGGCTCTGATAACTATAGGAAAAAGAATTGGGAAGGTATGCTGGATAAGGTGTTAGTCAAGTTGTCTAAGTGGAAATGGCTATTACCTGAACTATCCTACAGGGGTAGAGTCCTGGTCATAAATAATTTGGCTGCCTCCATGTTATGACACAGGCTGAATGTGCTAGAGCCACCTGATGGACTGATTAAGGAAATCCAGAGGAAGTTGGTGGAGTTCTTCTGGTCGGGCCAGCACTGGATTCCTGGGCCGGCTTTATATTTACCAATTCAAGAAGGAGGACAAGGTCTTGTGGACATCAGAAGTCGGATCAACACATTTCGTTTACAAGCAGCACAGAGGCTGCTGTATGCGGAGGAGACCGAGTGGAGCAGAGTGGCATGTGTTTTGCTGAGAAGGGCATCAAGTCTTGAATATGACAAGCAACTGTTTTTAATTAGAATTCACGAGTTCGTTTACCCATATACTCTTTAGCTGATAAGGTTTTTAGCGTATTTGGCTTGCTGTCCGCGGTGGAGGGGCTCGAGGAAGCCGCTTCCACTCAAGCTTAGATTTACCCCCCAGGGACTACTAGTGCTAGGAAGAAGAGAAAGGTAAACATGAATGTAAGTAGGTGGAGTTGGGGAGGTGGAGGGATGCAAACGACTGATGCCTGAAGGAGGTAGGAGGCTGCTTATATGCTTAGCAGTTGATTGAAAGATTAGATGGGTTCACTCCTCCCGAATTTGCGTTTGTGTACCTTGCTAATTGAAAGATTACATGGGTTCACTCCTCCCGAAATTATGTTTTGAACTTCACCTAATGAACTGGACTTGAACAATTTGACTCCATTCTATCTCTCCATGCTACAAGCGTGGAATAGGACTTTTTCTGTAAGCAGAGGAATTGATCAACCACAAGACTGGATCATGGGTGAACCTCTGTTTTACAATTCATTGATTCAGATGAAATGTCTGTCTTCAGGAGGTCTGAGGAGCTGTCTGATTAGAGCTGGATGTACGAAAGTTGAGGATCTCAGAGATGACGAAGGGTGGAAAACGGCAGAATTACTACAGAAAGATACAGGAATAAACTCTTTACGCCTCTTGTCTCAACTTCTGAAGGAAGTGAATGAAGCTTTACCAGGAGTCTGCCGAGAAGCTTTAGAACTTCAGCAAGGACTAGAGAGAGGGAAAATCTGCAAGATCCCATTGATTTCAGTGTCTGCTGCGGCAAAGGAGGAGTACCAAGAAGAAAGTGGCACAATATTGACTTTTAAAACACCACAATTGGGATGTCCTTTTCAGGACATCAGCAGAAAAGCTATATATTCTGTGTGTGTCAAAATGTCCCATTGGCATGTTTTGAAGAGAGTCAAGGCTTGGAGGTGGTCAGATTTATTTGGGCCAGACTTTAAGGGTTGCTGGAGATCTCTGTACAAGCCTCCTATAGAGAAACGTACAGCAGATTTACAGTGGAGACTAATTCATGGTATCATAGCTAAGAACAGACACGTGGTGCACCTGAATCCATAAGTAGTTAAACAGTGTCCCTTTTGTGGAATAGAAGAAACTGTAGATCATTTGATTATTTATTGTGAGAGATTAGGAGGTCTTTTTGACTTTTTTAAAAGTTGGTTTGATGGTTTTGGTGTGAGTTTTTCTCATAAAGGTTTTATTAGTGGTCTGAAATATAATGTCCAGGAAGGAAAAAAAGTGTGTTTAATAAACTATTTGTTAGGATCAGCAAAGATGGCAATATGGTTAAATAGGAAGAATAAAATATTAGGTACTGGTTCACTTGATGTAGAGATGGTATTGAAAGGGTTGGTTGCTGCTCGAATTAAGATGGTTAATATGTATTAGAATTTGCAAATATTTGGGCTGTGGAAAATGTTTTGTGTGAAGTCGGAGATGACGAAGTGCTGTTTTTACATTTTTAAAGGTTTTTTTTGTTTTGTTTTGTTGTTTTTTGTTTTGTTTTGTCTCTGTTTTGTCTCCATCTCTGTGTTTTAAGTGATTATTTATATCTATTGTTTATTTGAGGGTAGATGTTGGAGTGAAGTTATGATGAATTGTTTTGTGATATAATAAAGTTTTGTTAAACCCCTCTCTCTCTCTCTCTCTCTCTCTCTCTCTCTCTCTCTCTCTCTCTCTCTCTCTTTTCACGAGTAGAGGTTGAATGAAAGTGGGTTTCTACTGTTATTTTTCTTTTTTGCTTATAACCTATGGGGATTATTTAAAAGTGAGAACATAGGAAGTAAAGTGTTTTTAATTATTTATTTGGCGCGTCGTCGCTGGGAAGATTGTTGACGGAGTTGTGATGGCATCTCGGCCTGAGGGCGGAGTAGCGCTACCATCACTCCGTCATGGCGTCAGGTGTGAAGTTGAATCGAGTGTGGCGGTGGAGGAATTTTATTATCAATTGGAGAACAAGTTGGATATGAGAACATCTCTTCGGCGTCAAGAATGAACAAAGCTGTGGTGGTTCTAATCTAATCAAGAGCAAACGTTTCCCAATGTAATCCCTGTTGTGATTCCTACTGTTGATTCAGAGGCAAGAACTGAACCCAACGAGGAGCAAACAATTCTAAATGAAACAAAAGAAAGTGATGAAAATGTTGTTGTATCATGTAGTAGTGTAGAACATGGAAAAAGGATTTTTGATATGACTGTTGTAGAACTTAAGGAAAGTCTTGGTTCAGTATATAAGGAAAGTGAGGATGTTTAGATGAAAGAAGTGGTTAATATGGAGTTGTCGAGTTGACCTGAGATGGTTAGAGAGGAAGAACTAAGGGATGAGGATACCCTTTCGGATATTTCTGATATTGGTTCTCAAAATATGGAAGAGATGTACTCTTTGGATGAGATTAATGATTTTTTGGACACAACGTTTGGCAAAGTGGTAGAGGTGAAAGATTTTTTTCCAGATGTGGAAAAAAAAAAAAATTCAGTGAAAGTACAGCAGCGTACAGCGAGTTATGATGCACTGAGCAAACAAAAGAGGTTTAGATTAAAGAAATTGATGACGAAATTGAGAAAAAATAAAGGGGTGTCTCTTTTTAAGAAGTAATGGCAAAAATGCACTGGGTGACTCTTATGATGTGTTGTATTTCTCTCTTTCTGTCCCTGTCCACTTTATTTTCTAACCTTTCTATGGAGAACTTAAGAGTGGGCTCTTTAAATATAAATGGAGGAAGAGATAGGGCTAAATTAGCAGTGATATCTAAATTCTTAAATATAAATCGGGTTAATATTGTGTTTTTGCAAGAGACTCATAGCAATGAGGAGAATGAAATTGAGTGGAATAGATGGTGGGAAGGGAAACTGGCATTAAGTCATGGGACAAACAATGGTGCGGGAGTAGCTAAACTTTTTAAAAAAGGGTTGAATGTCAATATTTTATATACTGAAGAAATTGAAAAAGGAAGAGTACTATTACTAAAAATACAGTATGGAGAACATGTTTTTGTTCTAGTGAACGTGTATGCTCCAAATAATGGGATGGAAAGAGTAAGAGTATTTGACCAATTAGATAAAGCACTTCAAAATTTTGATGATGACACTTGGTTAATGTTAGGAGGGGACTGAAACTGTACTATTAATTTTTTAATTGATAGGAATGGTGAAGAGCCACATAGTCACTCTAGTAAACTATTGTCTAATATAATTGGAAAGCATGACTTAATAGATGTGTGGAGAAGAAGGAATATTGGAGTGAGATGATATACATGGATTAAAGTGGTAGAAAATATGGTTAGTGGTGCTAGACTGGACAGGTTTTATTTAAATAAGATGGTGGAAAATAGGGTAATGAGCACATCAATATTACCGAATGGTTTTTCTGATCATCATTTAATCATGTTTGATTTTAATATAAAGAAAACTTTAAGACCAAGGTATTATTGGCATTTCAACGAAGAAATACTAAAAGATACTTCTTTTTGTGATAGTTTCAAGTTGTTTTGGGAGAAATGGAAAGAAAGAAAAAGGGGTTTTGAAAACCTTAGCCAATGGTGGGACGTAGGCAAGGTACAAATTAAAGAGTTTTGTCAAAATGTTTCTTCTTGTAATTCTACGAATGTGAAAAAAACTATACTAAGCTTGCAAAAGGAAATTGAGTGTTTGGAAGAGGACTTGATAAACAACGAAAGAGCACAGGACAATGGCACACTTTTAAACAAGAAAAAGAAAGAACTTGGAACTTTGTTACAAGAACAAGTGAAGGGGGCACTTGTAAGGTCAAGGATTTGTTCCATCAAAGACACGGATGCCCCAACTTCATATTTCTTTAATTTGGCAAAAAAGACAGTTCAATATAAGCAGATGCACTATCTTCGTGGCCAAAATGGAAATATAACAACAAATCCAGCTGAAATGAGGAAGTTGGCAATGGACTTTTATTCTGTGTTGTATAGTGCTGAGGAATGTGATCCTGATAATGCAAAAGACTACCTTAAAGATTTACCACAGTTGGATAAAGAAAAAAGTCAAGCTTTGGATGACATAATTACATATGGGGAGTTAACAGAAGCGATGCAGCAGTTGTCTATGGGGCATTCTCCCGGTATAGATGGATTAACAGCTGAGTTTTATAAACATTTCTGGGGAATATTAGGGGAGGATTTGTATGAAGTGGTACTAGAATGTTTGGAAATTAAAGTACTTCCTGTTAGTTGTAGGAGGGCTATACTCTCGCTGTTACCAAAAAAAGGACATTTAGGTTTTTTAAAGAATTGGAGGCCAGTATCCTTGTTATGTGTAGATTATAAAATATTTTCAAAATCTATTGCAAATAGGCTTAAACATATTTTAAACTTGTTGATTCATAAGGTTCAAACATATTGTATCCGAACCGATCAATAATGGACAATTTGTTTTTTTCTAAGAGATGTGATTGATTGTGGTTGCATAAATGATTCTGATTTGGGTGTCTTGTCAATAGACCAAGAAAAAGCTTTTGATAGGGTAGACCATGGCTATCTTTTTAAAGTGTTAAAGAGCTTTGGAATCGGTGATCAATTCATTTCTTATGTTAAATTGTTTTATGCTGATGCATCAGTGTTAATCAAGGTTGGTGGAGGAATAAGTGCCCCAGTAGCAGTCAATAGAGGTATTAGGCAGGGTTGTCCTCTTTCTGGGCAATTATATAGTCTTGTAATTGAGCCTCTGCTATGTAAATTAAGGCGAGATTTGGGTGGATTTTCAATTACAGGCATAAAAGAAACTTTTAAGGTGTATATGTCTGCTTATGCCGATGATGTAACTGTTTGTATTTCAGGACAAAATGATGTAATAGCTTTAGAAACAAGCATTAGGCAATATGAGATGGCTTCCTCAGCTAAAGTTAACTGGGAGAAAAGTGAGGGGTTTATCATTGGCCGGTGGGGAGACACCGGACCTCCGAAACTTCCAGGAGGACTAATCTGGGGGAGGGAGGGTATTAAAGTGTTAGGCGTTTTCTTAGGAAAGGAAAGTTTTAAAATGAAGAATTGGGAGGGAATGCTGGAGAAGGTAGTGGCTCGATTGTCTAAATGGAAATGGCTATTACCACAATTATCCTACAGAGGAAGAGTTCTGGTGGCAAACAATCTGGCAGCTTCTACGCTCTGGCACAAAGTCATTGTTCTGGAACCACCAAGCGAACTGATTTGTAACATACAGAGAAAGATTGTTGATTTTATTCTGGAGTGGTGAACACTGGCTGCAGTGCTTTACCTACCGGTACATGAAGGAGGTCAAGGTCTGGTGGACGTAAAAAGTCTAATTGTTGCTTTCAGGCTGCAAGCAGTGCAGAAACTTCTCTATCAAGAGCATTTAGCGTGGATACCGACGGCATGTGATTTCCTACAGAAAGTTGAACATTTTGGACTTGACAAACACTTGTTTTTATTGAAAATGGACGAGATGAGAATGGACAATCTCTCTTCTTTTTACAAATCAATGTTGCAAGCTTGGATTAAGGTTTTGGAAACTTGAATGAGCTTGGAGACTGGATTAATGAGGAACCACTGTTTCATAATCATCAGTAAGCATTCGGAGAACTCTTGTAAAGAATGGAGTCACTAAACTGGGACATTTACTGGATAATGGCAGATGGAGTTCAGTGGACACTTTTAAAGATCTATCTGGTTTGTGCTCGATAAGAATTGCTTCAAAATTAAGAGATGGAATTTTTGCTGCTTTGCCGAGCATTTACAGAAACCTTGTTGCTGGGGGGAATATAAAACAGCGGAAAGGATTTTTTCCAAAGTTGAAGATTAGTCCTGCTGTAAGTGAAGAACAAGGAGAGCTTGAAGGATCTATATTGACTTTTAAAACTCTGCAGCTGGAAGAGCTTGACGTTGCATCAAAAAAAGCATTACTGTATGTTACAGTGAAAGTTGTTCACATGGACTCAGTGGACAGATACAATGGAGACTGGCTCCCTAGTTAGAGATCGGTGGAGAGTCATATAATACAAAATAAGTAGAGCAGTGTGATTGATTGGTTAACCTTGTTTTATTTTGGAAATTGTTATTGATTGATATAGCAATTTCTGCCTTAATTTTCATATTTGTTTGCTGTGGACTAATTTATTACATTGTTTGTGGTGGATTCACGTTTATATTGTTGCTGTGCTTTTGCTGGATCATTGATGGTACTGTTTTTCCTCCTTCACAAACTGCAACAATAACAAACACTAATTGGCACACCTGTAGAACCCCAATCACATCAGCGATCTACTTTGCCAGCTGATCAGATCACTCCCAATAAAAAGGACGCTAGATCTCTTACCGGAGAGAGAGAACGCTCTGGACAGATGAACGAGCCGTGTGCTGAAGCGGACTTTTACTGATCTTCTTTTCCCTCGGTGTTGTTGCTGGCTGGATTTCCTGTGCCTGGTGGAGCCGAATCCCAGACTTTGCTGTGTCAACGCTCTCAAAACTCTGACTAAAGGGAAGTGGTTCTTTTATTCCCACGCTGATGCGCATGTGTGTTTTTAACATCTGAGTTAGAGAAGGTGTTCTTAGATGTCCATTTCTGCTAAGGTGTCCGATCCAGGAGTTGACGGCAGAGCAGCAGACACGATAGCACTATTGATGAGCCCACTTGAAGTAGGAAAGGAAAGTTGTCATTTTAGTAATCTGAGATTTTTTTAAGTTGCCGGGCTACGAGCAAGCTGCCCATTGACTTCACGATCTCTCCACTGACAGACGCAGAGCGGCGCCGCGGAAATCCGGAAATCCTGGTCCGGGATTTTTCGGGATTGGAATCGGCTATTAGAGGCCTCGCTGAAACAGACATTCTTTGCCGGCGACAAGGGAAATACGGAGCTAAATCCGGGTTGGGCTGGATTTTGCTATTGTTTTTCCCTGGGACAGATTATTGGACAATTCATGTTTTTTTTATTGTTGTCTCATCTGGTTTTTGAGGATGAAATGGTGATTATGCTGCCCTTTTAACTTTAACTTTTAAAAAAAGAATAAAATACTATTTTGGTATTTCTTGTGTCTTTCTCTCTGTGTTGGTGTGGCTGGGAAATCTTAATTTATTTAAAATTAACAGACTTCCAATCTGTTACATTAGTGGCGTAGTCAGGCAGGGTTCCCTTTCCACACCACACAGTGAAGAATGGCAGATGAAAATGAAGGGCAGCCTGAAGGCCCAGGGTGTAATGTGTCACAAGGAACTGGGGCCAGCCTAGAAAATGTTCCATTTGGTCAGCCTGTGATAAATGCAATGATGATGCCTTGGTTTATGGGGGTCCCATGGATCCCAAGGTTTAATGGTGACTCAAGTAAAATGAGTTTTTCTGAATGGAGTGGGCAGGTACAGGCTATGCTGAGGGCACAAGGGTTAAATGAGGAACAGAAAATTGACTTTATATATGGGGCACTTGAGGGTGAGGCAAAAAGAGAGATGAGGCTACTGAATCCAGGAAGACACTTAACAAGTTCAGACCTGCTGAGTGAGTTAAAGAGGCTGTATGGGCGTGTAACACCAGTAGCCCAGATCCGGGCACAATTTTTTAAATGTCATCAACAGGAAGAGGAAACCGTTTCTGCTTTCATTCTCCGTCTCCGGGAATTATTCTCCACATGGAGGGAGCAGGAACCAGCGGGCTCTGCCCAGGATGAGATGACTATTAGAGACCAGCTTGTCCTGGGTTTGAGGCCTGGTGTGGTGCAACAGGAACTCCAAAGGCAGGTGCGTAGAAACCCTACATTGTCCTTCACTGAGGTGTGTAGTGAAGTGAGAGCATTAGAAGCTGAGTTGAAGATGGAGCCTGTCTGTGCCTCACGTATCTTTGTGCCACAGACAAATCAATCCATGGTTGCACCAAGCCTAGAGGAGTGGAGGGAGACAGTAAGAGCCGAACTTAGAAAAGAAATTACAGACCAACTTTCTGCTATTAAAGAAACCTTAACTGACGAGATTAAACGCCAACTTTCTCCTCAGACTTGGGTGCATAGAGATCTGCCTTTATCCCCTAGGGGGGCTGTTCAGGAAGGCCGCTATACTGCCTCCCCCAGGCGCCACCAGACTTTGGAATGGGACAACCGGGGCAAACCAATCTGCAGAGGCTGTGGGAAGGCTGGTCACATTCAAAGGTACTGTCAACAGGGGAGGCGGCCGTTAAACTAACAGCCCCAACCACTGAGAGCCGGGTGGTTGGGGAGGGGGACCAGGGAAATCAAACCGACAAACCATCCCTGGTGGGGACGTGTCCAGGAGTTGAAGTCGTTGTTGCAGGAGTGAAAGTGCCCTGCTTGCTTGATACAGGCTCACAAGTTACATTGTTCAGTGAAACTTTCTTCCAGAAATGGCTGAGCGGAGAGCAGAAGCGAAGCCCACAAGATCTGCACTGGCTTTCTCTAAAAGCAGCTAATGGACTACAGATCCCATATACTGGCTACGCCATCTTGGATTTTTCAGTGGGAGGAGTTACCGTGCCAGGTAAAGGGGTTATCATTGTAAAGGATGAGTGCCTGAGTGCTGAAAGGGGTATTCTAGGGATGAATGTCATTTCACATTGTTGGAAAGAGCTGTTTCAAGCGGTTCACCCCGGCCTGACTGTCTTCGGTGCAACTATGTCACGTGAAGCGAAGGGGGAATGGGAGCGTGCTTTTGCTGTCTGTCAAAAGGTTTCGCAGGCTGAATCATCTGATGGACAGATTGGAGTGGCCAGGTTAACCCGCCAAGACCCAGTTTATTTGCCTCCGAACAGTGAGATGGTACTGTGGACACACCTCTATGGTGCAAAAGCTGTGTCATATCTTTGTGTTTTGGTGGAGAGCCCAGAAAGAGATGACGAGTGGCAGGTGGCCCGGACTGTTACTACTGTGGTGAAAGGACGCCTCCCTATAAGGGTACGTAACCTCAATCCTTACCCCATATTGATACCTCAACGCCGCCCCCTTGCTAATGTTTTCCAGGTTGATCCAAGGCAGATTCGAGGGGAAAAGGACCTTGTTTTGAAGACTTTAGATCCAGGTGTGGTGGAAGTGGATGTGCAGACAAACCACATCAGCACAAAAGATCACCATCCAGTCAACCTGCTGAAAGGGGATGGCTTAACAACAGACCAACAACAGAAGATGGACTCACTGTTACAGCGATGGAGAGACATCTTTGCAGCAGGTGATGATGACTTTGGCCAGACCAGTGCAGTCCTCCACTCCATACCTACAGGTTCTGCACCACCCAGCAGGGAGCGCTACAGGCCAGTTCCACCAAGCCTTTACCCTGAATTGAGGGAACTTCTGCAAAACATGCTGGATAATGATGTCATAAGGGAAAGCTCCAGCCCTTGGGCAGCACCAATTGTCCTTGTGAAAAAGAAGGATGGATCCTGGCGCTTTTGCGTGGACTACCGGAAGCTGAACGCCCTAACCCACAAAGATGCCTATCCCTTGCCAAGGATAGAAGAATCCCTCACCAGCCTCAAGCAAGCTGCTTGGTATTCTACCCTTGACCTGGCGAGTGGATATTGGCAAGTAGATGTGGACCCGAAGGATCGAGAGAAGACTGCATTCACCACACCCTTGGGCTTGTACGAGTTCCAGAGGATGCCCTTTGGCCTCTGTAATGCACCTGCAACATTTCAACGCCTGATGCAGCGGTGCCTGGGTGGGCAGGTCCATGACTCTCTCCTGATCTACTTGGATGATGTTGTTGTATACTCCCCAGACTTTGACACCCATATCAGTCACCTGGAGCAGGTTTTTGAGAAGCTGGCAGCCCATGGCTTAAAGTTGCAGCCCCATAAATGCAGCCTGTTCCAGAGGAAAGTCACCTACCTCGGCCATGTCATCTCTGGTGAGGGAATATCCACAGATCCCGAAAAAACAGTTGTCGTTGAGAACTGGCCCATCCCCCTTACCATTAAGCAGGTACGCTCATTCCTTGGGTTCGTGGGGTACTACAGAAGATTTGTAAAAGGTTTTTCTAAAATAGCTGCACCCCTGAATGCTCTCCTAGTAGGTTCTGCTAGTATGAGGAGAGGAAATGCTTCCATCAACTGGACCACAGATTGCCAGATGGCATTTGATTCTCTGAAGACAGCTCTGGTGAGTGCCCCAATCTTGGCATATGCAGACTTCTCAAAACCTTTCCATCTTTACACAGACGCTAGCCTGGGAGGTTTGGGGGCTGTGTTGGCACAGCTACAGGATGGTAGAGAGAGAGTTATAGCTTATGCCAGCAGAAGCCTTAACCCCACCGAGAGGAATGACCAAAACTACAGTTCTTTTAAACTGGAGTTTTTAGCCCTCAAATGGGCTGTCACCGAAAAGTTCAAAGACTATTTGTGGGGCAATACATTTCTGGCCTTTACGGACAATAACCCTCTGGTCCATCTGAATACGGCACACTTGGGGGCCACAGAACAGCGGTGGGCAGCGCAGCTGGCGAATTTTGACTTTGAACTTAAGTATCGCCCAGGCGCTTCCAATCGTAATGCTGATGTCTTGTCCAGGTTACCACAGGAAACAGGGTCCAACCGACAGGCCCAAGTGGAGACAGCAGTGGTGGAGTCAGAGGCTAGCACAGAAGCTGAAGACCATTGGAGGGATTGGCAGGAGAAAGATCAGACGGTGGCCCAAATGAAGGGTTGGGTGATTGGAAATTGTTTTCCAGGAGCAGAGGAGAGGAAAGCGTGCCTACCTGCAACAAAACGCCTCTTAAGGGAATGGAGTCGATTACACATCCAGGAGGGTGTGTTAAAGCGGAGGGCCCAAGAGCGTCATACAGGGTTGAGCCTCTATCAAATCGTGGTTCCCAAAGACAAGACTTACAAGTTGTGGGAGAAGTATCACAACGCCTCAGGCCACATGGGGATAGTCAAGGTCGAGGGCTTGCTGAGAAAAACCTTTTTTTGGCCTGGGATGGGTGCTGACTTGCAAGACTGGGCATCCAAATGTTCAATTTGCACTCAACAGAAAAGAGGACCAGAGGTAAGGGCACCCTTAGTGCCTATTCTTACATCATACCCTTTGGAAACCGTTTCAATTGACTATTTGTCTCTTGGTAGGCATGGTGACACTTATCCTTATCTGTTGGTAATAACAGACCTTTTCTCCAAGTACGGATGGGCTGTCCCCACAAAAGACCAGACAGCAGCCACTACGACACGTGCCCTTTGGCGCTATCTTATCCAGCCATGGGGGTGTCCAGAACGAATCCTCTCCGATCAAGGAGCAGCCTTTGAGTCGACCATGGTGGCACAGCTGTGCAATCTGTATGGGTGTGCCAAAGTTCGAACTACACCCTACAGGCCCCAAGGAAATGGGGCCTGCGAAAGGTTTAACAAGACTGTTCTGTCTCTTTTAGGAACATTGAGTCCAGAAGAACAAGTGCGGTGGCCAGATCATTTGCCGACTCTTCTGCAGATGTATAATAACACCCCTCATGAGACCACTGGACTGACCCCACACTTTGTCATGTTTGGCCGACACGCCCGCCTGCCAGTAGAAACGGCTGTTGGGGCGCCACCATTGACCCAAAGACAAGACTTGGAGGGTTGGGTTCACCAACACAACCAGACCCTACAGCGAGTCTACAGACAGGTGGCAGCAAAAACCAGAGAAAGCAGAATGCGGGACAAGGCCAGGTATGATCAGAAAACAAAGAAACTCCCCTTGTTGCCTGGAGAGCGGGTGCTCCTGCGCAACTTCCGCCGTAGAGAACAAGGGAAGTTGGCACCGCACTGGCAGCCCCAACTCTATGTGGTTATTGACCAACTACGTCCAGGCCTGCCAGTTTTCCAGATAAAGCCTGAAGGAAAAGAAGGCCCCATCAGGACAATTCATCGGAATCACTTAAGGCCTTGCCTTTTCAACCCCCTTGAAGAGCCTCAAGCCCCAGAGACTGAAACGGTGAACCCCAATCTTTCGAATGCCTTGTATCCTGGGCCTTTGTTGGGCCCTCCTCTGACCTTTGTGCCCATAGCCTGTGCCCCTCCTGCAGTTTCAGTGGATGATGACCCAGTAGCCCCTATTGTGAGACCTGAGCCAGGAGACAGATCACCCCTGCGTAGGTCCCAGAGACAAAATAGGGGTAGGCCTCCAGACAGGTATGGACACTAAGACTTTGTCGGGACGACAACTGTTAAGGGGGGGAGGAGTGTCATATAATACAAAATAAGTAGAGCAGTGTGATTGATTGGTTAACCTTGTTTTATTTTGGAAATTGTTATTGATTGATATAGCAATTTCTGCCTTAATTTTCATATTTGTTTGCTGTGGACTAATTTATTACATTGTTTGTGGTGGATTCACGTTTATATTGTTGCTGTGCTTTTGCTGGATCATTGATGGTACTGTTTTTCCTCCTTCACAAACTGCAACAATAACAAACACTAATTGACACACCTGTAGAACCCCAATCACATCAGCGATCTACTTTGCCAGCTGATCAGATCACTCCCAATAAAAAGGACGCTAGATCTCTTACCGGAGAGAGAGAACGCTCTGGACAGATGAACGAGCCGTGTGCTGAAGCTGACTTTTACTGATCTTCTTTTCCCTCGGTGTTGTTGCTGGCTGGATTTCCTGTGCCTGGTGGAGCCGAATCCCAGACTTTGCTGTGTCAACGCTCTCAAAACTCCGACTAAAGGGAAGTGGTTATTTTATTCCCACGCTGATGCGCGTGTGTGTTTTTAACATCTGAGTTAGAGAAGGTGTTCTTAGATGTCCATTTCTGCTAAGGTGTCCGATCCAGGAGTCGACGGCAGAGCAGCAGACACGATAGCACTATTGATGAGCCCACTTGAAGTAGGAAAGGAAAGTTGTCATTTTAGTAATCTGAGATTTTTTTAAGTTGCCGGGCTACGAGCAAGCTGCCCATTGACTTCACGATCTCTCCACTGACAGACGCAGAGCGGCGCCGCGGGAATCCGGAAATCCTGGTCCGGGATTTTTCGGGATTGGAATCGGCTATTAGAGGCCTCGCTGAAACAGACATTCTTTGCCGGCGACAAGGGAAATACGGAGCTAAATCCGGGTTGGGCTGGATTTTGCTATTGTTTTTCCCTGGGACAGATTATTGGACAATTCATGTTTTTTTTATTGTTGTCTCATCTGGTTTTTGAGGATGAAATGGTGATTATGCTGCCCTTTTAACTTTAACTTTTAAAAAAAGAATAAAATACTATTTTGGTATTTCTTGTGTCTTTCTCTCTGTGTTGGTGTGGCTGGGAAATCTTAATTTATTTAAAATTAACAGACTTCCAATCTGTTACAGAGAGTCCTGTATAAGCCTCCCATCGAGAAGCGGACAGCTGATCTGCAGTGGAGGCTTATCCACAGGGCGATAGCTACGAACAGACATGTCTCACGCCTGAATCCAGCAGTGGGTGGGGATTGCAGTTTTTGTAGTGTTGAAGAAACCATAGAACATTTGTTCTTAAGATGTTTGAGGCTTGGAGGTCTTTTAAAGTTGATTGATGCTTGGTTTCAGGGTTTTGGTGAGGAGTTTTCCGACAAAGTTTTTATTGGAGGACTTAATACAAAGTGCTTGATAGAGGAAAATTGTGTTTAATAAATTATTTAATTGGTACAGCTAAGCTTGCATTGTGGAAAACAAGGAGCTGGAAATTGGCTCAACAGATGTAGAAATTATGTTGAAGTGTTGTTATGACGGAAGAGAAGAATAGACAGAAGATCCAATAGCGAATCGAACAATGGTGGTTTATTCAACTCAGATACACAATAGTTCAGGACGTTCGGTGGTAGAGAACGTAAACTCAGGATTCTCAGATACACAATAGTTCAGAACGTTCAGTGGCAGTGAACGAAACTCAGGATTCTCAGATACACAATAGTTCAGCAAGTTCAGTAGCAGAGCACCAAACACCGGATCAGACAGGCGGAAGCAGGGTGGCAGAATCCAGGACGCTGCACAGACGGTGACGCAGGGATGCAGTGGGCAGACGAAAATGGGGATCTCCAGGAAACCGGACCAACGGACATTAAACCCAGAACCCACGAGCAGACAGGTACCACCAGAACACTGCAAACAGTCTGACAACAAGGCAGAGTGAGACACACGTATAAATCACCCTATGATTAGTGCATCAGGTGGCCGTGATCAGAGTGATAGGTAATCAGATACCACGCCTCCAACACAACCACACACACACATAGAGCAAGGGAGACGGTGCATTCATGAACCGTGACAAGTGTATGAAGGATACAAATTAAATTTTCATATTTTAAGTTGATCAATAATGTTGAAAGTTGTTTACGAATTTGGGGTATAAATGAGGTTGTATGTGTTATTGATGATGCAGATCTATTTTTTACTTTTTAATATTGAGCTTTTAATGAATTGTTGTTGAGGTAAAATGATACAGGTAACAATACTGTTGTGAATCCTTGATTTATTGTAACAATAAAGATATGTTCAACCTCTCTCTCTCTCTCTCTCTTAAAATAGAAAACAGCTATTTAAAATAGTACATATATTTCACAATATTACTACTTTTACTGCATGTTTGATTAAATAGTGAGTATATAAGAGACTTCTTTCAAAAACATTAACAAAATCTTACTACTGCAAACTTTTGAATAGTATTGTGTATATTTCCTCAATGATGTAAAGAGTAACTAGTGCTGTTGTTAGACTGAATTATATTTATCCCACATGCCTAAAGACACAGTTCACAGGCCAGATGAAAAAAAAACATGCTGCTCATCTCATAAAATATGAAATTCAGGGTTAGAAAAAAGTAGGCTCTTCAATATAGTAATTTAATGAATGTTGATACAGTATATGATTTGCTGTCTGGTCGGTAAAAACATGAAGACAGTCCCTCTGCTTTCTGTATTCTCTCCACATCTGACTGCAGGCAAACTTCTACGGAAGATAATCAAACAAAAAACCCAAATATGCAGCTTTGTGTGATGCGGATGAGAATGCTGTTTGAAATAAGCTCAAATACAAAAGGAGGTGAGGAAACCTCAGAGGAAGAAAAAGAGAGCGAGAGAGAGAGAAAGACAACACCCTCCCTGACTAATGGAACAGTCATTGGAGCATGAAGGTAAAGGCAGAGAGCACATATTGTATACGACTGATAGAATTATCCTGCCACAACAAAACAATGTGACAATGAACTCATGAATTGGAGATGGTCATGAAAATACACAAAAGGGGGGAGGAGATAGACAGATGTTAAAAATAAGGAAAGGTCAGTCTTTTCCCTAAATGTGGGAATAAAAATGAGGACGTCGAGTGTTTTTGTACACAAGTGTGTGTTGTAGTTTCACATGTATTTCTGTCGAGATTCACCTTTTTCTTTAGCATGTGAAACTAGTTTAGTAACAACTGGTTAGCCTGTTGTAATCAAGGGGTTGTAATTCAGGTTTATGACCAGAAAAAGTGCCATTGCGCAAACCAACTGGCTGGAGTTTTTACGGACATTTTTAACCTGTCCCTCTCCCTGTCTGTGGTCCCCACATGCTTCAAAACGTCCACCATTGTTCCTGTACCTAAGCAGTCAAAAACCACCTGCTTAAACGACTGGCGTCCTGTTGCTCTGACCCCCATCATCAGTAAATGCTTTGAGAGACTAGTCAGAAACCACATCTGCTCTGTTCTCCCCCCCCCTCACTGGACCCACTGCAGTTTGCATACCGCACAAACCGCTCCACTGATGATGCCATTTCATCTACAATTCACACTGCTCTCTCCCACCTGGAAAAGAGGAACACATATGTGAGAATGCTGTTTGTGGACTACAGCTCAGCATTCAACACCATTGTGCCCTCCATACTTGACGGGAAACTCCGGGCTCTAGGCTTAAACAGCTTGTTATGCAGCTGGATCCTGGACTTCCTGTCAAACAGACGCCAGGTGGTCAGAATGGGCAATAACATCTCCTCATCACTGACTCTCAACACTGGAGCCCCTCAGGGCTGTGTTCTCAGCCCACTCCTGTACTCCTTGTACACACATGACTGTGTGGCAACCCACAGCTCCACCACCATCATCAAGTTTGCTGACGATACGACGGTGGTAGGTCTTATCACCGACAATGATGAAACGGCCTACAGAGAGGAGGTGCACACTCTGACACGGTGGTGTCAGGAGCACAACCTCTCCCTCAACGTCAGCAAGACCAAGGAGCTGGTGGTCGACTTCAGGAGGAATGAGAGAGAACACCGCCCCATCACCATCAATGGAGCACCGGTGGAGAGAGTCAGCAGCTTCAAGTTCCTCGGTGTCCACATCACAGAGGAACTCTCATGGTCCGTCCACACCGAGGCCGTTGTGAAGAAGGCTCATCAGCGCCTTTTCTTTCTGCGACGGCTGAGGAGGTTTGGAATGAACCGCCACATCCTCACACGCTTCTACACCAGCACTATAGAGAGCCTGCTGACTGGCTGCATCACCACCTGGTACGGCAACAGTACCGCCCGCAGCCGCAAGGCCCTGCAAAGAGTAGTGCGCACGGCCAGCTGCATCATCGGAGGTGAGCTTCCCTCCCTCCAGAACATTTACGCCAGGCGATGTGTGAAGAGAGCTCAGAGGATCATCAGAGACTCTAGCCACCCGAGCCATGGGCTGCTCTCACTGCTGCCATCAGGCAGACGGTACCGCAGCATCAGAACACGCACCAGCCGACTCCAGAACAGCTTCTTCCCACAAGCAATCAGACTACTTAACTCTTGATCCATCAGTATCATAACACACACTGGACAGAATATCACTCAGCACAACCCACTGTAGATACACACACATTATATACACATTTATTTATCATACAGCATCTATTGCACTTTGGATTTCAATTTGTGAACATATTGTATACTGTACATTGTATATTATTACTATAGCTTAATGTATACTGTTATTGTTTAATGTATGTTTAGTGTATATTGTTTTAAGTATATGTATATTGTAAGTATGTGTATATTGTTTAAAGCTGTGAGAACTACACTCACATTGTGTAAATTATTTATTGTTTATTGTAGTGTATACTGTGCTGTGAGTAATTGTGTGCGCATCAGATGTGTAATCTGATGTTGCTTAAATGTTGTACATGTCATGTCATGACTACTATGTTGCTCGGAACTGCACCTAAGAATTTCACCTACTGTTGCACTTGTGCATATGGTAGAGTGACAATAAAGTGATTTGATTTGATTTGATTTGATTGAAAATTAGCTGTGTATTTTTTGCAAGCAACATACAGTATACTGTATATATCACTCATATTTAATTAGCTATATACCAGAGAATGAACATTTCTCTCCCTGATGCTACAGCTCATGATATTTGCTACTCCAACCTCTACTCAAGGGTTTGGGCCTGTTCTTGTTGTCAAGTCAAGTCAAGTCAACCTTATTTATATAGCGCTTTTTACAATGCAGATTGTTTCAAAGCAGCTTTACAGTGTTAAACAGGAAAATAATGCAACAATTTTATTCAGCCGTATAGCCATTCTGGAGAAAATGGTGATGTCATCAGTTCATTTAAATTATCATACAGTGACAGTGTGGGCTTTAGATCAGTAATTAGATCAGTAATTTAGTTTATATGGTTAATTTAGTTTAATAATTAGATTTATTTGGAAATTTAGTGTCCCCAACTGAGCATGCCAAGCCAGAGGCAACAGTGGCAAGGAAACCAAAACCCCATCAGGTGACCTAATGGAGAAAAATAAACCTTGGGAGAAACCAGGCTCAGTCGGGGTGCCAGTTCTCCTCTGGCCAATTAACAAGCAGTGTATGATTATTATTCTGGCAACTTTACAGGTCAGAGGTCATTATAGATTGGAATATTCGAAAGATTGGAGGCAACAGTCGGCACTGGGTCAAGCATACATGTTGTTGATTTTGATGATTTAACAAGTTTAGCCAATTCTTCTTCTCCTATAGCAGTGAATGAGTGTAATTTTTCCTCAGTGACACTACAATGCTCTGTCTGATGTGATACTGTAGTAGATGGCTGCATGGTTAACATTTTCTTCCTAATATTATAAATCTTACATGTAAAGAAGTTCATAAAGTCATTACTGCTGTGCTGTTTACAAACATCAGAAGTTGAAGCTTTATTTTTGGTTAATTTAGCTACTGTATCGAATAAATACCTATGGTTGTGTTTGTTTTCTTCCAAGAGAGTCGAGAAATAAGCATATCTAGCAGTTTTTACAGCCTTTCTGTATGCGATCATGTGCTCTTTCCACGAATTACGAAAGACCTCTAGTTTTGTTTTCTTCCAGCTGCGCTCCATTTTTCTGGCTGCTGTTTTAAGGGCCCGGGTGTGCTCGTTGTACCACGGCGTTGGACTATTGTCTTTAATATTCTTTAAGCGCAGGGTAGCAACTGTGTCTAAAGTACTGGAAAAGAGAGAGTCAATAGTTTCTGTTGCAACATCAAGTTCTTCTAAGCTATCTAGGATGCTGAGGAGATGATACTGATGAGGAAGATTATTTAAAAAGCAATCTTTAGTAGCGGCAGTGATTGTCCTGCCATTTTTTAAGCGAGGGGGCGGCTTTGCAACCTTAGCTAAATTAAGTATACATGATACTAGGTAATGATCAGAGATGGCATCGCTCTGCTGCAGAAATTCAACGGTATCATCCATTGTCATGATGTAAAGTGTGAAGCTTCAGAGAGATTAGTTTAGTTTAGTCATTTAAAGCTAAAAAAAATCATGAACAAAGATAATAGATTTCCAGTCCTGCATTTCTGGTAGTTTCTGAGCCAGCATGACACTTTTTATGGACCTCTTTGCACTATAAAAAATTTCAACCTACTGAAATTGAAAACTTAATTTTAATTGCTGCCTTAAATTTTCACAAAAAATAAAAGTTACATCCTGCAGTGAAAGTTCATTGCAGTTTTATGACCCCTTTGAAGTTAATTTATGGTTAATAAAATCAAGTTGAAACCTTGAAAACTCATTAAAAGAGTAGAAATGACAAGTTAAATGGTCTCTTGCAGTCTATTGAACAGGACAACAGCTAAAAGTCATTATTAATTCAATAATGTAATTTTTTACCCAAGAATGATATTAAATATATCAAAACAGTCAAGAAAAAAAGAGTGCAGATAATTTTTTTTCTCCTTTTTGATTTAATTTTGGACAGATGTCAACACGTTTTGTGTGTGTGTGTGTGTTTCATACAATTACCTCCTCTCCACAAAACCATCAGTCCATGCAAAAAGATTTCATATAACAGCATGAATTGTCAAGATAATGTAGTGTCGTGTTATTGGCTGATATCTGTTGTTCCTGCTGTTGAAAGCATGAAGAGCCGGCAAATACACAGGGAAAATATTGCCTTCCAATCTCTGGTGTACATTACACACCATCCATTGCCAGTCAAAGCCAGTGTGTCCTCCTAAATCCAACCTTCAGAGTCCTCACTTTGTCCTGGGACTCATAATTGTCCCCATCCCGTTTGTGTGTGTGTGTGTGTGTGTGTGTGTGATTGACAGCCCTCTGACTAAACGGCCCTGTGCCACCCTGTGCTCCCTGTGGGCTGAGATTCGCTCATTAAGCGCGTGTGTGTGACAGGTTGGCGGTGATCTACTGCTCTGGGCTGCCTGGCCCATGGCGCCTGGAGATTTATAGAGTCATAAAAGGACCCCCCCCCCCCCACACACACACACACACACACACACACTACCTGAAGAGAGAGATGGAGGAGACATGGTGTTTGTCAACGACAAGAAGTTCTAGAAAAGAAGTTAGGGAAACCTTAAAAAGGAACAAGTCTGTGTTTAAATGTATAGTTCATTTTCAAGTACAAATGACATATCAAGCTGACAGAGTACTGAACTCGAAATGTCCTCGGAAAACAATACACAAGAGCGCTCCTTCATTAATGCTGCTGTGTGTGAGTGTAGGTGACCGTCAGGCCGCCACAGGCCCCTCTAATTGCAGAGGACACTTTCTCTCTGTCTCTCTGTCTTTTCTTCAGGAAAACAAAGGTCCAAAATAGACAGGTGTAATTGGTGAACGAAGGAACATTGTTATAGCAAGAGGGGAGGAGAGGTGATCAGACACGCAAACCTGTCATGCTCTCTTCACACATGAGCCGTATAATGACGAAAGATGTGAAAAACCAATGAGATAAGAGACAGCATTCATTTTCATAATGCTACACTGGGTTTTGCCCGTCACCAATTGTTTTCACGATCATTTGCCCATGAAATTATACCTTTGATGGTTTAAGAGTCAATGACAAATCCAAAATAAAGAAAAGGATAAATATCATTTTATTGAATACATGTCTGTGAACTTTTTCATGTTTGTTTTATATATATATATATATATATATTATCAAAGCAAAAATTATTTTGTTTTACAAATACCATAAATTAATAATTCATAAACATTTGGTTTTTGAGAAATCACACCACATGACTTTGATTTGGCTGATGTCTCGTTTACCTATAACCCTCGTTCCCAGTTCAGTTCCGACGTAACATCGAACGCGACCAACTGAAATTTAACAAAGGTTTTTCAAATATTAATAAATGGTGAAATAGTTTAGTTAAAGTATATTTATTTAGAAATTAATAATAAAAGATTATAGCCTATTCATTTTATTTGGATGTAGGCAGCACTCCGACATGTAGATGGTTACGTGAATTGATATGTACTGTATATAATGTATTTTTAAATAAACTAATGCTGCTTTCATGTGCTCTCGGAAATTTCTTACCTCCCACTTCTAAAGTCGTGATCACGAGCTCGTCGCATTCAAGTGCTTTGTTGTCGGAAAGAACAAGAATCATGGAGGACACCAGGTTTATTGCCTATTTATTGGGAACATTTTATTGAAGTCAAAATTATATTTAGCATCCCATTCATTGGCAACCACAGAAATCTAGATAATCAGCTTGTTGATAATTTTGGAATTTCGCTCAAATACAGGCTATTTTCGCTGTGCATAAAACAATACAGTAGCTGTTTTGAAAAAAAACTAATAACGAATACCAGGCACAGCAGCAAACATTCTCCCCCGTATGTTTAAAACTTATGGTAAGCCCAACTCAAGAACTTGGGTATTAAAATTATCCCTAAGTTTCCCATGTAAAAACGACTTTAGAGGGCGTGCATGTCCAATTTGTTTACGATAATGTGAATATTCTGAGTTCAGTACAAGTCAAGTTTAATCAACAGAAAAAAAAAAATAATAATAATAATTGTGGGTATAAAGTCAGAATTGAATTGTGCGATATAAAGTCAGAATTGTGTGTATAAAGCCAGAATTGCGTGTATAAAGTCAGAATTGCGTGTATAAAGTCAGAGGTGTGATATAAAGTCAGAATTGTGTGATAGTCAGATTTGAATTATGTGATATAAAGTCAGAATTGTGGGTATAAAGTCAGAATTGTGGGTATAAAGTCAGAATTGTGTGTATAAAGTCAGAATTGCGTGTATAAAGTCAGAATTGTGTGATAGTCAGATTTGAATTGTGTGATATAAAGTCAGAATTGTGGGTATAAAGTCAGAATTGCGTGTATAAAGTCAGAATTGTGTGATAGTCAGATTTGAATTGTGTGTATAAAGTCAGAATTGTGTGTATAAAGTCAGAATTGTGTGATAGTCAGATTTGAATTGTGTGATATAAAGTCAGAATTGTGGGTATAAAGTCAGAATTGCGTGTATAAAGTCAGAATTGTGTGATAGTCAGATTTGAATTGTGTGTATAAAGTCAGAATTGTGGGTATAAAGTCAGAATTGTGTGTATAAAGTCAGAATTGTGTGATAGTCAGATTTGAATTGTGTGATATAAAGTCAGAATTGTGGGTATAAAGTCAGAATTGTGTGTATAAAGTCAGAATTGTGTGTATAAAGTCAGAATTGTGTGATAGTCAGATTTGAATTATGTGATATAAAGTCAGAATTGTGGGTATAAAGTCAGAATTGTGTGTATATAGTCAGAATTGCGTGTATAAAGTCAGAATTGCGTGTATAAAGTCAGAATTGTGTGTATAAAGTCAGAATTGTGTGTATAAAGTCAGAATTGCGTGTATAAAGTCAGAATTGCGTGTATAAAGTCAGAATTGTGTGATATAAAGTCAGAATTGTGGGTATAAAGTCAGAATTGCGTGTATAAAGTCAGAATTGTGTGATAGTCAGATTTGAATTGTGTGATATAAAGTCAGAATTGTGGGTATAAAGTCAGAATTGCGTGTATAAAGTCAGAATTGTGTGATAGTCAGATTTGAATTGTGTGATATAAAGTCAGAATTGTGGGTATAAAGTCAGAATTGTGTGTATAAAGTCAGAATTGTGTGTATAAAGTCAGAATTGTGTGATAGTCAGATTTGAATTATGTGATATAAAGTCAGAATTGTGGGTATAAAGTCAGAATTGTGTGTATATAGTCAGAATTGCGTGTATAAAGTCAGAATTGCGTGTATAAAGTCAGAATTGTGTGTATAAAGTCAGAATTGTGTGATAGTCAGATTTGAATTATGTGATATAAAGTCAGAATTGTGGGTATAAAGTCAGAATTGTGTGTATATAGTCAGAATTGCGTGTATAAAGTCAGAATTGTGGGTATAAAGTCAGAATTGTGGGTATAAAGTCAGAATTGTGTGTATAAAGTCAGAATTGCGTGTATAAAGTCAGAATTGCGTGTATAAAGTCAGAATTGTGTGATAGTCAGATTTGAATTGTGTGATAGTCAGATTTGAATTGTGTGATAGTCAGATTTGAATTGTGTGTATAAAGTCAGAATTGTGTGGTATAAAGTCAGAATTGTGTGATAGTCAGATTTGAATTGTGTGGTATAAAGTCAGAATTGTGTGATAGTCAGATTTGAATTGTGTGGTATAAAGTCAGAATTGTGTGATAGTCAGATTTGAATTGTGTGGTATAAAGTCAGAATTGTGTGTTCTTTCTTCTTTTTTTTTAAATCCAAAAACACATTATTAATCAATGCAACATTTCTCATTAGCATTCGATTTGAATTACAGACTCTTAAAAAACACAGCATATGAATCCCCAAGCTAAATGCTACGCTTGGCTTGTCATTATGCAAAATCAACTCAGCATTCGTTGTCAGCCTTTCCTACAAGAATTTTAATGATCTATAACACAAGACGTGTTGCCAAACGATTCAGCACCATGGCTGGTGGAAAACTCCCTGGTAGCTAAGTGTGTGTAGGAAACCCTCAAGAACAAGGGTAAAAAGTGTTTACACAGCAGATAAAAGTGTGTAGAGTGAGTGTTTTCCAAAGTTTCCCTCTTAAAGTGTTTTTGCTTCACAAGCAATGACTCATGCAATAAAGAAATGTTATGGAGCTTTTAACACGAGCTCTTTCCACAGTAAAACACACGCACATACATGACAGATGGCAGGCACTTGACAAAGACTTCTGTTTTGTGGCCACTTGATTTAATTAATACTTGCACTAGACTCTGAGCGTTGGCATTAGGGTTCAGAATTTGACGCTCAGCGTCACTGGATCAGACCAGATGAGCAGGCATGAAAAAAGACAAGTGCTAACAAAGTTCATGTTGACATTTCTAATTGTTCCTTTTCTTTGTGAAGGAGGCTGTTAATAATCTTTTCTATTCTACAGATAAAAAACAAATATAAATTCATTTTTCTGTCCTCACTCATTTTGATCGCCTGACGTGTCAAAGCCTACACACAGTATATAGTTCTAATTAAACATAACATCTGTGAAAGTAATGACTGCATTGCATGCCAAGTAAGACAAATAAACATTTGGCTTGGGTGAGACTGAGTTAATTACTAGAACTTGTATAATATAATGCTTTCACATGAATGCATTGCAAGTGTTGCAATGGTTATTATGATAGTATTATGTAACTTCAACTAGAACACATTTTAACTCTTCACTGAGCAGGCTGATATTAGTATGATATTTATACATTCAAGGACAGCTTATTTAAAGTTGGCACTATAACGTTGAGCAGATGCTGTATTTGAATCAGGGTGTTTATTTTCAGTTGCTGCTGCACCAGTTCCGTCTATCATTCCTCCAGTGCTTTCCGTTGTGGCTGTTTGTGATCACGCTGTGTGACTCCTCAGGGATGTTTAGAAGTAACTTGCTTATCTCAGCAGTTTACCCAAATGTACAACTTCAGAATGCTAGCGGGGAAGCCTGAGGCTACGCTTCACGTTACGTACTCTCCCTATATTGGTGTAAAACATCATGTTGGCAGAGATATGCATGTAGCCTATAGCATTCAAAGCATCTCTTGATTTCTACCTACAAAATTGAACACAATACACTGGGGGCCAAAGGTCCGAGTCCACTAAAATAAAGAAAATTATGACATAAAAGAATTAATAAATATTTACGATTATGCAGTATAGGTCATTTTTACCTACACCTTTGACAAGGGCCAAATTGTGATGGCTAGACGATTTTATATATATATATATATATATATATATATATATATATATATATATATATATATATATATATATATATATATATATATATATATATATATATATATATATATATATAATGTTTCATATATAAAGATGTTAGCAGCAGATCATTTAAATCCTGTAAGTAGCGAGGTGGGGCCTCCATGGATCGGAGTTGTTTGTTTAGCACAGATGTGCAATTGGATTGAGATCTGGGGAATTTGGAGGCCAAGTCAAAACCTCAAACGTGTTGTTGAGCTTCTCAAACCATTCCTGAACCATTTTTGCTTTATTTATATATATGTTTCATATATATAAAGATGTTAGCAGCAGATCCTTTAAGTACGGTAAGTTGTATATATACCGGTATATACAGTGGCAAGAAAAAGTATGTGAATCACTTGCAGAATCTGTGAAAATGTGAATAATTTTAACTAACTAAAAGAGATCATACAAAATGCATGTTATTTTTTTATTTTCCTGAATAATATATTTTACATTTAAAAAAATGACATATAGTCCACAAGAAAAAAAAAAGCTGAATTTATTAAAATAACCCGTTCAAAAGTTTATGAACCATTAATTCTCAATACTGTGTATTTTCATGAGTCCCTTGTTTGTTCTTCAGAAAAATCCTTCAGGTCCTGCACATTCTTCAGTTTTCCAGCATCTTTTGCATATTTGAACCCTCTCCAGCAGGGACTGTATGATTTTGAGATCCATCTTTTCACACTGAGGACAATTGAGGGACTCAAACACAACTACTAAAAAGGTTGAAACATTCACTGATGCTCCTGAAGGAAACACGATGCATTAAGAGCTGGGGGTGAAAACTTTTGAGCAGGATCCAAATGTTGCCCAAATGTTTCATATTTTGTTTATATATGGTGTGTGGGTGTATGTGCGTGCGCGCATCAAATCATATTAGAATAACTCCTGAAGGATCATGTGACACTGAAGACTAGAGTAATGATGCTGAAAACTGTGCTTCATAGGAATAAATTACATTTTCAAATATATTCAAATAGATAAGAGTTGTCTTAAATTGTAATAATATTTTACAATATTACTGATTATACAGTTTTGATTTACAGTTTTGATTTTTGATTAAATAAGTGCATCCATGGTGAGTTTAAGAGACTTGAATGTACAGTAGGTACTCAGACTTGTGGAACTCAATATTGTATAAAGGCAGGTGATTACATTTCATAAATCATTGTTTGTGTAACCAGTCCTACTCAACCCGCTCTGAGAGGGATTCGAATCGGGGTCTCCGGCATGGGAGGCAGGCATGCTAACAAGGATGCTAATGACCACAGCCGCTAGCATGTGTCTTGAGACCAGGAAAGAGAGGTTTACACACACAGCTCTTACTGGCCTGCGTCCGTTACACTCACCGCCCTAAACCTCACTCCCATCCAGGTCACTGCACCGAATGTAACTGGTCCTACATGACCCGCTCCGAGCAGGATTCAAACTGGTGTCTGCGGCATGGGAGGTGGTACTGGGTACGCTTACATTTGCAAAAGCACTTGGCTATAACTTTTTTTTTTAGTTATGCTACTATGTTACTGCCTTGGGTTTTTGTAAAGAAATCAATGATTTTACTATTCTGCATCTCTCACTCGCACTCTCCTCGCCTACCTATGTGTGGGAGAAAAAGATAGAAAAGAAAAAGACAGAGTTCAGTATTTTGCTGAATTGGCTACTGCCTTAGCAATACAAATGTGCCATCATTTGTCATGCCAATGAATCATGCTGAAATTGAAAATAAGAGAAAGAGAAATGGATGTATTATAACATAGGCCTATTGATCGGCCTAGCTGATTTATGGTACCTCATGGGTTGTTCATTAGTCAAGGCCTGGTGTGAATTAATGTGAATTATGTTATATGCCCTTCATGCATTGATTTGGTATTAATCTATTAGCCTTAGCATACAGATTGTGCATTACAAACTGTTTGGGAGTGCATATGTGTGCATGTGTTCATTTTTCAGGGGCATTTTAAAATTGAAGTTTATATATGAAGACTGTAACCGCTTGCAAAATATTCAGAGAGATGCTTCAGCATGCAAATTATTTTGTATGCATGTAATTTTAGATCACGGTGCTTGTGTATGTCTTCAGTGTCTTACAGGGAGACTTAATTTACCACTTTCCATTAAGAAGCCTCCAGACCTGCTGTGCTCAGCGTGATCTTGAATCAAGTCTGAGCTGCATATCTGATCATGTGGAGTTCGTTATCCAAAGTACACATCCCTTGTAGTGGTTTGTCTACTATTCTGTTCTAGCCTTGACCAACAGTGGGCTTTCATTTAGAGTCAAGTCAACCTTATCTATATAGCGCTTTTTACAATGCAGATTGTTTCAAAGCAGCTTTACAGTGTTAAACAGGAAAATAATGCAGCATAATTTTATTCAGCCGTACAGCCATTCTGGAGAAAACGGTGATGTCATCACTTTACTGAGGATGCCGTGTCGATGAGGCAGTTTCAAGGGGAGTCTAATTGACACGGTCTCTCAGACACTTCAGGGTCCTGCGTTGGTCTTTTCTGGGCGCAGGTCCACCATCTGATCTGGATATGGCCCGGATCCGGCTGACTGCAGTAAACCTCGGGATAAAACAGAGAGACTATCATTAGCTTAAATGCTATTCTTCTGATGGTGTAACGAGTACATCAGGTGTTATGGGAAGTGTTCCCGGATCAGGCTGACCTAGTTAATGCAGCCTAACAATCATTTCATTGAAAAGTGTTTTATGTGTATGCCACAGTAAAGAGATGTGTTTTTAGTCTAGATTTAAACTGACAGAGTGTGTCTGCTTCCCGAACAATGTTAGGAAGTCTGTTCCAGAGTTTAGGTGCTAAATAGGTAAAGGATCAACCGCCTGCAGTTGATTTGGATATTCTCGGTATTATCAACTGGCCATAATTTTGAGACCGCAGTAGACGTGATGGAGTATAATATGTTAAGAGCTCGCTCAAGTATTGGGGAGCTAAACCATTTAGTGCTTTGTAAGTAATAAGCAAGATTTTAAAATGTATGCGATGTTTAATAGGCAGCCAGTGCAATGTTGACAGAACTGGACTAATATGGTCATACTTCCTGGTTCTAGTAAGAACTCGAGCTGCTGCGTTTTGGACCAGCTGGAGTTTATTTATTAAGCGAGCAGGGCAACCACCCAGTAGAGCATTACAATAATCTAACTTTGAGGTCATGAACGCATTAACTAACTGTTCAGCATTTTGCATCAAGAGCATGTGCCGTAATTTAGATATATTTTTAAGATGGTAGAATGCAGTTTTACAGATGCTAGAAACGTGGCATTCAAACGAAAGATTGGTATCAAAGAGCACACCCAGGTTCCTCACTGACGACGAGGACTTGACAGAGTAGCCATCAAGTGTTAGACAGTATTCTAGGGCACTACTTGTGGAGCTTTTTTGTCCAATAATTAAAAATTCAGTTGTTTCTGAATTGAGTTGCAGGAAATTACCTGCATCCAATGTTTTATATCAACTATGCATTCTGTTAATCTTGTTAATTGTATATTTTCTTCAGGGTGTGAAGAAATATAGAGCTGAGTATCGTCAGCATCGTCAGTCGTAGAGTGCTAGAAGAGTGTTTCAGCTGGCATATGCAGGAACAGAACTTATCCAGTTTTAACAGATTCTGTTACGCCCTCATAATCGCCAAAGGAGTAACAAAGGCTCTGTATTTATTGCACATTTTGCAGAGTGAAGGCCTATTCATAAAATATTGGCAAAAAAATATGCACAAGATTTAAAAAATGTAAAAGGCATCTCACACTGGAATTTTTGGTGGTTTAATTGTTCTTTTTTTATCTGTGTTTTTGAAGGAATCATTTCAATGAATGATTTAATATCTACTGATGTAATAATATAACCTGCAGAAAGAGTGACTAAAAATCCCTACCAATAATACACGGACATCTGGAACAAACACAGGCAAGCAGAATGAATAAAATATTGAAAAGTCTGCGTGCTGTTGGACCATAAGTGATGTTGGTTATAAGCGCTCTTGTAAGGTTGCTCAGTCAAATTTGAGGTCCAGAATTGTTGTAGGAAAAGGAATTATCCCACTTTATGTGAGTGAGTTTTCCAAAGACAGTCCAAAGAGCATCTCATGCACTTCTGTACAAATAGCACTGACAATTTTACAATTAAGATGTATGTAGATGTAAGCATTCTCATCATCTAGAGAATTCATTGACAGCCAACTGCAGTTCCTGGATTACACACTGCTGTGATGTGGTGTGTGGGTTAGCTGGGGAGCTTTAATGTTTTATTACCGCTGCAGTCTTTGTGGATCACTGAGTTCATGAGATATTAAGCGTTTGCTTGGAGGTCAAACACAGCGGGACGTTAATGACTGGCACTTCGTTTAAAAGCTGCTAGTCTCTCTGACTCATGATGATAATGACAGAATGTGTGAATCCACAATTAGTTGGTTTAGCTCAAATATATAACATTTTGTAATGTATAGTTTTGGCCCTTTGGCCTTTTGGTTGTTTTTTTATATTCTCAACACTTGTAGCAGTAGGAATAGCTTCTTCTCCAGCAGACAGAGGTCTCTAGGTGCTCTTTGTTCAGGTTATCCAGCTCTGGTCATCCTCTTATGAGTTATGAGGAGTTCACGATTAAAGAATCAAAACAGCCTGCCTTTATGTAACAGAGATCTTAAGTAAATCTCTGCTATCCTTGGTTATCTATGAAAGCTTGTAGACTGATTTATATGTGAAAGTTTTTGCCGGGACAATCAAAAGGATGTGACGTTTATGCTCTCTCCCGAGAGCCTCTATTTTGTTATGACACATGAAACGAATGCTTATGCAATGTTCAGGTTAATGCCAAAAGAGCTATTCTGTACTGCAATGTCAATGTGCAAAAATTCAAACTATAGTCTCACATTGCTAGATCTATATAGTCTCAAATATACTTTATAATCAAACTTTCATAACAGTGTAATTTTAATTGACTCATCTGTCAACGTGATACCGGAGAATTGCAGAACTTGTGCAAACATATCCACACTGCCATGATCAGATGCTTTCTTAACTACGATTTTCTCAACACTGTCATTTTTGGTGTTTGGTGAGAGGAAAGTGCACAGCACTTATTCATCATTCAGCGGTCACTCTCAGCAGCGTGGATGGTGTCTGGATGTTCTTTAACAGTATATCGATGCAGAGGTATTTACAACTTCTTTTTACTTGTAAGCAACAACAACAACAAAAAATCTCTTTATACGTTGCATGTACACGAGTGCAAGTACGAGCAACATGTTGCTGGCTGCAGTTTACTTAATGGCCACCGATGTGGCTAATAACAAGGGTTTCTGAATTCTACAGCCCCTTTAATGCGCGAAGATCCTTTTTTTTTTAAATCTTTTTGACTTCTGCTCTTGAGTTGTGCACACACTTACAGATACACATTTGTCATGAACTCCACAATATTCGGATAGGGTCAGAATTTGGTGTAAACAACATGAAAGCATTCATCCTGCATTGTTTCAAAGGTTCAGGCTGCTGGCGGTTTAATGGTGTGGGGAATATTAGGACCAATTGAGCAATGTTTAAATACCACATCGTACCTTAATATTGTTGCCAACCACATCCATCCCTTTATGACCACAGTGTACCCATCTTCTGATGGTTACTTCCAGGATAACATGCCATGTCACAAAGCTCAAATCATCTCAAACTGGTCTCTTGAACATGACAATGAGTCCACTATATTAAAATGGCCTCCACAGTCACCAGAATCCAATCCAATCGACATGATCGATAATATCATGTCAATATGAACCAAAATCTCTGAGGAATGTTTCCAGCATCTTGTTGAATCTACACTCTAAAAAATGCTGGGTTAAAAACAACCCAATTTCGGTAACTGGGTTGTTTTAACCCAGCGATTGTGTTGTTTTGAGCAACCCAGCATTTTTTAGAGTGTATAGCACAAAGTATTAAGGCAGTTCTGAAGACAAAAGGGGTCCAACTTGGTACTAGCAAGGTGTACCTAATTAAGTGGTCGGTGATTGTGTATTTGTAAAGTTAAAAACTAAATCTTTGGATGCTTACAACTTAACTTGTTTGTATTCTAATCATGCAAGAGAGATTCAGACAACAACTCTATAGTGCTAGTCACTGCAGAGTAAGGACACAATGGTAAAGTATGAAATATGGTATCATTATTTGGATGTATGAGGATATCTTTATGAGGACATAGGGCAGAGAGGGTGCTGGTCCTAATGAAGACAGATGGAGGAGTGTGTTTTCTAATAAGCTGGAATGGGTCCCGATGACAGGCCAATCAGAACAGCTATTAGCTGCTGCCCTTGTGACTTCCTGAATAAAATAAGAACCTTTGTCTTATAATAAAAGCACAAGATACACATCCTTACAAGGCACTTGTTCACAATAGGTGATATAATATGGGTGTCAACACGCAGATACACACAAACATGCACAGAGGGGTAATTTCAGGGAACAAAGCCGCCTTCAGAAGCTCACCGCTGAGAGAGCAGGTGGGTCGACTGGGATGGCAATAACTGTAGTCAGCCGAACTGCAGAACGAACCTTCATCTTCCATCATGCAGACTTCATAATGCTGCCCTGCTGGTCCATGCACATGCACACACACACACACACACACACCACAGACATTATTAAAACATCCTTTCAACGAGGCTCTCTCTAACACACACACATAAACACATTTACCCCTGACACAGACTCACTTTGTGAAGGACCCCCTCCCACACAATCACACTCTCAACTCTGTATAGACTTTACTGAGGTCACACTGCTCCTGTAGATTAACACACACACTATCATACTGAGCCTTTATTACTCTGTGCTTTTATCTCTCTCGGGAACAGCCGAGTCTGAGAGTAGTGAGCCATTACTCACAAAGTGACGACAGGTGTGCGTGTGTTTGTTATTGTCCACGGTGGTGACATGTTGAAAGGTTGAATATATGTGAGTGTATTCACCAACACAAGCCGCAAAGGCCAACCGGTATCAATTACAGACACTGAGTGTATAGCAGGTTTTGCAAAGGGCAGAATTAAACAAGTGACTACAACCACAGATGTGTGAGCGCTCTTAAACTTTACTTAAGTAGGCTATACTTGAAGCATACTTATTTCTTGTAAGCGATTTCATATACACTGGCATATTGTAATCCTTTCCTACTGACTGAGTCAAATAAACCAAATATGTTTTTAAATTATATTGTTTCTGTTCCTGTTTTCCATTTGTGTGGTAAACGTTCTGATCTATTAAAGTTACATTTTGGGAGAATCCCCTTGTTAAGATGAGATGAGAGAGAAAGACTTGTAATTCAGAGACACTTCAAAGCTGCTCACACCCTTCAACACTGAAGACTCATTTAAAAGCTCTTATCTGACAGGTACACTGCCCCATTTCTCATTCTTTCTCTCTCTCTAATCTCTTTCTGACATTCCCTGGTATTACTTTGACTGACATCCCCTCAGAATTATATTAATACATGAAATATTTTTGAAGAAAAGTACATGCACACACACACATACATTTGTGCTGACAGCTTCAGAATAGAGGCTTCTCTTTGACTGAAGGCTGCGTGTATGTGTGGACTATCACTGTTACAGTGTTGACGGATACAGGACTTCAGATTGATACAGTGAATGAACAAGTGTCTTGTTGACTCAAAGGCTTTAGGGATTGGAGGATTTAACTCAAGTGACACTCTTTAAGATACCTCCTTCAGCATGGCGTACAGATGAAGATCTGCGTGTGTGCATAAGTGCTCCGCTGACCCATGTTAAAGCTCACTCCCTAAGCGCCTTTCACAGCTTTACTTTATTACTGTATTCTACAAAGACACGATGACAGGTTTTGACACCCGCAGCAGAATTACCGAGACAGTTCATGGTCCACATGGGACAAAAGGCTTCAAAATGTTGCTCTATCAGCCACACACATATATGATAACATATGTGCTTGTGTGTATGTGTGTTCGAGAGAGCTTTAAGGAGGACAAATGTACTTGTATTATTCTGTCAAGTGATGGAACACTCCCTGAGGAAGAGGGATTGGAGAAATGGAGGGATTTGTAAGAAATGAAAGAGTGCGAGAGCACTAAACACTTGATTGTTCGTGATGGCTGCGGGCCTCTGCCCATCATCAAAGCCCAGTAATGTGCGTATGTAATTACTGTGTGTTTAGTAAACAGGGATGCGGCTTTCCTTTGTAGCTGAAGGGAGCTTTGTGTGCAGATGTGTGTCAGTGTGTGATTCAATGATACCCACGCAGGTTACCAAAAGTTACATGACAAAAAATAAATAAATTATAGGCTGTGCTGTATATCTACTTCTCCAAACCCTTTCTGAACCCCTGGGGGGTATTCCAGAAAGCAAGGTTAACTTATACCGTCACATATCCCTTGAACTCTCGGTTGATTAACCCAAACCGGGAACATACTCTGAGATGTCTGAACTTACTCACGGATGCGTTTTTGGAACCAGCATACCTTGATTCCAAAAACGCATCTCAAGGTATGCTGGTTCCAAAAATGCATCCGGGAGTAAGCAGACAACTCAGAGTATGTTCCCAGTTAAAGGTCCCATGGTGTGGATTTTTGTATTACTTTATAATGTTTCCTGAGGTGTACTTATATTGCTAGTATGATTTTCACATCATAAAATGTCATAATTTAGAAATAAAAGGCATTTTTTCTATCCTGATATTTGCCCTCTGACTTGAATGCTCCGTTTCAAGTCTGATTGACCTGATGTGAGTCTGATGAAACGCCCACTGTTGTGATTGGCTGACATCTTTGCATTTGAAATGAGTATTCGATTTTGTGGCGGAGGGGGCGTGGTTTAGGGAGGTCTGCTCTGCAAGCGCTGCCAGAGAGAGAGACAGACTGGGCACTCGTGGACCAGGGAGACGGAGAGCTGGAGAAAGATTGCTGAGAAAGTTATATTTTACTGAGTTATTGACAGCGCTGTGAGCACGAGTTTATTTAGTTTGCATCTGAGAGTTCTGATTAAACACAAGTCCCAGTCACGCCGACCCGGTCTTCTTCCTCCTTATTCTACGAACTTTGTAACATGTGGAACCCCTCTCGAATACTTGTACTAAGTTTTCGAGATGAACGAATCGTGAAAGTGTTGATTATAGCATTATTTTTAGATCTTTTCCCATCACATGAAAGGCTGCAGTGATGAGCATTGAGTACACAGGCTGTCTGTTGATTGCATGAATGCAGTGATCTCGTCATTGCAACATGTTCTCTCTCACAAACTGCTTTCACCACAACTAATTGCAAACACGACATCGACAGGAATACAGTAGGAGATTTGTTGTGCAGCATAACAGCATAACATTATAAAGAGTGTTCTTTGATCGCTTTCTGTAGTCTAATCACAATTCAAATAACAGATTTGTTTCATGCAGAAACGATGTGACGTTTATCGTTTAGCCACTGGCTTGATTCACTGTTGCATAAACAGTATTAAACGATTTTGAAAGAAAGTCTGTGTGAACTTAATTAGCTACACATCAGAAATCACTGATCACAGATCAGGCATTAATGAACACTGTTACTCACTGTTTGTGGCGGTGCTGTCGAATCCATATAGTAAAAGTCTGGTTGTAAAGCCTAAGCCTAATTGTAAAACATTGCGACTAAAATAAACTGAATCCATTTTCTCCATTCTCCATTCTCTGGGCTGGCAAAGCAGAGGAAGGGGAGGTAACCTTTCCCCGTATGATGACATACAGGGAAGATTCCAGAGCAGAGCAGGACACCCAGGGCTTGGTTTACACCTATCGAAATTTCTAGCCACTTGGGGACCACAATATACAGGCTAGGGGAACTCATATTAATGTTAAAAAAACATTTTTGGGACCAAAAGTTGAGGTAATTCGCTTAATTACTCACAAACAAACCCAGGTATGTCACATAACCTGCTTTCTGGAATACCCCCCTGGACACCCACAAAATATTAATCATTTGTTTTTCCCTGTGACAACAATTGAGCAATATCACAAAAGCAATATTGTTTGATTATCTATCTGCATACTGGTATTCACAGCCATATTGATATTCAAATTGTATAAAAGCAATGTGATATTGCTTTTACACTTCAACAAGTTCATATTGAGTCATTTACATTACTTTAGACACATTAATACTGAAATTTTATCGGATGTTCCCTATTGACATGACGCATTCAAGCCAGAAACATAACATTTAAGTAGCCTAAACAAAAGAGTTATACAAGTTAAAAAGTATATTGTGAACAATAAACCCAAACATCTGATTTCAGAATGATAAAAAAATATGAATTTCTATCACATATTTATGAATGGTATCAAAGATAAATGTTTTATTACATAAAGAAAACCGTGCAAGTTGAGTGATTAACTTTAACACTCACTGATCTCTAAATATAGATCATAGTTATTGGATCAGTGTTTTCGGCATTTTATAAATTGACACGCATCTTCAAATGTCACAATTTGGCAACTTTTAAATACGATTTCGCTCGCTTACTAATTAAAATATTTCCAACTTATAAATATCAGCAGTTGGAACACCACAATCCAATTAAAGAGCCATTTAAAAATGCAAAAGGCAGGGCAGTGAGAAAAAACCCAGAAGGGGTCTTGAGGTGCATTGTTAAGTGTTCTAACAATGCAGCACTCATGAGCAAGACACTGCAAAAGAAGAGCAAAATGCCCAAAGATATCTATCATAGCATGTTTACAAAGAAAAACAAAGCCGTGCAAAAGACAAATAACAGTAAAATGCAACAAAACAACAACAACAAAAAAATCGCTGCCTATGTCTTGTAACAGATATAACTTTTTGGTTCCTCTAGTACTCCAAAATCAAAGACAAAACTTGGGCCGCCTGGTAGCCATTTTTTATACTCATTATGTTTGTGTCCTCTCCTGTCTTTAGATTAACACACCCGTCAGAGTAATATGTAGAGTATGCACAGGAAAGGGGGTACTTCTTTAAAAGTGCCATAGGTGGGATGCTAGTTAATGGCTGTTATTTATTTGCTGGGATGACAGGTTTACAGTGGAACTGCTCCTAAAGTCATTACAGTGCCATGGGGAGGTGTTTTGTACGGTTGGCTACTGTCCCCACCCACAGACGCATTACTCAGCAGTGCTATATATTGACTTTGTTAGTGTGTGCAAATAACCTTTAGAGGTCCCTAAATAATAGGGGAGGGAGAATTGAGGTTTTGATCTAGTTACCCTAAATATATAACACACCTGAGATTACGATTTAATATCAATCTTGTATGCAGCGGTACCTGGAGTGAGGCCTTTTCCGTATAGTGCTTTGAAAATCTAGAAGTTCTTACCGAAAAGCAAACTTTTTAAAGACTAAAACCAACACATATGCATGACATTTTTTGGAGAAAAAAAAATGTGCAGAGCAGCATGTGTATTGTCTTGTACTGATATCTGTACTGTGGATTATTAATTAGTTGGTTCTATAGTTATGGTTTGGGGCTGCTCATTTGATCCACTATTCACCATTATTTGTTCAGCTAAATGCAGTAATGAAAAGAGGAATTTACAAATAATTATGAAAATTACAATTAAGTCTGATAAATAGAGAATCAGGCTTTAGTTTCTTTACAATTTTGTAATGCATTCTTACTTAAAAGGGAAACTTGACTTGAATGAGAAGTTCCAATCCCATTACTTATGTATTTTAAAGTCAACATGAAATCAAAATTGACATATTTAACCTGCATTCAAAAATGCATATGTCACACGTACTGGCAATGAATTGAAAATATCTATCTATTCTAGCAGTTGGGTGCATAAACACATCATTGCAATTGTAAATATAAGATTTCAGGATGCTAATAAAATGGATGAAAATGATTTTAGAACAAAAACAAACGGGCTGACGTATGAATATTTACTACTTATAACATCTGGTACACCCGTCTACATACAACAATTATACAAAACATGCTCTATGTACATACAATTATTCCTTAAAAATATCAACAATAAATAGGGTCTATGAATGAAAAGAAACAAAACACAAAAATAGCAAGTGTTCTCATGCACAGTGAAACATCTGCTTTTAAATCAGTTATAAGTCATTGAAAAAAAGCAAATGCACAGTAAATTATTGTCAGTTTAACACAAGAACATCTTAATTTTAAAATGGATTGTAGTTTTTTTTTTTTTTTTTATAACAATCAAGGATTGAATTTGAACAGGAACTTTTTTAGTGTGATTGAAATTTGAATAGGAACACTTTTAGTGTGAAATGACAGCAGGCCTGAATGTATGCTATTTGCAAAAATATAGCCTACATATATGACCAAAAAGTGATGAAATGTTGATCCACATAAAGCAAACAATGAATAATGTCACTGACAACATGCAGTTGTTAACAAAGCCTCCAGGCTGATATGGCAACATGCTGTCCTAGTATCGAGAGATAGTATCGAGAGATAAATGTGAATGCCTGTGTGTAATCTGAATGCTGATATGACATTATAGGCAACCATTATAGAATCTGAACTGTTTCAGAAGAGTATGGCAAGGGCACATTTTACACATTCTCCTCCATGCATGCATGTGAAACCAGTTTCCAAATGTGAGAGATTGAATTTGAAAGAGGTGATGATATGATTCCTTACGCACACACATGCACACAACCTTGTATAATAGGCAGATAATGCTTTTATAAACCAAGTCATCTTCCATCTACTGAATGAAAGGTTCAGTATTTTTTTGTGTCCTGATGTAAGCTGACATGGACAGTTGATTGTGGCTGGGGGATGTGTGTGTGTGTGTGTGTGTGTGTGTGTGTGTGTGTGTGTGTGTGTGTGTGTGTGTGTGTGTGTGTGTGTGTGTGTGTGTGTGTGTGTGTGTGTGTGTGTGTGTGTGTGTGTGTGTGTGTGTGTGTGTGTGTGTGTGTGTGTGTGTGTGTTTGTGTGACTAAACGTGTGCTGAAACTGCCTAACCTGATTCAATCATTGCAGGCTCCAGGCTATAAAGCAAAATACAGTCACTCGACAAGCGCCATCTCACACATGGACCAAAGTAAGTGCTATGAAGTCTGGAGAATGTCACAGAAGGCCAAAAGTGTGCTAAGATTAATGAAAGAATAAAAAACAGCACAAATAAAGAGTGGGATCAGATCCTGGTCCAAATCTCAAATTGCAAATCCAAGTCCAAATGTTTTGTTTCAAAACAACTAAAGTTGTTCTGTTCATTTCAGAGATACACAATGTTCTCCTCTCCATCAGGATCTCTGTTCTCTGTCTCCATGGTAACAAAGGGCTGGCTGACAAGCAGGACATCGGCTTGAGGAAGCCCCACCCCTGTTCCTCCGGCTAACCAAGATTCTTGGACATGGCTGAGCTGACCCACATCTGTGAAGACAAGATCCCAGATGTCACCATAGATCACAGAAGATAGTCACCCATAGGTCAATTTGTCATCAATATCTTTGTTGTTCGATCCTAATATACATTTCCTCAGTGTAACACAAAAAGAGATCTAAGGCAGAATGTGTTGCATACAATTGTCGAGTTTGGATGGTAGATGACATTTCATAATGCAAAGCTCCAAAAGGGACACACAAAAAAAGTATAAACGTGTCACAGAAGTGGCTTTGTGTGCTATATTCCACGTTCCTGGAGGACCCCCTACACAGCACGTTTTACATGTCTCCTTTATCTGACACACCCAGTTCAGGTCTTGAGCTGCTGAGTTAAATCAGATGTATTGATAAAGGAGACATGCAAAATGTGCAGTTTTGCAGGTACACCATGAACATAAATATACTGCAATATAGCAGTATATTTAAGTCTTCCACTTTGGGTGAGGAACAGATTGAAATTCACTGAAAGTTGTTATTCACTGAAGTTCTTTCTATGTGTAAGGAACAGAGCAAATTTTGAGACCATCTATTTTCATTGTACTGCATGGAGAGCAGAAGCTTATTTTGTATTTAAAAGGGAATGGGGGGGGGGGGGGGTCTACTATTGCATGCATTCTGACTTATTTACACTGTTAAAGAGTTGGTTTCTCATGCTAAACATAGCCAAAATTTAAAAAAACGATTTGGATGTATGACGGCATATTTCTGTGCCAAATATACTCCTTCAAGATTCGAATAAGTTTCAGAACGTTTTTTTTGTTTTGAGTATGGCCCTGTATAACTTCATAAAGGGCAAAATTCCTTGTATGGGAACTTCTCCCAGATGAGCGCATGCTCATCAACCCATCAACGAGCTTTGTTCGGGTTACGGAAGCCGTCGGCAGACTGCGAAATCAACAATAGCCCTAAAGAAGTGTATTTCTGGTTGTGAGGAAAAGATAACCTTGTTAACCTTTCCAAATAACCCAGCATTAAGAAAACAGTGGATGCAGTTTGTTTTTCCGGAGCAGCAACGGAGCTCTGCAAGTGTGTTTGTTTGTTCGCGGTCACGAGTCGAAACCGCAGGCGGTGAGTGAAACTGCATCAAATGTCTGTGTTTTTTTGGCAATCGGCGTGCAAGTGCATATAATGTAACCAACACGAATGTATAGTAAATCAAAAGTTATCCAGGGATAATGCCATGATGTGTGCGTGTGTTGTGACTCTTTAGCTCCGCCCACTGCACGCATGCATGATTTCGGCTGTTTTCAAGAAAGAATCGCAGAGCATATCTGTCTTTTATAAATTTGGCAGTACTAATATAGGTACTCAAGATTAACATGATACTGGCAGAAACGGTGTTTGTTATGTACCCTTTAACCAATGAAAATAATATGGGGTTGGTAGTGAGCAAACCTATTGTGAAAAAATCTAAATCAAAATTCAAACATAATTATCTTTCACACATGGGGTACAGCTCAAGTGCTATCACGTCATTTACATTCATGTAATGTTTGAATGAAACTGATGAATCCCTCTCACATCTAATTACCTGCTTCTCAACACTATGAACTATGACCCAGTTTCATTACCTTCATTCAGACTGTAGGATGTGTGTCTGTATGTGAGGTAATGTTGTTAGCTGAGCACTGTTTGAACAGTGAAGGTCAAACAGTGACTATTGTAAGGCTGTGGTCTTGACCTCTGAATAAACAGTTAAACAAAGCAGTTTTATATTCATGTTGATTTAACAAGCACTTCAATCAAGGCCTTCATATATAGATAGATAATGTGAAGGACAGGTAACGTTCATATTTAAGCGCTTCAATTAAAAAACAAATGTTAAATTTTGAAGGTATAGTGTTAGGAGATTTTTGTAAGTAGCATTTGTTCAGAGTGGTCCAGTACAGGAATTTTTAATGTTTGAAAGTCTCTTTTGTTCACAAAGGATGCGTTATTTGATGATAAAATACAGTAAAATAAAAAAGCAATAAAATAACATTTTAAAATGTAATTTATTCCTGTGATGGAAAAGCTGATTTGAAATTCTGTACTGAATAAAAAGTATGCATTTCGTTACTTGTAAAAATCTGCATTTTACCTGAATAAACGCCCATCAATCGTGAAAAATGTTAACCAGCCAAACTGCAACACTCAAGACCTACTTGTTTCCCTACTATATAGTATGTTGTTGTATTGTGTACATGTGTTTCTTTGCTGGTGCTGACTTTCTTTTGTCTCGCCCTTTCTTTCACAGGATTGGATCCTACCAAAGTGAACTCCAGATCTAATTGGTGCTAATGGGACCAAGAGGCCATAAAATGATCTGCAGTGCCTGAAGAGGGAGCTCTGCTCAACCTGTGATTTCCTGTTGTTCAAGTGCACATGTGCTTTTGGCCCTGTCCCAAATGCCACCCTAAACCCTCACGGTCTTCCTCTGAGTCCGCACTTTCACAACGTAATGTCGCTTTGAGTGCCGGGAAGAAGTCTGCTGCGTAACCTGCACCAGTGCGGGCTCGGCAGAAGTGCGCATCGAGGGCACATATCGACCTTAAAGGGGGTGCTCGCGAGCACCTTTCTGAGACCTAAAATTACAAATGGGACACCCTGCGGTCTTGTGGACTTACAATGGCCGCTGCGTGCGTGTGTCCGTTAAGTGCACATGAAGGGTGCCAATTTGGACAGGGCCATTGTGTGTTTGCTACTGCTAGCTAGCCTGTTGAGTGCAGTGTGAATTTTGGTTTTGAGTTGATTCCTTTTTGTATATTTATTAAAGTATTGTAAATATCTTTTCCACACTCGGAAGCTGTAGGGGGTGAGTGCCATTTCTTTTGCAAATACTGTTTTCTCCTGTTTTTCATTAGATAGGGAGGTAGGGTAATTTGTTGCACATTTTATTTGTTTTCTTTTGTTAGGGAATTTAGTTTTTCCTGTTAGGAGTTTGTCTGGTGTTATTTTGGCCTTTGCTCACCCCTGAAGTTGCGCTTTCATTTGTGGTTCTGTAAATAAAAGTGAACAAAGCATCTTTGGTTGCCAATTCCAGTTTACGTTGCGGCCTCACCCTAGACAGGGTCGTAAAGTATGTGAAAAACAGTACGCCAATAGAGAAGTATATTTGAATACAAAGTATTCAAAAAACAGTAGACGAAAAGTCCCTGGATGACCTACTACTTCCGCAGAAATTCAGCGCATTCGATATACACTTTACCATCCCATGTGGTACCATCCCGGGAGACGATTTGTGAATAGAAGTGAAGCGACGTGACAGTAGGTCACGTGACCATAACAACATGGTGGTTGTAGTACGTCCGAATTTCATTCATACTACTCATATTTATACTACTATATAGAACATACTTTTTGAATAGTCGTGAAGTTCAAATTCAAATGTAGTACCAACTCAAACAGTAGGCAATTACGGACACATATAATTTTCTTGTAGAAAGCAAGTGATTCTGAGTAAACAAATGTGGTAAATATACATTATATGGATATTTATGCTGAAAGAACTCTATAGTAGATGATAAGGCTAGGAAGTGGGAGCCTAATCTAGCCAAGCATGCACCCTTGTTCACACTCTGACAATAATGAGAGAGGGTTAATGAGGAAGTCAATACACAAACAGGATACAACCTTTAAAGCAAGTACATAACAAGATGTGTTATTTACTGTAGTATCCAAGTGTTAAAATGTTGAACAAGTACCTTTAGAGATTACAGAGATGAAGTGTATGTGTGTGTGAGAGAGGGACGATTCATAATGCCAAACAGAAAAATCGGACAGCTCATGTGTAAATATCAGATAAGTTTCTGTCCCTCTCCCCTAAGATGACGGGTCACTCAGTAATGAGTTTGGTAAAGATTTTTTAGATCAATGCTCCAATCAGTCTCCCATAGCTGGCGGCCCTTGATTCACACACCACTGTCATCCCGACAGTCAATAGACAGAGGTGCAATTGATCGCTGAGACGGATGTGTATCTGTGTGTGTTTGTACCTGGGTGTGATAGAGTGAGGATGAATCTTTGTTATTAAAAACAGATTAACAGCATAAAGAAAGCAAATCGACCTTCGCTGCTGCAACACAAGTTTTAATAATGATTCGCAAGAGGATGTGATGAAATCAATTCTTTCTTTTGCATCTGCGTCTTAGTTAAACGGCAACCATGTACATAAATGAAATAAAATAAAAACAAGTTTGGCTTGACTTTCTGCTATGTTGTTAACTAGAATTGGCAGGGCATGTGCCAATCATTCGATACTCTGCAATACCATTTATATTGCAGCATATCCGTGACATGGTTTTAAATCAGAAAACTACAACACACTCCAAAGTGAGTCGCAGATGGGTGTTTCCTGTGCGGAGAGTTGACTTGGGGTCAACACAACTAAGTAACAAGAGATTGCAGTAAAAAAAACATTACCATTATTTGGGCCCTCTGTTAGACTTCTCAGAGGGGTCGAGTACATTGTTCCTCCAGTCCAACTCTCATCGGACACTCCAGCAGAGCTCTGTCTGTGGTTGGATCGTGCCAGGAGTGAATTGAGACTGTTCTGAGTACTGGGAGAATCCGAGAATCCTATAGATCCTGAGTGCAGGTGGACAGTCTGATGATGATGGTGTTGAAGGTGGATGTGCCTGTTGTTTAGAGAGGGAGACATAAATGCTGCCTCGTTCACAAAAATGGATCCATGTTCGTCCTGATGGTGACCAGCGTCCTGCAAGACAAAGATGCACATCACTCACATATTACTACAATATATACACGATACAACTTATAGAAACAACACCATCATAGTACATACTCCCGCACCTTACAATTATTAAATAAAATAAATGCCCAGTGAGGCCTGCATATGCATCAATGTAATTTACACTCAAGATCCATTAATGTACCAGAAACATATTTAAATCAGTCCATGTGAGGTTCAATATTAATATTATAAAGCGACAAAAATATTTTTGGTGCGCCAAAAAAAACCTAAATAACGACTTATAAAGTGATAACCGATTTAAAAAAAAATGCTTAATGAAGCTTCAGAGCGTATCGAATCAGCGAGTCGATTCAGTGGTTCTGATCGCGTGTCAAACCACAAAACTGCTGAAATCACGTGACTATGGCGCTCCGAACCACTGAATCGACTCGCTGATTCGATACGTTCCGAACTATATAAGTCAAACTATACAAGTCGTTATTTCGTTTTTTTTGGCACACCAAAAATATTCTTGTCATTTTATAATATTAATACTGAACCACTGTACTCACATGAACTGCTTTAAATATGATCTTGAGAGTGTAAATTGCTTTGCTCTCTATGGATGCCACACTGAGCCATCTGATTATTTGTGTTCTGAAGATGAACAAAGGTCTTAGGGGTGTGGAACGGTATGAGGGTGAGTAATAAATTACATTATTTTCCTTTTTGGGTGAACTAACCCTTTAAGTTTTAATTCCCAGCTAACCTTGTAGCACTTTATTTTACAGTCCTGTTCCCCATGTACATACTATGTACTTATTATACTTATTACAATAACTGGGTAATAACTATGTACTAACCATGAACCTACCCCTAAACCTAATCCATGTAGTTACTTTATATTAACCAGTACTTTCTTAGGTAAGTACACATACTGTACAATAAAGTGCAACCCTTATTAGCATCAACTATATTATTTTTAATTACCTCCACATAACATCATCTGTCATTCAAAAGCCTTTTCTTTTTTCCAAAGTTTTCATGTGTACTTCATTTTATCACATTTATAAATAGCTGCTTTACTTCAGAAAACAGACAACAGAGCCTACAGTATGATAATGTTTTGCCATCAGACATCATATCCATCTTTTCATCTCTCTTCCTGAGTTTTGCCTCATTCATTCAGTTGGATACATATGTGTATTACATATGTATTATAGGCCAGACTGAACCATTGACCCAAAAGCTCAAAATCACTGTTCTGTGCGCATCATCCCCCACAAACAATACAAATTACTTGGGCCTGAAGTGGATCTACTGTGTGTAGTTTATGTGTAGGAGAGTCTTACAGAAATATATTCCCCAAAAGGTCAAAGCTTAGATGGTGGAGGATTAACACTGGCATGCTATTTAAGTCACAATTTCATTCTGAGGAGGAATCCACGCAACAGCAATAACAATAAGAGACTTTGAAGAATTTTACCTCTCATATTCTGACTCTAGTCATAAGATTTCTAAAAGCAGAAAGAGTTTTTTTTTTCTTTTCTTTTACAACTGGGCTCCAAACAGCACGGTTATCTGGTAATGTGAAGTTTAACTGCAAATTAAAGCATCATGATTCAACTGGTTTCTCACAGGTGTCATACATAATTTAATTTGAAGTTAATAAAGTTTGAGGTCAAGATTGGTTTTTGATATTTGTGATTTCAATGTCACCAAGGCTGCATTCATTTGCTCAAAAATACAGTAAAAACAGTCATATTACAGTAAATTCAACTGATAAAACACTTAGTCAAACACTTAGTGTCAGTGATGAATAAACCAAATATGTTGTTTTGTAGCCTTCATCAGACTTTATCAGTTGTGCAACAATATTACGGCCAAGCAATATCCAAGTAATTTTGTTGAACTATGAACTATTGTTAAACGACAGCGTTTTGAAAACAGCTGAACTACTGTCACATACTGACCAATGTAGTCAAGTAGTTGTATTTACTCCCCAACGCTGTGTGTCTGTATGTAGTGAAGACTCTATAAATCAGCAGATGGACACCATTGTCCTCTCGCCCTTGCACTTTCCGATCATTTTTAAACCGTCCTTTACAAACCCCACACCCACATGAAACATCACTTCCCTGACCTGCAAAATGAAGTACACAGAGTTGTTTTTAATTAGTTTGCCTTGGTAGGGGTTTTTCAATTATAATTAATCATAGCTTGTTTATTAGCACACAGTCAAGAGGTTGAAGCTTAGACCACCTCACACGGCCTAAGACTGATGAGCCATGAATTGCTCTGATTATTGCAGGTAATGAATCAGAGGCTTAGCTGTGTGTGAGAAATAGACGCTTGACCACAACTGAATCCTCCCTGTGTACAAGAGGTCGAGGAATTAAATGTTTTCTTCCTTAGTAGACTGCCACACCTCATTTGACTCTGCCTGAAATGGCAACATTGGCTTTGGACCTTATAAAATCTGTTGTGTTTGGGTTTTTGCCATAGTCTTATTTATTTGTCAAGGCGTGTTTGGGAGGACTGGTCAGTGGGTTTAATCCAATCATCCGAAATACTGTTCATCTCAAAAACAAGAAGAGAGAAAGAGCGAGAAAAACACCATGCATAAAGAAACAAGAAGACATCACTCTGCAAGAAATGGTGATGGGCATTACCACTTATTTTCATTTTAATCCAATACTAGTTATGATGACGGTCAGTATAGCCAATATTAATATAATATTGATACCTTGAAGTAAACAGAACATGTTTGTCAACTCTGATAATAAAATAGGTAAATATGGGTATAGGTCATTTTTATATTTGTAAAATTTAGGAAACATACACACATACATCAAAAGTGACAGTAAAGACATTAATAATGTTGCCCTTTTAAACTTTTTTATTCATCAGAGATTCATAAAGAAATTTTAAATGGTGCAACTGTATTTTACTATATTTTGATTAAATACATATAGCGGTGGTCAGCGTATGAGACTTCTTTCAAAAACAGTTAAAAAACTTACTGATCCCAATCTTTGAATGGTAGACAGAAATAGAGAAGACTGCAAAAACAGCTGAAAAATTGAAGGAACAGAAAGAAAGAGAAGAAAAGAATAAGACAGAAGAGAATTACAAAATGAAAGCAAATGGGATCAAGAAAAACAGAAAATACAGTTTCTCTGCCTTGAATTCATAACTGACAGTTTTGTTCCATCTTCAAAGTCAGAAGAGAGCAGATTTGGGAGCGCTATCCTCTGACATCACTACCTGGGTGTTTTGGCAACAGAGTAAAGGAGGGATGAGGAAAGAGCAGATGAGCAAAGAAATAAGTCAGGATTTAGAAGACAGCTGTGTCTCCAGACTCGCAGTGTGCACAAAGGCTTTTATGACATTCCCACAGCTCACAACTACAGCTTTTAGGCATATTTAAAAAATACACAAACAGATATGAAGAACATGCATTTATATGAACAAACCGGCAGAACCTACAAAGACCCTAAAGTAAAACAAAAGCAGCGTTAGTGGCAGAGAGCTTCAGTCTCCTCACAAATTATTCTAAATAAACGAATTCAACTAATTTCAATCAGTTAATGTGCATAGCATAAATGCATAAAGATATATTTTGAAGTAGATTCTCCTTTCATATGTGGTACTCTAAGCAAATTCAAATAATTGTACAAAAGCCAGAGAAGTCTGACAAAGTGCCAAGTCTTCTTTGATGTGTAAATAGACCAACCAGAATATGAATGACAACACGTTCTTTCAAAAACATGGCTAAAAAGGAAAAAGAAGAACTCAAATTTGCAATCATAATCAAGTGCATTTATTAGAGGCAGTTTCTTAAAGGTCCCGTTCTTCGTGATCCCACTGTTCAAACTTTAGTTAGTGTGTAATGTTGCTGTTAGAGCATAAATAATACCTGTAAAATTATAAAGCTCAAAGTTCAATGACAAGCGAGATATTTTATTTAACAGAAGTTCCCTTTCAAAGCCTACAGCGAACGGCTGGCTTGGACTACATCCTGGTACTTCCTTCATAAATGACGTCAGTAGAACAGTAGAACAGACTAACCTCCGAATACGTGCAAAAAGGGGGCGTGGTCTTGTTGCTGTCCCACGTGGAGAAGAGGACGTGTCGCGTGGAGAAAAGGGAGTGTTGCGTTTGAGTGCGTTTGTCGCCATGTCGTCGAGACGCTGTTATTTTCATCCCGGAGTCAAATCACCTTTGTTTGGCTTTCCCAGGGACGCTGTAGAGGTCATTGAGCGCATACATCACCCCGTTAAGAGGCGTGACCTTTCCACGTGCGCTAAGCTGCTGTCGTATCACAACACAGGAACCGTGCCACGTGCGCTAAGCTGCTGTCAAATCACAACACGGGAACCGCTGGCACAATCAGAACTCGTTACGTATTTCTGAAGGAGGGACTTCATAGAATAAAGGAACTCATCAACCCGTTTTTAGGACAGTGAAAACAGCGGTGTACAGATAAGTAAATTGTGTTAAAAATACTGTTTTTTTTTTTACACACGAAACATGAACACTGTAAACACAATCAAAGCTTCAAAAAACACGAAGAACGGGACCTTTAAACCTATAGATGGCAAAAAATTATCACCGTTAACGGTAAACTACAAAAGGAATTATTGTTTCATTTTTAGTTAGAAACTAAATACTATTATTCAGCCAGTACATACAAAAATCTGTGTTCAAAAACTAAACTGCCTTGAAGCCACTACGGCCTACAAACTTGATTGATATTCAGAGCTGCCAGGTTTAATGGGAAACCTTAAGTTCCTGTCATTCCACCTTGCATTTTTACAGGTGAACAAGGGTAAACTCAAACATCAGATTAATTTACTGATGTAAAAATGTTCAACAGCAAATAATGTGCAATTTTATATTTCAATCACAGATGGCAATCATCAGCACAAAAAAAAAAACTTTTATTGTTACTATGTAAGGCGAGCAGGTTTGAGCAATATTAAAGTCAGCAAGAAATTGAAATTGCAATCATCTTGTCTTCCCTACTGTGACGTAAAACAACTTCTGTATTAAGGGACTTGAGTGAGATGGTGGTCCAGTGGGTTAAACCATGGAACTGATATGCAGAAGGTTGCTGGTTCGATCCCACCAGTGTGTCCTTGAGCAAGGCACTTTACTCCATGTTGCTCCAGGGGGATTGTCCCTGTAATAAGGGCACTGTAAGTTGCTTTGGATAAAAGCGTCTGCCAAATGCATAAATCCAATGGGAAATGATTGGATCATTGTCATTTGCTAAATGCTGTGATCGTTACATGCAGGACTGTGCAATTAATCGAAATTGCAATAAACCGCAGAAAGGACAATTTTTCTGCCAGCCCCCTCAGTGTGCAATCTGAATGCAGTGGCCAAAATCTAGCGAGAGACCAGAACAGAGCAGGTTACCGTTACAACAGGGAAGGTGAATTCAGGGCAGGGTAAGGACTTGGCCAAAAAAATCTGTGGTTTGGGAATATTTTGGTTACAGGAGAGTGTATCAGAGATGTATCAGAGCCAGGTAATTTGCTGTCATTGCTTTCATAAAATGATCATTGCGGCAAAACAGTGAATTAAAGGCCATTCACACACAACGTGTTTTTGTGGTTAAACGTGTGGTTTTTAAAAGCTGTGTAATGCGCGAGATGCTGCAAAACATGCAAGAGCAATGGTTAAAGACGTCTGTTTAGCACTTGTTTACTTTGAAAAACAATGGCACATTCTGAATCGGATTAACAAAAATCAATAATAAAACCGACGCAGTTACGTTTCATTTATGCATATGGTGCCCGCAAATACCGTCATTAAAGCAGGCTTCCCAAATTTGGATGGCTTCCACCATTTACACATCACACAGACCACCACTGAATCCGAAACATTCCCATCTACTCACTGATCCTACCTGTGTCTGCTGTCCATCTAGTGGTATGACCATGGCCGGCAGGTTCTGCTGACAGTCAAGCTTCAAACTCTCCAGCAGCCTCCGCTGAGTGTCCAGCTTCTTTTTCTCCTTTTCTACACTCCTCTGGCCTTCCCGTAGCCTCTCCAGGCTTTGCTGGTACTCCTGCAGCTGCTCATGGAGTTCCTGTCGTTCGCTCTGCAGCCTCCGCTCCTCTAGGTGGCACAACAGCTCCCTCTGCTCCAGTGACGTCTCAAGGTCTGAATGCTGAAGCTGCCGCACCTGGCACTCTCGCTCCCACTGCTGCCGCTCTCGTACCAAGGTACCCCGTAGACGGGCCACGTCTACCAGCTCCTCCCGACGCCGCTCCGCCTCCCGCTGGCGCTCCTGCTCCTGCAGGGCCTGGTTGCTGCGAGTGATGGGCAGTGGGCGGGAGTGTGGGTGAGAGGAGGGGTTTGATAACAGGAGGAGGAGGAGCCTCTGGACTTCATAGCAACTGTCTTGGATGGTGACTGCAGCCTATTCACAAAAAGAGTATTTAATATAATGGAGATCAACGGTTAGATACCTTTTATCACTGCCAACAATGGCTCATTTTCTCTAGAATTAGCTAACACCAATGTGTGGTGTCTTGGCTAAACCATCACGAGGCAACTACCCTCAATTCATCCGACCTGTATCACCAAAACATAAAGTCCTTCTTTTTGGCTCCTTAAGCTACAAGTGCACTCCCATTCAAAAGTTTGAGTAAGATTCATTTTAAGGAAAATAATGTTATCAGAATAATATTATTAATAGAACAAAAATGATCACTGTTTCTCAAACAAATTAAGCAGCACAACTATTTTCCACATTGATAAGAAGAAATGTTTCTTAAGCACCAAATCAGCATATCAGAATGATTTCTGAAGGATCATGTGACACTGAAGACTAGACTAATGACAGCTTTGCCACAAGAGAAATAAATTATATTATTAAATTATTATTAAATTATTATTAAAATAGAAAACTGTAAAGTTAAAATTGTAGTAAAGTGTCAGTATAACGGTTTTTACTGTATCACTGACCAAATAAATTCAGCCTTGGTGAGCATTAGACACTTCTTTTAAAAACATTTAAAAACAAACTTTTGAATGGCCCCATCCACAAATTGCATCTGAGATTTGTGTTTTTGAATTCTTATCTCGGGTTGTCTCTAGTGACTTGTTAAATAGAGCTGTTTTTAGTCCTTAAAACCTGGAAGGAAAATTAGCATTTTTGAGACACTGGTTCCCTCTGGTATATCTAATGGGTTTTTAGCACAGCAGTTTTCGATTCATAATTAAAATAAGGTCTGTGGTTTACAATATCTGAAGATGTTGAAGAATTACTTCCACATTTTGTTCTACAACACAAATCACTGTCATAACTCAAATGTTGCTGCATGTTGCTACAAATAAGTCTATGATAAGGTTCAGATTCATGATCAAAGAAAACAGACTGTGAAAACTGTTACATTTTCAATCAAGCTGAACATTATCAACAACACTAAAACCACGAGAAAAAAAACATAGTTAACTGCTTGGCCTTTGTGGAGAAGAACGGTTGGTTGATTTGTCAAGCATACTGTACAATACCTTTCAAAATATTGGGGTCAATACGATTTTTAAGACTCTTATGCTCAGCCAGGCTGTATTTATTTAATCAAAAATACAGTAAATGCAGTAATATTGTGAAAGATTATTTAAATCGAACTTTTTCCTATTTTAATATATTTTATGTAAAATGTAATCTATTCCTGTGACGGCAAAGCTGATTGCTGCTTAATATTTGGGACCCACTTTATATTAGGTGGCCTTAACTGCTATGTACTAACATTTAAATTAAACATTTGATACAATGTAAAACATACAATAAAATCTGATACAATACAATGTAAATGTTTTTACATTGTACTTTTTAAAAAAAAATACCTGCATGTAATTACATCTGTAATTACATTTTATAATTACACTGTTTGACACTTTCATTACACCGAACTCTGCCCTTAAACCTACCCATACCAACACACCTGTCCATAACTTTGCCATATCTCACCTATCAGCAAAAGTGTTTTGCAATACAATATGAACAAAATAAGAAAGTATACAAAATATTTGTATTTAAGTACAACGTAGTTGAGGCCACCTAATATAATATTTTTTTTAGAAACTTTAATATATTTTTTAAGGGTTCTTTGATGAATAGAAAGTTCAGAAGAACAGCATTTAAATTTTTTGTAACATTATACAACGTCTTCACCGTCACTGTTGCTTAATAAATGTATTCAGTTTTTAAAAAATGCAATTTGCCATCAACTGTTTTTAAAGAACACAAATTCACATTTGAGGTATGACTATGTGTATACATTATGCTGTAGAACAAAATGTCAACGTTTTATTTCACTCATGAATCAAACACAGTTATTCTAGAAACCCATTAGATATTCCAGAGGGAACCCATTGTGAATTAGCCTTCCAGGTTGGCCTACAAATTGACATCATGACTGAGCAACTCTATTATGTTTGTCTACTCGCAAACAAACAATAAAAATGCATCCAAATGTATCCTTTTGACAATGATATAGGAAGGCCAATCTCTTTTAAGAGCCTTTCGCAGGTGTGTCACTTATGTCTACATCCAGCATCACCTGTACTACAACACCTCCTACATCCAAACCACCTCGAGTTATATAAGAGATAAAGCCACATAGTTGGTCAAACAAGTTCAGGCTTGGATAGAGCTATTACAATCGAGTCATGTCGCATGTTTATGCGTGTCTGATGTAAGGCCTGTCCACTATAATTATTCTTTCAGTTGGTATGTGGTTGTGTGACATGAACTCACCTGTAGACTGTACAGCAGCTGAGTCAAGCTCTGCACACTCTGACTCACCTGCATTTAGACAACAAACAAGCAATGAGCAACAAAAAGTAAAGTCAAATAAAGTAAAATCAAAACTAAGTCAAATATGGAGTCTACTACTCAAACTAATGTCTCTTCTTCCTGGAAAGATAATAGCATAGCTGTGTGCAGTATAGCAATATGTTTCATTCTATTGCAAACAATGCATTTCATTTACATTTTTTTTGCCAGACATCTGCTTCCTGTAGCACATTTAACAAAACTGCAAACGTTGTGTTTACTTCAGCAAGTATCTGAGGATGATTCAAAAACTTCAGCATCTGTTGACTCACACACCATTTGGTTCTTTATCTACAAAGTCAACAGACGGCACAGGAAACACACGGCGGTGACCTGAGTTAAAGAAAACAGCCTCCTAGACAAGTAGGTTTATAAATGAGCAAAAGGCAAAGCATTCACTCGAGGATGTTTGAGTAACGTGGGGGGACACATTAAGGCATTGGAATTGATTACCTCCCAAAAAGTGAGAGGATGAACCAGTTCCTTAATGGGAGTTAAAATGGTTGTTATGCCTTAGTTTACTAGGCAGTAGTTAACTAGGTTCATTAAACATTGGGCTAAAATCAATTTTTTGTGAGGGCTAATTCATATTATTTGTGCACTTTTGCACAATCTACACATCGGGATGTTAGCGGACAGTAATTTGGAATTATAAATGGGAAGAGAGTTGCAATAAGTACGCTCTTTTATATTGAAATCAACACAGACAAGTCTGCCCTCTTAAGGCAAGATGTATGCCCTGTCTATGTCAATATTAAGTTTATAGCACCACCTGGTGGACACACAACTATGTTTTGTTGGCTGCTGTTCTAGGAATGCTTATGTGCGACCGGACAGATTTAAAAAAAATCTATGATATCTGAACTGAATACAAATGGTAATATAAAGCTTAAAAACCAAATTAAATGTCCAAAATAAATAACACATTTTAAATCCAGTAAAACACAAGAATCCCTTGCTTTTTTAACAATAAAATGTAAATACCTTTTAAATATTGATAATCACCTTTCATGAGCTTGTGCCCATGTCAGCAGCACAAAAAACCCTTATCAGCATGACATATTGTGCAGTGCACCACAAGACGGCAGCGACAGCAGAAAAGAGATCCAAGAAAATGAAAGTCTAATTCTTCGCTTTTATTTTTAATGAAACGAGACCCTGGAGGCAGTAAAATGGACTCCTCTTATTTCAAGCTCATTAATACTTAGTAACATAAAGAATGAGATGTGATAGTGGAAGAAGAACGTGAATTATTTATGAGGGGTGACTGTACCTCTTATGCTGAACATGGCTGAAATTTAAATCACTGATACTAGAAAATATTAAATATTTCTTACCCATATTAGTATATTTCTATTAATAATCATGCTGTGACATTATACTACCACAATCCATCTTCTAGTAGTAATCCCTTGTGCAAGTAATGGCTGTTTAAGTGCTGTTTACGAGCAGGATCCAGTTCACATTTACCTTTAGGTGCATGTTGTGATCAGTGTCTGAGCTGTGATTAAAGGCCTCTGTTTTTAAGCCTTCCTCTCCTCTCCACTCCTCCTCCTCCTCACTCTGGTGGGTGTCTGTCAGTGGGCTCTGGTTCTCAGGAGGCAGAGGCAGAGGCGAGGAGGGAGCGTAGTAGGGCTCAGATTGAGTCTGCTCCTCCGGACCAGACAGGATGGCAGCAGAAGCACAGTGAGAGGAGAGAGCTGCTCTCAGGTTCTCAGCTAATAAAAAGAGAGTGCGACAGTGCAATATTAATAACTGTCAAGATTACTATGCATGCAGTTATGTGTATTGTGGTTCAATAACATGAAAAAAACCTTATTGTTAAAAAGTATTAGAAGAGCGAAGCGAATTGCGTTTATAAATCTATGGGTGTAAGGGAAACACTTTACAATAAGGTTTCATTTGTTAACATGAGTTAATGTATTAACTAAACTGAACTAACCATGAGCAATACATTTGTTAAGTATTTACTAATCTTTTTTAATGTTAGTAAACAAAAATCCAGCAGTCTTACCAGCAGGGCCGTGCACAGCCATTTTGAGGGGCAGTGGCCCAAACCAAAAAAAGGGGCACTGGGGTAGGGTGACATTAGGGGCGAGGATTGGGTGCTTGTCCATACAAATTATTCATCTTACTCTTACTATTCCTTTACTGACAGCCTGTAACTGTCTGATTTGACTGATGCTCAGTGGGCTCTCCCTCACTCTCTGAGCCCTAATTTTTTCTCCTGACCATAGACGACACTAAATCTCATCTCAGCACTTTTGATGAATGAATATACTATTTTTAATTTTGTCATTTCATCTTAATATCAACATTTGTGAGATTTAGTCAGTCAAAACTGTTTTGATCTAATTTTGTGTCTTCACTCAAAAAAATGCTGCACTGTAAAAAATGTCCAGCCTCTCCAATTGAACATTTTCTAGTAACTGATCACATCTAAATTTTTCAATTGGCCAAATTGAATTTCTGTGAATTGATACAATTTTATTCACATAAATTCAATTTGGCCAACTAAAAAATTTAGATGTGATCAGTCACTAGAACATTTTCAATTGGATACCTGAAATGTTTTACAGTGTGGGTTAAAAAGTTGGGTTGAAAATGGACAAACCCAGCAATTGGGTTGTTTTAACCCAGTGAATCGGGGTTTTTTTACCCAGCGGTTGGGTTAAATGTTTGCTTAAAACAATCCAATCGCTGGGTTAGTCCATTTTCAACCCAACTTGGGTTGTTTTTAACCCAGCATTTTTTTAGAGTGTAACGAAAATAGTGATGGATTTGTGGACACAATGCTTTTGGTTTTGTGGAGTAAATGTTATAGCTTTTATTTTGAAGTAAAAAGATAAAATAGACCCTCGGGGTAAGATGACCCAGCCATATTTGGCACAGAAGGCCCCAAGTGACATGTTGTTACTGGTGTTATTGTTTTAAATCTAATATGTATTGTAATTAACAGGGTTATTATTTAATATTTTTATGATTTAGATGTACATTTCAGGCATGTGCACTTTCATTAAAACCTATAGGTTAATTGAGTGAATTCTATTATGACAAAATCTATTGTGTTTTTTTATTTTTATTTATTATGACATACACTCACCTAAAGGATTATTAGGAACACCTGTTCAATTTCTCATTAATGCAATTATCTAATCAACCAATCACATGGCAGTTGCTTCAATGCATTGAGGGGTGTGGTCCTGGTCAAGACAATCTCCTGAACTCCAAACTGAATGTCAGAATGGGAAAGAAAGGTGATTTAAGCAATTTTGAGCGTGGCATGGTTGTTGGTGCCAGACGGGCCGGTCTGAGTATTTCACAATCTGCTCAGTTACTGGGATTTTCACGCACAACCATTTCTAGGGTTTACAACGAATGGTGTGAAAAGGGAAAAACATCCAGTATGCGGCAGTCCTGTGGGCGAAAATGCCTTGTTGATGCTAGAGGTCAGAGGAGAATGGGCCGACTGATTCAAGCTGATAGAAGAGCAACTTTGACTGAAATAACCACTCGTTACAACCGCATTTGTGAAGCCACAACATGCACAACCTTGAGGCGGATGGGCTACAACAGCAGAGGACCCCACCGGGTACCACTCATCTCCACTACAAATAGGAAAAAGAGGCTACAATTTGCACGAGCTCACCAAAATTGGACAGTTGAAGACTGGAAAAATGTTGCCTGCTCTGATGAGTCTCGATTTCTGTTGAGACATTCAGATGGTAGAGTCAGAATTTGGCGTAAACAGAATGAGAACATGGATCCATCATGCCTTGGTACCACTGTGCAGGATGGGTGGTGTTGTAGTAATTATGTGGGGGATGTTTTCTTGGCACATATTAGGTCCCTTAGTGCCAATTGGGCATTGTTTAAATGCCACGGCCTACCTGAGCATTGTTTCTGACCATGTCCATCCCTTTATGACCACCATGTACCCATCCTCTGATGGCTACTTCCAGCAGGATAATGCACCATGTCACAAAGCTCCAATCATTTCAAATTGGTTTCTTGAACATGACAATGAGTTCACTGTACTAAAATGGTAGCGACCATAGACTGCGAGAGGGGCACCTCAGCTGATGAGGGCAGAGGGGCAGTGGCTCTAGCCACCGGGCCACCCCCCTGTGCACAGCCCTGCTTACCAGCGTGGGTATATGTGCATGTGTACATACAATACATTTAAAAAAATATATATATGGTTGGTAAGATATTTTTTTGTTTTTGAAAAAATTATCTTATGCTCACCAAGCATTTATTTAAACAAATATACAGTAAAACAGTAATATTTTGAAATATTATTACAATTTAAATTATATATTTTAATATATATTAAATGCAATTTATTCCTGTGATGGTAAAACTGAATCTTCATTTCAGCATCATTACGCCAGTCTTCAATGTCACATGATCCTTCAGAAATCATTCTAATCATATGGTTATTTGATGCTCAAAATCATTCCTTATTATCAACATTGATGAGTAATATTTTTGTAGAAATAGTGACACATTTCTGTAGGATTCTTTGATGAATAAAAGTCCAAAAGAACAGTTATTTAAAATAGAAAATCTTTTTGATAAATTATAAATGTCTTTAATGTCACGTTTGATCAGTTTAATGTCTTTTTTTTTCTTCTTTTCTTTCTTTCTTATATATATTTTTTTATTTAACTGACCCCACTGTTGACCGCACAACTTTTAAATAATAGTGTATATATTGATGTGTGTGTCTCTCAGCAGATTCCCACCCTCTTTAAGAGCAGCACTAAGCAGTACTCCAGCCTGGGGGACGTCTTCAGTGCTGGGCCGTACCAGCAGCCTGGGATCTGGACCTGCCTCACGTTGTCCTGCCATGACTGACAGTTCGGCGTAGATATGTAGCTTCTCCTCCAGATTGGCACAGATGAGATGATCGTGACCGCACAGAGACTCTGTGAAATAAAATGGTCGTTGTCATGTTCAAAAAAAAAAAAATCTTTAGCTGACACAAATGTAACTACCCCACTCACTGACTACTATTCGAAAGAAACTGTGTATTCTGGAGAAATAGTCACATGTATTTCATACTATTAGATGTTTTACCAGTAACAGATTAGTTTTGGAGTGCTCTCATAGCATGAGACAGACTTATAATTGCATTCACTGACAGTGTAGGTCAGTAAGAATTAGGGCTTGTGTGCATTCTTGAGGTGCCATAAGCCAATCAGCATTTGTCAGATCATAATTTTCCTGCAAATCCAGAGTAATGGCCTGCACATAGCTGGTTGCTTGCATCACCTTGAAGCCTGTGAATCTTTTGGACCTTTGCTTCCGTAACTCTCTTTTCCTCTTCTGATTCACTCGTAGTCTCATCCTCCTCTTCAGGGCAACTTAGCAAAACAAATACAACGTAAAATTAGTACAATCACACACTACAACAAGTGTTAATGGGAACAGCACTCTTCATCAATACACACCTCTCCACAGCCTCTCTGATGAGTCTCATCCAGGCATTGCGTTCATCTTTAGAAGCAGCATGCACCTCATACATCTCAGGCCCAGCTGAAGATGCGCTGATCAGAAACATGCCTCTCTCCTCGTTGGCCACCTCACGCACGATCAGCTTCTGCAGAGAGATCACTGGAGGCTTCTGGTCCTGAGAAACAGAGCAAGCGAGTAGGATAACATATCTAACTTTAAACACAGTTACATCAAACAGACTATCAGATTTACACAAAAGCAAACTGTCATTCAATCCACACTTAATAGAAGACTAAATCAACTATATTCCCTGAATATAAATAATTATACTACTGCTCAAAAGATTTTTCTTAAAAGAAATTAATACTTTTATTCAGCACGGATGCATTAAATAGATCAAAAGTAACGTTACAAAAGATTTCCATTTCAAATAACTGTTCCCTTTAGAAAGGGAACTCGCACTGCGTCAGCTGACGCTACGGGGAATGCCTCCAGCGTGACGGGTGTCTGAGCTACTATCGAATCATGGCAATCCTATTGACCGGCGACAGCCTATGATGTCATCAAGGAGCGACCAGGAAGTATATAAGGGCGCCTTGCAAACATGACACCGCTTTTTCATCTTCAGGGACTGTTCTGTCTGATTGCTTAAACGAGTTAAGGTAATCCAAATTCATTATTATATATACACAAGCCGTGTGTTTTCTGCCTGGGATCAGCATGCACAGTCAGCTCTTATTGAGTTGCCTGTTTGTATAAAGTGAGCGTTTGTCAATCTGAGATTGCTCGACTCTCGTCTGATTCTCTTCCTGAGGGAAGAGGGTTTGGCATCCAAGACTGATGATGCGGTCCCGCTCATGCCGAGGCTGAGTGTGGACGCACGTCACAGGTTTCTCAGATAGAGCTCGCTGAAATCATCACGGGAAGGCATTCTTCCCTCTGACGATCTGGTGGCCTCTAGGGATGGCTGTGAGAAGGGGGATTAATCTTCTCAGCCATCCCGACTGTGTATGCTGAGCCGCTGGATGTTATGAAACGCGCTGCAAGCGGGCTGCGGCCGCCATGTTAGCGCGTTAGAGGAGAGACCGCTCATGTTGGACTAAACGATCGATTTCTCCCCAGCCATAATCACCGGCTCATTTGGGCTTTCATTCCTTCCTGATCTTCCTATTTAGATCGAGAGGGCATGGAATAACCTATATTCGGCTCATATTCACTGACATCAGCAGTATGACATCATCGGTATGGCGCTGATGGCAGGAGGATAGGAGAATATGGGTATGTGTCGTCGCCTCCGATTAACGGGATGTGTGCAATCTCGCATCTGGGAAGCTGAGAGCTCCAACCCTGCCACCTAAACGCTTTAATGGCAGGGCATACATGGCAGCCCGGTGCTACTTCTTACACCATGGCAGTGTTTCATGCGCACCAGGCCGGTTTTCTGAGGGATCTTGATCAGGGGATGTTTCCCTGATGCGGTGGTTGCGCAACAGGCGGAGACTGGGCCCGAGGGCCAGCATTGCGGAGGAATAGCGCATTTGGCAGCGTCTGAGGACCTGCATACCACTGAGATCCGGGTCCCAGGCAGGCGGGAGGCGTCGCGGTCCGAGGACCAGAGACGGGACCCGAGGACCAGCATTGCCTCTCATGCGCCCCCTCAGTTGAGGGTGGGGGGAACAGAGACGCGGACTCCCGGGAGAAGTAGGAGCTGTGTATCACAAAACGCAGTCAAGCGTTCATGATGGGTCTCCTCCCTGAGGGTGAGCTGAGAATTACATTGACCCTCACTCCTCTTCTTCATCATCTCGCCAGGCGCTTCTTACATCCGGCCTAGGTGGGTCCGCGATGATGTGCTAGGGCCCGCCTGGCTGGTCTGTGAGTGCACCCCCTCAGGCCTGTGGTATTGGTACACCTAAGCATACATATTGTGACTTGAACTTGTGGGTGGATATCATGGCACGCCGCAGGCGAGCGGGTAAGTCCCCTATAAGAGGGAAAAATATTAATATATTTTTTGACTTATGCTCCCTGTAGAGGGCTTCGGGGATCGCTACGGATCATTGGATATTTCTTTAGGGCCTGTAGTTCCCCTGTTAGGATGGCTAGAATGGTCATTTTAAACCAGTTGCTCGGGCTCCATGGTGAGCTAGTGTTGCTAGTAGAGAGCCAGCAAAGGAAATGAGAGGTATATTTAAGAGCTGTTCTGTTCGCTGTGGGAAAAAGTTTAGATCTCCCAGGTTTTTAAAAAAAAGTATCTCTGGGAAGGCATCGCTCATTCCTGCGGGTATGTAGCGTATTGCTAGGCGTGTATTTTCTCCTAGTTTTAAGCTGGTAACTGGTAGCCACCTCGGGGTAAGGCGGTTTGTATCCTCTCTCAGTATAAGTTTTTTGAGAATGCAGGATCAGACTACGCTAGAATTACAGTTAGATCTAGAGCCAGATCTAGTATACGACTGGCACTTCTGCCTGAGTGTCCTTTTTGTCTGGTGCAATGGAAGTGGCACTTGGGTATAGATCTAGATCTAGATAGATCTAGCTATGGACAATGTGATTAGGTTCCAGTGCTTGTAGGCGCTGCCGATAAGACTGCGCCATCATACAGTTGGCTCCATAAGAAATCGGAGGGCTCTGGGATGGTTCACCCAGCCAGGCTGGGACAGATTGAAGGCCAGCTGGCTGTGAGTAGCCAGCTGGGGCAGTCTTGGCAGTAGACTCCAGGTCAGGTAGTAGGCCTCAGCAGGCCTCCTTGCGAGCAAGTCCCGACGTTTAGGGAGGTTATCAATTTATTAGCTGCAACCTGGTTAGGTAGTCAGCCTTGGTAGGCCTCTTGCAAAAATTCGGCCCCATGTGTTTTGCGGTATGTATTGCTCCCCAACGATGTCGGCTTCAAGTAGCAGAAAATTTCCCTACTAATAACCCTAGTTAGCAGTTGGATGTTATTTTTGTCAGCCAGCAGAGAAGCTGCTGTCAGCCCAAGGTTATAGCAGCCAGTTTTTCATTTCTGCCACCAGGAAGCCGTCCCTGCAGGCCTGCTGTAGGTTGGTAGGCCGCACCAGGCCTCCCTGAAGACTCGGCATGAGGTAGCAGGCCTCACCAGGCCTCCCTTGAGGACGCGTTCCTGGGCTCAGTTAGTCGGCAGGTAGTGATGAACTGTTGGCAGGTAGTAGGCCCCACCGGGCCTCCCTGAAGGAGGGCCCCTTTTTGCCAGTCGCCATGTCAGCTAGCACAGGAACTGCTAAGCTGTTGCTGGCTAGTAGGCCACATTAGGCCTCCCTGAAGACTGGTTGTAAGATAGTAGGCCTCGCCGGGCCTCCCTGAGGGCCCGCCACCAGGTATTAGGCCTTACTAGGCCTATCCAACACTTGTTATGAGGTAGTAGGCCTCACCAGGCCTCCCCTGAGGGTGTGTTCCTGGGCTCCAGTTACTTGAGAAACAGTTAGCACGAGTCGCTAGCAGGCCGCACTAGGCCTCCCTTGAGGGTGAGTTCCTGAGTTAGGATGCTTGGGTAGCTAGCATAGCTTGCTATCAGGTAGTAGGCCTCTCCAGGCCTCCCTAAAGGCTGACTATCAGGTAGTAGGCCTCACTAGGCATCCCTTGAGGGCGAGTTCCTGAGTTAGGATGCTCGGGTAGCTAGCATAGCTTGCTATCAGGTAGTAGGCCTCTCCAGGCCTCCCTAAAGGCTGACTATCAGGTAGTAGGCCTCACTAGGCCTCCCTGAGGGTGAGTTCCTGAGTCAGGATGCTCGGGTAGCTAGCATAGCTTGCTATCAGGTAGTAAGCCTCTCCAGGCCTCCCTAAAGACTTGCTATCAGGTAGTAGGCCTCACTAGGCCTCCCTGAGTGTGAGTTCCCGAGTCAGGATGCTCGGGTAGCTAGCATAGCTCGCTATCAGGTAGTAGGCCTCTCCAAGCCTCCCTAAAGACTTGCTATAAAGACTTGCAGTACCTTGGGCTGGATGCCTCTCCAGGAGGCGAGTGTCCAGAGGCTCTGTTCTCGAACAGTCAAGGATGGCCCGGCCGAAGTGCCCTTCGGAATCGGCACCAAGCTAGGCCTCCCTGGTGGCGTTAATGGCCTCCTAGCCACATTCCCTTAAAGAAGCCCCCTTCTTTTGAATGGGTTGGATCCAGGCCTTTGAGCGGCCTGGGTAGGACTTCTCTAAGTGTTCAAAGCTTCCTACTCAGGTTTTTAGCTTGGGCTATGACTGCAGGGAATGCTGTCACTGACAGCCTTGTGTGACCAGAGGGGGAGTGGTTCAGGCATTTCAATGGAATTTGCTTGTCCTGACAGTTGTCCCTGCCAGTAGGCATGCACTCCCCTCGGCATGGCGGTGTGGGTATACCGTTCCCCGTAGCGTCGGCTGATGCAGCGCGAGTTCCCTTTCGAAAGGGAACGTCTCCGGTTACGCATGTAACCTAGGTTCCCTGAGAACAGGGAACGAGATGCTGCGTCGCTTTGCCATGCCTCAGGGCTTGCCTGCCAAACAGTCCCTTCAGACGAAAAGGCGGTGTCATGTTTGCAAGGCACCCTTATATACTTCCTGGTCGCACCTTGATGACATCATAGGCCTTCGCCGGTCAATAGGATTGCCGAGATTCGATAGTAGCTGTAGCTAGTAGCCTGTCACGCTGGAGGCGTTCCCCGTAGCGTCAGCTGACGCAGTGTCTCGTTCCCTGTTCTCAGGGAATCTAGGTTACATACGTAACCGGAGACGTTCTTTTGAACTGAGCAAAATGTACCATGGTTTCCACAAAAATATTAAGCAGCACAATTATTTTAATCATTGATAATAATAATAAATGTTTCTTAAGCAGCAAATCAGCATATTAGAATAGTTTCTGAAGGATCATGTGACACTGAAGACACCAATTATGCTGAAAATTCATTAAAAAAAGAGTTTTCAATCATTTCAACAATATTTTGCAATATTACAGTCTAGTGTTGTCACGATACTGGAATTTCTAATTCGATACGACACCTAAAAAAGTGTCGATATTCGATACCATTTTCGATAACACGGGGGGAAAAAACGCTTATAGACTGTCAAAATGATATTTTTTACATAATTTAGTTTTTTGTCCGTCTATTGAAAGTCTAGGCAATTAAACATTTCTTCAGAAGAGATCACTTTATATGATAAAGCTTTTAAGCTTTTTCTCATATATAAACGTTGATCAAATATTTGCGAACTAATTTTGTTGCAATAGCTTACATAAAGCACAAGGAAGCTTGATTTCAAATTGAATTTAAAAATACGAGTAAACAGTAATAAAATAAGAACAAATAAACATATTACAAACAATAGCACAAATAAATTAGACTGTAGGTCTAACAGTATTCAGGTAAGAAATTGAATTTAAAAACAAAACAAAGTAATCAAATTTAAAATAACATTGGATAATCTTTATTGTAAAAAATGTAATACAGATGAATCCATTAGAGTTACACAAGTTAATCAGTCAAGAGCAGCAAGTGATCGTTTGTCTTTTTGTAGTGTGAATAACAAATAACTGCTGGTCCTTTAAGTCCCGACGCATGCATGGATCCCAAACACTGTTCCTGCTACACATTCTTCCTGAACTGTTTACGACTGTGTTTATGTTAATACTCACCAAGATGGGCATTGAGACATTTTTTGAGTGTATTTGACCATTAATAAGCTGGAAAAAGGGGCTCATTTTTGCACTTGTATGTCAGAGGTGGCTTTATTACGGTATGTGTGTGTGCGCTTCAGATGCGAGCGTGAAATCTGTGGGAATGAGTAGATGTGAAATCCCGCGCGAAATTCAGACCGGTCACACCAACACTAAGACGCTGTCCGTGTTCAGAGGGTTAATCGGACTGAATGAGAGGAGGCGGGTACGTGTCAACTCACTGTCGGTCGGAGAGGAGAGTGCAGCTGGTATCGATACTATTGAAAAGGAGTATCGTATCGTTTCAGATATTTCAGTATCGATACATATCAAAATATCGATATTTTTGACAACACTATTACAGTCACACTGTATTTTTGATCAAATAAATGCAGCCTTTGAGAACATGCATATAAGACTTCTTTCAAAAATATATATTTTTTTATACATCTCAAACCCCAACTACTGAATAGTAGTGCTTGCTTTACCGAGATGAAAACACATATATCAGAATATCAGATAAATATCAGAAACCAACCACAGCAGCAAAGATGTATTTCTGATCTTTCTCCTGAAGGAACACCAATGAATCAGACAGCAAAAACGCCAGAACATCTGTGGATGATCAAATAATGTCTGTGGATCAGATCTTTCATCTACTTAGCTAGAATTAAGAACAAATGGCTGTTAATATTGTCTACTGTGTGATCTATTGTGACCGTTTCATTGGACAATTATTTGACCTACCTTTCAGTCTTCCTGTGGCCGTCTTCCAGAGCAGTGGGCCATGGTGCAGCAGAGCCCTGCCGCTGGTGATGTCCTGTTTGCGGAAGGTGTAACCGCTCTTCAGTTTGGTCACACACTTGTTCTCCATGCGGCCCAGGACCTCACTCAGCTTCTGGTTCTGCTCGTACTGACTCACTCGCTGATCCACAGCGGAGATCAGCTCTCGGATCAGGACTAGCGCACAAGACAGGTCAGCATGCTCTTCTGTGCGCTCTGAAATAAAGAACAAAAGAAACTTAGTCTAAACAAACGTTTGGTTGTGATTTTGTGTGCGTGTAGGTGAGGAAAAATACCCTCTGTGTACTGCAGTATTCTCTCCAGGAGGACAGGGTATTTCGTAATTCGCTGCGTTACTAACAAAATGCATTCTGGGATTTCTCGCCTCTTCACCAATGAGTTGCTACTCTGTTGCTGTGGAACCAAAAAGGTTAGAGTGATTAACATAAATTCAGTGCTGCCGAAAGCATCCATAATGCATCAATATGTGACTGATTTAATCATTGTGCGATTTGGCTCTCACTTTGATGAAGAGTTGAAATCTCTTGTTCTGCTGCTGAAGCTCTTTGAAGTAGCTGACGGCTTCTGCGTGATGACTGCAAAAATCACCATACACCTGCTTCATCTTCTCTGCATTCTCCTGGGAGAACTATGATGAACACAAACATATGATGTTTCCCATGATGTAGTACTTCATATGTACTGAGTACCATTCTCTCTCTCTCTCTCTCTCTCTCTCTCTCTCTCTCTCTCTCTCTCTCAATACAACAAAAAATTGTGACAGTCCTCTGAAGCCATGTTTGTTATTTACAGCAATCTGACATTAATTTAATCTTAAACCAATTAATTAGTAGAAGTTATTACTCCAAAACCTACGTGAAGTCATTAATGCAATTTGCGTCATAAATGGATGGGCTTCAAAATTACTATGGTTTCGGGACACAGTCGTGACTAGCTAGTTTAGTTAGTTTCTCCAACAATGTTTTGTATTCTGGTAGTTAAGCAGGAAGTTATGTTGTTGTACGAAAAATACACTCCAGGGGCCGGTTGCATAAACTGCTTAGACTAGTCTTAAAAGTTAGTCGTCTATTTTTTTCTTCAAGACTGTTCTTAACTTTTTAAAGTCAGTTACATAAAAAGTTAGATTGGTCTAATTTGAATCAGAAAAGTTAGACTGATTACCTCCTGACTAATTGCTAGTGTGTCAAATTAGTTCTTAAGACATAGTCTAAACATAATGGCTAAGTTTATGCAACTGGCCCCAGGGGAGACCTGTTTTTAAAGGGTTAGTTCACCCAAAAATGAAAATTCTGTCAGTAATTACTCACCCTCATGTTGTTCCAACCATGTAAGACCTTCGTTCATCTTCGGAACATAATTTAGTATATTTTTGATGAAATCTGAGAGCTGTCTCACTCCTCCATAGGCTTTCAGAGGGAATGAAACTTGATGGCCCAGAATAGTAAGTAAAAACGTCATTTAAGGAGTCCAAATGACTACAGTGGCTCTGTATTAAGTCTATCATGCGACGAAAATACTTTTTGAGAGTAAAAACAACAAAAATAACGACTTTATCACACTAGTATTGTTGTTCAATTTGAGTCTCTGACGAGAGTTCGCGGGAGTGCCACGACGCATGCGCGAGAACTGAGATTAACCCTACTCCGAAAGAGTGAGCAGCCAGTCAAGTAGTAGTAGAAGAAGAATCTCAGTTCTCGCGCATGCGTCGTGGCACTCAAATTGAACAACAATACTAGTGTGATAAAGTCGTTATTTTTGTTGTTTTTCCGCTCAAAAAGTATTTTCGTCGCATGATAGACTTAATACAGAGCCACTGTAGTCATTTGGACTCCTTAAATGACGTTTTTACTTACTATTCTGGGCCATCAAGTTTCAGTCCCTCTGAAAGCCTATGGAGGAGTGAGACAGCTCTCAGATTTCATCAAAAATATACTAAATTATGTTCCGAAGATGAACGAAGGTCTTACATGGTTGGAACAACATGAGGGTGAGTAATTACTGACAGAATTTTCATTTTTGGGTGAACTAACCCTTTAACTGTCTTAACTGAAAATATTTGACTCAAAACAAGGATTTGTTCATTAAAATGACATTGCTGCTTCTCTCATGAAATGTGCCTAACTCCGCCCCTAATGGACAAACTGCTTGGTCATTGATCATCTGATTAAATGGTAATACTTTACAATAAGGCTCAATTTGTTAGCTACATTAGTTATCATGAACTATCAATACAAATTATTTAAATGCATTTATTAATCTTAGTTAGCATTATTAAAATCAAAAGTTGTATCTATTCATTTTTTTAATGGACCAGAGCTAACACAAACTAACAACAGTTATATTATTAACTAATGTTAACAAAAGTATTGGTTCATTGTTAATAAATATTAGTTAATGTGTTTACTAACATTAACTAATGGGACCTTTTTGTAGAGTGTTGCCAGTTAACTGATCAGGACACTTTGAATTGTGTACTCACAGAATTACTTAGAAGACTACTATAATTTACATACCTGTTGCAGAAAAATGTCACCCACACGGTGGATGAGGTAGTTCTTGTTGCTGTTTGGCTGGATGCAGCATTGCCGCCGTTCCCTCATCGCTGACAGAAAGTCACGGTGGAGAAGGAGCAGCTCATCTAAGCAAGGGAAAATCCGACCAATAGTGTCTGCATCCAGCCCTACTTCCTCCCGCATTCCCCTCCTGAAGACCTCCGCCATTACCATGAGCGTCTGAACGTGATGGAGCTCGGTCTGCATGAACTCTGAGTAAGACCAAGAGCACAAAAACACTTTCAAACGATGAACTGCTATGAACAGAACACCACTGCGCAAAATGTTTTAATGAGGAAGACTGACCGTAAATTACATCCTGTCTCTTGATGATGCGTTTTTCTTGCATCTTACAGAACTTGGGCTCCACCGCTAGGCTCCATGACTCCGCCTCTAAATCCACAGCATTCATCACCAGCTCATTCTGAAGTGGGGCATCTACAGTGTCTGAGGAGGGACACACAAAATGTTTACTTTATGTGTAGCTTTAAAGGCAAAATTATTAAAAGTTATTTTTTGTTTTTAATCTCTTTACTGGATTTTTCTATACGGAATAACAATGGCTGCTGAAAGTTCAGCTTTGCCATTACAGGAGTAAATTACATTTTAATATTTATTAAAAACGGTTATTTTAAATTGTAATAACGTTTCACAATATTACTGTTTTACTGTATTTTTTATCAAATAAATGCAGTCTTAGTGCCTTGTTTCAACAACATTTTAAAAATATTCATTATTCCAAACATCTGACCGGTAGTGTAAAAAAAATAAAGGGCTGGGTAGGAGGATTTTAAAGGTCTCTTAATCATCTGTTGAGGTTGGAGTAGGAACATGAAATACCAGTTATTTCATCAAATGTCCAGCTGTTTTACCTTCAATGAGAGATGAATCCGTGGATGTTGAGGACTCCATGGTTTGGAGGAGCTCATCTGGTTGGATGTGGATCCGCCACGGGGAGGCGTCATTATCTGCTTCTGGGCTCTCAGTAAGCCTGATGGAAAAATGTCATAAATGTTTTTTATGACACTAAGGAGCTTTGACCACTCACTTATTTCAACAAATACAAACTTTGGGCACTTATGCTGTCTTGGCTCATCCAAACATTGGAACAACCAAACAACTGAAGTCAAGAAGTAGCAATTATGCACCACTTACAGAGGAAATGAATGATAAAAGTTCAATTAGACAACTTAAAATATTTTGTAGCGTGTTGCGACAACATACACTTGGATTTTGGACACCCAAACAAGGATTTTGCAGTTATTTTTGAAAAAATATTTGAATAAAAAAAATAAAACAAATGTCCCATCTAAATGAAAAACCTTATCATTACCAGAGTTGGTTTGTAGTATAGATAAGAATGAGCACATCACAGCATATGGGTCATTAACATTCACGATTAATTTATCTAACTAGTTTTTGGTTGAAACTAGCTACATGAAAGTAAGAGTTTCTGACCTTTCTGTGACTGCAGGCACACTTCTGGACAGAGGGCACGGAAGAGGAGTAGAGTCTTGTGATGTCATCACAGGAAGAGAAGCAGAGGTGGGTATCTGAGAGGACGAGGAGGAACTTTCACGCACAATAAAATCTAAATGTGACAGAAAAAAAAGGTGAGCAGAAAAAAAGACAAGTGTAAATGGGTGAAAAACAACTTTGGAGTTAAATAAGTTGATAGTGAGAGTGATATAATCTTTCACTTTATAAAGCTGGTAAAACTCACTTTGAGGGAGGGAGGCTGTCCTGCTTTTTACTGTCATCACAGAATATTTGTCTTGAGGTTTCTGCAAAAGACAGTTAATATACTTTTATTATTATTCTTTTTTTTTTTACTTAACATTACTTCCTCTTATGTTACACTGATTGGCAGTATTCTGTATTGTCATAATGGGGCTCATCACAGATTCTCTGCACTCTGTCTGACCAAACATAGGCAAATGTGTCTCATGGTTTAAATATTAAACTCAGGCAATCTATCAGACTTGGATGTAGTTCAACAGAAAAAAAACAACATGTGCAAACACAAGCACAGTCCACCTTTAGGCATGGCGTCGATGAGTCCTTACAGCCCTTATGGACACTCACTGCACAGTCTAGGGTGAAAGAGCAAAATAACAAGCAATATATATATTAAAAAACATCTACTGAATCAATTGGCATATTTCCAAGAAATTTTCCAAAACACAAAAACAGATAGAATGATTCATTACAATGTATTGTGTACTATTGCCAGAAACACAATACATATCGTTTAAGATGAATGAAAATGGCAATTTGATCATTTCAAATATTTGTTTCTACTTAAATTAACTCACATGTGCAGTGGAAGACCTCTTTCCCAGAAGCTGGCTTGCCGCAGATCTCACAAAGTGTGGACCCCAGGACAGATCCTGCTGTGAACTGGTGTCCATTGACCTGTTTGTCTTTGGCCTCTCTCTCTTTTCCTTTCCCCTTAAAAAACCAAGTGAAAGCCATCAGATCACTCAGTCACCATCTGCCATGACTGCACATTAAACTCATCTCTACACCATTTCTGCTTGTGAAGTTAGTCTAAGTGTGATATGCTTGTGTGGCTAAAAAAAGGCCATGGGAGAGTTTGCTGCTGGTAAAACAGTTACAGCCAAAAGAAAGTTTAATGATTAAAAAAAGACTCCTCTGGTTGTTTTTGGGCTTAATCAGTCTTTACCCCCTTCTCTTTTTCATCCTTCCTTAATGGCTATTAAAGGGATATTTTGTGCAAAAACCAGGCTCAAATTGTTCAGTTTCCAAACAAAAACAACATTGTATGAAGTAATATTGTAGAAAATGAAGTTTAAGATTTGAACATAGATGGTAATTGTTTTTTTTTATTCTTATAATATTGATTGATAATATTTATATTTCTGTGACCTTTAACATTATTTGTCAAGAGATGTTTGAGATGACTAATGCTTATATATATACTCATTTGTATGTATTATAAATTGCACATACTGTAAAATGCAAATGCTGTCACTGAGAAGGTGTCACTGAGACGGTATCCTTTCAAAGGTTAATATTTACCATTTAGGTTCTAATATGTACCTTAAAGTTACTAATATGCACAGTACCTTTTAGTTAATAACACATTAGTTAATACCTTTTATGTATGTTTACATGTATGTATGTGTAGTATGTATGCATGCATGCATGTTTACCTTGTTCTTGTTGCGAGTGCTATACATTCGGCTCTTTATGAAGCTGAAAGTGCGGCTGACTTTGTATTTTTCTGACTCCGTTTTTGAAGGGATGATATATTTGTCCCATTCCTCTTCCTCAATCCTGGAACACACAAGCCCACGTCCATTAATCACATGAAGCGCATTATAATCATATAATAGTTTATTTATAATCATTATAATAGTTGAATTAATGCATTTGTTTCAGGCCAAGTCATTTATTCTTTTCCAGGCTACAGGAAAATTAATAATTAGTCATCACCCTCTGTGCCAAAAGTAGGACATACCACCTGAGCAGTGCGGACATTCTCTGCATTTTACACATTCCTTATTAGAAATCTTTGCTTGTGGGAGGTGAGTTGTGAGATGAGGTTAGGTTAGGTTATGTTCACAAACAAGAAGTGTTATTGCATACTTTAGGGAAGTGACAGCATCATCTCACAAACGTTAAGAAGCATTAGACGTGATTTCATGCCAGTGGGTGATTGTGCATTCTGGTTAGGTTATTAAAAGTATCATGCCAAGGGTGCACTTGGTGTTTTGGGGCTAGGGGACTCTGTATTGACATACTCTTTGAGGAATTCGGAGAGCGTGAGGTGTTGGAGGGAGTCTGCCAGCTCTGCACTGGTCTCATCATCAGCTGACTGAGCACGCCTACGAAACCTTAACTCCCTATAGAGGTACAGTACAGCACTCTGAGTGTTTATACACATAGCAGATACACGCATTTCCATTTTAATGTCTGCACAGACACATACTGTCCCTGGAGGGCGCTATTGTGCTTTGCTGTAAAAATAAATAGTGAGAAAGACATAGGGAATTTTTTTTTAAATACCACAAATAACCTGACGGATATGGATGATCAGGATATATGAAATCCCACACCATAGACAAGGGGCACTTAGCCCAGAGAGTGTACCTCACTCACCAACAAGATTCATTTTTTGTATCCATTTACATAAAAACAACTCTAACTACAGCCATTTATTTGAAAAGGTTTTGAACAGGCGCAACAACATTCAAATCAACAGGAAGCACTCCGTCTCCTGGCAACCTTGTAGTCATGGACACTGGAGAGTAGATTAGTGACAATATATAATACCTAATAGAGGAATCAGGGCAGATGACAGGTTGTTAGAGGTAATCTACCTTTTCTCTTGAGCCTGCTCTGATGTGCTGCAGGCACGATGTTCTGTGGAAAAGAAAACATGGATGTTGATATGAATATACTGGTTCTATCATTTACATGACATATTTGAGAACTGGAAAAAAGGTCTCCTCCTCTCCTCTGATTCTATAAACACATTCATCTGAAGATTGATGACATCATCCTTCCTTTCCAGCAACATCTTATCAAATAATGATGAAACCCCTTGAGGGTGAAGACAGACAGACTTTCTGCCATTAGACTTCCAACAACCAGCGAGCAAAGCCAAGCCATGGAAAGATCACGCATACTGTACACACACCCAGAACATTGTTATTATTGTTAACTAAAACTATTTAAAGTACTAAAGTTACACAAAAAAAAAAATTTAAGCAAAAAATAGATTAAAAAACAAAAAAAACTAAAACAAATGGCAAAAAAACAAATAAAATGACTAAAACTTAAACTAAAATTCAAAGTGAAAAAAATCTAAGCTAATTAAAATATGAATAAATTCTATTATATACATAATATAATGAACACTCAGACACACCCAGAGACATTATACACACTTTTTTTCAGTTATTCACGTTCTCCCACACAAAGAGACAGAGCGCTTTCAGCAGCAGAAGTGTTATGCTATGGTGTTAGTGCGTGTGGCGAGCAGGCGTAACTGGCAGGCGGGCAGGCGAGGCTGTACTTACTAACAGGGTTGAGCAGAGACAAAGATTTAGACAGAGACAGGGCGTGTAGAAGAGACCTGCTGCCACTGCTGCTGGAGAGGGCGCCATCTACAGGACACAGCGGACATGACACTCACTACAGCCCGCCACTACTCTACACATACATAGTGAGCTGGTTTAGAATGGAAGGGTTATGAAATGTTATAGCTGAAAAAACAGGTGATTTTATTCTCTGTTCATGATGTTTGTAATATCAAACAGCAGCACATTTTTGCACATTTTGCATTTTTGCTGTTGCTGTATGTCCGTCCCTGCTAGAACATCCAACTTAATCTGGCAGCTAAATGTTTCAGAACATTCCAAGTATTTTCTAGCTGATCAATAGCTGTTCCAAGCTCATCGTTGGCCTGACGACCAACCACAATGCACCAAAATCCAACTTGACCATCTGAAGCTGGTAATAGATGGATTTCGGAACCAATATGGTTTATCATCTTATTATAAACCGCTTATACCAGCTACCATGTTCTAAAAAATAAAATAAAAAAAGCAGTTACAATCTTAAATTGTTTTTTCCAGCAGGGATAATGTCTAAAAAGAAAAGCTGTACACATAAGCCAGCTAACTTGGTTTTGAGTATATTTGTTAGTAGCGTGTCTGTTCACTACGGTTTTGTTAGGTGACTACCAAACATGCTTTTAGCAACCCATTATCAAGTGTAAAGGCTATTATGTTGGTGTCCAATGGTGATTTAACAACCAGAGAGGCATCTTCAGAAAGAAAAAAAAAAATCCTATAAACATTAATAATCTACCAAATTGGCTTGAAGGCTCGATGAAGCTACCAAATGACATTCAGTGGCATTAACTTCTACAGAAACTGGTAATTACTGGGAGAATCTCTGACTCAGTGGATATTAATGAATGCAGATCATCTGAGGGCATTAGACACGAGCAAAGTAGGCCTGTTTCACAGTGCATACATAAGCAGTGTACAATTGAAGCAGAAGCGCCACTGTACAGAAATGTGATGTGCTTTTTTTACACTGACAGTGCTTCTGTAGCATAACAGAGCTGTGGCTCTATAAAGAAAAGTCATTTCTGGGTTGCTGCGCTGAGTATTGCTTTGAACTAAATTCTAAAATGGTTATTGGGAATGTGTGTGCAATTCTGAAAAATTACAAACTTAGTCATCATGAAATATAATTCACTTTGTGGGCATTTACATCCAAACGGTACACAGAACAGAATCTACACAGAACAGAACACAAACCCTGAAGTGTAGCTATAAACCACTTAAATCAGCTGGATTTTGACTTACTCCACAATGCACAGTGTGAATTCTTTAATCTGTGGTGCTGGCATAAATATGCACTGCTTACACTTGCAGTATCAAACAGGCCCTATATTTTTTTTTTTAAAGTGTTCCGATCTTGCTTAAAAAATAAAAACGAGGACAATAATCATATTTTAAATTAGTTACAAATCCCATCATCCCTTAAAAGCTCATCATGCTTAAAACAGACTAGACAGGAAATACAAGAGATGTTATGACCTCTATGCTCAGACATGTCCAGCAATGAGAAGAAACAGATGAAGCTTTCAGAAACTTGATATGTGATAGAAATATCTCAGTATAACCAGACTTTTGTTTATGCTCTGTGATTATCTACTATTACCTTTAGGTAAAAATGCATCCCAAAAATGCACCCATGCATCCAGATTTTTTTTATTTCTTTTATCTATATTTCACCTGACTTCCAGTCATCTGTTTCTGAGAAATGCTAACCTTGGAAAAAAAACGCATGTCATTTTATAACTAATGCAGGTAATGTGAGAGGTGGAAGGTGAGATGTTAGAGGATCTGACCCTGGTTGAGGTCGGTGGGTGGAGGGTGGGCATCCCTACTGAATCGTGGAGGCAGCAGGCTGATTTTAGGGGAGGTGTAGGAATATGAACGCAGACGGATGCCCTGCTCAATATCCTGAGAAAAGAAATAATGAACATTTTCACTCGGTTTGCACACAGCTGATCTCCCAGTGCTCAAAAATGTAATGACCATCATGTGTATAGTCTGTCCCACTGTAATTAAGTGAAAATAGGTAGGGTACCTTTGCAGGAGTGGGGCTACAGGCAGAGGAGGCGGAGTGAGAACGTGTACAGGTGAGAACAGGGGCGGGGCTAAACATAATCTGCTCATCTGCGCTGTTTTTGAGCTCAGGGTGTGGCTGGGGAAGGGGCTTCTTCATTAAAATGTCGTCATCATCATCCTCCTCGCTGTCCATTTCCAAGGCCACCAGACTCGGGCTTAGAGAGAGGATTGGACTTCTAAAAATTCTCAACAACCACTATGAGTAAGACTAGCATCACTTACACATTGTGAATAGTACATACATTTTGTGTGTGGGACAAATAATCCAGCTACTCTCATATGTCACAGCAAGCCCAAAGTTTTCGAATGATGGAAACATTTTTCAAATTGATTCTAGACTTGCACATAAAAAATACATTCCTGTTTTATTGGGCAATTATATCCAGCAAACAGAGCCAGGTAACAAAGTTTGCCTTTGCCCTTGGTTTGTTTCACAGACCTGGTTTCACAGACCTTCTACTGCATAAGTTTTTGCTACAGAAAGCAAGTGGTGACCCAATACAGTAAAATGTATGTTATTGTACACAAGTAAATACAAAATGTCTTCCAAAATGTTTTCCAAGCATTGAAAATCAGATCTATCAGGTTCATGCTCTTGGCAGCCAATAATTCATTGTTAGCAATGTTAATTCTCACTGTTAGGGAACCTGCATTTAATTTAGTCTGTGTTGTTTTCTCATGACACGCAACCTGTCCATGTTGGCATCTGTCTGATTTGGCAACTTCAAACCATGTATAAGTTTTGGGGTTGGTACGATCTTTAAAAAAAAAAAAAAAAAAAAAATGTATATATATATTTATATACACTTTTATTTTATTTTATTTAGCAAGGATGCATTGAATTGATCAAAAGTGACATGAGTAAAAACATTTATAAATGCTACAAAAGACTGCTTATACAGTATAATTAATCAAATAAATACTTAGTCAAAAACATAAAAAATCTTACCGACCCCAAAATTTTAGGGTAGTGTATAAAGTGTCAAATTTTTAAACACCTCCTGAATTAATTGACGGACACCCCAAAACATCAATGTTAGTTTGCTTACCTTAGGTCACATGTAGGTGAGCTTGAGCTGTTATAGGTCTGTTCAGCAGGTCGTGTGGCACGCATGAGTCTATCCAGCATTAGTCCCGCTGGAGAGGTGGGAGAAAAAGAACGAGAGCCAGGATGCCGTCCTCTCTGCCCTTCATCATATTTAATAGCTGAAGGCATATCTATTGTCCCTGGTGATAAGACCCCTGTATCTGACATTCGCCACACGCCACTATCTGTCCCAGAACTGTCCTCTGTGACATCTGTAACAGTGTACTTCATATTGAGGTCATTGTCCTACATCAGAAGAGAAAACAAACATATTTCAATGTAATAGGAAAATGGCAATATAGCAAATTAAAGTAGTTCATACAAAAACAAAAAAATCTGTCATAATTTACTAACTCTCATGTTGGAAAAAAAACCTGTATGACACATTCTTTTTGTCCATACGATGAAAGTCAAAAACATCACATGACTTTCATTGTATGCACAAAAAAAACTGACATTTCTCAAAATATCTTCTTTTGTGTTGAACAGAAGAAATAAAGTCATACAGGTAAGCAAGCATTATGACAGATTTTTTTTTTCATTTTGGGGTGAGCTATGCCTTTAATATAGGGTGAACTATCCCTTTAATATAGTCAAACTCAAAGACATGGTTCTTTTATTACTGGGTCTAAGAATTTAAATGCAAAGCCTGATGTCTCATAAATCAACTAAAGATTTTGTGGCAGTAAAAGAGTTGTGGCTTAAAGTTCAGGCTACAATATGTGAGATCAAATAAGGACTTTCCCCAAGACTTTCACAGACATCAATCAAAAGATAAAGGCACTAAATGAAGGGAGGAGATGGGATTTGGATGAGAAATGTAACAGCTGAGTGTCTGTAGATCTGGCGTACTGAACGAGCTGATTTGTAGGAGCAGCGATATGTGTGGAGTCTGACCTTAGTGGAGCCTCTAAGCATGGCTGAGAGCCTGACGGCAGCAGTGCCTGAGGAATGAAGGGGAAATGGAGTGGAGGAACCAGGAGACGAACACAACTTCTCTGTCAAAAAAACCAAAACCAAAAATAGTGTCATGTTGATGTATATGTGTCAATACAACTGGATGGAAATGCAGTGTCAATGATATTTAAAAGTTAGCTAATAAAAACAAATGTAAATAACAGCTGTCACTTCACATGCTTCTGCCTTTGTTCTGTTCTCTGGAAAATGTTGTGTGCATGTGTGCACATGTGTTTTGACAATATCTGAATGCCAAGATGGCAGAAGAAACCAGTAAAATAGAAAATAGCACAACAGCGTGGTCTCTTTACGGCCGTTAACATTTCTGTTTCGTTTTTTAAAGGAGGAATTTACTTTCCTTTCGCCCAGTTAACTCTACTTCACTGTGCATATATATTTCCTTAACATCCAAAATTTCTCTCATTACACTACCGTTCCAATGATTTCACATAAATGCTGTTCTTTTGCACTTTCTATTCATCAAACAATCCTGAAACAATCAAAAAATAATTAAAAAATAATAAGTAGCAGTATTAGTACTAACTATTTTCAAGAAATGTTTCTTGAGCATCAAATCAGTACATTAGACTAAAGGATTCTTCTAAAGGATCATGTGACACTGAAGACTAAAGGAATTATGCTGAAAATGCAGCTTTGCTATCACAGGAATAAATTATATTTTAAAATGTATTAAAATTCAAAATGTTAAAATTATAATAGTATTTGACAAAACTATTGGTTTTATGTATTTTTGATTAAATAAATGCAGCCTTGGTGAGCATTCTTTCCAGAAACATAAAAAAAACATATTGACCAGAAAGTTTTGAATGGTACTGTATTTTGTTTCTCACACCGCCTCGTCTATATTTACATTTATTCATTTAGTTGACACTTTTATCCAAAGCGACTTACAAATGAGGAATACAAAAAAGCTATTATTTAAGCAAATCTGCTATTAAAATATCCTAACCTATAAGAAACCTGAATAATATATTTTTTTCTAGGCACACACACACACACAATTTGTGGTCCAAGTGTGCGTGTGGTGCAGTGTGTTAAGAAAATAGAAGAAACAGACATTCAGTCTTTTTTCACACACATTCATAATGATCTTTACAGGTATGGTATGTGCAGAAACACAAACTTACACAAGTATATCCATTTAAAAGACAAAATCTTCCACTGATTATGTCAAACAAACACAAACACACCAAGATTACATTTAAAGGGAAAGATGGAAAGATGTTAATTTAACTTGTAATTATAGGCCCATTAGTGTCCTGCCTACAACGTCAAAGGTTTTTGAAAAACTGGTGGCCAAACAAATTACTGATCATCTTAATAATAGTTCTTTCCAATTACATCCCATGCAATTTGGTTTTAGGGTAGATCACTCGACAGAAACAGCTACGTGTTACTTTACAGAAAAGGTAAAGTCATTAATGGATAAAGGTGGAGTGGTATTTCTTGAAAGCATTTGGTAAAGTTTGGTGTTCCACAAGGGTCAATACTGGGCCCAGTTCTCTTTAGCATGTATATTAGATTATAAGATGTATATTATATAAGATTTACCCATGGTGTGTCAACAATGTAATATCCTAATGTATGCTGACGATACAGTCATTTTCACATATGGTAAAAACACAGAAAAGGTTGCAAAAAAGTTATGCAAGTTATGTAACTATGGCAAAGGTTGATGCTAAAAATCATTGACTGGATAGACAAAAATGAAGAGAGAGAATATTAATTAATTTGTGTTCTGAAAATGAACCAGTCCATATTGTCTTAACCAATGTTTAAAACGTTTTTACACATCAAATGCTCTTACAAATTCTTTCTTTTATGCAAAGGTTCACTGTGAGGATTAACCCCACTAACAGCAAGTGCTCCTCAAAGTTCCAGGTCAGCAAAAGAAGTAGGAAGATGGTGCAAAGAAAGAACTCTGGCCTGAACCCTCATGGTTCCTCCTTCATTAAGGAGTTTCTGGATTTGAGCTGGCAAAACTATTAAGCTACTAAGTATGGAAGCTTGTTTCCGCCATGGAATAAGACATTTAAAAGATAATGACGACTTTTTATCTCACAATTCAGACTTTTTTCCCTTGCAATTGCGAGTTACAAAGTCAGAATTGCGAGGGGGAAAAAGTCTGAATTGTGAGGTAAAAAGTCACAATTACGGTTTATATTTTTTACTCTGTGGTGGAAACAAGCTTCCACAACTGAGAGCAAAAACTTTTTTTTTCTTCAAATGTTTTCTGGATTTTTTTTCTGTTATTAATGATCTTTTGTCGTTTCTTGTTCGGTTTTATTATTATTTGTAAACTTTTTTTTTTTTACTGTACAGCCCTTTGGTTCCACTGTAGTGGAAAGGACTTTTGTAAATAGATTGGGCTTGAGACCTTTTGAATTTGTAAGTTTTTATGACAATCTGTTCATTATTTTTATTTTTATTTTTTTTATTTTATTTTTTACAATTGAACGATTAAAAACAAAATTTTAAAAAAGTTAAACAGTTGTCATTGTTTATTTTTATTGTTATTTATGGGGACCTGTTGAAATGCAGTAATTGGCAATTTGTACAGTTTAGAGTAAACAGAAAAAGTGGACAATGAATTACAGTAAATTAATAAAATTACTGCATGTTTTATAGTAAAACATATACTACACTGTAAAATTACAGCAAGTTAAATGGTACTGTAAATAGTAATACACTATTTTTACTGTAGGTTTAGTTTACAGTAAGGTACTGGCAAACTGCTGCCAGTAAGTTACTGTAATTTCTACAGGATTTGTTAACAGTGTACACCCTGGCTCAATCAGAGTTATCTGAAATTAAATGTGTCAAAAACAGTTTGTATGTTCTTTTCTAAAGGACATGGTGTAAAGCAGGATATTATTATTTTGGGAAAGAGATTGGAAGTGGTTTCAGAATATAAATACCTCAGAGTACATCTGAACTCCTGTCTTGGTTTTAAAACCAAGTTTGAAAAAGTTTAAAAAGTTTAAAAAAAAGTTTGCAAAAAGGTTCAAATTGAATTGGTTAATTTTAGATTTATTAGAAATTCTTTATCAAATGAGGTTGCAAAGGTATATTTTCACTCTATGATTGTTTCTCATAATCACATATTGTTTGACAAACTGGTCTAATACACATTCCATAGTTTTAAAACCATTAGAATTATTATACAAACAAGCACTTAACATTTTAGATAAAATCAATTTAGGTTTTCATCATTGTCATATTTTAAATAAGAATAACTTGCTTAGCTGGGAAAAGTTACCAAAAAAAAAAATTTGTTTAGGGCAGGGTTCCTCAAACTCCTGTCCTGCAGAGTTTAGCTCCAACCCTGATCAATCACACCTTCCTGTGATTTTCTAGTGATCTAGAAGACCTTGATTAGCTTGCACATGTGTGTTTGATCAGGGTTGGAGCTAAACTCTGTAGGACAGTGGCCCTCCAGGACAGAGTTTGAGGAACCCTGGTTTAGGGCCTAAGATTATGTATGGTTTAGCTCCTCCCCTGGCTGATTTTATTCATTTTAAATCTATTGAAAACAGAGTAACTAGAGATGCAACTAGAGCGGATTGCATAATTCCATGCAGGAAAACTTCCTTTGCTGAAGCTGTTTTTTCATTCATCACATCAGTGAAATTTTGTACCACAAACAATTAGAGAATGCACATTGTTTAACTCATTTAAGTATAATTTTAAGAAATGGCTACTTCATAATCAACAATGTTAACATGTTGCTTCCCCTATTATTACTATTAATAATTGTATTATTCATTTTTTTAACCCATAACAATATCTTGTTTTTTTATCTCTCTCCTTATATAAATGTATATATTGACTTTTGTTTTTTGTTGTTTTGTTTTTAGTTTAATTGTATGTTTCCAGTGTTGTTTACAAGTTCTGGTTTTACTACTGTTGTTATTGTTGTTCTCTCTTATTTATTTTCTCTAGTTTTAGGCCTAATAACATCTGGAAAAGGGACTACCAATGAAAACTAGCCTGGGCTAATTTGGGTACATTTACATTAATGAATGTCCCTTTTTGAAATAAATAAATAAGATGTTGGCATGTAATCAACTGTGTGTTTTGATTTATACAGTATGTTTAAGTAAAAGTGAGATTCCAATAACTTGCAGGGGCACCCCGTCATATAGGATGCATGTGAAGGCATTCCAACAACAACGGAAAAACCAGATACTGACGTCAACTCCGTTTCATTCCTCTCTGTGCACACCACACACACACTCATTCAAATCACTTGGTGAATCACACATCTGAAACACATAAACACAGTAACAGTGCTCATGTGTGCTGAATCTCCATCCACTCAAAAGCAGATGTAATGCTACTGCATTTATAAAACTAAAACGATACCTATTTTCCAAAAGCTGAATGATGCCATTTTGCTTTCAAATGATGAATGCTGACGACTCGCTTAATTTGCCATGTGACAGGTTTTTCCTTTGCCCTTTTCGGATGGTACCTCTGACTACACAGGATGACCATACACATTTTTGAGGGGAGAAATTAAAGACCAACACCAGTGGAATGATCACTGTAATGTCTAACCAAAAACATCTCCGTGTAAGCCTGGCTCGAAACGAACATTGTACAACAGTACCAGCTATTTGAGCTCTGACTCATGGCTGAATTAAGCCTGTAATGTGCCCTGCACCACAGACCAAAAACAATTGAATTACTTAAACAAAAAACATACAAACTCAAAGTCATCAGAGACAAACAAAGTATTTTACGCTGTCTATGTGTGCTTTCTTCATGCATTGTATATGTGTGTCTTTGTTGCACATATCATTCGTACAGACCGGTTCTCTCTCTCCCTTAGTTACCTGCTTTTGATGTCTGTCTCCGGATTCTCATCTTTGGGAAGGATGGCCACGAGTAGTTAAATGGAGAGTCTGAGTCAGAGTCCATGTTTTTAATTCTCCTCAACTGCTCCGTTTTGTGAAACGCATAACAGTAAAATCACCAAGCAGTTACCCAGGAGTTTGAGAACACCTTTCCAAAAAATACAGATTCCACAGATAAGCGTTGAGGAGATGAGTCTGTGTGTGTTTGTGTGCGTGTTGGAGAAGGTGGGCTTAGTCTCGACACTCTATACTCCCACTTTTTTTTGTTACAGGCAGAGTCAGGACTCAAACTGGACCTGGGAGAGCACAACAGAGGGATTTTCAAACTAAGGTGTCTATAGGAATCTGGAAGGTCAGCCAAGGTTTAGGAATCATTAACCATACACGCTAATAAAACCCCATGAGGTCCCGGGATGCAAAAAGACACACACCTCCCCCTCACTCTTTATAAACAAAATCATACAGCAAACAGCTAATTGTCTAGGAAACAAAATCACCATAATTATTTTTCATAAATTCACAACCTATTTTTAATGCAACATCTCACAGGCAGGAATGAGTCCTCTATCATCTCAAAAACAGGACAAAGATGGCCCAAACCGACTTGCAACACACAATCATTCATTTAAAAAACAATCCCAGAGTAGTGGCCCACAATATAATCCAGAACATGTTCTCAAGTGTATTAATAGCTGTACAAATCAAAGACAGAGCTTGTCAGAGCTTTTCATCTGATGCTTTGCCTTAAAAGCTGTGCTGTAACGTTAGCTCTATTTTTCTCTGTTACTGGAAAATCAAAACCCCTAATGCTGAGCTGATTGCTACTGATAACTACAATATATTAAAACAGAAATAGAATTTTAATTGTAAATAATACAAAATATTTATATAATAATACAGCATTGAAATTAAACTTATCCCCAACAAAATAAAACTTGATCCTAAAAATCTAAACCCACATAGACTCAAATCAACACCAAATCAATCTCAAAACTCAATCCTCCAAATCTCAAGTTTTCAGCAGCACAAACTCAACCCGACACACAACTCAATTCAACTCACAAAATCAACTCCACTAAAATACTCAACAGCACACATTAAGGCCAAAATCTACTAGTTAAAAGACCATGTCACCACCAGCCAGAAACTTTTAAAATGCAGTATTACAGCCAGGTGTGTGTGAGCCTGAGTCGAGATGTATTACTCTCTGCATGTGGTGGACATTCAGTCCCTGCTAGTGAACCACTCAGTGTGTGTGTGTGTCCGTCCTTCAGCGGGAACATGTGTTCCAGTAATCCAAAAAGCAGACTCATTCAGCCCACCAAACGCTTTCATTTCACAAGTTAGGATTTCTACATGATACTATGAGATTGCTGCCACTCAATTATGTACATCTATGTCCAGCTCTTTAGAAAATCCTCCTTAAGAAGATAGATCTCCAGATAGGTGAAGGAGTAAACAAAAATGTCAGATTTAATTCCTTTTTTCTTATATCCTCTTGTCTGTGTTCTTATTCCTTCACTTCTATGACAGCAGAGTTGTCCATTCAGTTTTAATAGAGCCCTCCAAAACGGTTTGCTTCCAGTCGGCCTTCTCTTTTCTGTGGAGTGTGACTGTTTTAGTCTCTCATGAAATCTGGGCTCCAATCCCAACTCTCTCCTCCCTCTGCCTCCAGAGTTTTAAGTGGCTAACCGTCAGTGTGAGAGAACGTCAGTTTGTGTTTAAAACGAGAAATCGAGGAATAATAGTTCAGTAAAAAGATGGTGAGAATAGTTTGCATAAGTGAGTGTAAGTGCATGGTACGATTGAATAAATGAATACATATTCTTATAATCATTATCATGAGTAAGACCCTAAACTACTTTTCAGAAAGAAGGATTTAAAAAAGAAAAAAAATCCTACACAATTATACAACAATTACTACAGATAAAGATCAACTTGGAGGTTGATCAAATCAAAGTCATTTAGCAAAGACATCTGCATCTTTTGTGTGGTGCAATTTAATTACTTAATTCATTATTTATTAATTTTGTCATTCATTTTAATTAATTTTGCCACCTAATCTCAACAAGTAAAAAAAAAAAATCCACAGGTCATCCGTCCTCAAAAACTGACAAGGCTCACACTATTTAGTTTTCTTTCCTTAAAAAGACAAGTGAAGAAAAAATAATAATTTCTAGGTTTAAGACAACCAACATCTATCCAATTCCAAAGACTCCTATAACCTACTAAAGTAACCCCTGAGGTACACATAGGCCTGATTGGGAATCTTTTTACATAAAGGTAACGGAGAAATCAGTGAGAGCTTCTGTATTAGGATGAGGAACACATTCTGTAGGATGGGCTAAATTTTAAAGCATCACCTTAAATGTCAGCTTTTGTGCAAGTTCAAAAATCAAAGCTTGTTAACATTCCTTCCTCCACTTTACAGTTGGAACTGTGAATGTGCATCTGAGAGGGTGGTTCGGTTAAAGGGGCCAATGTAGTTTCAAAAGAATAGAGCCCCATCTTCTGTCCTTGCGGAGTTTTAAATCTCCCTCTGTTCCTCTAAAAGACTAAAAAACTAAACTGCAATTTTAAACCAAGGACAGCAGATCCATAAGAGCAATAGCAGCGCCTGAAATCCAGAAGGCACTTTTTCCCCTTGAGCAACAATGACAAACTAATCAATGAACACTGAACAGAAGGCCTGCACTATTTCATTTAGATGGAAAATTATTACTTGTATGTTCAGTTGCCAGTGCATGCTATACTTTTTAATCACACAGTGTATTACAAGAACGATTACAAACACAAGACGTCTGTTTTGAATGTTCTGTTTTGAACCTCAAAGAATCCTCTTACATTAAATTCTTTCCAGTTCAATCTTTCTGCTATTTCTTTAGCCAAACTCATGGAACTACACTGATGTGAATTAGGTTAACATCAGTCCAATAAGAAAATTCATGACTTGTATATATTCAATAACTCATGCATGCATGCATACATGTACATTACACAATAAAGCAAATACAGTCAACAACATCACATTTTCTTGTTGATGTTTACTTACAAGGAACTTCATAGGCCATTAAAAAGGGAATTCATAAAAAAATTATCCCCAGTACAAACAGAATGACCATTGAAACAATGCTGCAAAAATTACTTTTTCCATTCATTTTTGACATCAGAAATTTAACATGGCTCATGACCTTTCCATAACCAATTAAATTTAATAGAATACTTAAAATTCTTAAATGCTCTGTTCAAAACCTAGCTAGCTCCTTACAGATACAATATACAGAAGAAGGCTGTTCCAAACATTCAGAAACGTATGCTGCCTGCTATAGTAACTTTTTTGACCAATGTCTAAGGCAGGATTCTAAAGCACCATATAATGCATCGCAACAAGATCAGTGAGAAATTAAACCCAAGATGGCACTATGAGGTGGAAACAAAATGTTGATTATAAATAAACATATTAAACGTAGTTATTTTAGCCAATATTTGTGTTTGCTATATTTTTTGTTTATTAGAATAATCACACTGTTAGCTTAGCAACATGCTAACACCAACTGTAATGTCTCAGTTAAGTATGTAACCCTCGTTCCCTGAAGGAGGGAATGGAGACGCCACGTCGGAGACCAACGAATAGGAATCTTGCGAGCCAATCTACTTCGAGTGTACCTAAACGAGCTAATACACATTGGCATGCAATGATTGCTCCAGCTGCTCATGCCATGCAGCGCAGGTATAATCGAACCACAGGTGCTTGCATCAAATCAGTTTTTCACTAAGGAGCTGAGTAGGTTAACTGGCACCCCAGCGGGGCACAGAGGACATGGCAGTGGGACGTGGCGTCTCCATTCCCTCCTTCAGGGAACGAGGGTTACATACGTAACAAAGACGTTCCCATTCAGTCGGTCACTTCCAACGCCACGTCGGAGACCGAATAGGAATAGAAATCCCTACCAAAGTGCCATGGCCTCTGCCCCCTTCCAGTGACCTGTGTGACCCTTCTAAGCTCTCTTACCTGATGAGATGGGGCTCACACAGAGAAGTCCATCACTGAGGTTCCGCATAAAAAGGTCCTTCCTCAGAGGAATCTGCCAGGGAGGGCCTGTCGCGAGAAGCATTAGATCTGGGAACCAGGTCCGGTTGGGCCAGTACAGCACTGCCAACAGGACCTGCTTCTCGTCCTCCCTGACTTTGCACAAGGTTTGTGCAAGTAGGCTCACAGAGGAGGAGATGGCAGGTGAGTTGCTACATGCGACGTGAGTGCAGACCACCTTGTCGGTGGATGTACGCAACGGTCGCAGTGTTGTCCATATGGACCAATACATCTTTGCCATGTAGCGGCTTTTTGAGGCGGTTCAGTGCAAGACGTACTGCTAGCATTCCCATTGTACATGGCCCTCTAGCCAATGGCAGTGGCATTCGTAAATACCACAGCATGCCTGGACACCAGTTTTAGGGCACTCCGGCCCGAAGAAACGAGGGGTCTGACCACGGCTGAAGGTCTGGCGACAGGCCGGTGTGATACTCACCCAGTGAGTGCCGTGCCGCCACGCCCATCTCGGGACTCGGTCGTGAAGCCAATGCTGCAGCGGTTTCACATTAAGCAAACCAAGCAGTGTTACTGCCGTAACCATGATGCTGCCATATACCCCAGGAGCCTCTGAAAATTTTTCAGTGGGACCGCCATCCTGCCTTGAAATGTGTTCAGGCAGTTCAGCATCGACTGGACACATACAGTGAGGAAAATAAGTATTTGAATACCCTGATATTTTGCATGTTCTCCAACTTGGAAATCATGGAGGCTGTCCAAAGACACTAGAGACAAAATTGTACACCTGCACAAGGCTGGAAATAGCTATGGGGAAATTGCCAAGCAGCTTGGTGAAAAAAGGTCCACTGTTGGAGCAATCATTAGAAAATGGAAGAAGCTAAACATGACTGTCAATCTCCCTCGGACTGGGGCTCCATGCAAGATCTCACCTCGTGGGGTCTCAATTATCCTAAGAAAGGTGAGAAATCAGCCCAGAACTACACGGGAGGAGCTGGTCAATGACCTGAAAAGAGCTGAGACCACCGTTTCCAAGGTTACTGTTGGTAATACACTAAGATGTCATGGTTTGAAATCATGCATGGCACGGAAGGTTCCCCTGCTTAAACCAGCACATGTCAAGGCCCGTCTTAAGTTTGCCAATGACCATTTGGATGATCCAGAGGAGTCATGGGAGAAAGTCATGTGGTCAGATGAGACCAAAATAGAACTTTTTGGTCATAATTCCACTAAAGGTGTTTGGAGGAAGAAGAATGATGAGTACCATCCCAAGAACACCATCCCTACTGTGAAGCATGGGGGTGGTAGCATCATGCTTTGGGGGTGTTTTTCTGCACATGAGACAGGGCGACTGCACTGTATTAAGAAGAGGATGACCGGGGCCATGTATTGCGAGATTTTGGGGAACAACCTCCTTCCCTCAGTTAGAGCACTGAAGATGGGTCGAGGCTGGGTCTTCCAACATGACAATGACCCGAAGCACACAGCCAGGATAACCAAGGAGTGGCTCTGTAAGAAACATATCAAGGTTCTGGCATGGCCTAGCCAGTCTCCAGACCTAAACCTAATAGAGAATCTTTGGAGGGAGCTCAAACTCTGTGTTTCTCAGCGACAGGCCAGAAACCTGACTGATCTAGAGAAGATCTGTGTGGAGGAGTGGGCCAAAATCCCTCCTGCAGTGTGTGCAAACCTGGTGAAAAACTACAGGAAACGTTTGACCTCTGTAATTGCAAACAAAAGCTACTGTACCAAATATTAACATTGATTTTCTCAGGTGTTCAAATACTTATTTGCATCTGTATCATACAAATAAATAGTTTTCAAAAATCATACATTGTGATTTCTGGATTTTTTTATTTAGATTATGTCTCTCACAGTGGACATGCACCTACGATGACAATTTAAGACCCCTCCATGATTTCTAAGTGGGAGAACTTGCAAAATAGCAGGGTGTTCAAATACTTATTGTCCTCACTGTACCTCTGTGAGGAGTCTGTTCAACCGAATACAACTCCATACCAAGAAAAGAGATCCTCTGCATAGGGGTGAAAGCTATCTTCAGTGAACGCTGTCGATGCCCATGTCTTACGAGTGAAGTTCGCAGTCCTACTGGCGAAGGGCGCGATAGAGCCGGTCCCTCCAGCCGAAATGAAGACGTGGTTTCACAGCCCGTACTTCATTGTACCCAAGAAAAACCAGTGGGTTATGGCCAACCTTGGACCTGTGGGTTTTGATTCGGCCTTCACAAGGCACAGTTCAAGATGTTGACGCAGAAATGCATTTTTCAAATGTGCGCCCTCGTGCATTAAGAGTGCAAGGCGGAGGTGGTCTGCGCACAACCAGTTGAGGGTAGTGAGAGAGGAAAAATTGTATGCTTTCCATATTTTTGGCACCAAAGTGGTTCCATACTGCCAAGTTTTCCATGCACATCCGGGAAGGATGTTAACTCTGAAACTGATTCTGCAAAGCACACACCATTACAGTGGACTCATCATCATTACCTTCATTCCCAGAGCACAACAGCCTTCTCTCCGATACAGCGATTGACTTCTGAGCCTCAGCTGGAGCTCCGAATGAAACGCTAGGTTCCACCATAAGAAGGACCAGCAATTCCATCCAGAAGCTGCACAGCTTGCAGCGCACTAGAAGGGGAGGGGTCCTAGGGGGTTGGTACCCCTCCCTTCCTCAGGTCACCCAAGCTATTTCACCAAAGTAGACCTCTTCTGTTGGCCACCAGGGAGGGTGCTACAACGGGAAATAGGCATGGGGACAGCGCACCTAAAGCGTACCTAGCTGCAGCCCGGAAGATCGAAGGCACACAGAGAAGCGAGAGGTGATCTCCTCTGTCTCCCAGAGTGTCGAGCAGACCCGTGGCTGTGCTTTTACACACAAGCGGCGGCTGGCCAACAACAAATGGGACTCCCAGAAAAAGAAGAGTCGCAACTGGCGTGTCGACGTGGTCAACGCATACGCCCATACATGTGAAACTCGTGGCCGTCAGTGAGGACAAGAAACAACCACATCCAGAAACACACAGGTAGAATGTCATCTTTAAAAAGACGCAAGCTCTATCTGTGTAGCTCTTCTAGGGAAACTGCTCTCCGGGGTGCTGAAGCACACAGGGGTATAGTTGTGGCAACACAGACAGGGAAAATGTGCAGCCTGTCATGCGCTCTCTCTCTCTCTTTCTCTCATAAAAGGCGATATCTTACCAGCCATGAAAACGGCACTCCAACACCAAACGAGGAGAGGTCCACTCGAAGAGCATGACTCGTTATAATGTTAACAAACACTTTGTAGAAAGTGATTCCAGGACAAACCATCCACCACTCGGCTCCAAAGCAAAACGCTGATTTGATGCAAGCACCTGTGGCTCATTTATACCTGCGCTGCATGGCATGAGTAGCTGGAGCAATCATTGCATGCCAATGTGCATTGGCTCGCTTAGTTACACTCAAAGTAGATTGGCTCTCACTAGCGAGATTCCTATTCGTCATTCGTGGAAGTGACCGACTGAATGGGAACCCACCTTTAAATCGAAACACTATATAAGTTGCTGCTACTGTAGTGTTCACTTATGAGATTAAATGAGCAAAAATGGTTATGAAATAATAAATAATACTTCAGCACAACAAATTACTGACATTACTAGTTTCAAGTGGAAAGTTTGGGGTTGGTACACATTTTTGGAATGTTTTTGAAAAAGTATCTTATGCTCACCAATGCTGCATTTATGTAATCAAAAATGAATTAAAACATATTCAACAATTATTGAACAATTACAATTTCTCTTTAAATATGTAATTTATTCCTGTGATGCAAAGCTGAATTTTCAGCATCAGTCTTCAGTGTCACGTGATATTTTAGAAATTCTAATGTGTTAATTTGATACTCAATAAACATCTCTTGAATGTTGTAAAAGGTTCTGTTGCAGTTTAATATTTGTGTGGAAAACACAATGCATGATTTTTCAGGATTCTTTGATGAATCGAAAGTTCAAAAGAACAGAATTTATTTGTAATAAAACACACATCATTAAATAGATGGATGCATGTGTACCTGAGTTAAATGTGTTTAGATCTTCGTCCTCTTCATCTAAGCAGAGGACAAGCTGTTCTTCAAAGACCTGAAAAACAAGATGACAAAAACAAACTCACACACCACAATTAAACTGTTTTGAAGAACGAAAACCAGGCATAATAAGAACACGGGCAAGAACATCTGTCCATTAGCAAACAGAAAACCCCCACAAGACTAAGTGATCCATTATTGTGGTTCTGATTCCAATTGATTTATACAAAAATCACTCCACTCACACTATCCACCAGGGTTTGGTCCTCAATTATCAGTTGACTGTTCAGATCTGAGGAACAGAAACAACAATTAATTAATTTATAATTAATAATTTGTTACATTTATATATATTCTAGGCACTCAAAGTGCTTTACATAGAAGGGGGGAATCTCCTCAACCACCACCAATGTGCAGCATCCACCTGGATGATGCGATGGCAGCCATATTGTACCAGAACGCCCACCACACACCAGCTGATTGGTGGAGAGGAGACAGTGATGAAGCCAATCGTATATATAGATATATATGGGGATGATTAGGAGGCCATGATGGACAGGGGCCAAGGGGCAAATTTGCCCAGGATGCCAGCGTTACACCCCTACTCTTTATCGAAGGACATCCTGGGATTTTGAATGACCACAGAGAGTCAGGACCTCAGTTTAACGTCTCATCCGAAGGACGGCGCTTGTTACAGTATAGTGTCCCCATCACTATAGACCCTTTTACTGTTTGTACACAATGATGACGTAGCAACGTATGCGCGCGCATTTTGGCAACAAACTATGGCGAGAATCAGCAGCTTGTCAAGCTACGCGAGCGGATTAAGAAACACAGACAGAGAAAGTTATTTTAAAAAGTTGATTTTATCAAATGGTATTCAGCTACCAGATCCGTGTACTATAGTGGAGTGGATAGAAGACGTTAGCAGATGGCCAAATATACAGTGGCCGGATATATACGTATTTAGTTGAGAAACCGAACATGTACACCCGAGAGAAATTACGAGCATATAAATCACTGGATGTTTATGAATATGTTGTCTGTGGGCATGTACAGAACGTCAAATACCATGACATAGACTCGGAGTTTTGTGTGTTAAAATCAGAAATTCAGACAACGATGTATGAAGCTTGGGTTATTTACAATAACGACCCCAATAATAATAATTATTTATATATATATATATATATATATATATATATATATAGGCCCCACATATTATCTTTGTGGGATTAAACAAGAATTCACACACGCATTTACACACTCAAATAAAATCACAGGCGCAGACGTCACGGCATAAGACAGACTCAAATGTCACGTTCATTGAGAGGAATGAGTGAAGAGAAAGTCAATTGTGTATGGCGGTCCGAAGGGTTCTTTAATATGACTTTGCAACATGCACTCGTCTCAATGAACGTGTCGCCTGCGTCTGCCGAAAGTCATATTAAAGAACCCTTCGGAACGCCATAATAATCAACCAACGAGAGAACTATGTCCTCACAGCATAACGCGAGCATTTTTTATTATGTCCTCGTTCCAATCAACGCGTTTAATCGCCTGCAGCCACAGGTGCCGCCGGTTCTTCTGAAACGGCCATGATCCTGTCGGACTCCTATAAAACTTAAGCCCATTGGTGGAATATCGATTAGTGCAACCAAAAACGCAACAGCCACACATTTTGATGCTGGGAAACCGCTTTGATAAACTTTCGGAGTTGCTAACACGTTAGAACCACTGGGGAACAACACCACTTCCGTTGCCAAAATGCGCGCGCAACTATTTGATCACGTGGGCTGTAAAAGGGTCTATACTGGGGTGTTAGGACCCACACAGACCACAGGGTGAGCACCCCCTGCTGGCCTCACTAACACCTCTTCCAGCAGCAACTTAGTTTTCCCAGTTCGTCTCTCATCCAGGTACTGACCAGGCTCAGCCCTGCTCAGCTTCAGTGGGAAACCAGTGTTGGGCTACAGGGTGATATGGCTGCTCACCAATTACTAAATAAAAATGTATTTTCACTTGTACACATAGTTTCTAAACTTGAGTAAATCATAAATGGACACTATCTCAACTAATCTAAAGGAGAAAATACAAGTACAAACATGCCCTTCGGTTTGAAAACCACGGCCTTTGACACGGTCAATCATCAGATTCTTCTGTCCACCCTCTCATCACTGGGCATCACAGGGACTCCACTCCTTTGGTTTGAGTCCTATCTCACAGGTAGGTCTTTCAAGGTTGCCTGGAGAGGAGAGGAATCCCAAGCACATCCACTGATCACTGGGGTTCCCCAGGGCTCAGTGCTTGGTCCTCTCCTCTTCTCCATCTACACTACTTCATTGGGACCCATCATTCAGGCACATGGCTTCTCATACCACTGCTATGCTGATGACACTCAGCTCTACCTTTTATTTCACCCAGATGACCTCACAGTAGCTGCACGAATCTCCAGCTGTCTGGCTGACATCTCTGTATGGATGAGAAATCATCGCCTGCAGCTCAACCTGGCAACGACTGAGTTTCTCATCTTCCCCGCCAGTCCCACCATACAACATGACTTCACCATCCAGTTAGGTACATCTTTGATTTCCCCATCAAAGTCAGTCAGAAATCTTGGAGTAACATTTGATGACCAGCTGTCCTTCAGAGAACACATTTCTAAGACAGCTCGCTCCACAACATCAGGAAGATTAGACCGTTCCTAACAGAGCACACAACACAGCTTCTTGTCCAGGCCCTGGCTATTTCTAGACTTGACTACTGTAATGCGCTTCTGGTTGGACTCCCCTCTTGTGCGATCCAAACACTTCGTATGATCCAGAATGCAGCAGCACGTCTTGTCTTCAACGAGCCCAAAAGGACCCACGTCACACCTCTCTTCATCTCCCTGCACTGGCTACCACTCACTGCTCGCATCAAGTTTAAGGCGCTGATGCTTGCATACAGAGCCACCACGCGCTCTGCTCTTGCTTACTTTGACTCCATTCTACAAATCCACACCCCCACCAGAAGCCTTCGCTCAGCAAAGGACCGACGGCTTGTGGTACCATCACAGAGGGGGAAAAAATCCCTTTCCAGAACATTTTCATTCAACGTTCCCAGCTGGTGGAACGATCTTCCCAACACCATCCGAAACGCAGAATCATTGACATCATTCAAAAGTCAACTTAAAACTCAGCTCTTCCGTGAGCACTTAACCTCATAAAAAAAAAAAAAAAAAAAAAAAACTTTCCTCTTTCTCTTCCTTCTTCCCTCCCTACTCTAACCTGTACTACACTGAGCAATGTACACGGTCTCAGGATTTCAGGCTCTTATTGTGCTTCTCGACTCTTCATGACCAATCGCTTCATGTACCCCAAGTTGTAAGTCGCTTTGGATAAAAGCGTCTGCTAAATGCATAAATGAAAACCAGAGACATCTATCACCATGTGTAGCAGTGACAGGAAGTGTCTTCCCATTAAGGTCAAAAGGTCACAGAGGCTAAACCTGCTGAGTTTCCTGCTGTCAACACTGCAAGCTCTCTGTGTCTCTTTATAGCATTTACATCATGCCATTTCTTCTTCATTAGTCCAACTGTAGGCAGATTATTTAACTCGTTTTGCCCCTCCCAAACATATAGTGTCTCTGTCTCTCAGCCCACCCAGGAGGAATGTGTCTCCTCATACTGGACATGTTTGGGAAACCAGCCGGAGGTCCCTTACAAAGACTGCTCTGTGTGTGTGTGTGTGTGTGTGTGTGTGTGTGTGTGTGTGTGTGTGTGTGTGTGTGTGTGTGTGTGTGTGTGTGTGTGTGTGTGTGTGTGTGTGTGTGTGTGTGTGTGTGTGTGTGTGTGTGTGTGTGTGTGTGTGTGTACTCCTCATCCCACATTCTACCACAATGTCCTCCTGACTGAGCCAAATTCACCCAATGTACTCTAACAACCCTGCCAGACCTAACTCACAGTGACAGACAGTAAGAGAGACAGAGAAAGAGAAAGAGAGAGAGAGAACCATGTGTGGGGAGAGCTGAGGTCAAGAAGAGGGAAAGGAACGAGAGACAAACAGAAAAAGAAAAAATGGAATAACAGAAGGAGGATTGAGGGTAAGTGAGAGCCAAAAGAGAAGAAAATGTATCACATCAGCAGGATGAAAAGTGATAAGACCTTGGCAAGAGGAAAATATAGAAACTAGTCATAAAATAAACCCAAGACAGGAGGAGCAAAAAAGTGAAGAATAATAATATGAACATTATGGCCAGCTGTGATCCAGTGGAGTTTGAATTCTCACCACACGGCTTACATCTAATTTCCAGAAACCCATGAATACAGTATTGGTTGAAATCTTAGACTGTAGCTGACAATTTTAGCTTAATAATTGGACTGAGTTCATTATTGCTAACAAGGGCAACAATTTTGACAGACAGACAGTCTGTGAATTGGGGTAATTGGCTTACCTGCATCACAAACATCAGATGTGTGCACACTTCCCTCAGAAGACTCGCTCAGTCGCACCACCTATAACACATGGGTCAAATTGTGTCAGAGTTGATTCAGAATCACATTTGTGTTTGACATTAGTGGGAAGAAGGTTTGGATTAAGAGGAGAATGTGTATTTCTGATTGAAATGTTTGCATTATGAATAATTCACATAAAGAAATAGCTGTAAATTGTAATACTTATACCATAAATTCATACTTTCTTCACGATCAAATCACGATTTGAACTTGTTTTATATGGAAATCCAAAACAAAGCAACAAACATTTTGACTGAACATACATTACTATTCAAAAGTTCAGCGTCAGCAAGGATTTTTTTCAGAAAGGATGCATTAAATTGATCAAAAGTGACAGTAAAGACATTTATAATGTTATAAAAATAATCTTTTATAAATAAAAGATTTCTATTCATCAAAGGATCCTAAAAAAAAAAAACGAATCAAACTTTCCACTAAAAATATTAAGCAGCACAACTATTTTCAACATTGAGAAAAATAATGTTTTTTTGATCAGCAAATCATTATATTAGAATCGTGTGACACTGAAGACTGGAGTAATGATGCTGAAAATTCAGCTTTGCATCACAAGAATTACATATTTTAAAACACACTGCCCAGCCAAAAAAAAAGTCGCTACACCTTTTGATGGAAATAAATGTTGTGTTGTTATTTTCATTTACTGTATATGAAACGAGCAGGAAGGAAGGCGGCTGACTGTACACTGGATTTAAAAGCTGCTTACATGTACAAAAGTAACCGCGAAGACTTAAATATATATACACTGGCCCTGATAATCATATCTCTACAATGTTGCTCTGCCTCTGGTCTTGCACCACCTGCTGGTGAGGTCGACTAACAGCAGATGGAGATTATGCTCGGGAATCTACTGCTATTCCTGCAGTTCCAGGATGTGAACTGTTGAATTTTCTGTCGAATTTGAACCACTGAATTTGTGGAAGAAAATTTGTAAAGCGAAATAGAATATTATAGGTTGTATTTTTAAACAGAATTAATATTTTGGAAGTGAAATCTGAGAGGTGAATATGGATTTTTGAATTTTTAATAATGAAAATGTGTGTGAAATGTTTCAAATTGAAATAATCACATCTTAAATATACAACCATGTTGAAAAATACAATGCATTAAAATGCAAGCACAGTTAATGCAATGCATATTTTTTCCAAGTAGTTCAATTCAAAAAGCTTTTTTGTTTCAAAAACATTTGGCATTATTTTACTTCCATACAATACAGACTAAAAAAGTATATGAAAACATTTTTATTTTATAGATTGCATCGTGCAAAAAGTGCAAAGTGCATGTGAATTAAAAACAAATGAACAAGAGCAAACGTTTCAGCACATTGCTATATTCAGTGCAATAAAAAATGTTTTGATAGACTTTTTAAGTCTGTACTGAATCCAGTGTGCAGCCAGTCACCTTCCTGCTTGTTTTATAGATTCTCTTGGCTCCACACACACCTGAGAAGAAAAAAAAAGACTCTTTTTGTCAATTCAGAGCACAATAACTTTTTCAAAGTTTACATTTACAGTATATGGCTATGATGTGTCTTCCTACATGGTTTTTTAAGAAATGAAAAGCTACACACTCCATTGATTAGGGTTATAAGAACTGTTGCCAAACATATAATAATAATAAAATCAATAAACATTATAATCACTGCAATAATGAGATAATGCTTTGTACTATGTACTATGTATTTGTAAACTATGTACAATTACACATTGTTTAGAGAAACTGCACAGGTACATGATTTACAGCACTTTTAATCTCTCTGGTGATCTTGCTCTGCCTGCCAGCAGTTGTTATATGAGAAATACCAGTCTGCTGCTCAAAGCAATACCTGTAAACGATACTGTAAACTGTAATAAAAGTTTCCAAAGTTATGACTTCAGTCATTTACAGGCTCATAAAACTGTTTCACACATCATTCTCCTGTAACCGGCTCTTAGTGGTTTATTTCTAGACGGCTGATGAAAAATGGAGGGTAGAGAGAGGGGTGACAGCTGAGAGATGTGTTTCTAACTGGGCATGCAGTTACCAGCAGTATTAAAACAAGGGCCTTTTGCACCGGAAGGTACATTTTCATAGTTCCTATAACTATTGGTGGATGAACCTGCTTTTTAGCAGGTTTGCACAGCAGGAATTAGCTCCTACCTCAGAGGAGGGTCTTACCCAGCACAATAAGAACGACCAGTGAGGTAAGTGTATGTTGACTGTCTGAACGCATGCCATATGAAACACCGGCACCCACCATTGTTAAAAAGTAGTGTAAAACACAGTTTACATTAACAGAGTTACTGATGTTGTTGAATGCAATGCTCAAATGGCGTCGCCGTCGGCCGGCTTATCTCACTTCAGAGTTCATACTGGCAGTGCGAATACAACCAGTAAAATGGCCCGAGGGGAACACTTAATTCTCGGAAGACCGTCCTGGTGGTTCCTATAACACTGAGTTCACACCTACCTGGTGTGAAAGCCCCTGTACGTTCACATGGCAAGCATATTTTGAATTGTGTCATATTTTGAATTTGACACAAAAATAAAAAAAGCTGATTTTGGGGTCCAGATGGTGTAGTTACAGCATCTACCAGCAGGGGGTAACAAGTCTATGCTAGCCAGCTGAACCTTGGCCCCTTGATCTGAATGACTGGCAGATTGGTGGTAGTGTTTGTGAATCCTGTTCAAAAACATCCATCATTTTTGCAATTCTATTTTGTAATGCCGCAAGAAATACAGTTTACTTTTAACTGGTAACAAACTCATCAAAAGCAAAAAATAATCAGAAATATTTACTGTTAAACTGAGTGAAAACCATTTTTCTGTCTCTTTACACACTCCTTTTTCAGGCAGAATTTTAAATCCAAGGATTTCAGAGAGCACAATTATCAGTAAAAAACAACAACCATATAGTTTAGACCAGTGGTTCTCAAACTTTTTATACCAAGTACCACCTCAGAACATATTTGGCTCTCCAAGTACCACCGTAATGACCAACATTAAAATACAGTAGCGTAGTAGGCCTAACTATTCAGCTACAGCTCCCTACAGTTCAAAAACGAGGCTGTTTATTCCTAATAAGAATATTTATTGTTGTCAGCCACTTTAACATTGTAAATACACTGTGCTTACATACAGTTAAATAAAATAATAAAATAATGATTAAATTAAAATGTGTTGTAAAGTTAAATTAAAACTGTACTGTACTTAAATGTAAAAAAAAAAAAAAAAACTTTACTCAATGAAAGATTAAATTAAAATGTATGTGTTTTAACATTCATTTATTTAGTGAGTACCACTAGAGGCAGCCTGAGTACCACTAGCCTTTGAGAACCACTGGTTTAGACAAATATTAGTTAAAATAGTCATCTGTTCCTGTCTGTTGTTTGTGTTGCCTGTCTTTTCTAAAGCCTTCCTTTTACAAACAATAACCATGCACTTTCCACATTCTTTAGATAGCTCCACAAGAAAAGACAGGAAACAATAAAAGATTTTCCCTGAAAGTTGTGTACGTGGGCATGCAGGCACATATGGAAATGCAGACTCACCTGTGCGAGTGTATCCTGCTCTTTGCTCTTCTCTCTGTACAGCTGGATGCTGCTTTGTGCATCTATCTGTGTGCCGTGTTTGACCGTCAGGCTAATAGATTTAGTGACGGGACAGATACGGAGCTGGTGAGAGCCGTCAGTCCATAACTGACACATCCACACTGGCCTCCATGCACTGCTACTCGAGGAACTGATCACAACACAGTCACAGGACACATTAAACTCAGCCCACACTGTACACTGGATCAATGACTGAAGTGACACATCAGTGATTAATGGCTATTTTTAAGATGTAGTCTAATTATAGTATATTGTGTCAGGCTGGACGGAGTGACTCACTCTGTTAGCGTGCTGATGAGAGCTGGGTCTCCATGCTTTTGAGCCAATGTGAGAGGAATCTGCCCTTCGTCGTCAGCTATGGAAACCATCCTCTGACCTTCAGACTCCTGGAGGAGGAAGTGACTGAGGTGGGGGAACCCCAAACGTACGGCCACATGTAGAGGCGTTTGCCTGGGAAGAGGATCTGAAAGAAACGATAAGAGATCAGACTTCGACAATCATTTACGGCTTTATGAATTGGATGATTTTTTTTTTTTTTAAATAAAATAAAATTTCATAATTTTTTTTGTAACAAATAACACTAACCCTGATTTTTTCCAAGTAAGAAACACTTGTTATTTAGAGTTATTCAAAAGTTATTTTTCTATTTATTTGATTTTCCCATGTTGGAAGAAATAAGCTATTTATAAGTGTGGTGAGCAGCGAGGCAGAGGGACCGTGAGGGCGGGACGAGGCGGCGCTCATCAGAGAGGATGAGCGTCAGCTGCGAGCCGCAGCGATCTCGGCCCTCGCGGAGGAGTGAGGGAGTATAAAGGAGGAGCGACGACAGTGAGGGACGAGAGAGGACCAGGCCTGGATTTTGTGTTTTTTTTTTTTTTACGTTTTGTTATGTGTCCGCTGCAGTCATCCGTGAGGGGCTGCAGATTTTTATTTTCATTTTGTGTTTGTTTGTGTGTAGGCGGCAGTCGACCGCGAGGGGCTGACGCCGCCATTTTATTTTGTGTTTATTTTTGGTTAAAGTTTTTGAACGTTCTCCTGTTCCCGCCTCCTTCTTCCCGTACAAACAAGCTTTACTACAATAAGGTTCACAAGCATTAAAGGAGTTGTAGTCCGTATGTGCATGATACAATTTGTAGAGAGTGCATTGCATGCTTTTCAGTGATGCATGAGTCTCTTTCATTCTACCCTCAGATTTAGTCCATTGTATAGTTTTCACTATGCTAGTATGACTGCGTCCCAAAACCCTGAACAGCTGTGGTTCTTAACCTGTTTGATTTGATGTCCCCCCTGCCACAACTGCAATAATTTTCCTCCTCAATAATAGGAGTGGGACAAAATATCAATAGGGCAGTATATCGTTGTCCTTCTCTGTGCGATACAAGAATCAATACACTGGTGCCAAATATCGATATTTTAATAACAAAATATAGCCTGGATGCCAGCCAAACTTAGCCCTGCCCACAACATTTGAGGTCGGGAAGTTCGATCTGACTGGACTTGATCCGTTGTGGAGCAACTATGCTCAAACCAGAGCTGTTTGGACCAATCAAATTGTCAGGGCGGGCTTTATACGATGATGGACAGTAACGTAATCCTCTACGTCACCAAAGAGTGCTTGGGCTGAATTCGTTTGAATCTGAGTATGACAACGTCAGGCTAAAGTAAGTTTAGTGTATCCTTAAATTATTTTTACAACACCTGCAAAAATTGTTTACACTCATCTTCTTCTTCTACTTCTTCCAACATCTGTGTGCAGTTGAGTTCTGTTGACAACTATGTGTTTTTTTATCTTATTTGTATTAAACATTACAAAACATCACAGTTTAAAAGCAATACAGATAGACATGTAAACAACAACTATGCATTCTTTTTTAACTAATCTTTAATATGACTCGGGAACAACGAGTTGTCTTAGAGAGCGATTTGTTCATTTTGTGTTGACCACGCATGCACTACATGCCATGATTAAATGTGAAGTGACAAAAAGAAAGAACGACTCGGATTCAGAACTGAGGTGAACTAAGAGACTGCACAGCCTGAAGACCCAGCTAAGCAATTAATGAATAATTTATTTCTTAAAGTCTGGCCTTGGCTGCATTAGCTTATAATTGATCAACGTTTGCATAAATACTAGATGTGTTGGGGAATTTAACGTGATATTTTAATTATATTCTGCTGAAATGAATGAAATGACTTGAAAAAAGATTTGTTCATTTTGCTGAACGTGATTCAAAGAACCGAGTTCGTAAAATGACCTGAACTTCCCACTACTACTATGCGTCACTCAATATACACTCACCTAAAGGATTATTAGGAACACCTGTTCAATTTCTCATTAATGCAATTATCTAATCAACCAATCACATGGCAGTTGCTTCAATGCATTTAGGGGTGTGGTCCTGGTCAAGACAATCTCCTGAACTCCAAACTGAATGTCAGAATGGGAAAGAAAGGTGATTTGAGCGTGTCATGGTTGTTGGTGCCAGACGGGCCGGTCTGAGTATTTCACAATCTGCTCAGTTACTGGGATTTTCATGCACAACCATTTCTAGGGTTTACAAAGAATGGTGTGAAAAGGGAAAAACATCCAGTATGCGGCAGTCCTGTGAGCGAAAATGCCTTGTTGATGCCAGAGGTCAGAGGAGAATGGGCCGACTGATTCAAGCTGATAGAAGAACTTTGAAGAACTTTGACTGAAATAAACCCTCGTTACAACCGAGGTATGCAGCAAAGCATTTGTGAAGCCACAACATGCACAACCTTGAGGCGGATGGGCTACAACAGCAGAAGACTCCACCGGGTACCACTCATCTCCACTACATATAGGAAAAAGAGGCTACAATTTGCACAAGCTCACTAAAATTGGACAGTTGAAGACTGGAAAAATGTTGCCTGGTCTGATGAGTCTCGATTTCTGTTGAGACATTCAGACGGTAGAGTCAGAATTTGGCGTAAACAGAATGAGAACATGGATCCATCATGCCTTGTTACCACTGTGCAGACTGGTGGTGGTGGTGTAATGGTGTGAGGGATGTTTTCTTGGCACACTTTAGGCCCTTAGTGCCAATTGGGCATCGTTTAAATGCCACGGCCTACCTGAGCATTGTTTCTGACAATGTTCATCCCTTTATGACCACCATGTACCCATCCTCTGGTGGCTACTTCCAGCAGGATAATGCACCATGTCACAAAGCTCCAATCATTTCAAATTGGTTTCTTGAACATGACAATGAGTTCACTGTACTAAAATGGCCCCTACAGTCACCAGATCTCAACCCAATAGAGCATCTTTGGGATGTGGTGGAACGGGAGCTTCATGCCATGGATGTGCATCCCACAAATCTCCATCAACTGCAAGATGCTATCCTATCAATATGGGCCAACATTTCTAAAGAATGCTTTCAGCACCTTGTTGAATCAATGCCACATAGAATTAAGGCAGTTCTGAAGGCGAAAGGGGGTCAAACACAGTATTAGTATGGTGTTCCTAATAATCCGTTAGGTGAGTGTACATCACTTACTCCGTTTCTCTGATTGGTTGTAGGTCTATCCAATTCACCCTTCGCCGCAAGTTTGATTGACAGGCGATCTGACCAATCACATCGCCGAATCTGCTGTTTTGTCCGACAAAGCAGTCAGGAGAGTTATAGCAGATTAACGTTGGTGGACTTGAACTTGAAAAACGGTGTTTACACGTTTAGTGTTCATTCATGTTTATTTTGTGCTTATCAATGAATTACAAGGAAGAGATAATCGGTTCACGAGCAGCTTTAACTTAGGTGCTACAGCGATCACGACACATTAAAGAGCCACAAAACGGTGTTTATTGTTTAAATTTCTTTAAATAAATTACAATTTCAAAGTTGAGACTTTGTTTCATATCAAAAGTAACTTGCTCTGTCCTGTCTGTCGGTGATGTTGTCAGTGTCCTCTTTGCTCCGAGATGCATTTTTCCCATGTGTGTGGCGTGAGAGCGCCATGGCTTGTCGGACATGGCAACAGTAACTAAAGCTTTTGCAAACGGTCAATTGAGTGCAGAGGCTTTTTGGTTGAGACACGCCCCATAATCACAGCCCAATGGAGCAGTATCAGACTGAGTATGACAACATCAGGCTAAATAAAATAAGGCACCCTAAATAGATTTTCCTGCTCCCAGCGTGACTACTTCATGGCTCCTCGAGGTGGCGCTCTACACATGAATTAGGGAAACGTGAACATAAGTTAACTAGCCTGTAATGTTGCTGCTTGAGCATAAACAGTGTCTGCAAAGTTACAGCGCTGAAAGTTCAATGCAAACGGAGATATTGTCTTTTAAAGTTATGGCAGTTTATTGCCTACAAAAACTGTCGGTTTGGACTACAACAAGCTTCTTCCCGGGTTGGTGACATCATAAACCCTTGCTATTAACATAAACACTGCCCCCGCGAACACGCAACAAAGTGGGCGAGGCCACGTCGCAGTCATTACGAAAGAGAGAGAGCTGTCGCAGAACTACAAACTACATTTGGCCATCTAGCCAATCTAAGACCATTGCGTTTTTCGGAGGCATGGGCTTCACAGAAGCAGGAAGCAAACAAGCTGTTCAAAGGATAGCGGAGACAGCGGTGTGGAATAAAGGTAAAATATAAGAAATATATGGCGTTTTTTTTTTTTTAAGTATTAAGACATGTTATACTGCGCCCCATAAACACAACCAAGCCTAGAAAAAAAAACACGGAACCACCCCTTTAAGTCCAAATTCTGGAAAGCCTGCACTTTGTAAGATTTTTGCAGTAAAATATCCAAAAACCACTAGGCCAGTGTTATACATTTTGTTCAGTTGAGTACTTAGAATATTCCAAATGTTTCCAACTATTTGTAAACCGTGAGAAAATGCTATTTTAGCACCGGGACGTGTGAGCTATGCATTTGAGGGAGTCGCCTGTCGATTGCGTCATATCTGCGTTACCCTCGGTTTCCGGTTTTATTTAGCAGAAACGCTTTAATCTCACTGCAGTGTAAACAAGTGTCATAGCAGCCACCGAGCGAACATCATAACTTCCTTTTCAACACACTCAGATATATCTAATACGATAAACAGAGTTGCGTTACCTCATACTCAGGACTGGAAAAGAGGAAGTGGCGCCGGCGACCGTGTCATAATAAAAGTCCCGCCGGTGACTATGCCATAATGCCTATCCCGCTCTTCAATCGCTCCTGTGGCCTTGCTCAGCTCCACAACACTCGGTCCTGCTCTGCTTCATACTACAGTAATGTTAATCGCATCCATGAACATGATTTCTGCCCGTGTCCTATCCTGACTCTTTTCCACCGGCTGTGAGGTAAAGACCACGTCCCAAGATTCTGTCTCAAACGTGGCGTCATCAAACTACGCCTTTGTTTTGAACAGGCGACCTCTAGTGGACGGAAAAGTTCCATAGTGTAGCTTTAACCTTTTCAAAGGAATTTTGCTTTCATTGTAAGACATTATGCATCATTATAGGATTGTCTAGTAATATATTAAAGGGTTAGTTCACCCAAAAATGAAAATTCTGTCATTAATTACTTACCCTCATGTCGTTTGACACCCGTAAGACTTCAGAGGTTTGGATCGCCAAAGTCACGTGATGTCAGCAGTTTTGTGGTTTGACACACAATCCGAATCATGATTCGACTCGCTGATTCATAACGCTTCAAAGCTTCATGATGCAGTGTTTTGAAATCGGTCATCCCTATATAAGTCGTTATTTCTGGAGTTTTTTGTGCACAAAAACTTCTCTCGTCACTTCATAAAGTTATTGTAGAACCACTGTAGTGAGATGGACTTTGTAACGACGTCTTTAGTACATTTTATGGGTCTTGAGAGTGTACAGTGCATTGTGCCAATGGAGGCCTTTCTGAGCCATTGGATTTCAACTAAAATATCTTCATTTGTGTTCCGAAGATGAACGGAGGTCTTACGGGTGTCGAACGACATGAGGGTAAGTAATTAATGACAGTTTTCATTTTTGGGTGAACTAACCCTTTAATTATTGCAGAATTGCTGTATCATGATATTATTGGTATCGTGAGCCATGTATCGTATCGTGAGGTACCCTGTAATTCCCACGCCTACTCAAGAAATATCGTTTTTATTGAAAAATACACAGTACATTATCACTGACAAATTTCAATTATTTGTATGTTTGACACTAATTTGAATTACTACAGGTTAAACCTAGTTCTAAAAGAAAGCCTTTTGCATTTCTAGAATTAAAAAAAAAAAATACTTCACCTATGAATTCCTGGTATATGCTCCCAGATAGAAGTTTTGTCAAAATGTAGCCTAATTTTGGGGACATTTGTTTTACAATTATAATAAATAAGTAACCCAGTTGGCAGATTAGTGTAAAAGTACTGAAATAATGCATTTAAATTAGCACTCAGATACACACCAGATGTTAGTGTACATCTGTACTCACTTAGATAGTTCTGATATTTCTGCTGTGATTATGACAAAGCTTCTTGTTTTCAATCATCCTTTTTTAAACATATATAACTGTGTTAAAAATGATAAGCTAACATAACCACAATTAATTTTATGATTCCATAAGTTATGTTCTGTATGGCAGAATGATATGTTCTTCAATAAAAACAAGTTATAGAGGAAATTCAGTTTACATCTTGATTTTATGTTTATTTCTAGCATTTTAATTTAGACTAAAGTTAGAATATGTTCATATATTAATAATAATTGATTAACTTCAATAATTTTCTCATCCTGAGGTCCAGTTGTAAGTTTGCTGAGGCCCCCTGGTTGAGAACCACTGGTCTAAGAAATAATAGGGCATAATACCCTGGTGGAATCTCACATCTAGTCATAAACATGTGGTAGGGTGACACGCATATGGCAAGCACTTTGCACATGGTCTCTGCAATATATAAGAAAGACACAGCCCAAGGGCTGAAAATGATACACGGTGTCGTCCAATCAGCTTGCTGGATGATTTAAGGGAAAAAAATACACAAATTAAATTATTTAATCTAAACCAGCCCTCAAACTACAGTATGAGTGTGTGCCACAAATATTTAAGGGTTAAATGTAAAGATCCGAGTCAAAACCTGCTCATCAGGTTATCAAAACAAACACAAATTCAGAATGATTTCCACCATGACTCACTATAAGCAATCTTCATTTATAAAAACCAGGAGGTTCAGGATACAAAGAATCAAGTGCATAAAGCCTTATAGGTGTGGGAGTATTTTCTTTGTGCTGGTTCAGTGGAACCGAGGACAAGTTACTGGGTGTTGACAGACAAACTAAAGAGGGGACTCTAAACCGGACTGGTGTGTTTGTAAAACACAGCGCACACACTCACTTGCTATCTAAGTGAGGACATTCCATAGGCGTAATGGTTTTTATACTGTACAAACTGTACATTCTATCCCCCTACACTACCCTACCCCTAAACCTACCCATCACAGGAAACATTCTGCATTTTACATTTTTAATAAAACATTGTTTAGTATGTTTTTAAAGCTATTTTAAATATGAGGACATATGAAATGTCCTCATATTTCATGTCTACATCGTAATATCAGTGTAATACCCGTGTCATTATACAAATTTGTGTCCTCATAAATCACAAAAACAAACACACACACAAACACAGTGTAATTGATTGAACGATTGTCTACGATTCTGCGCTCATATTGACGGTGGTAGCCGAACCACTGTTCAAAGAGAAGTGTCAGTGAGCAACATTGTGGCAACATTTCCACAAAATGACACTGCTCTTGGTTTACAATTTCTGCAAGTACATCACTTATATATTTTGCAAGAAGTTGTTTGTTAGAGATAAAGGATTGCTGTTGTTTGATTAGCTTTGTTGGTGAAATGTGAAGTGAATCTTGCTTAAACTGTTTATCTCAGTAAGCTGCCAACAACAATCCCAGGGGAATGCGATCAATTTAAAGGATTAAATAAACATATTCATATCCAGTATGGAAATGTCCAGGTTGTTTTGATACATTCAAAACAGTATGCTTGTGAGATAAATTGCTGTTGCTTTCCCTGAAAGTAGCAAGAATGTTGCTAAAGAGTGCAGTCTTTAATTGAAGCTGACACACCATAGCAATGAAATGAACTCTAATTCAGCTGTGTAATTTACCGCAAACAATCGCTAGTGTTATATAAGGGGCCCCATGCGCACTACAGACATTCTTTAAATCTTTCTCACTTCTCACTGTTCAAGAAAAAAGTTAATGTTCCATGATGGAATGGGCACATTATCCATTCTCACTCCAATAGAGTTTCGGACCATTACAACAACTACACTGAAAAAGTAAAAAAATCTAATAAAAACAATGTATTTATATATTATACAACAAAGCTATGCTTAACCTGTGCTCTGAAATGTGTCCAGGAAGACTAGTCATGTTCACTATTTAAGTTTATATCACTGTATGTTTATATTGGCTGACTGTCACATGAGAAGCATGCTCCTAATATTCATGCTCCTGATAAACTGCTCTGAAGCAATGGAGTTTCCTCAAACTGGAAATCCCCAATGTTTAATCATTAAGCATGCTGATGACAAGGTCAGTGATTATATTATATTATATTATATTATATTATATTATATTATATTATATTATATTATATTATATTATATTATATTATATTATATTATATTATATTATATTATATTATATTATATTATATTGCATTATGCACAGATTCATAGTAGTGTACATTGGTCCAGGAACTTAAATCCGCTCACCTTGATGGGTCTAGCTTCTAAGTGAATACAAAACACTATTACTTAGAGTTACTCAGTTGTAACTAAAGGGCTGTTGAATTTAACCCTATGTTCCACTAACGAACCATAATAAACACTGTGCAGAGCTCTCTATATCCTGTTTAAAGCAAAAGTGAGTTACAAATTAATGGATATTGCAACCCATTCAAGCATTATCTTAAACAGCAATGGCACATCGGTAAAGATCACAAGAGGCTCTAAACAGTTCAGAAAGGTGATTATGTTTCCAAAACACAAATCACATGAATATAATCACAGTCTGGGTATGGTGATTTGAAGTGCTCTTTTTGAGCCCTTTTCTTTCTGAGAGCTAATTTGTTTGAAGACTTTGCAAAATCTATTCGTACATAACAATGAGAATGTAGTGTAGACAGGAATAAAATAAAGGTTAGCAGTTCTTAAAGTGATAAGAATGACACAGTGACTGACCTTGCTTCTCCTGTCCAGCTTGGCTGTCCCATCTCAGAAAGTGCAAGTTAGCCAAGGCCTGTGTGATTTTTTCATCAGCAGCACGGTGTTGTCCCAGTGCGCATCTCTGCTCTGGATTAGACTCTGGTGTTCCTAAAGCTCTGCTCTGGCTGAAAATCCACTGCTCACAAACATTGTGCCCTTGTTCTGTCTCTGCTAGGCTTTCCGATGGAAATAATTCCTTTGAGTCACAAATCCCATCTGTCCCATGCTGGCCAATCTGTTCCAAATGGTTCATCTCAGATGAAATAATTTTCTCTAGGCAGAATTTCCTTAGGATATCCTGATGGCTGCTGGATGTCAAGGGTCCAAAGTTTATCAGCTGCTCCGCCACCTCTTGTGCCTCATCCTGTATGTATTCCAGAGAGAGCTCTCCTGAACAGCAGAGGGGCCTGATGGGGCTTTCGCTGTTCCTTGTGAAGCAGTAGACCTCCACAGATACCTTCTCTGGAACATTGTGACCTTGATGGAGAAAATTTGAGACCGGTTAAGTGAGACAACTCATAAACTACACATTCATGTTTATTTGGAGGTGCATTATAATAAATAGTAAAGACTATACAAATAAGGAAAGTCCTTTCTGTGGACTTTAAAAGCAAAATGGCTAGTGTAATATTTTTACATCACAGTATTGTCTTGTTCAGGTCACATTGCAAAACACAAAAACAGGATGCTATCAACACTGGAAATTTATATTATAGGAAGAAATCAGCCACTGGCTCATTCTTAATTTCACTGAAACTCATAACCATCAAGTAACTTAAAGGGATAGTTCACCCAAAAATGTAAATTCTGTGATCATTTACTCACCCTCAAGTTGCTCCAAGAGATCATATATTTCTATTTCATTATGTTTAAAGACTCAACTGTTTCTTTCAGATACATGTTGCCTTCTAACTATTTGTTTCCATAGAAACAAATGAATTCCATAGAAAACAACTTCTTAACACCTCACCATATACAAACAGGCACGCCAGTGATATCCTGGTTCCCTTTCAGTCGGTCACGTTCGACGTACGTCGGAACTGACCGACGAATTGGGATCTGATTTCAGAGACCAATCTACTTCGAGTGTTTTAAAACGAGCCAATGAAGATTGGCATGCGATTCACGCATTCCACGCTCCGCCCCGCAGCGCGGGTATAAATAAGGAAGTGGAATGCATGATCATTGCTTTCTACTTCGGAGCCGAACAGTGAATGTTTCCTGTTTCCTACGAAGAGTGTTTGGCACGTCTCAGCGAGTGGCTGCTTCAATGGACATCAAAGTGTTGGTTCGCTGGGCGTTTCCGTTTTGAGTGCACACACAGGCTTGCACTATTGTACTGTGTGGTGCCGCGGTCATCTCCCTGAGTGCTTCAGCACATAAAAGAGCAGTTTCCTTTCTAAAAGAGCAACAAGGTTTGACCCTGCGTCTTTTTCAAGATGTCATTCAAACCGTGTGTTTCTGGATGCGGTTGTTTCCTGTCCTCATTTGACGGCCACGATCTCTCTCACATTTAAACATGTGAAATTGCGTTCGTGGGTGATCCATGCTCTCTCAGGGGAGCATGGTCACGTCGACACGCTGTTCATCTCAAGCCTTTCTCGTAAGGGCTTGAGCGTTCAGCGCGCCGTGTGCCGTCGGGCGCCAGCTGACAGCCTAGTTTATTTTCTTGCAAAAGCCAGAGAAGTGCTACTTCGGCTAATAAGCCTTGGTGACCTGAGGATTACAGTGGTGCTTCCCCACCGGGTACGTCTCCGTGGGCCCCCACTCCTCTATCGCATCACAAGCATGCTGAGACTGTGTTTGTGGGTGGTTCATGTTCTCTCGAGGACATGACCACGTCGGTGCGGTGTTCGTCTTGCCTTTTCATAGGGCTTGAGCGTTCAGCGCACCGTGTTTGACGGCCACGTTCACTGTCTCACATGCCTGCTGGCAGCCTACAGATGGGATTGCTGGTCCTTTTAAAACAAGGGGACCTAGGATTTCATTTGGGGCTCTGGCAGAGGACAGATGTCAATTGCTGCATCGGAGAGAGGGCTGTTATGCGCTGGAAATGATGAGGCTGAGTTCCCACTATAATAGTGTGTGTGCTCTTGCTGAATCAGATTCAGAGTTGACAGCCATGCTTTCCCGGGTGGCTAAGGCGTAATGCAACGCGTAAAATCGCCTTGCCTACCCCCGTGCCCTTTTCCCCGGATGGGCATTGGAAAAATTAGCAGTTGGAACTATTTGGTGTCAAAATATGGAACACCAAAAGGGCCAAAATCTGTATAAATATTTCCCTCTCTCACTACCCTCTGTCCTGCATGCACGAGGGTAGTCCCGATCATAACCCAGGGGTTATGCAGGTTATGTGCGTTCCCTGGGTCAGGCGATGTCCACACTAGTGGTCCAGGAACCCGTGAGTCCGACTAAGTTTGGTTCCTCAACACCCCTGTCTGTCAGGCTGGCCCCTTCGGCGACGCCGTCGAGAACTCTGCCCAGCAGTTCTCGATGGCCCAAAAGCAGACAGAGGCGGTTTTAAAAAACAAAAAAAAACAACAAAAAAAAACATCATAATTCGAAAGGGCGCCTCTACCTGCTTGTCGCCGAGGGCACCCCCCCTGCGTCCGCCTCCCCCCCTGCGAAATCCAGGCAGCGGGGTGCCGGACGTAAGGGAGGCGCCCAACCCGCTCAGGGCTTTGCTAGTCTACAAGCAATCGTAAGGGCAAGCGGCCCTGAGGCGGGCAGCCCAGGGAGAACAGGAGCTGCTCTGAGGGAGTGGGTGTCCGCACCCCTCCCCCACCCCCCGGAGGAGGACCAGGGGGCCCCGACTGGTGTCATACTCTGCCGCTGGCTCTCCGGAGAGCCAGCGGTACCCACATTTCAGAGCAGTTTCCTCTCTCCCTGGGCCCCAAGAGGGCCAGGTTGGCAGTGTGCGACGCCTCCGGGCCTCTCACTCCTTTCCTCCCCTCCCCCCGCCACGGGGCAGCAGTGTGGGCACCGAGAACGCCCCCGGGCCTTCTCACCCACACTCTGTCCCACCCTGGAATACTCAGACAACACTCCGGGCCGCCTCCGGGCCTCCCGAGTCGGGTCTGTCTATTCCACCTCGCTGCCCCACCCCGGGTACGTCTGTGGTGCCGTTGGTCCCGCTTGTGCGGTCTCTGGGGGCTTGGCTACAGCTCCCCAGACCGTCTCGCTGGCTCATCCGTACCATCAGACTCGGCTACGCGATTCAGTTCGCTCACCGGCCTCCCAAGTACAAGGGCATCCTCTTAACCTCCGTGCGAAGCAGCGATGCTCAGGTCTTGCGGTCAGAGATCGATGTCCTACTGGCGAAGGACGCGGTCGAGCCGGTTCTTCCAGCCGATATGAAGATGGGGCTCTACAGCCCCTACTTCATTGTACCCAAGAAAGGTGGTGGGTTACAGCCAATCTTGGACCTGCGTATCCTGAATCGGGCCCTGCACAAGCTCCCGTTCCAGATGCTAACGCAGAAACGCATTTTCAAATGCATCCGTCCCCAAGATTGGTTTGCAGCGATCGACCTGAAGGATGCGTACTTTCATGTCTCTATCCTTCCTCGACACAGACCGTTCCTACGATTTGTGTTCGAGGGGAAGGCATATCAGTACAAGTCCTGCCCTTCGGGCTGTCCCTGTCGCCTCGCGTCTTCACGAAAGTCGCAGAGGCAGCCATTGTTTCCGCTCCGAGAACGCGTCGTTCGCTTCCTCAACTTTCTCCCCCAAGTCTCGGGAGCAGTTGTGCGAACACAGGGACATGGTGCTCAGTCACCTCAGCCTGTTGGGCCTTCGGGTCAACTGAGAGAAGAGCAAACTCTGTCCCACACAGAGGATCTCTTATCTCGGTATGGAGCGGATTCGGCCAGCCAGACTGTGCGCCTTATGGAAGAGCGGGTCCAGTCGGTGTTGAACTGCTTGAATTCGTTCAAGAGCATATGAGGCCACTTCAACACTGGCTCCATGGCTGAGTCCCGAGGTGGGCGTGGCAAAGTGGCCAGTACCGGGTCCAGTGACTCCTTACTGCCACCAAACCTTCAGCCCGTGGACCGACACTTCGTTTCTCCGGGCCGGTGTGCCCTTAGAACAAGTGTCCAGGCATGCTGTGCTCTTCACGGATGCCTCCTCCACGGGCTGGGGGGGCCACGTACAACGGACATGCAGTTTCAGGTCTGTGGACGGGACCTCAATTGCATTGGCATATCAATTGCCTTGACTTTCGGTCAACGAATCGTGCCTAGAATTCGGGCCGGACAACTCTCACGTTGTCCTGAGACTAGGGATGGGCGATATCTTATCGTTTGCGATATACCGGTAAAAATTCTCCCCACGATAAGAATTTGTCTTCCCGCGATAATAACGATAAAGCCTAGTTGATAGCGCGACCCATCCGCACCGTGCCACCGCTGGCCGTCTCTTGATGCTTAAAGCGTTTACTTTATGATGGCCTCGGTGGCTGTGTTCGTCAATTTGTATAGCTGAACGGGGGTTGGAGAGAGAATTTTCTTGTAGTGCCCTCGCAGCACTCGGTGCCCTAAGAGGCGCGCAATGGGACCGGCGGCACTGAATCCGCATCTCACGTGCAGAGCGAAAACAACCATGGCGGAAGCTGCGGAAGAGTTCATAGCTAAACGAGGGGCTACCTGAGGGCAATCTGAACCTGTACAGATGTATTTTCACTCGCTGAGCACTTAGAGCGAATATCTTAAGCGCTCAGTCCTTCTCAATCGATCGGTAAAGCATACTATTTCAGTTGATCTCAATGAATGCGCAGTGTATTTGACGCACAGTAAACACTAGTGTGAGGCGCGCGACTGAGAGCGCTCAGTGTTTCACACACACTCAAAGAGAGAGCGAGAGAGTCTTATACCACGCAGAATTGATGTGCTACATGTAAACAATATCCTGTGTTGTATTTTCCTGTAAAATAATGGCGTTTATTTGGAATTATTCAGCCTTTCATGAACAGGAACAAACGAATGCACAAACGGGAATCTCATTGGCTGGCATGCACCTATTACTGTGCCTGTTTTGATTTCAGCAAATCAGTTTGAATGAGCGCTGACAACATGATTAATATTCATGAACCCAGAAGCTCATTATTCCTTAGTCCAGTTTATTTTTATCAGTAGAAGAATTCGTGGTATTATCTTATCAACTCAAATGACTGAAGTTCTATCATCAAATCATTATTTTCAACTTTTTTGTAATCTGAAGACATTTTTGGGATAATTACTTTTGCTGTTTCTGCTATTTTTACCACTGTTTGCACCATGAGTGTATGAATAAATACAGAATCGGTTTACATGTAAAACTTGTCATTGATTTGAATTATTATTGTTTGTATTGTGTGATGTTTTTTAGCACAGTTGCACTATTTAAACATTACCTGCACTTTTACAGAAGACAATTATATCTGCAACTTTTCCATTTCTGAAAAGGCTGGTGTGGAATTTTATATAAAAAAAATAATTAATTATATATATATATATATATATATATATATTTTATTTTTATTTTTTTTAATGTATTATAGGAGCCTATTTGATGACATGTACGTTTTACTTTAGATGATTGTTTGTTTTTCTGAAACTCGCAAGAATGCATGCAGCTTTCACTTGTATCCAAAAACATGGGGAATGATACTACATTTATCGTCATTGATATCGTTATCGCAATAAATACTAGAAAATATCGGGATACATTTTTAAGTCCATATCGCCCATCCCTACCTGAGACCCCGGCCTGGATACGTGCCCAAGGTTCCTACCACTCCCTTCCGGGACCAGGTAGTGAACCTGCAAGCGCTGCCTTCGGAGAAGGCAGACCCAGCCCTGGCTTTATGTCCTGTCCGCGCTCTTCGTGCTTACGTTGACCGGACTCAAAGCTTTCGGACCTCAGAGCAACTCTTCGTCTGTTACGGAGGCCAGCAGAAGGGAAAGGCTGTCTCCAAGCAGAGGTTAGCCCACTGGATAGTGGCTGCTATCGTCTTGGCTTACCAGCACCAAGACGTGCCTTGCCCGTTCGGGTTGCGAGCACACTCAACAAGGAGTGTTGCTTCCTCCTGGGCACTGGCTTAAGCCGCCTCGCTGACAGATTGTAGAGCTGCGGGCTGGGCGACACCTAACACGTTCGCTAGATTGTATAGCCTCCGTGTAGAGCCGGTATCTTCCCGCATCCTCGCCCCTAGGGGCCAGTAGCGCTAAGTGCCCGTTCTAAGTGTCGGCTTGCAACGCCACTCCCGCCCTCTGGGCCAGATACGTGCGTCTATTTTCTCCATTTGTGTTCCCCGGAAACGGCTAACCCTGTCGAGTTCCTCCGTCACCCCTGCGGTGCCAGACGTTGCGGCCGTCTGACGCCAGGCCTGCACCTGTATGCTTTTGTAACGTGTGTGTAGGCTGGGTTCCATATGTAGCGGTTCCCTCACAGCAACCCCATATGTGTATTCTTCCACGGTACCTGCTACCCTACTTGGCTAGCCCCGTGTCTTTCCCTTGACAGAGCCCGCTCTGTTGTCTCTGGGGGTGTTCTTTCCCCCCTGGAACCAGGCTGGAACCACCCCAGAGACTGCCATATGTTTCACTACCCTGTTTGTTTAGTCCTTATACCTAGGTTAGCGTGTATTCCGCCACCAATCCTTCCACTGAAGGACGTGGCTCCGCAGCGTACCATCTCCCGAGACGGGCACGCTTTCCCAGCATTATCCAATAGTCACACTGGGTGGGTCTTGCAGAAACAGCAGTGACTGACCTCCCTGCTTGGAGCCCTGACTTCCATACCATCTAATATGGTCCAGTGCACTCAAGCAGGACGCTGGAAGGGCCAGCGCCCTGGCGTTTTGGTAGAGATCCCAATTCGTCGGTCAGTTCCGACGTACGTCAAACGTGACCGACTGAAAGGGAACGTCTCGGTTACGTATGTAACCCTCGTTCCCTGAGGGAGGGAACAGAGACGTACGTCCCGTCGCCAGGTGCTGTGCTTCCGCTGGGAGGCGGAGTCACGAGTTCGGCTCCTCAGCAGAGAAAAGCAATGATCATGCATTCCACTTCCTTATTTATACCCGCGCTGCGGGGCGGAGCGTGGAATGCATGAATCGCATGCTAATCTTCATTGGCTCGTTTTAAAACACTCGAAGTAGATTGGTCTCTGAAATCAGATCCCAATTTGTCGGTCAGTTCCGACGTACGTCTCCATTCCCTCCCTCAGGGAACGAGGGTTACATACGTAACCGAGACGTTTCCATGTCAACAGGAAATCCCTTTACAGTCTTTCACCCCAAGGACGATAACCATAATCATGACAATAAAGTTTTAATATTTGTTGAAAATAGGTCCACACCACAACTATAACGTTAACGACAGAGAGGAATGATATCGTTATAATCACTTTCATGACATTTTGTTCCAGCTGATGAATTATAAAATCATAGACAACCAATCAGAATCCACCTGACATTAAGTGTGAGCATCGGAAAGCTGCAGATTACAAAACTGCAGCACGAGTGTAGAATAAACAATGTTATCGCTGTTGGTGTGAATAGGTCTTTACACATTCAAAGAAATATTTTAATAGTTTATGTATGACACCCTGTGATTTATTTAGTGTCTCACCAGGAACATTGAATCTAAGTAAGCCGTGATCCTCGGCCCTGTGAGCTGTAGTGACATGGTGAAGAGACGAGCCCACAAGAACCACATAGTAGTCAGCTTCCTCCTGAACACACGGAGACACCTGCTGCTTCACACAGAGCTCCACCTGACCCTGAGAGAGAGAGACAATTACATCCACATTATCATTTCTGTTACACACACAGCATGTCATAATGGATTTGTTAGAAATGTATTTCAAAAGCCCAAATCTTTGGAAATGGAGCCTATTTTTCATGCCAGTAAAATTCACTGAAATATCATGTTAGCCAAAATGAAAATGAAACAGAGAGAAAGACAGGGAAAAGATTGAGAGAAGATCAATGAGCAAGAGAGAGTTTCTTGTTGTTTTTGTTATTAGTGCCTGCAGTGGTGAAGAACACTGTAGACTGATACCATATGAGGGTAACCTGCACCTCAAATATCTTTGATTTATCAGAATTAGGTCAAAAAGGAGGATATGAAATGTTCTCCATTATCTCCAACCTTTTTTGTTTGTTCACTGAACAGGCTCCGCTTGGCTAGAGCTGTTTGCATAGAAATTTGTTTATACCACAGGAAAGGACATAGCTAAATCATGATGTAAATTTAAAGCAGAAAAAAAAAAAAAAAAAAACACACACACCTTAAAATCAGCCTTGTTCCCAAGCGCTTAATCACAACAGATAGAAAACAAAAACACTCCTTTTGGGACATTTTATTGAAGCTTTCTGTCCTAAACCCTAAAACTTGTGTAGATAGTGAACTGTGAATGCAAAAAAAATGCAAAAACATTTTTTAACAAACACTATATTACTTATAAATATTGCATTGGGATAGGTGTGCGTGCGTGCGTGCATCCTTTTTCTATCCTGGTGGGCACTTCAACCTTAAATGCACACTGACTTGAAATATTTTGGAGACAAATTTGTATACAGAAGTGAGCTAAACCTGACAAAAAAAAAATTCTCCCTATATATAAGAAAAAGTATGTGAAAAGTCCGCTTGCAGAATCTGTGAAAATGGGAATAATTTTAACTAACTAAAAGAGATATACAAAATGCATGTTATTTTTTATTTAGTACTGTCCTGAATAAGATATTTTACATAAAATATGTTTACATATAGTCCACAAGACAAAAAAAATTACTGAATTTATTAAAATGTCCCTGATCAAAAGTTCATGAACCATTAATTCTCAATAATGTGTGTCATTACCTGGATGATCCACGGCTGATCCCTCTTATTTAGTTCAAATTATTCCCATTTTCACAGATTCTGCAAGCGATTCACATATACATATATATACATATATATACAGTGAGGAAAATAAGTATTTGAACACCCTGCTATTTTACAAGTTCTCCCACTTGGAAATCATGGAGGGGTCTGAAATTGTCATCGTAGGTGCATGTCCACTGTGAGAGACATAATCTAAAAAGAAAATCCAGAAATCACAATATATGATTTTTTAACTATTTATTTGTATGATACAGCTGCAAATAAGTGTTTGAACACCTGTCTATCAGCTAGAATTCTGACCCTCAAAGACTTGTTAGTCTGCCTTTAAAATGTCCACCTCCACTCCATTTATTATCCTAAATTAGATGCACCTGTTTGAGGTCGTTAGCTGCATAAAGACACCTGTCCACCCCATACAATCAGTAAGAATCCAACTACTAACATGACCAAGACCAAAGAGCTGTCCAAAGACACTAGAGACAAAATTGTACACCTCCACAAGGCTGGAAAGTGCTACGGAGAAATTGCCAACCAGCTTGGTGAAAAAAGGTCCACTGTTGGAGCAATCATTAGAAAATGGAAGAAGCTAAACATGCATGGAACCCCAGTCCAAGGGAGATTGACAGTCAAGATCTCACATCGTGGAGTCTCAATGATCCTAAGAAAGGTGAGAAATCAGCCCAGAACTACACGGGAGGAGCTGGTCAATGACCTGAAAAGAGCTGGGACCATCGTTTCCAAGGTTACTGTTGGTAATACACCAAGACGTCATGGCTTGAAATCATGCATGGCACGGAAGGTTCCCCTGCTTAAACCAGTACATGTCAAGGCCCGTCTTAAGTTTGCCAACGACCATTTGGATGATCCAGAGGACTCAAGGGAGAAAGTCATGTGGTCAGATGAGACCAAAATAGAACTTTTTGGTCATAATTCCATTAAACATGTTTGGAGGAAGAAGAATGATGAGTACCATCCCAAGAACACCATCCCTACTGTGAAGCATGGGGGTGGTAGCATCATGCTTTGGGGGTATTTTTCTGCATATGGGACAGGGCGACTGCACTGTATTAAGGAGAGGATGACCAGGGCCATGTATTGCGAGATTTTGGGGAACAACCTCCTTCCCTCAGTTAGAGCATTGAAGATGGGTCGAGGCTGGGTCTTCCAACATGACAATGACCCGAAGCACACAGCCAGGATAACCAAGGAGTGGCTCTGTAAGAAGCATATCAAGGTTCTGGCATGGCCTAGCCAATCTCCAGACCTAAACCCAATAGAGAATCTTTGGAGGGAGCTCAAACTAATATATTAGTTTGAGCTCCCTCCAAAGATTCTACACAAATACATATACAGGTGCTGGTCATATAATTAGAATATCATCAAAAGGTTTATTTATTTCACTAATTCCTTTACAAAAGTGAAACTTGTATATTATATTCATTCACTACACACAGACTGATATATTTCAAATGTTTATTTCTTTTCATTTTGATGATTATAATTGACAACTAAGGAAAATCCCAAATTCAGTATCTCAGAAAATTAGAAAATTGTGAAAAGGTTCAATATTGAAGACACCTGGTGCCACACTCTAATCAGCTAATTAACTCAAAACACTGGAAAAGGCCTTTAAATGGTCTCTCAGTCTAATTCTGTAGGCTACACAATCATGGGGAAGACTGCTGACTTGACAGTTGTCCAAAAGACGACCATTGACACCTTGCACAAGGAGGGCAAGGCACAAAAGGTCATTGCAAAAGAGGCTGGCTGTTCACAGAGCTCTGTATCCAAGCACATTAACAGAGAGGCGAAGGGAAGGAAAAGATGTGGTAGAAAAAAGTGTACAGGCAATAGGGATAACCGCACCCTGGAGAGGATTGTGAAACAAAACCCTTTCAAAAATGTGGGGGAGCTTCACAAAGAGTGGACTGCAGCTGGAGTCAGTGCTTCAAGAACCACTACGCACAGACATATGCAAGACATGGGTTTCAGCTGTTGCATTCCTTGTGTCAAGCCACTCTTGAACAACAGACAGCGTTAGAAGCGTCTCGCCTGGGCTAAAGACAAAAAGGACTGGACTGCTGCTGAGTGGTCCAAAGTTATGTTCTCTGATGAAAGTAAATTTTGCATTTCCTTTGGAAATCAGGGTCCCAGAGGAGAGGCACACAATCCACATTTGCTTGAGGTCCAGTGTAAAGTTTCCAGAGTCAGTGATGATTTGGGGTGCCATGTCATCTGCTGGTGTTGGTCCACTGTGTTTTCTTTTTCTTAAGCTTTAGAGCACTTCATGCTTCCTGCTGCTGACCAACTTTATGGAGATGCAGATTTCATTTTCCAACAGGAATTGGCACCTGCACACAGTGCCAAAGCAACCAGTACCTGGTTTAAGGGCCATGGTCTCCCTCGCCTGACCTTAACCCCATAGAAAATCTATGGGGTATTGTGAAGAGGAAGATGCGATATGCCAGACCCAACAATGCAGAAGAGCTGAAGGCCACTATCAGAGCAACCTGAGCTCTCATAACAGCTGAGCAGTGCCACAGACTGATCAACTCCATGCCACACCGCATTGCTGCAGTAATTCAGGCAAAAGGAGCCCCAACTAAGTATTGAGTGCTGTACATGTTCATACTTTTCAGTTGGCCAAGATTTCTAAAAAAATACTTTCTTTGTATTGGTCTTAAGTAATATTCAAATTTTCTGAGATACTGAATTTCCTTAGTTGTCAGTTATAATCATCCAACTTAAAAGACAAACATTTGAAATATATCAGTCTGTGTGTAATGAATGAATATAATATACAAATTTCACTTTTTGAATGGAAATAGTGAAATAAATCTATCTAATCTAAATAAACTTTTTGATGATATTCTAATTTATTTATGTATGTGTGTGTGTATGTGTGATTATATATATATATATATATATATATATATATATATATATATATATATATATATATATATATATATATATATATATATATATATATATATATATATATATATATATATATATATAATTGTATTTTTTATGTAATGTAAAGTTATATTTAACCAGGAAAATGTGACAACATGACAACACTAATTCTTCATTTAAAGTGTATCTGAATTCAGAGGCTGAATGTTTATGTAAATGGTTCTTTTTTTATCTCAGATGCAGGTGTTGCAGATCAACAGTACTGTCAGACTGACTCTGAGAGACAAATGAACCGTCTGTGCTGGTATTGAGCCGGGTTATGAAACATTTGCTTTTTGTAAATTAAAATTCTTTAGGTAGTATGAACTAAGTCTGATTGGGTTGGTGGAACAAACTGTATTGGTTTTCAGAATAAAGTTCAAATATGGGAAATGTTGCAACGTTCATGGGGCTATGAATAAACTTTTTTTGTTTATTTCATATTGGGAGTCTTAACTGATGGCAAAGTAATTAGGGTGATTAATCAGAGGCCAGTCTCTATCAAAAGCATGAGGTCATACATCTTGATTAGTACAGAGCTTGGTTCTATTGTTTTTATTGAATATCAACTATAGTATGCATAGTTAAATTTTCCTCTTCCAATCAAAATACACAACCCCATTTTTTGACTGATCTCATGGAAGACAAAATGATATTAACTTTTAAATTATCTATCTATCTATCTATCAAGATAAACATTAACTAGGCCAAATGTTTAACAGATCAATTGTTCATATGTGAATTAATATATGTTTGAAAATACTGTACATAAAACATTCATGACTCTGTAATAAGGTGTAACCGTCTTTATGTTCATATGCAATACAGTCTACTGAGATGTATACAGAATGTTATCTATCAACGTTACAATAATCAAAGAAAAAGCATGCTAAATACAGTATGCTAACTAAAGAGAAATAAAGAGTCACAAATTCTCAAACATAAAACAACAGAAGCATGGAAAGTCATTTTCATTTTCCTAAATGAAAACAGAACAACTCAGTATACCAACACAAGCACACGAAAAATAGCAAATCCAAAAGCACAATCATCCATCATCAATGTAGGCATTCACACACACTTACCAACAAACGACCCATAGACATTTACCCATAATTCCACGCTTCAATTTCATTAAACAGACCCTGGATCAAAGAAACACCCTGTAAAAGAGGGAGGTGACAGTAAATTCAGTCTCGCCGGGGGCATGTGTGTGACAAGGCACTTTTCTCCTTCTCCCCTCATTCAACATAAAACCCTCGTTTGATTGTTTGCCTTTCTTCACCAGACGTCTCCCTCACTTCCTGTCATTTAAGGGGCCATGTAGAAATAGTGAAGGAGGAAGAGAGGAGTAATACACAGCAGGTTTGGTGTGGGAATGAGGGAAAGGTAAGGTCTCTCCTCTTTTCTCAGGCACTGCACTTCATATGGGGATGAATGATGAGCATAGGATTCTCTCCCTCCATCTTTCTGCTCCTTCTCTCTTTTCTTTCCTCACTCTATCTCACAACCGCATAGATTCAAAGCGTAGATTCCCCCCACACACACAATCCTGCTGTCTTTTCATAACAGTAAAACTCTTAAATACTTCATCTAACAAACCCATGTTTTAGCTCTCCTTGCAAATATTATGGCTAGTCTGGCCAAAATCTTACAATATCAAATGATTTCTATTTTAATAATTCCCATTTTGAAGTAAATTAAATACTAAAAACAAAAAGGCACTTAATTATGTTATCGTTTTATTTGGAAACTAAAGGAGTCAAACCAAGAGATAAGATTATTCATAAGAAATGAAGAAGTCTGGCAAAAACAGCTGCTTCGCATTGCGACATAAATATAAAATAATAAAGCACACACACACCTCATAATTTTTGTTTCAAGAAAATGCTTGTTTTAAGGATGTTTAGATAGTTTTACTGGCAAGAGAAAACGAGACAAAACACAGATTTAGAAACTGACGCTCGATTTAGAAAATGAAGCAGATCAACAATATTAACTCATGATTCATGATTGTATTTCAAATGTTGTATACAACATATGGAACAGAGCAGTTTGTCAGTGCACATTTTGTCCTATGTTTAGTCTTGCTGTCATGCTGGCTTATAAATGAGGAAAAGAGCAGAAGCTGAATTACTGCAGTTACTCCTTGGATCGATGAGGGGATGTTATTGTCTCTAGCACCTGTTTACGGATTAGTTCCTGGAAGAAAAACACCTCACTAATACACTGCTGGTCTCTATGGACGGCAGGTGTTTGTTCCCTTACCAATGACATAACCACTGCCATCTGAGAAGGGTGTGGATGGGTTCTCATGTTCAAACAGGATTCATGTCCAAATGTTCATGTTTAGGTGAGCACTACTGTTCAGTGGTGATTTGTTTTCAGATGTCTGTGCATCACATATTTTACATAATCTAGTCTGATTAACTACATTTAAAGCTGCAGTCCATTACTTTTTTTTGGTTAAAAATGATCCAAAATCAATTTGAGCAAGTACATAACCAGCCAGTGTGCAAAACGTTCTCCTTACCTTAGCCCAATTTCAACAGTAGGCTTGTTATAATATGTTATAATTTGAGTGTTACTGGTGGATTTCCATGGGAAATTCGAGCATGTGTCATTACGTCACATCTGTATACATAAAGGAGGAGTCCAGCTAGTAGTAGTATGGCATGCGAGGATGCTTCAGGTGGCAGATCATTTATAGCCTTTTCTTACAGCAGCTGGAATAATTAAATGTATCATTTTGATGCCTGATTGTAATCCAGAAAGGTCCTGACTGACAGCCGCACATACTCCTCAAAACATTAGATTCATCCACACTGAGGAGCCACCGATGCACAACCCATGGAAAGATGATAATTCCACAAATAACTGCAATTGCAGGTTTCAAACAAAAATGGCAACAGAGGCAAAATTTATGGACTGCAGCTTTGGGCCCTATCATACACCCATCGCAATGCAATGCCAGGCACGACAAGTGTTTTTTGCTAGCTTCAGCCAGACGCAGTTATCATTTTCACGTCCAGTGCCACGTTGTTTAAATAGCAAATGCACTTTGTTCACCCGTGGCCGTGCTTGTCTGAAAACGAGGTGTGTTCAGCCGCATTGTTGACGCGTTGCTATTTTGAGGCAACTGAAAACGACTGCCCAACTTACCAACAAAAACCTAGTCTAAAGTCAATAGCGCAGTATTTTGTGTGTTATATTTAAAGTACGCTTTAGTAATATGCGCCTATAGACGGGTGCACAGCACGCATACACTCTGCTTATTACACACACACGGACATGCAGCAGCACACAAACATGCTAAATATAAAAATTAAAAGGATTACAATGTAAAAGAATATCATTGTCTACATTAAGATAAAAATGCCTACATGTCATAATGGATAGTCATTGTCATTTATCAGAATTACCTATTTGCAGTAATGACAAATTAAATTGGCTACTTATTTAACCAATCGTGGCAATACAAGTATTTAACCTTACTCCTCAGGTTGAGAGTGTCTGTATTCCGCCATGTAAATGGTGAATCTGCCATGGTGCAAGCGCAACTGGCTTTTAAAGGGAATGGGAGATGAGACTTGATTGGTTTATTGCACGTTATGCCCAAAACACACACATGACTCATTAAGAGACAAGGCACAACCACCTGCGCCTGGCGTGCCGACCATTTTTTCCGTAGTTAAACTAGCAAAAGTGGATTCGGACATGCCCTAAGTGCACCTGCGCCATGCGCTTCAGACCATGCGCTCAGATCGTTAAAATAGGGTTACTCATCTACTCAGATTTTTAAACACTATTAAAATTATTAAAAATCAACCAAGACAGAAATATACATAGCATTACGTGATAAATGTCAGTGCAATTTTGTTTGAATTATTCCTATTTCTATCAGTCGAGTTTGTTTTAGAACAATGTGCCAAAGCTTTGAAAACTTTAAAACTAACATGAACATATTAATGGTCACTTATAGTATTTACTGGAGGTTCGGTCAATTACATGACACAGGGATGGTTTATTATTATTATCATCATTATTATCTATTAAACAATTTATGGACATAATTTTAACATTCTAAACTCCAAATTATAATATGTATGTTTTGTTTATCATTTATCAACAGCCTTTGCAGAATATGATCAAATGTCTTAAAACCTTTCAATATAAATGTATATGAATAAAATGCATAAAATAAATACACTTATAACATGCTTTATTTAAACTCATTAAATGTCACATTTATATTTGTCATTATTTAATGTGAAATAAGTCCTCGGTTATGACCTCTGAACTCTTATATGGTGGGCTGTGAGCTGGGCGAATGCTTGTTTTACACTAGAAGCTTGTGATATGGATATTATAATATTATAAATAAATAATAAATACACTCAGGATCAATGTTATGTAAGGATTACTCCTCTCAAACAATCAACATCAGTACCAAAAGGATCAAATATTGTACAGTTTTTGCTGTAATTTGATGATTGAAAACATCTTGCATTACATTTAAACTGACAAATCAATACGATTTTACTTCTACTTGTTAACTATAAATATTCAGATAATTACATATTTAGTCAAGAACAGATGTCATTGACATCAAACATCCAATATATACATGGTGTAGCTTACTTACAAAGGAAAAGCCACCTGACCAAACAGCTCAAGATTTACTGACTAGCTATGAAATATGCAGTCTGTGCAAAGCATAATCTTCTTAGGGATTTAAAATAGTATTTCTAGAAATGTCCTCTTTATTAGAGATTATCACCTGTTGGATTTTCTTTGATCATGGTGTTCCTGTCCGAACAAAACAGGGAAAGAATCTCAAAGAATGTGATATCTTAGAATATCTTTGTGGGATCCAAAAGAGGGTAAAAATAGTAAGAAGGATTTCATAAATGTAATAATATGAAATTACATCATCTGACAAGGTAACCGTAAACCCAATGCCAGAATAATATTTTGATAGCAATAAATAAGATAAATCTCAGGTGTTCAACATTTCTGGATAAACAAGCTTAGTGGTCTTAGTGGGCACCGCATTCGAAAAATATTGTCAAATACAAATCAATTAAAAGGTGCACAGTCAGAGCTGATCGATAGGTGTAATTTGGTCAGCTAGCAACTGTTTGATATTTATGACATTATAATTAACATCTCAGTTGTGGGGAGTATAAATGGCCATTATCATGTCTGCTTACATGGTATACCAAATTGGGCAGGTTTATTTGGGTCGACATCAGCACAAAATCATTAAGAGCGGTTCTGCTCAATGCATCTACACAATGTTGGCTAAATTTCATAGCCATGTTTTGTAGGTAAGTATTTAACCAGAACAGAGTATCATGTGTCCATTGAGGAAATGCCTTCCATGAGATTCCAACTGATATCCAAAGCAGGAATAGGAAGACAACAGGAATCTTTCCAAGCTCATAGTGCCACGTGAGTAGATAGTCCAAATAGTTGTCCATGACTCACAAAATTGCAGTTTTCCAATGACGTCCGAGATTGAAGCATTGCAGTTCTACATGCTTCATGACATAACAGAGGGAGTCATGCCAGCAGCCAACATGACCCACATCACTTAACACTTCACCTGAAGTCGAAGGCTGAACATCTAGAGAACCATCTGCTAGCATAATCAGTATTGTGTTGTGCAGTGCAGTGCACATAATATAATGGTCTTCACACTATACCATTCAAAAGTTTGGGGTCAGTGCAATTTTTTTATATTTTTGAAAGAAGTCTCTTATGGTCACCAGGGCACATCTATTTATGTATTTAAAATACAGAAAGAACAGTAATATTGTGAAATATGTATAATGTATTTTAAATATGATTACTTGCTTTTGATACTTTATTTGAACCAAATATTATTGCCTCTTTATTATTATATAGCCTGTGTATTTTAAGTCATTTTAAAGGTGGTTGTTTGCTTAGATCTCGTTTTATTACCACAAAAATATTCGATTACTCGATTTATCATCAAAATCATCGACCGATTACTCGATTAACAAAAATAATCGTCAGTGACAGACCTAATTATAATATGCTGATTTTTTTTCCATTTTTGATCCATGGAGGCCCCACCATGCAACTTACAGGACTTAAAAGCTTTGCTGCCAGATTGGTGCCAGATACCACAGCACACCTTAAGGAGTCTAGTGGAGTCCATGCCTCGACGGGTCAGGGCTGTTTTGGCAGCAAAACGGGGACCAACAGAATATCATTGCCTGATCGATGTATACAGTGCATCTGGAAAGTATTCACAGCGCTTCACTTTTTCCACATATTGTTGTTATAGCCTTATTCCAAAACTGATTAAATTCATAATTTTTTCTCAGAATTCTACATAGAATACCCCATAATGACAACGTGAAAGAAGTTTGCTTGAAATCTTTACAAATTTACTAAAAATAAAAAACAAAAAGCCTTTGCCATAGAGCTGCATGACTTTTTTTGTGTAAAATGGAGATCGCGATTCTCCCACAATTCTGAAGTTTTAAAAAAAACATCAGACAACTAAACAAAATAGCATGCAAACTAGAGGTTCTGACAAAATGGTCATTGCTGTAGTCTATTTAAACAATTAATTAATTTGACTCCATTCAAACTATTTTTTATTTTGTTCAATGTCTCATTTATCTTTTAAATGAATTATTCAATGACAAACACTTTTTTTAAACACTCACCCACCTTACGATACATACGACCACCTTGAAGTAATTTAAATACTTGTATAAAATTTTCAAAGCTTTTTACAAAGCTGCTGTCACTTTAAGGCAGAATGCACAAACCCTATACACTGATACACATCCGATATTCCCCCAACTGTTTACATTCACTTAAGACATAATCAACTTTGTTTACGTGAATACTTTCCAAAATGAAAATGTTGGCATTTTGTGTGTATTGGTCTGTTTAAGTGCGGAAAAACCCCCACAAAAGAAAGCTCTATTCAGTACTTGTGCTCTGGCATCTGAGAGACACAAAAACCATACTGAACTGAGCTCTTTCATCATGCTTTTTCAGATTCATCCATAGGAAGCCCCTCCTCAGTAAAAAGGCACATGACAGCCCGCCTGGAGTTGCCAAAAGGAACCTGACTTTCAGACCATGAGAAACAAAATTCTCTGGTCTGATGACACTAAGATTTAACTCGATGGCAAGTGTCATGTCTGGAGAAAATCAGGCACTGCTCATCACCTGGCCAATACCATCCCTACATTGAAGCATGGTGGTGGCAGCATCATGCTGTGGGGATGTTTTTCAGCGGCAGGACTGGGAGACTAGTCAGGATCAAGGAAAAGATGAATGCAGCAATGTACAGAGACATCCTTGATGAAAACCTACTCTGAAGCGCTCTGGACCTCAGACTGGGGTGAAGTTTCATCTTCCAACAGGACAACGACCCCAAGCACAGCCAAGATAACAAAGGAGTGGCTACGGGACAACTCTGTGAATGTCCTTGAGTGGCCCAGCCAGAGCCCAGACTTGAACCCGATTGAACATCTCTGGAGAGATCTGAAAATGGCTGTGCACTGATGCTCCCCATCCAACCTGATGGAGCTTGAGAGGTCCTGCAGAAAAAGGGGAGAAACTGCACAAACATAGGTGTGCCAAACTTGTAGGATCATACTCAAAAAGACTTGAGGCTGTAATTGGTGCCAAAGGTGCTTCAACAAAGTATTGAGCAAAGGCTGTGAATACATGTGATTATTTTTAGTTTTTTAGTTTTTATAAATTTGCAAAGACTTCAAACAAACTGCTTTCACATTGTCATTATGGGGTATTGTTTGTAGAATTGTGAGGAAAATAATGAATTTAATCCATTATGGAATAAAGCTAATATAAAATGTGGAAAAAGTGAAGCGCTGTGAATACTTTATGGATGCACTGTATTAACAGTTGTGCTGCTTAATTTTTTTTTTTTTTTTGTGGAAATGATATAGAAAGTTTGATTAACAAAAATGTAATCTTTTGTAACAATATACATGTCTTTACTGACACTTTTGATCAATTCAATGTGTCCTTGCTGAATAAAAGTATTAATTTCTTATTTTAAAAAAATCTTACTTTTGAATGTGTAATTCAGGAAAGGTCCCTTGTAAGAGGTTCTTTATATTTGGGGGTCCTAAAATGCCCTGCGCTAACCATGGTAAAACTCCCGCTATTAGATAATTTACTATCAGCACTCTGTGGTTCCCTAGCTGCAGTTTATTCAGTGTTATCAGGCAAAATACTGACAGACAAACAGAGTCCTCAATACTGTTTGTTCCTGTCAAACATCAACAGAGCTCTCCTCACTTCACAGAAGAAACTGCACACAGAGCCAGAATTCATTATCTCTGTAATGATGTTTGGAATACAAAACATGTCAAACATGTCCCCATATCTCTGCTGTGCGCAGCATGAGTTCTTATTCATAACTAGTCAAGAAGACATGTTTATATAACCCCTGCATTCTAACAGTTTGGACAAACCAAATCTTGTGTGTTTTAGAAGGATGGGATATGGTATTCATAGTTTAGACAAGAAAAGATTAAATGCTTTTCATTTAAATGACACTAGTGTAATTTTGCTGTTGGAAATTAGAACTCATATTTTATTTAATATATATATGAATCAATATCAAATAAAAGCAAAAATTAAAACATAAGTGTCAAAGTATGTCTAAAAATAAACAATGGACCAACAAAAGTTACTATGCCTCTACATTTAACCATAGACTGTAAAAGTCGATGGTTAAATGTATGGTTAGCAGTAGTCTCGTGCTGAAGTCCTGTGGGAACTCAGTTGTAGCCGGAAAAAGGCAAATAGTCCAGGAGGGAGGAGCGTCGTGTGTGTGAAGAGTGATGATCGGCTCACAAGTGAAGAAGAAATGGTTTGTGTTTGTGCCATTCCGAATTGTGGCAACAGAATGGTTAAATACAAGAATTTACATTTTCATCGTCTTCCTTTTCATGACCTCGAGATTCCGCAGCTCCTCCCCCTGGACTATTTGCCTTTTTCCGGCAACAACTGAGTTCTCACGGGACTTCAGTGAGACTACAGCTAGCCGTCTAAAACACTATTTCGGCGAGTTTAAACAATGGCTAAATTGCTAAACGCATCTCGTTGTCATGTAAGGACCCTGTTCATGTTGGACAGACATTTTAATTGCATTTTGTGTCTGTTAAGAGGCACAAAGACACTCTTTATGTATATGCCCCCATAGATGCCGTGTTAGCTGAGTGGGAGCTCTGGGCATTAACTGTAACAGCTCTGCACCAATCCGGTTCAGGTTTATTTCTATAGACAGTACTCACAAAAGGTATAACGATCAAGATTAACTTAAAAATTCACCGGAGTTCTCCTTTAACTTTTCAGGACATGTGCAGCAGGCTCACTCGTTTTTAAAAGTAACAGTGTCCAACAGCAACACCCACAGGTGAAGTTACAGTGGGAGGCGCGCCTCCTTTGAGCCCGTTGACTTTCTACAGACACGCCCAAAGCATGAGGTGAGTTTGATGGGGAGTAAATGAGAATGAATAGGGGAAAGTCAATGCCTCCATCGCGCTATAATTGGTTCACGCGATTAATCCTGCCTCTTGATTTTGTGCGTGTTCTCAAATTGGCCTGAATGAAGACAATGATGGCATTAATGGAAAGACTAAATAAAAAGTAAGTAAACAACTCAACCACTTAAATATCGCCACTTTATGTAACGCCAAAAAAAAAAATCGAACTTGAAAATGGACTGAAAACATGATGACTGGGGATTTTTAGTCAGCAATCAGCTTGGGGAAATTAAAAGGTACATATGTGACCAGTGTATACAAGCTTGATAACTGCTGAAAATTAGTTGACTAATAAAAAGAAAAGCTGAACATTAGTTCACAAATAAAATATATTGTTTAAATTGTTACTGCCTTTTGTTATTACTTTGGAATAAATGTAAAAATGTGTAAAAACACTAACTTGAAATTTATACTTGTTATAAATAAATAGAACATTACATAGTTAGTTTAAGAATAGAAAATAGAATTGTATTTGGGCTCTTTTTTATGTAATGTTTATTTAAAAAAGGAAAATTTAATTTACATTTGATATATACAAAAAATTTAAGGACTACTGCTACGGCTCTAATATGGTTGGAAAAAACACTCTGGGTTGTTTTCTTTACCAGGTGATTTGAAACGTGCTCTCCTTGACTGTGACTCATTAAGCATTCCTCTCATGTCTCCACACACCAGGTGAGACTCGGGTCGGGCCAACAATATCCAGACACAGGATAATACACACACACACACACACACACACACACAATCAGATCTACTGAAGGAGCACACACAGTAATGATTACTGCAGTTAATAGAGTCCACACCCATTCGCATGGCAGCAGTGAAGTTAAACCATATAGACTACAATGCTTGTCAGCTTACTCAAGCGCAAGCTCACACCCTTGAAGTAATGTTAACCATAGACCTTATTCTAAAAACCAGTAGCTCATGCCATGAACCCATTGCTTGAAAATGCTAATTTTCTTCCAGGTTTTAGGACAATAGACTATGACTACAAAGAAAAAATTTTGGACACAAAAACAAGATTTTAAAATGAAGCTATGTCTATGAATTCAGTGATGAAATGATAAGAGATGCCTGTCGATTCATTGTCATACAACTACTTATGCTAACTAGCTAAATGTTCCAAAAATTAAAGTCAATAAGATTTGTATCAAAAGTTATTTTTTTTATAATATTACAAAAAGATTTATTTTTTTAAATACAATGTTGTTCTTCAAAGAATCCTGAAAAGATACAGTGAGGAAAATAAGGATTTGAACACCCTGCTATTTTGCAAGTTCTCCCACTTAGAAATCATGGAGGGGTCTGAAATTGTCATCGTAGGTGCATGTCCACTGTGAGAGACATAATCTAAAAACAAAAAAAAAACAGAAATCACAATGTATGATTTTTAAACTATTTATTTGTATGATACAGCTGCAAATAAGTATTTGAACACCTGAGAAAATAAATGTTAATATTTGGTACAGTAGCCTTTGTTTGCAATTACAGAGGTCAAACGTTTCCTGTAGTTTTTCACCAGGTTTGCACACACTGCAGGAGGGATTTTGGCCCACTCCTCCACACAGATCTTCTCTAGATCAGTCAGGTTTCTGGCCTGTCGCTGAGAAACACAGAGTTTGAGCTCCCTCCAAAGATTCTCTATTGGGTTTAGGTCTGGAGACTGGCTACGCCACGCCAGAACCTTGATATGCTTCTTACAGAGCCACTCCTTGGTTATCCTGGCTGTGTGCTTCGGTTCATTGAAGATGGGTCGAGGCTGGGTCTTCCAACATGACAATGATCTAACTGAGGGAAGGAGGTTGTTCCCCAAAATCTCGCAATACATGGCCCCGGTCATCCTCTCCTTAATACAGTGCAGTCGCCCTGTCCCATATGCAGAAAAATACCCCCAAAGCATGATGCTACCACCCCCATGCTTCACAGTAGGGATGGTGTTCTTGGGATGGTACTCATCATTCTTCTTCCTCCAAAAACGTTTAGTGGAATTATGACCAAAAAGTTCTATTTTGGTCTCATCTGACCACATGACTTTCTCCCATGACTCCTCTGGATCATCCAAATGGTCATTGGCAAACTTAAGACGGGCCTTGACATGTGCTGGTTTAAGCAGTGGAACCTTCCATGCCATGCATGATTTCAAACCATGACGTCTTAGTGTATTACCAACAGTAACCTTTGAAACGGTGGTCCCAGCTCTTTTCAGGTCATTGATCAGCTCCTCCCGTGTAGGTCTCGGCTGATTTCTCACCTTTCTTAGGATCAATGAGACCCCACGAGGAGAGATCTTGCATGGAGCCCCAGTCCGAGGGAGATTGACAGTCATATTTAGCGTCTTCCATTTTCTAATGATTACTCCAACAGTGGACCTTTTTTCACCAACCTGCTTGGCAATTTCCACGTAGCCCTTTCCAGCCTTGAGGAGGTGTATTTTGTCTCTAGTGTCTTTGGACAGCTCTTTGGTCTTGGCCATGTTAATAGTTGGATTCTTACTGATTGTATTGGGTGGACAGGTGTCTTTATACAGCTAACGACCTCAAACAGGTGCATCTAATTTAGGATAATAAATGGAGTGGAGGTGGACATTTTAAAGACATATTAACCAGTCTTTGAGGGTCAGAATTCTAGCTGATAGACAGGTGTTCAAATACTTATTTGCAGCTGTATCATACAAATAAATAGTTGAAAAATCCTATATTGCGATTTCTGGATTTTTTTTTTCTGGATTGCCTCTCACAGTGGACATGCACCTACGATGATGATTTCAGACCCCTCCATGATTTCCAAGTGGGAGAACTTGCAAAATAGCAGGGTGTTCAAATACTTATTTTCCTCACTGTATATATGACTGATTCCACAAAAATATTAAGCAGCACACCATTTTTCAACTGTGATAATAAGAAATGTTTCTTGAGCAGCAAATCAGCATATCAGAATGATTTCGAAAGGATCATGTGACACTCAAGACTGGAGTAATGATGCTGAAAATTCTGCAAATTTCCATTACAAGAACACATAAAAATATGTTAAAATAGAAAACATACTTAAATTGTTTAATATAATAATATTTTACTATATTAATGTTTTTCCTGTATTTATGATCGAATAAAGAGAGCCTTTGTGAGTGGAAAAGACTTTTTACATTTTTACTGACATCAAACTTTGAACAGTAGTGCACTTGATCAAAATCCGTTATAGACTAATTTTGTGGCGTTAAAAATACAGGTTTTGTTTTATAAAAAAAAAAAGCGAATGTATACTGTCTATGGCTGGTGCAACATGAGTGACAACATGGTAACTGATCTCTTAATGAAAACACAACAGCAGCAATTCAAGCACTAAAGTTTTGCTTTCAGTTCAAACATCAAATAAAACTGGGTGCTGAAAATTAAATAAAAAAAATAAAAATAAAAATCACATTACTGTTGACCTGTGACTGAAGCAATCCACAGATACATTGAGCAACTACAGCACACTGCGCCTCACAGTGATCGCAGTTCTTCTGAAACATATATAACCCCTTTGTTCAGAAAGACCAGCTGATCAAGGACCACATCTTTGAAAGTGAAAAACCACACTCTCTCAAACACACTAGGTACCACTTAGCTACAGGGGGCCAGAAACACCTGAAAGCATTTAACACACACACATATTCACACACACTAATTGCTTTTAGCTCAGAGTGAATGAGACTGTTTGTGTGCAGTGCCGTACTGGCATTTGAGAGTTGACACTATGCAAGTCTGCTATAACTCTCAACATATCCCCTTACAATAACACATTATCCCCATCGCAGTCACACACACCTTAAAAAGCTCACACAACTAACACATAGTGCCCCTCTTTCATAATGAGGTCACAGAGAAGGCTTGTGCGACACTCTCTTGCACCCCACACACTGTGATTATACAGCTGAGCCAGCAAATGGTGAAGAGAGCTTCAGAATTCACAACAGCTTTCAAACATTTACTCCTGTAGTCTAGGGGTTAAAGATTTGGGCTGCTAATACAAAGGTTAGAGGTTTAAACCTTGCAAGAAGTGATCCAGGTTTTTACAGCAGCATTGCTCCTGTCAGTTTGGATAAATGTGTCAGCTAAAAGTTTTCAGTAAAGTAGTATAGAAAAAAAAAGACATGCAGATAAGAAACCAGATTATGGTTTCATGGCCCAAAGTCATGGGTTTGATTCCCAAACATGAACATACCGATAAAATGTATAGCTTAGTTTTGCTCCGTAAATGTCTTTGTCATTGAAGCAATTTCTCTGGAAATTCAGGCTGAGGGAGCTGTAAATAATTAGTGGAAAAAGACTGCTACAGTAGTGTAATGTTTTCTTAAGAATAATCTATGGAAGTTAATGAAGGGAATAAACCTTAACAGCCAGTTAAAAAAAGATTTTGTGTTTGTTGTTTGTTTTTTGTTTTTTTTTCGTTTTTTTGAGTGGCCACAAAGGCTAATGGACACTGAGAAACTTGAATCACGGAAAAGATTGTCATTTAAATGGATAGTTCACCCAAAAATGAACATTCTGCCATAATTTACTAAAGGGGGAAGGGTGCATAAATTATGGAAATGTTGAATTTAAATTTGCTCATTGATTTACATTGTATGAACAACAACAGCTAAAAAATATATTTTGAAGAATGTTTTATGTTCTACAAAAGAAGTAATTTAAGTTTGGAATGACATAAGGTTGAGTAAAAAAAAATACAGTGTTCATTTTTGGGTGAACTATCCCTTTAAGACATAACAGCTGTACCTATTTTCAGATAGACAGGCAAATTCACAAGACACCGGCAATGGCAACTGAGAACACAGTTGTTAAACTATCCGTTCCTGTTCTCTTTAATGTTATAAACACTATGATATGATTTGAGTGACACAGTCCATACAATTCAGAAGCGGGACGATCAGAATTGTTTCTAGAGTAGTTTCTCTCTCATGCACATGCACAGGTCATATGCACAGGTAAAGTCTTTAATAAATGACTTTTGTAATTTGACACCCAGACGAATAAAAGGACAGATCCTGAAGGAACAAGAAACAAGGAATGAAAGAGTAAAGTTAAAAGGAAAGAAACAGGAAATCAGGAAAAACAGAGAATAAGAAAGTGAGAGAAAGATATATGGAATAAAATGAAAATTGTTCTGTCAGACTCACATAAAGTGGCACCTCTCCCCTGCTGAGCTCCATTACAGCAGCAGCACCTGAAAGGAGAAAGAACACATGTATAATAAACGGCAAAGGATCACACGTGCATGCGCACACACACACACACACACGCGCGCCACCTTAAACAAAACACATCTGTAGAAATAAGCACATATGAGCAGAACAGTCCCCCACATGTGAGTGCTGCACAAGAGACCAGTTGCAAAACCCTGAGAGAACAAACATCTATTCATCACAAAAACAAAACATGACATTTAACTGAACACTGGCACAGGGAGAGAAAGAGAATATAGTGCACAAGGGACAAAAAGGCCAAGAGAAAGAGTATTTGACATCGCTTACATGCACTGTCCATTATGGCAAGTCATAAACAATCAAACAATTATGAAAAAGAAGGACAATCACAATGATTTTATTTCGCTGACTCATCGAGTCACCTGACTTCTCTTTTAAGGCCAAATCCTCAGAGAGGGATGGGAACAAAAACCTTGCCTTTTAATTGGGACACACAACAGAGGGCTTAATCTTTTGATCCTCCAAATGTCAGAACACAGCGTCCATCAAAACGCAGCCCTCTCTCTGTCTAGCTCGCTCTCAGCCCGAGAGCTGCTGCCATGTTCTCTCTTGCAGTCAACAGGTGGTAGAGCGGAGCCTGACAGGCGATACATGTGTGAACATGCTTTAACTAAAATTGGTGAAATTGTGCTTTTATCCATTGAGTAAGCTGTGAACATGTTAAAGATTAAACTTGAACTGAGGGTTATTCTTGAGTGAACTATCCCTTTAATTATAGCTAGATCAGATGAGCATTTTGAATGCTGCAGTGATGATCTAATTCATAAGACAACCTGGAAGCTAAAGTTATAAGGCTATTAATGAACTACACCATGCACCCGTATGAACATTTTGGCCGGTAACGTTAACTCTTTATATCTGAAAGCCGACAACCGATATATATTGGCCGATTCATTTAAATCCAAATTTGCATATCATTTTTGAAAGCCACATGTTAAAGGGGGCCTATTACGACAATTTTTACAAGATGTAATTTAAGTCTCAGGTGTCCCCAGATTACGTCTGAAGTTTCATCTTAAAAAACCTCACAGATCCTTTATAAATCCATGTTGTAAATACACATTTCTGACCACAGTCAAGAACAGGCGTTTTCCTGTCTGTGCCTTTAAATGCAAATGAGCTGTTGCATGCCGTCCCTTCTCCACACAGTTCCTGCCTCAATCGGATTCCCTGCCAAATACTAACAAGACAACTGCTTGGTTTTCATTAATATATAATCACAATCACTCTCACGGATAGCATAGTTCTGCTTTCATCATTAAAGTTTATTATTTCCATGTGTTTTAAAGCTATATTAGTTTAAACTTCTAATGGATCGTTTTCTAAGCTGACTTATCTGAAGCACACACACAGAGACAACTGGCTGACAGGCATCATGTCTCGCAAGTAACTTCTCTTTCACATTTTTTGCTGTGTATAAACTGTCAAACACACACACAATTGTCTTGTTCACTGTTGTCGCTTGTGAAAACAAAATAGCGGCTCAGTGGGTGGAAACGTGCAGACTAAGGTGCGGTAATATTATAATAAGATCCCCTAAGAAGAGAGAAATCTGAGCGGCTCATTTTTTAACATGCTTGCAGAGAAAGTCTTAACAAAAAGTAACTGGGTTGTCCTTTTTCACATTTTCTGGGTTGGTAGATGCACCGGAGACCTGATTGTAGCACTTAAACACGGAAAAGTCCGATTTTCATGATATGTCCCCTTTTACTAAAAAAACAATTCAAAGTTTTAAAGATGAAAGTGGAGGTTCAAAAATGCCAACTCTTTTCCAGGTTTTAGGATTAATTTGTTTCCATGCACAGATGTTGTTCTAAAGTAAAAAGTATTTATTACAATGGTCCTCTAATAACATCAAGCAGCCATGCCCTTCTAGTTTCTACCTGAAGTCTTGCTTTTTAGGAGTTAATGGTAGTGTTTGGTCAAGGTCGCAATGTTGTGTTTCAGACATAAGTTCTTTCTACCTCACGTAATTTGGTGCGAATAACAATGGAAGGTGTATGTGTGAGACATTTAGAAACAAGATTCCTGTTTGTTGTTTTCACACAAATGCTGGCGTAGTGGGTGACTTTTCAAGGGACGATGGCGTCACCTGTAACTCAATACAGCCTACAGATCCAATAACGCATACACATACAAACACACAGAACAGAAACCATGAATACTGTATAGTTAGACAGAGACAAACATCCCTGGTGAACATATCCCAAATGCATGTTGTATATATGTTTTAGAATGAATGAGTAAATAAGGAAATTATTAGGCCAAGAGAGAAACAGAGATGGTTGTCCAATGGTTTCGCCTAAAGCTCAGAGATTTATTGACTCTGATCAACCTTTAGATAGAGACTGAGCCTGTGTTACAACACAATCCCAACCAGTCAGGCCTTAAACACTGCTGGTGCTGGGAATGATCTTTTCTCTGTCCAAACCAGAATAATCCAACAGGTGCACTGGAATCTTGTGGCTTACTAGTTACTCATGTGTGTTTATTCTTTTTATTAGGAAGAATAATGATACTGTATTATCATGATCTCTATCTCTCTCTCTCTCTCTCTCTCTCTCTCTCTCTCTTTCTCTCTCTCTCTCTCCCTCTCGCATACACTGACAGATTCAGTTTTACCTGGAAGGCATTAAAGGGGTTTGGAGTGTTATCAGAGCTTTTATGGTGTAAATGCCACACCCTAAGTATGATTAAAGGTGGACTACACAAAAGCAGCTAAATAGACAGCTTTTAAAACAAACACAGACACACACACACACACACACCAAATGAACAAGCTGCAGCAAAAGACAGATGAAAGACAAAACACAAACAGAGTGAGTGAGTGAGTGAGAGAGAGATGCCCTGAGTGACCTGTGTCTGCTTCAGTTTCTCTGGGTGAAATCAAGCTGACTTCAGCCAGACGCACTCAGATTCCACCTGCCGTCTACTGACACACATGCCAGATGTCTTCTGTATTACTCTGTGTAACATTGAATCTATAACAATTACAACCTTTATCAGGGTAAATTGGTAGCAAAGTAAACTATGCGGTTTTTGAAACTTTAATAAAGTGCTGACATAGTGAAACGTTAACAAAAACGTTTAAAAGTTTGGTTCCGAGTGGCAATGAATAAATCAGTGAGTGCATTTTGGATCTGACTTTTCAAGTTCAGAACAGTGTTGTTATCTTTAACTAAAACTTAGCAATTTTTTGTGTTAATTGAAATAAAGCTATATGAAAAAAACTAATAAAAAAAATAAAAAAGAACAACAAAAAAAAAATTACTAAAACTTTCAATATATTAATAAGTTTTAGGAGAATTAATGTTAGTGCTTTTGCAAAATTGCAAGCTTCGCATTTCTGCTTTTAAATCCTTCAAAAGTTCCCAAAATCCAAGAAGTCCAACTCCCTTTCATCGTAAGTGCCACACCATAACCTCGATTTTGAAAGATGAAATTAAATATGGTAATCAAATTGATGCCACACAAACATTGCTGACTGAGCTTAACTTGACTTCAACATGGAAAAACCGTGTAAAATGACATTTTCTGTTAAACAGCCTAAAATGTGACTAGACTAACATTAGTCTTGTGGGATATTCGCTAGCTACTCTGTAGGCCCGTGAAGCATTCTTTTGTTGCCTCTGTTTGCTCAGTATTCAACAGAGCAAAGAAGAGAGACAAAGACTGATGAGAAGCGCACTTCAAAGTGCCTTTCATGGCAGACCCTCCTATTTCTCCTTCTCTGAAGTGAAAGTGAGGGCTGGGACTCTCTCAGGCCATGCCATTCATGCAGGATACAACAGGGGAAGGAGGAAGTCAAAATCACTCCTGATTACCAAGACACAATGCCCTTGTCCCCTTTTCTCTCTGCGTCCACTCAAAAAAATGACTCGTTGAATTTACTCAAAAAAGCAGCGTCAAGTGGTTCCACGCAACTATACAGGGAGTGCAGAATTATTAGGCAAGTTGTATTTTTGAGGATTAATTTTACAACATTAATAATTAAACAACAACCATGTTGTCAATGAACACAAAAAACTCATTAATATCAAAGCTGAATATTTTTGGAAGTGGTTTTTAGTTTTAGCTATTTTAGGGGAATATCTGTGTGTGCAGGTGACTATTACTGTGCATAATTATTAGGCAACTTAACAAAAAACAAATTTATACCCATTTCAATTATTTATTTTTACCAGTGAAACCAATATAACATCTCAACATTCACAAATATACATTTCTGATATTCAAAAACCAAACAAAAACAAATCAGTGACCAATATAGCCACCTTTCTTTGCAAGGACACTCAAAAGCCTGCCATCCATGGATTCTGTCAGTGTTTTGATCTGTTCACCATCAACATTGCGTGCAGCAGCAACCACAGCCTCCCAGACACTGTTCAGAGAGGTGTACTGTTTTCCCTCCTTGTAAATCGCACATTTGATGATGGACCACAGGTTCTCAATGGGGTTCAGATCAGGTGAACAAGGAGGCCATATCATTAGATTTTCTTCTTTTATACCCTTTCTTGCCAGCCACGCTGTGGAGTACTTGGACGCGTGTGATGGAGCATTGTCCTGCATGAAAATCATGTTTTTCTTGAAGGATGCAGACTTCTTCCTGTACCACTGCTTGAAGAAGGTGTCTTCCAGAAACTGGCAGTAGGACAGGGAGTTGAGCTTGACTCCATCCTCAACCCGAAAAGGCCCCACAAGCTCATCTTTGATGATACCAGCCCAAACCAGTACTCCACCTCCACCTTGCTGGCGTCTGAGTCGGACTGGAGCTCTCTGCCCTTTACCAATCCAGCCACGGGCCCATCCATCTGGCCCATCAAGACTCACTCTCATTTCATCAGTCCATAAAACCTTAGAAAAATCAGTCTTGAGATATTTCTTGGCCCAGTCTTGACGTTTCAGCTTGTGTGTCTTGTTCAGTGGTGGTCGACTTTCTGCCTTTCTTACCTTGGCCATGTCTCTGAGTATTGCACACCTTGTGCTTTTGGGCACTCCAGTGATGTTGCAGCTCTGAAATATGGCCAAACTGGTGGCAAGTGGCATCTTGGCAGCTGCACGCTTGACTTTTCTCAGTTCACGGGCAGTTATTTTGCGCCTTGGTTTTTCCACACGCTTCTTGCGACCCTGTTGACTATTTTGAATGAAACGCTTGATTGTTCGATGATCACGCTTCAGAAGCTTGGCTATTTTAAGACTGCTGCATCCCTCTGCAATATATCTCACTATTTTTGACTTTTCTGAGCCTGTCAAGTCCTTCTTTTGACCCATTTTGCCAAAGGAAAGGAAGTTGCCTAATAATTATGCACACCTGATATAGGGTGTTGATGTCATTAGACCACACCCCTTCTCATTACAGAGATGCACATCACCTAATATGCTTAATTGGTAGTAGGCTTTCCAGCCTATACAGCTTGGAGTAAGACAACATGCATAACGAGGATGATGTGGTCAAAATACTCATTTGCCTAATAATTCTGCACTCCCTGTATTGAGTCATTTTTACAAATAACAATTTAGTTATATGAACAAAACAAAGTCAAGTAAAGCTGACAACATTTCTTTAAAGGCCCACTGAAGTGCCTGCAAACGCGCAGCATTATTCAATGTGTTGACGTAATTTCTGCTGAAACGGCTCCAGCTGTAAGCAGCTCCTCCCCTTTTTTGAAACAGCCAATAGTGTTTTTTTAATACCACAGTTTAACTAGAGCCTTTCTGTTTGATAAAGACAGTTTCTTCCTAACCTCTAACCGTTTATCATCATAATCTCCTCCACATTGCTTTGAAATACAGCATTCTGTGCAGAATTTAAATGGGTCCGATATGTTTTGTTTTTGCGCCGACAAGTGCATATGATCCACGCTGCCCTCTCGCGTCTATAGTCAACAGCTCTAGTCTAGACTATGTGCATGAAAGTAACGTGAAACCAGACTTCATTTGCCTCAAGTGAAGCATATTTACATGGTCTGACTCGTTTCCTATCGCATGTATAGTGCGCTATGTGCCATTCACCATGTAGAAAATAGTAAATGTGTGAACAGCCGACCGATTTCAGCCGCTGCTTCAGCGTCTATTTATAGTGTAGGGGGCAGGCGCTTCAGATTCTAGAGACCATTTGATTGGACAGAAGATTTGATGAGAAGGTGAAGTCTGCGATGATGTCATCAACATCTGTGATCCTTTTTAACAGAAATGCGAGACTAAGTTTTGACTGCTTATATCTCCTAAATGCGATTTTGTCATTGTTTTGGAACACACCAGCTTATTCATAACTTTAAGGCTAACATAGTCATACTAAAAGCTAAAAAACTTCCATTTTGATTTCAGGGGGCCTTTAAGTAAATACAAACCATTTGAATTTGTCACTGTTACAAAATATTTATATGTGCAGTTTACTTAATAATGTTATGTTATATTTATAAAAGTGTTTTATGTTAGGTCAACACATTTATCTATTTAATTTACCTTATTAAATTAACTACTTGCTTTACAAGTGTAAGTGGAAAACTATTAAATAACAACAAGCATATTTTTAGAAACAAAATGCAAAAATAACTTAATTGATGGTCCATCCAATAAATGTGTATATATGAGTGCCAGAAAATGTACGTTCATTTAGTTACATTCGTTTTTTAAGTAATGTGAACAAGGATTTTTTTTGAGGATTGATTTGAGTGCAACTAACAACAGTGAAAGTTCTTTTTTTGAGTGCATTATGGCTCCGATACATCCACTAACCTCATGCAGATTTCTGTAAACATAATCATGGCTGCAACCCCAACACTGTACAAACAAGTATTTAAAACACTTTTGATAACAGCTCTGCTTGCTACACAGCCACAATACTCAGTCGTAATTTATGTTAAGTATATTCTACCTACTATGTATACTACGGTAATTCACATTTGCTGCCAAAAGTTTAGGGCAAGAGATATTAGTAGGGCGTGGATTAGAGTCAATGCAGGGACTCAAATAAGACAACAGGATATGAATATCGCATGTAAATCTCACAATATGTTTTGCAGAACAAGGGTTACCATCTGCCCCACTTGATCTCCCAATAGTTTCCACTGTTATGAGACAGCTTTTTTAGTAAAATGGTTCTAAAAAACTACTATCTCCTTACTTCACAAAAAGTGTTACCTCAACCTTTCACAAATATCTTGGTGTGGACTTTAACAGATAAATGAATGTCTAATTATGGTGGATATTCAATTATTTCCATGAAATTAATACAGATAAACATATACCAGTTGTCTAATTCAGATGTCTCTAAATAAGAATATTGGCAATTAGATCATTTACATGTTCAATAACCAGAACATTTCGTGCATGTAAACACAGTCATTATAGCAACTGTTTAATTGCAGTAATATTAATACTAACTGTGTTGCCTAAAAGTGGCCATTAAAAATACACTACAAAACAAGTAAAATCGAAAACTTAAACAGAGTGCTGCCAAAGTTCTATTGCACTTTTCCCCACCACTTTAAATAAAATATGGTAGAAATGGCAGAACGTATTGAGTCAAGTTAAATGGTTGTAAACAAAGATGTTGTTATAATGATGAAAACATTTTTACAGTGCGCTCCAGTTCCCATAGCTGCGACTGTCAACGGACTAACGTTACAAACAATGACAGCTTTCACTGGCGCTACTTTTTTTCCCGGCACAACTTTACAGCAATTCCAAAACATTCAATATTCGAAGGCAAAAAAGAAGATCCGTATACGCCGCGGGAAACCTACTTCTCTGCACTTTAACATAAGTGCGCCCGCACCTGTACAAGACATGCGATAACACCTACCTCACTCCATACGAGTGTATTCTCTTCAACTTCACAATGTAGAGCTTTCAAACTGTTCTACAAAGTATCGACAGGTAGCCTACATCCGTGTGCGTGACTTGCACTTGCACAATGCGAATGTTTTGAATGGGCTCAGGGGTTGTGGATGCGCCACCGGTGCTCACTCTCTTCAAAGCCGTGCGTGAGGATGGCCCTGCCCCCAAAAGAGCACATTAACTAATCCTACTACGGTGAGGGGTTAGCTCATGAATATTAAGTAGGATACTTGATTGGACCCTGCTGAAAGGTAATGAAGCGACGCAGAGGCGTAGCAAGCTTTTCAAAAGTGTGGGGGATGGATGTGGTTTGTTTGTTAACAATAAAAACGATGAATACAATGACAGAAGGGTACAAAAGGTATAACATACAAAATATAATATATATATATTATACATACCTCGTTTTTTTTTAACCACGGTGTTCGGTTGGGTTCTGATGGCTAGTCACATCAGTTTTTTGCTATTCTATTCTTAGGTGACGGGGACAGAAAGAGGTTAAGGAGAAAAAAAATGCTAATTTTTTTTATTTTAATTAAAAGACTTGAAAAACCTTACTTAAACTTAAAACTTTACTTTTAAAAAACGTGTACACATTCCTAGTGAATAGTATAATATATAATAAATATACATAAAGATTTACACTGGCAGCTCAAAGCTGTACAGCAGCATTTAAGTATGAAATTTAATGAATAAATGTAAAAATAAAACACTACATAGACTTCACTATAAAATATACATTGATTCTTATTAAAGCTACTGTATTAATGTTTTTCAGTCAAGAACAGAGCGATTTTCTATGTCTTTTGTAGTTTTATTAAGTCAAGTCAACTTTATTTATATAGCGCTTTTAACAATGTGGATTGTTTCAAAGCAGCTTTACAGTGTTAAACAGGAAAATAATGCAGCATAATTTTATTAAGCTGTATAGCCATTCTGGAAAAAACGCTGATGTCATCAGTTCATTTCAATTATCATACAGTGACAGTGTGGGCATTAGATCAATAATTCGATCAGTAATTTAGTTTAAATGGTTAATTTAGTTTATTAATTCGATTTATTTCAATGTTTAGTTGAAAAATGTAGTGTCCCCAACTGAGCACGCCAAGCCAGAGGCAACATTAACATTAACATCCCCATAGTAGGAAATAATATGAAGTCAATGGCTACCATCAACTGTCTGGTATTCAACTGTCTGTGTTCAACAGAAGAAATGAATACAGGTTTGGAACAACATTAGAGTGAGTAAATAATGACATAATTTTAGAGGTGAACTGTCCCTTTAAGGACAGCGCGTTCTCTAAAGGCGCTGCTGTCAATGTCGTGCATCTAATATACAGACACACGCGAATTTACTTTCACTTTACACATTATCGACTGTGTTTATGTTAACCTTGTGTGTATTTGATAGTATTAGCGCAGTAAGACTACTTAGTCCAGTAATCAAGTTTAGTGCGCGCGCTCTGCACGTTAAAATGGTGCATAAGCACGCGAAAAACCGGCAAGGCTTTAAAACGCATGCAAATAATGAACTTTCGTGATTGTGAATAACTATAGTGTTCTGTGAGTATAACTCTCTGACACCAGCATTGCAAGCATGTCTAGCACTGTGTATAGTGATTGGATATTTGCTCATATCAGCACGTAGACTATATGCACACAGCAAAAAAACAAAAACAATACGCAATTCACACGCGCAAATTGACCCGTGAATGCCGTACCGAACGGTTTAATATTATAATGAGAATTGTGGCATTCCGAAAGCGTTTGTGCAAAACTGCGGAAAAAGTGTGGGTGTTGAACCCTCTCACCGGGAAAAGTGTGGGTGTTAAAACACCCACATCCCCCACGGGTGCGACGCCCCTGAAGCGACGTCATACGAACTAATTAATATTCAAGAGATATGGCCTACCTTCATCATTAGTAGGACTCGTAGGAAAGCGAGAAAACTGCCACAGGACACTCACGTGTTTAGGGACCATACATTGCCTCTGGCTGGTTTATAAAGACTTTTTATTCCAGCCTACTTTAATTTTGTTGAAGCAAATAAATAAAATGGACAAAATTGCTAAAGCAAAAAAAGTGTAATTAAAATAAAGAAGGGTTATCTTCTGTTAGGCTACATGCTATTTTAGGACCAAGCCAGTGATGGAGACCACAGTTGAAAGTAACCTCTCTGTTTAAGCCAGATTTGATCCATGTTAAATAACAAAAATCCTGTTAGCACGCTTGTGAAACAGGATATAGCCTACAACCATATCACTCTTAAATCCTAAATAATCTTACAACTACTCTGCCTGGTCGCGTAAGATAAAAAGATACGTCAAGAAGTGTCACTCCTAAAGTCAGAGGATTGGTTTACCCAAAGTGCCCCTGGCAATTGAAGAGGAAATGGAGAGGAAGTCAATCAGCGTGCCCACCCTTCCTGTCTGTTCTTCAACAGGCTGGACTGAGTCCAAGGATCACAGACAGAATTTGAACGAAAAACCCACCAGAGGTTAAGAGTCTGTGCCATAGCCTACGGTACCACCTAGTGGTCGATCAGTGACAACATAAAAATCTTTTTCATTTTATTCAGCTTTCGAAAAAACATACAATGAGCTAATATTAAACAAAATACAAACAACAGATCTTACATCGCAGATCTTACAAAACATTCAATTCTACAAATCACTTTGTTCAGCATGAGAGTCGTGGAATATTTTAAAAGGGTGTAAAAGATATTTTTTAGCTTTCTGTATATGAAACTTCCCAAGATAAATTATTCATTTGAATGTGCTATCAATTAGCCTACACTGGAGTCATAGGCTACACTCTAAAAAAAAAGGTTCTATATGGCACCAAAAATGGTTCTTGGCTCGTAATCATTGGGGAACCTTTTTTAGTGCTATATAGCACCAATTTTGGTGCTTCAGTGGTTCTTCAGCGGTTCTTCAGAGGTTCTTCACCGGTTCTTTGACTAAGGTGCTATATAGCACCGCTACCATATACAGAACATGTAAAGATATGGTGCTATATAGCACCAAAAGTGGTTCCTCTATGATTACGACGAAGAACCATTTTTGGTGCCATATAGAACCTTTTTTTTTTTTTAGAGTGTACGGTCAAAGAAGTGGATCATCTATTTTGATTATTTTGTAGAATGTATCAAAAACCAGCAAAGATACACTCTAAAAAAAAAAGGTTCTATATGGCACCAAAAAAGGTTCTTGGCTCGTAATCATAGGGGAACCTTTTTTAGTGCTATATGGGGAACCTTTTCAGTGGTTCTTTTCAGTGGTTCTTCAGTGGTTCTTCAGAGGTTCTTCACTGGTTCTTTGACTAAGGTGCTATATAGCACCTCTGAAGAACCGCTGAAGAACCACTGAAGCACCAAAATTGGTGCTATATAGCACTAAAAAAGGTTCCCCTATGATTACGAGCCAAGAACCTTTTTTGGTGCCATATAGAACCTTTTTTTTTTTTAGAGTGTAGCTGCTTCCAAAAGTCTTCTGAATATTTACAATTACAAAACAAATGTGTGAGAGTTTCATATTCAAGATTACAAAAAGAACATTGTGGTGAGATGTTGGGATAATACAAGCTGGTAGAAGGTGTTAGCCTAAATGATCCAGAAAATAGTAGGCTAGATTATATTGTGCATTAAATTGTATGAATATTCATTAGTCTTCTTGGAAATCATTGGCGCAATTTAAGTCAAGTCAGGTCACCTTTATTTGGCTATATATTAGCGCTTTGTACAATACAGATTTTTTTTTTCAAAGCAGCTTCACAGTGATAAGAGGAAAATTATGCAAACATAGTTCATTTCGGATGTACAGCAGCTCAAAAGAAAATGGTGTCATTGTTGGTGATTCAGTTCCGCTGTAAAGTTCATCATTTTTTTAAAAATGAGTTAAGCCTAATTTCATCTTAACTCAACTTAACTCAACATTAATAGGAAATAAAAACAGTCAGATGGACACCGTGATGCTCCCTACTTTTTTTTTTTTTTTATAAGTAAATAAATAGGCCTAAATAAATAAAAAGAGGGCAAGTGTTCATTTTTCTGCTTCTCTGTGAACTCCTGGTTGATTTATCTGCCTGATCTAACCTGGAAAATAAAATAGTCAATAGCAAGTGTTATTTGGTTCTCATTCAATGCCGTGATTTGTTCAAGGCAAACAAAGAACAGAAAAAAAGGAAAAGTAAATCGTCATACAAAATGTCTGCCTATTTATTGTAGGCCAGTTATTAACTCATGATTTCAGTCACAGAATAGAACGTGAGTTTCAGCAATATGAGTTTACAGCACCACCTTCTGGGTATCACTGCACAATGCATACGTGGCACTGAGCGGAACCATTTGGAGACAAAAGACAGCCTTTAGCCTATATAACAAGTGTGTAAATATTTGTATCAAATACTGATGAAGCAACACAAATGTATATCCTCTCCCACAATTGAAATTAACAGTAACAGTAGTCTGAAGTTAGTCAGAATGATCTGAGATGTTTGTTAAAAATCTGGTGACATAATGTGGCCATGAATTTAGTGAGAATGTATGGGTAGACTAATATACACCTGTCAAAAGTTTGGGAACACAATTTCACAATTTCTTAATGTTTTTGAAAGAAGTCACTTGTGCTCACCAAGGCTGCATTTATTTGATCACAAATACAGTAAAACCAGTGATACACTGTTAGACATTTCTGTAATTTGTACAGTTATTTACTATATATCACCCAGTATAATACTGTAAATTCTCTTTATCCATTGCATCATGGGAATTGTGAAATATTATTACAATATAAAATAACTGTTTTATATTTGAATATATTTAAAAATGTAATTTATTAATATGATTGTAAAGCTGCATTTTTAGCACCGTTACTCCAGTCTATAATGGCACATGATCCTTCAGAAATCATACTAATATGATGATTGAATGCTCAAGAAACATTTCTTATTATTATCAATGCTGTAATGCTGCTTTATATTTTTGTGGAAATGGTGATACTTTTTTTTAGGATTCTTTGATGAATAGAATGTTAAATGAACATTTTATTTACATTTATTTATTAAACTTATTAAAACATTTATTAGAAATCTTTAACTGTCACTTTTGATTTAATGCATCCTTAATGAATAAAAGTATTAATTTATCTCTTTTTTGAATCTTACCACAAATATTTGAGTAGTTTGGTAGCTTGTTGCCACAAAAAAAATGTTAAGCAGCAAAAACGGTTTTCAACATTGATAATAATAAGAAATGTTTCTTGAGCATTCAATCAGCATATTAGAATGATTTATGAAGGATCATGTGACACTGAAGACTGGAGTAATAATGATGCTTTTCAGCTTTGCATCACTGGAATAAATGACATTTTTACACATTTTACACACTTAAATAGAAAACAATTATTAATATTGATTGTAATAATATTTCACAATATGTTTTTACTGTGTTTGTGATTAAATAAATGCAGCCTTCGTGAACATAAGAAACTTCTTTCAAAAACCTAAAAAAAAAAAACCTTTTGACAGGTATATCCTACAGTATATAATGAAACTAAGCCATGTTCTGATGGGCGATATGATTTTGGGCTCACATGAAAATTAATAGTCAACATTAATGCAACCGGACAGTCACTGCATGAGGTGGAAGGGAGGAAATCTCCCACAGAGCTTACCACCATCCTTCCTGTAGACTGAAGCTGGGCCGTGACCCAAAAAGTGCCTTAACCCACTGATCTCTCTCATTATACACAAACAAAACAAACAAACAAACCTTGCCCCCCTCCATCACAATATATTTCTGTCCGACTCCCTCGCTCTATGTGAGAGATGAGATCACGTCATGGTCCACATCCTTGCTGTGAAGAGCAGCAGGGGACCCTATAAAAAGTTTGGCCACAAAAGTTCCAGCACGAATTCTGAATAAAGGAGAAATCCCATTGACCGGAAGAACATGCAAGGGTGTCCAGTAGGGTCTTACATTATCAGCCTATTCATCAGGCAACTCTCCAACTGCTGCCCCCTTTAGCCACACCATCGGTCCCGTATGACAGATCCCCAATCTCCCATCGGCCTCTAACATGCTCTCACATCCCAAAATACACCGAGATGACTAAAGGAAGGGAGCTGGCCAACAGACAGAGAAATGTACAGTGTGTAAGTCAATCAGTTCTTAAACAGCACTATCATCGAATTATTTACAATTGACATAAGACAAAATAACAATTTACTATGGTAAAAAAAAAAATCTTCTTGGGTGATGTTTACTATGTGTGTCCGAAAGTGTTCATATGTGTCCAAATTTGACCCAGGTGTCCATCAAAGTAAAAAAACATCATCTCTGGGAACACAGGATCCCTCTCATTCCATGTAATCACAACTGCACCCCCAGTGGCCTTCCAGTCAGGTAATGATCTCTCGCTCTGCAGGCACAGCAGTAAGCACATTTACAAACTTCACAAAACCGTGTAGAAACTTTTCAACTACCGAACTCCATCAGAAGTCACTGGAGAACTGCAAAGAGAAGAAATCTCTCAATGGTACATGAAATGTCCTATTTGAAGAAATCACTTTTACTTGATGAATATGTAACACTTTCACGTCTCACACATTTGCTATTATTATTGATCTCATAATATGTTTTTATTAATGTCATAATTTAAGCTTTTACATCATAATTATGATTGTTTACCTTGTAAATTGGACTTTTATGTCATAAATACTTAGCATCGCATAGTTTTGATTCAAAATGATGATTTACCAAAGCAAATCATTTTTTCTTATGTGGTGGAAATAGGTTTTCATATAGGCCTGATTACGTAAATAAGATGAAAAACTCTGATAGATAAAAAAATAAATCCAAATTTCAGCTGCTCACATGCAGTGATATCTTTTTTTGTCTTAAAGCCGTTTTCACCTGCTGATATGTTGTATATATTGAAACAAAGGATTACACATATAGACAAGACACCAGAAACATCAAAAGCTGTGTCAGGATATTTATAAATAATTGTAAGTGGCTTACATTACACTTTTGTGAGTATGGCTTCTGGTCCTCATGACACTCAAACTTATGGTCTGTCCTAAGCAGCTCACATGCAAAGTTTTTGCATATTTTCAAACCATTTTTAACTATTAATCTCCTCAAAGGTTCAGGAAAGGTTTACAAGAAATGCTACATTATGTGTGTTTGTGTTGGAACAGATTATAAAAGTTTATTTTTTATTTAATCCATTGCTTCAAATCCCTTCTAATCCTACCTGGCACACAAAACAGAGTTTTGATTATTCTGTTAAGTGTAACTCAAACAATGCAAATTCACCCTTTCGTATTTGTCCAAGGTCATTAATACCTAAGAATTTGTAATCCATTGGCTCAATCAGCATTATTATTATGTTTTTGGTCATTACAGAAACAGGTCAAATGTGTATAATTATGCTCTGGAATGCTTTTTTACAAGCTGTTGTATAGAAAGTATATAGCCTTGGCTTTTTCATAGGGCAAGTGCATCTTCTCCGTCTTTTTCAAGGCAGTAAATCAACAATTAAGTTATGCTCTATGCAAGAGTGTGGTTCAGTAACTGAAAAGGGCCTTTATGAATATCATATAAAACTATGATTCAGTATAAAGATTGGGATGAAACTTCGTTTTGACAGAGGCAGGCCTTCTAGTGCCAGAAAAAAAGATTAGCGAGCATAAGCTGGCTAAGTCCTAAACAAGAGCTTAAAATGTTGCCTCATCCCGCAAAGTCCCTAATCACTGAGTTAGGAAATCTCCACTTTGGAGCTTTGGAGGCATGTATGTGAATTAGTCTCACAGTCAACTCAAAACAAACAAAGAGTTAAAGCCATGAAACACGAGGGGCCAAAGTCAAGCAAGAACCGCAAGCAGCTGCATTAGATCCATCAGAAAGTCTTTCCAAAAAAGCTGAGTTAAAGCCGAGCAGTTGAAATTGTGACAATTTACTTGTATATTGTTTTAAAGCTTAGCAACAACACGAACACTTCCACAGCTTTTACAGTTATTTAGGATCTGGGTGTGACCAAATATAGGCCTACAACCAAAGAGGGGTACTGCTCTCTCAAGAAAAGTCACCCAAAGTTGTCTGCAATGGTCTTACAATTCAATTCTCCAATTATGCACAGAAACATAAAAAATTACATCTAGGATGATGAAAGACAAAAATCAGGGGAAAATCCTTTGACAAAGAACACAGAGATTGGAGATTATCAGACTTCAAAAGCATTTTCATTGGCAGTATGTGGCTAAAGATTTAGGTTGAAGGGTGGTAATAGTGTCTGTTTCAACCACTGCCCTATTTCTTCATTTAGACAGGGCTCTGTACAAACAGTGCACTAGAGAGCAAGTGAGAACACAAAAGTGAATGGGGCTTAGAGCCTGCTAAAGCAGAACTTTGACAGATTATGTATATCCAATCTAATTAGCATTGTGCAACCAGATGGAAAACCTACAAGCCTTGTAAATGCACGATTGCAGAGCCAGTCAATAGCGGAATAGGAAGTCATGAAAAATGCCATAAACTTCAAAAGCATTGAATAGAAGTTTTGTGGTACTCGAGACCAGTCTTGAGACTGATCATAAGACCATTTTTGAAGGTCTTGGTCTTTTCTCGATCTCAACCACATTTGTACTTGCTCTTGTCTCGGTCTCAGACTTGGGAATTTTGCTTCAAGACTGGTCAAGACCGCAACTGCTGGGATATTACTAAATTGCCAGTGCATTGTCTGATTTATTTATTAACATCATTAATGTGTGTAAAACTTACTGCTTCAGATGCAACCAATAACTTATTTCTACTTTGATTTATGTATTGTGAAAATTCAGAAATGAGGGACTGTGTCAAAAATGTCACCAAAATGAATACAAATGCTCACAAAATTCAAGATATTGTTGCAAAAAAGTAGATCTGGATTTTTATTCATAACTGATATACTGTAATTAAGCAACATCACAAGAGTAAAAGAGCTGTTTTCGCAAACATGATATTGCTGTTATACAAACATTCAATTTTAAAAATGCAATTATCCTCAACATTTATGCATTTGTAATTTACTAAATCAGATGCATCTTCTGTACCACCACCAGTGCAAATATGAATTTTGTTTTTAATGATTTCATTTGATTGGTATAACAGCTCTCTAAAGTGTCTGTTTCTAATTATATTTATTGATTAAAAATAAGTAATTTCTCAGGCGGTAATGTGGATCTTTATGAATTTAAGGAGTGCTGGTCTGGACTTGGTCTTCACACGGTCTTGCCCTGCCTTGGTCTTGATCTTGTCTTGGTCTCAACCCCTCAAAGTCTTGGTCTTCTCTTGGTTTCAACACACATTGGTCTTGGTCTCGACTTGGTCCTGGATTAGGTAGTCTTGACTACAACACTACTGGATAGTGAGGATAAAACAATGAAGTTAAGATGTTTTCTTGATACAGGAAGACTCTAAATAAGTAATATGACTAAATAAAAAGACTATAAGCATTTCTGAAAAATAAAACATGCAACACACACACACACACAAACATTTTCAAATCCCATAACATCCCTCATACTACAGTGGGAAATGCAGCTGTCTGTTCAAATTGCACTGAACATTTCAACTGTACCCATGAAGAGAATGGAAATGTTATTATCTGGATATTCAGTGGTTTGCAGTGGGCCAGACTCTAGTCTACTTTGTTTCCTTTTCACTCAGTTGTTTGGACCAGATTTTACATAAATATTTAGGCATTGCTCCACTCGGTTCTGAGAACGGCTTTGATAGAGGATTACATATCCAGTGACCACTAATTCCAAAATTACACAAATAGTTTGTAATAAACAAATGACAAGAGCTCATGAGCACACATACTCAAAACATCACCAGAGATGTCATGCAAGATTTGCTTTAAACTCCAAACAAACAGAAAATGGGTAAACAATAGAACCTGTCATGACAGCGCCGTCATGATAACCTTTATGTTTCGGTAAAGGTAGTAACTGCAGTAGGTGTTTCTGAACTTTTTTTATATGACAGTCACATTGGAAACTTTCAATCACCCCTGATGTTTTATTTCATACTTTTCAAATGCCTTTTACCTATAGATTATATTATAATGGCTATATGTAATGCAAGTCAAATAATTGTATCTGCAATTCAATGATTGCTAGGCAAAAAAACTCTCTTTTTTTTACTTTCTTTTTGTTGTTCGGTCAGTTGCTCACAGTCACTTGCTTCTTCTTCTCTTTTTTAATGTAAAAAAAAAAAAGACTTGAAATTGTAACAAGTAGGCCTATATAACAACAGGAACAATACAAAACAAGACATATATCACGAAAATAATGCAAATAAAATAACCAAGAGCCAGAGGGGGAAATAAATAAATAAATAAATAGGCTACTTAAAAAGTTAAGCAAGGTTAAATAAATGTTTTCAAATATTTTTCTTTTTTATGACCATCAAAGACAAAACATCTTACCCAAAAATTCGCATTTGTGAATTTGCCAAGTAGGCTTATCAGGAAAAGATTAAAATGTAGGCTATTGAATATGAGAATTTAAGGTGCGATAAAGATCAAATGTGTTAATACGTATACTTAATACTTATTTGTCTGAGACATGCTTCTCCTGTGACTTCAAAAAGGTGACGGGTTCATTATAACAGCACAGCTCTTTTCTGACTTACTATTATTGAACTATTTATGGGTGAAATTAAATATAAACAATTTAAATATTTGTTTAAAATATTGTAAAGCGATTGTTGAGGAAAAATACGGTTGAAAAAATACGGTTACTGTGGGTAGGGTACAAAGTAATTACAATGTATTATTATCCACATATTGATGATGAACCAGATGAACACACACTTGACTCCACCCTCTCGGCGTTCGAAAAACTTTATTTACAATCAACCTCAAGAACAACCCGACATTTCAAAACATACGATATTAATAAACTCGGTAGGTACTTACGATTACATTATGTAATATAAACAAAGGTTTACATTAGTGATGATAAATGTTCCATACACGTGTACAGTTGTTGTATTTAATGCTGAAATAATACGATAGCGGCCTTAGCCCGTTAATCCAGCTAACCCGGTGTGTTTCCTTGTATTCCGTCTGTGTTTTAACCGATGAAATGCACATGCTGGAATTAAGAAGTATTTGTACAGTAAATGTTTCACTTCCTCTTTATAATCTGCAAATATGGTTTGCTAACCTTGTTTTGTTCACTCTGACATTTAGCACGGTCATTTGTCGGGCAGGCATTATGTATTTTGGCCAGGATTAAAGGACTTTTCCCACAATGAAATCTGTTATTACAATACCATCATAATAACCTTGACGATTCATCAACATTTTGTTTATTGTATTGCTGAGACACAAATGTCACCAACAAGGTAGCCTTTGAAGTTATGTTTACAATGTAGCCATATAGCCTACAGTTGATCATTCACATATTTCTATTAATGCAAATCTCTCTCTAATTATCCCAGGTACAAAAACGTTATTCTGCATGGAAGCAAAACACCATCCCCTTACCATAAGGGTTTGATTCTATTTATGGAAAAAGCTCAAGATCAGTTGTAGCTTCTGTGGAATATAACAGATCCTGTGCGGACAATGGCATCAGAGGAGATGGAAGGTTTGTGCCCATTACCAGAGGTGACGGGCATCAAGGTAGAGCCATCAGTCGGCATTGGCTCAGTGGAGGATGCCAACTCACAGAACGCCATGGGCATAAAGTTTATATTACCCAATCGCTTTGACATGAACGTATGCTCACGCTTCGTGAAGTCGCTGAACGAGGAAGACAGTAAAAACATCCAGGACCAGGTGAACTCTGATCTGGAGGTGGCCTCTGTGTTATTTAAAGGTAAATGAATGGAAAACAATTACCACCTTTCTGGTGAATATAGTTGTCAGGAACATGTCTTGTTCCGTTTATCTCTCTACAGCGGAGTGTAATATCCAAACATCACCCTCACCTGGTATTCAGGTTAGGCATGTGTACACGCCATCGACCACCAAACACTTCTCTCCGATAAAGCAGTCCACCACACTCACAAACAAACACCGTGGGAACGAGGTCTCATCCACACCGCTGCTTGTTCACTGTAAGTCTTCTCATTTCTCATTCTCAGTTCATTTGGTAAAACGGTCCACTGATATTTGTCAATCTACTTCAATGGTGTCCAGTCCTGCTTCAGGAGGGCCACTGCCCTGCAGAGTTTAATTAAATACCCCTGAACTGAGGTAATCATCTTCCAGGCAGGTAAACAAGTTGGAGCTAAACTCTGCAGGACGTTGGCTCTCCAGGACCAGGATCGGACAACCCTGACCGACTCGACTAAAACTTAATCTCCACCTTTTTTTCTCTTTGCTAGCACTGTCCATACATCAGTTGGCGGCACAAGGAGAGATGGTGTTCCTAGCAAGTCGAATAGAACAAGGCAAGTTTGTAAAATTGATGTGATCGGAAAGTTGGTCTTAAATACGCCACTGTTCAAAAATGTGGAGTTGTAAATGTTTTTGAAAGTTTATGCTCACCAAGACTGCGTTTATTTGATCAAAAATACAGGAAACAGGGCTCCAGACTGAGACTAAATGGTCGCATTTTGCGACCTTTTTTCCTGCTGGTGCGACTGAATTTGATTGGAGGTCACTGGTGCGACCACCGCGGTGCCCAACTGATAAGAGCTGCCATTTCTGTTACATATGAGAAGCATCGGACGGCAAACGGAAAGAAAGCGGAACGGAACCGCGCTACTTGTTTGAGCTGTGCTGCGTGGACCGTTTATCAGCTCGGAGCAATAATAGACATCGCAGCACAAGCTCATTCATGGGCCGATCTCGGTTACTAAACAGCGCTGGGAGATCCAGTGAGAACGCATTTGAATTTTCAAGTGTTTCACACTTTTTCCAGCACTTCAAAGCTCTAAATATTATCCAATTTTAATATTATTTTTAGTGTGATGATTTGTAAAACTAAAAGTGTAAAGGTGCTGGCCACTTTATGGCAAAAACAAAACACTATAACCAGGGGCGTAGCCGTCTTTTCATAAGTGAGGGGGACAGAAATGTCAGGTATAATACCTGTTTTTTTCTGACCTCTGTCTAATTGACAGATTTAATTGATCTATTGCTTTTAATTCAGTAAGATATCAAATACACTGCTGAACAATAACCACTAATATGTATAATATTTTCCCCTATATTTTATGCCAATTTTATGATTGGTTTATGCACTACAAACACTTGTGCATTAAAGGGTTAGTTCACCCAAAAATGAAAATTCTGTCATTAATTACTCACCCTCATGTCGTTCGACACCAGTAAGACTTCTGCTCACCAAGGCTGCATTTATTTAATAAAAAATGCAGTAAAAAAATAATACAGTGAAATATTATGCCAATTTAAAGCAGCTGTTATCTATGTGAATATATAAATGTGATCAAAGCTGAATTTTCAGCATCATTACTCCAGTCTTCAGTGTCACATGATCCTTCAGAAATCATTCTACTATGCTGATTTGCTGCTCAAGAAACATTTATGATTATTATCAGTGATGAAAACAGTTGCTTACTTAATTCACTGCTGAAAACACTGCTGCTTAATTTTTGTGGAAACCATGATAGTATTCAAACTTTTGTGGTAAGATTAAAAAAGAGAGAAATTCATACTTTTATTAATTAAACATGCATTAAATTGATCACAAGTGATATTTATAATATAAATAAAGATTTATATTTAATAAGTGCTTTATTTAATGCAAATAAATGCAGTTAATTTAACTTTCTATTCATCAAAGAATCCTGAAAAATAAAATGCATCATGGTTTCCACAACATTTTTAAGCAGCACAACTGTTTTCAACATTTATAATAATCATAAATGTTTCTTGAGCAGCAAATCCTCATATTATAATGATTTCTGAAGGATCATATGACACAGAAGACTGGTGTAATGATGCTGAAAATTCAGCTTTGATCACAGGAAAAAATGACACGTTTACTAGCTCAGTTACATAGTAAACAGCTGTTTTATATAATAAATGCAGCCTTGGTGAGCAGAAGATACTAAACATTAAAAAGGATGTCAGTTAGCACTGCATTATTCATATACTTTATTGTCAATAGATACCTTGAGATGGCTTGAAAAACACACACATATAATGTCGAAATCATGTGTTTGTCGTCGCGTTTCATCAGTCATAATTCTCTTTATTCAGCTGCTGGTTCAGCGCTGTGAATGCCTTTGGAACGTGATTATTTCTACGAATCCGTTTTGGACTTTCTGTGAGAGATCGCCCTCCGGCTTCGAGTATGAATTGGAGTGTTGCACGAGAGTGTTAGCACTCCATGGTGTTCAGAGCGCCTTGTTTTTGGATACGAATAAAATGACAGGTCATGTAGATTTATTCACATTGGCTTCTACGTAATCAAACTTGCCCGTGTAACAGACGTAGGCCAGTAAGAGCGGTACGACTAGACGCCGGTTCGAATCCCCCACGGAGCGGGTCGACTTGGACCGGTGAGACTCGGTAAAGTGCGGGGGACGAATTTACGTTTTATTAAAGGTGCGGGGGACACGTCCCCCCCGTTCCCCGCGTAATCTACGCCCATGACTATAACCAGTAGGTGGTGGCATAGGAGCACTTATTTGACTTATTAGACATTTTCCACTCCTTAATATATGTAAAAAAGTAGGAAAAAGTAAGTCTCATGAAAAAATAAAACTTTTCTTCAAATTGTGACTGGATTACACAGAAAACAAGTAAAGAGTGTTCCTTTTAGTTCAGTATGATACTGTAGTATAGGTAAGGAATAATTGACGACGGGCCGTTCAATTATTAGAATAATGCACACACGAGGTGGTGATTTGGTCACGACGCGAAGCGGAGTGGCCGTTACACCTCGGGTGTGCATTATTTTTCTAATAATTGAACGGCCCATCGTCAATTATTCCGCTTATACTACGGTTACCACACCTCAAGACATCGATCCGAAGATATATTTAAAGGGATTCGTCCGGTTTTTGTACTTAAATCGCTATTGTGAGCAGGACTATTTCTTCCGCGTCTTATCCAACGGCTCTTTTGCTAGTTCCGAAACGTCATTTTAAAGCTGGTAACGAAGGCTTGAGCCTTTGATAGCATTCTACTGCAGTTATTAATAAAGTTATTAGAGAGAGAGAGAGCGCGCGAGTGCTTGTGTGAATTAGGCTACCTCTGTACGTCTCTAAACAGCGCTGTTATTACCTCGCTAGTGAAAAAATGTCACGTGTAGCCTTTAAATGCTCCACTATAGGCTAACTGATCAACTCGTCAGGGCAGCGCTGACACCTTTTTGTGCAAACTGTAGTGCGTGTGCATGCATGTGTGATTTCAGTAATGAGACAGAAAAGCTTGCCTTTGATGTCCGCTTCCATTTGTTGGTTTTCATCTGGAGTGGACTGTCTAATACTGCTGCCGCCCAGTTGTTGAATGTTTTATATTCACCGTAAATATTAAGATTTACTTTAGGAAAATCGTCTGTCATATTGTTGTTTTTTAGTCCTGTAATTTCCGTTATTACGGTTAACTATGCGAAGTGATATGGAACTGTAATGCGGTCAAGAGAGCTGCCTGGAACTACGTTCGCTGTGCGTCTCCCAGAAAATAATTGCACACCTCAGAACGTTCATCAGCCAATCAGATTCAAGCATTCAACGGCCCCGTAGTATAAAAGAACAATAGTACATTTAATAAGAGTGGAATATTAAAAGTTTCCTTATAAAAATTTGTTTTTTGCACATTACTGTTGTTAATAAAAGTTAATATTTTCTGCATAACAATTCAAGCTCAGCGCTTCACTGTTAAATTTCCAATAAACAAACATGTACTATTATTAGTAACTGCACTTATTAACAAAACAATGCAAAACAATAGTAATTTTATGATTAAATTAACCTTAAGATAAATTTTCCTCCAGCGCCACCAAAGGTGGTGGTGCCACTGCTCTCAAATGTTAGTCTGGAGCCCTGTATTATCAAGGTATGTATTTGTAATACAGTGGAAATTAGTAGATTTGGTTAGCATGTTGATTTACGGTGTGCGCACCTACATTTTCTGGTTGTGCCCCTAAAATCTTCAGTTGGGGGCCACTGTGCTCCTAGTGAAAAAAAGGGAGCCCTGGGAAAGCAGTAATATTGTGACGTTATGACAATTAAAAATAATAGCTTTTATTTGAACATATATTTTTAAATGTAATTTATTCATGTGATGGCAAAGCAGCAATTTTAGCAGCCGTTACGCCAGTCTTCAGTGTCACATGATCCTTCAGAAATCATTCTAATATACTGAAACATTTCTTATTATCATCAATGTTGAAAACAGCTGCATAATAGTTTTGTGGAAACTTTTGATGAATAATAAGTTCAAAAGAACAGCATTTATTTCGAATTTTAAAAAAATACAACATTATAAATGTCTTTACTGTCGCTTTTGTTCAATTCGATGTGTCCTTGATGAATAAAAGTATTACCTTTTTTATACTGATCCCAAACTTTTGAAAAGTACTGTAATCATTAGCTCTTAGGTCAATTGTCTAAAATTGTGATACATTTTTTCTCTTTAAATTAGAGTCTGTGATAAACCTGCAGGATGAGGAAGGATTCACTCCACTGATGTGGGCAGCAGCTCATGGACAGATTGCTGTGGTTGAGTTCCTTTTACAGAGTGTGAGTGCAGCATACTGTACAATTTCACTAGTTCTCAACTAGTACAGATCAAATAGTCCAAATGTACCTGCACAAAGCAATCAGTTCATGTATTTCTATTCATGTCAGTGGCAAATGCTCGGCTGGTGCAGGCTGCCACTTTTGCTTTGTGGGCTCACTGTTCAGGAAACTTTGTTATTCTTTATTCTGCCACCCCTCTCATTCTTTTGAAATTTTAGCTAAAAGACTCAGTAGGTTGGAGCCATCTGGCACACAAAGCAGTCAAAATTGAATGGCTCTCTAGATACTCACAGTCCTTTGCTTTCAGGGTGCAGATCCTCATCTTTTGGCCAAAGGGAGAGAGAGTGCACTGTCATTGGCCTGCAGTAAAGGGTACACAGATATTGTCAGAATGCTTATAGACTGTGGAGTTGACGTCAATGAGTATGATTGGGTAAGTGGTCACATTGTTGACTTCCTAAGACATAAATATACGTTTTGTAAATGACAATCATGTGTCTGTGACTATAGTACAGTATACTACTATATACCAAATATGCAAGTCGTTTAACTTTAACAGCAATGCAAATGGCTATGATGGGCTTGTTGGGTGGGGATCAAATAGTTTTTGATAGTATTGTTATAAGGTGTGAATATACTTCTTGCTATGACTTGAACTGAGGTGTAGTAGCCAGAATCAATGGTTAAGCCAAAAATAAGTACTTAAAGAAGTGCTTGTGCATTTCCAGAATGGTGGTGCTCCATTACTCTATGCAGTCCATGGTAATCATGTTCGCTGTGTGGAAATCCTCTTAGGTAAAAGGCTTACTTTTCATTTCATTTCACTGCAATGCATTCCAGTGTTCAGTTTTTCTTCAAAGGTTTGATTCACTGTAGTGTATTGAATATTACTTCTGATCACTGAACAGAGAGTGGATCTGACCCAACCATGGAGTCGGACTCTGGATTCAACGCTATGGACATGGCTGTGGCGATGGGCCATAGAAATGGTAACTCAAACACGATTACCATCAGTGTTAAATTAATATCATACAGCTTAGCTTTTTGTTATGAAATATTACTATTTTATGAAGCTGAGATAATTAAACTACCTGTTTTGTGTCAGTCATACTGTCATAACATGCATGTAATTGTAATACTTCACATTGTTGTTTCCCAGTCCAACAGGTCTTAGAGGCTCATCTTCTGAAGCTTCTGCAAGGTATTAAAGAATAACCGTGGCAAGTACAAGAATTGGAGTGAATATTTTAGTGTTACAAGTGTTCAATATCTGTGAAGTGAAATTGTTTTTTTTTTTTTTTTATCCACATGCAAATGTACTACAGATCAACAAACACATGACAACTGCTGACATCAGAAATAGAGTTTTGAATTTACTAATATATTTATGTGTGGGTTTGTTTAGTCAATGTGATGTGTTTTAGGTCACTGATCTATTTGCAATGTGTACTTGAAAAGCTATTTATCTTGCCGTTTAATGCAAAATGAAGCTGTTTCACATTAAACTTGACTGGCATTATGAATGGTTCATAAAATGAAGTAAATCTCAATCGGGTCCTTTAGAATCAATGAAGTGGAAAGGAACATGGTGCAAAATAGATTTACACCAACACTGTACAGTGAGAGATGACGTCCGTGTACTAATTCAACTGTCACACTTGTTTTGCTGTTGCACCCAGCAAGATTTTGTTCAGGTTTTTACTCTTTTGATTGCCCTCTTTTAATGGCAAATTCTGATCTACAAAACTGTAAATAAACCTTTACTTAAAACTACAGGATGTATCTGATTGATGTCTTAACTTAATCTTAATTTAGAGCGTTTTATATCTAGAAATTAGGGCTGGGTATTGACACAAATTTCATGATTCGATTTCCATTCACAAGCTTTCGATTCAATATCGATTATTGTGGACATATATCAGATACAGTACATGGCAAGTTTTCATGAGGAAAAAATTCTTAACTAATGCTGTAAACTTTACTTGGTAGTGTTGGTACATTACTAATATTGAAGGTTAACATTAACGGATTCAAATACAAACCTAAATTACACAGTTTTTGATAAAGTTATAATACTAACTTTACAATTACAATCATTTCTACTCCAATTTGCTTTTTGAAATAAACATTTAAATTATGGCAATCATAACTTAACAGAATTATTCAAACATGCATTAATATTATAATAGCCTATGTAATGTGGTGCATATTTATCAAAATGCTCATCTCTAGAGTTCATTAAAGCTGACTAATGAGTTTATGGACACTGAATGGTTTTTCAGAGGTAAATGTGACATTACGTGAAATTGTTCACATCTTTCCGTGGTTGAAACACTGATCGAGCGATTACATGTGACGTAAAATTTCAGTGCATTGTCCTCTATATTTTAACATGCCTTGACGTTCATTCATGTTTATTTGGCGCTGTGACTGGTATTAAAGCAGAGATGATCTGTTCACGTGCGCTCTGCACTGCAGCTTCTGTTGAACTGTGATGAGCTACTGTGATCTGTCACACCACTAAACGGCGCCAATTTTTATTTTTAAATAAAATGGACGTAATTTGAAATCTTTATTGGATGGGAAGCACGCTACAATGTTCCATTCATTCATAAACTGAAAACAGGATTCAACAATCGATATCGGTTCATAAATATGAGAATTGATTAAAATTGAGAAATACAATTTTTTTACCCAGCCCTACTAGAAATGCACTGCATTTCTAACAGGTTTTTGTACTAATTGTTTAACAGCATGGAGTGACCTCATCCCCAATTAAACGCAACAAAACAGTATTTAATAAGCTTTTTGTCAATAGCAAATTTTTATTTCCAGATGTTGATTCAGACCAGCTCCAAATGAGTGAGCCTCAGTAACAGGGAAGGTGGAGGCAAAGATGCCTCTTGGACCGCACAAGCAAACACACATAACAAAACTGTGCATGAACTTGTGTGGTTCAATCAATCTCACACTCTCAGCTTGGACACATGAGGGCCACAGCAGTGCACGAAAAAGATAGACGAGATTCAGGGATGCAATATATTTATAAAAGAGGGAGGGAGGGAGGGGGGTCCCACAAGTCTCAGCTGAGACCAGAGATTTCAAACGCCTTTCCTTCCCCATGATGTTAATTTGCCTCATTCTTTGAAGCCTCGTCGAAATTCTCCACAAGATCTGCAGAGAGAAAAAACATGGATTCAGTCAAACAATTTCAGGTCTACATGTTGACACCTCAAAAGAGTTACAAAGACTCAACATTTGTAGGAAATACAGGATTTATGAAGAAACTAAATCAAGGGGCCGTTTACACACCACTGATTTCAACTAAAAACATTATGCATTTTGGCCATTCATTTACACGATATACAGCATTTTGGGGACCTACAAATACAAACTTTTGAAAACGGGTTTCAAAGTGCACATTTCTGAAAACGATACTGTTGCGGTCTCCGTGTAAACTACAAAAACACGAATTTGCCAAAATGGGTGACCTCATGCGCATGCAGTGTGTTCAGTCTATAAGCACATCGTTTTTCTTTACAAAGTGACCTCGCCAACTACTGGCCTGACATGCATAACAGCGTTTTTAATCATTTTCACGGATCAGTGTGATCGTTTTGATCATCTGTACAAGGAAAAACTTTTCCTTTTTTAGTACATTGTTGTGTTAACATACCCCAAATCTAATCATTAAGAAACATTGTCCGAGTGTTTATAGACACATGCTGAAAAAGCTATTTCTGTGCTTTTCTCTCACTTGTGTGAGCCCACGTGTGCAAGTGATTTCCATAGAGAACATAAATGAGCACTGGGAGACTGAAAAGTCCACAGCTGTAAAAATGAAACCGCAGAGGATCAAAGCAGGTTGCCTTTTAGGAGATGAAATCTGATAAATGGAATATCAACTTTTCTGCTCCAGGGTGTCAGAGAGGGAATCACTAACAGAAGGCTGGACTTTGTTTTTAGAGGGGACAGAAAAGGTTGAATCTCAGTAATGGGCACAATTGCACAAGCTGTTAACCCTTTTTGTCATCGCACGGGTGAGCTAATTTTGCAGTGTTGGAAATGTAATCATACTGTACATGTGCAAGACTTGAGTTACTAACTGGAGTTTGCTCAGGAAAGAGAACTGGGGAATTGTAATGGCAACCGTATGCGTTCACCCCTCTCTTTAAAAAGAAAAGCAAACTGAGCTTTCAGTGCTCATAAACAATCGAGGAGATTTTAAACACTTGTATATGTTGACATTGTAACAGCATAGACAACCTGCTGAAACCCTCCTTTTTTGGACATTTCCACAACACAAGCAACTACACTGCCCTAACGTAAGCAAGCGTGCAATGCTTACATTACCACACGCACAGAACCCATAAGGTAATGATTGTGAAGCTCAAGCTAGGAGGCATTTAAAATACACAAGGAATAATACAAAATGTAAGCAAAATAATCTTATGGTTAATGCGCGTTTCAACTTAAGATATGAGGACTGAAAAAAAGAAAAAAAAAAAGAAAATGGTAATTTCAAGTGTAGAATATTGTAAAAACACTACTGAAAAAAAAAAAAAAAAACTTAATAGGGTCACAGTAAGCTCCCGTTCTATATACAGAGATCTAACCGTACATTTAAAGTAATTTTGTACAGTAAAATACTGTTAATTATACAGTTTAATGAAAATGGAAATCAAAATATAATTTACAGTAGAAAAACCGTAAACTGGTATTCCCAGAATTCCCTGTGACACTTTGAAAAGTATTCTGTTCAAATAATTATGTTTCTTAATAGTTTGTTATCAGTTATGCACATTTTAATTTTGTGTTACATCTTCTGTTGTTTAATGAATGCTTTTTGCACTATTTTAGTGTCATGCGTCTTACCACAATGGTGTTTAATTGGTGTGATTATGTGTGAACCTTCTGTATACTAGTATAATTCATAGTACATGGTTAAAGCTAGGAAGAAGAAGAGAGAAAAAAAAAAAAAGGGCTCCGAGCAACATACTGACCTGGAACTTCGTCATCATCTTCCTCTCCGCCAGCTACCGGTGCCTTTCCATCACCAGCTGAAACAAATGGGGAGTCAAACATTCACCATTTTGAACAATACAGTTATTTGTTGATTTGAGCTTTTACAGACATCAATAGACCCTTTTCACATTTCCGGGTTTCTCAGAAGTGGAAGTCGTCATAGTTGTGTTAACTTATATAGCGGTGAATGAGAGAATACATTACCAAAAAATTTGTGTCCCCATTTGCTCAAATAGCAAAAGAAAAACTCCACAATAGTGATTTCAAAACTTTCAAAAAGAGGGGGGAAATAGAGTGAGATTGATAACGGTAGTGAAAATGTATTAGAAACGCGCGTGCTCACAGCAGCAATAACTTGTTTTTTGTAATTTGATGCAAAATGAATATAATACAAAGTATTAGTGTTATAAAATTACATAAAATTAAAATACAAACAAAATTCCAGGATTTACGTCCGTAAATTTTGACCGTTAAAACACGTCACAGTCTGTGAAAAGGGTCTATTACAATATTGTCAAAAGAGACTACAAAATATATTTTTCATAATAGCATGGCTAAACATGCATATATTATGAGAGAATGTGAGAGTGAGTGAGATCTTTTAGACCAAGATCAACTGGGGTTTGTGAATTAGTTCAAAATAATCAAATGAAATACAAAAGAAAAAAGAAAAACCCTGCATGCAATTTAACCATTAAGGGGATAGTTCACCCAAAAATGAACAATGTTGTTCCAAAAGTTCAGACTTTCGATCCTCTTTGAAACACAAATAAAGATATTTTAATGAAATCTGATATTTCTTCCGCTCCATTAACTATGTTTCCATCCACCTATTTTTATATGTATTTTGGTACATCACATTTTAAAAAAAAGCTGAATGGAAACACCATGTTGCGCATAAATTCTAAAAAGGCACAAACTTGTCAGATAGTTTTTTTTATCTGATAAGAAAACGTGCATAAACTATGATGGAAAAACATTTGCCGAATAAAATCATTAATGCGCAAAAGATGTGACTGTGTTGGGACAGCATAACTGGACCAACCAGCAGACCGATCTCGTTATACAGCATCGGAAATGTTGTCAAAGTGGTTCGGTATAATTACCAACCAGGGGCCCGTTCTTCGTACCTCACTAACTCCGTTAGCTGGATTTGATTGTTGACGATTTGGCATGATCTTGGATTGTTTGGTTCTTCGACGCTCATCCTGGACTTGCTGTCATAGCAACAGGTCCGTAAGCTTAAACCTACTCGCGAGCAGGCTTATTTCATGTAAACAGGATTAGATTGCATCTTGAGGTGATACTTAAAATCTGTCCCAGCCACTGCTACTTTATTACAAGAGTTCCTTACTGAACCAGTGGCAATAATAATAATATACAAATTTTAAATTGTATATGTATATGAGAATGTATATAATATTATAATGTTGTGTATAATACTATAGACACAGCCACTTAATTGAGCGATTTATTTGTGATGGAATAATTACTTTATAATTTTATTGTAGGTTTGCACACATGTTGTACAGTTAATCTGAGCCGTGCATTAATTTAAGTGATGACGGATATTATGGGATGGCTTGATGCAGCGCAGGAGATGCAGAGAATTTAATCTTGACCCTTAACAAACTTTAATACCGTCACGTTACAAATCTGCTTCAAATTGAATAAAAAAATGTAATTACAACATTGAAATGAAAATGTAAAGGGTGTACAAATACTGTATAAAATCGTGAATATAAATAATTGGTAATCATGTAAAAAAAACAAAAAAAAAACATTTATCATTGATCTATTATAACTTTTATGTTGGTTTGGTCGTTTAGCTGTTTCCTTATAAAGCTCCAGATATTCGTGTTTTTTTTTTTGGTGTAATTTGCCAAGTTTTTTGCCAGGTGGCTTTTTTATTTATATGATGTCATTACATTGCTGTCTTGACGCCAGCCAATCGCTGCATTGCTGATCATGGTTTCGAGTATCGATGCATCTGCCCTCTTCAGGGAAAACAAGAACGCGCAGTGATCTTAGATCATTTAATCCAGATATTTAAATCCAATCCGCAAATTTGTTTGAAGAACCAAATTAGCCAGACATCAGTTATCAAGATTAAAAGATCTGGGATCTGTCAAATCATCTCAGATGTATTAAGCGAGGTACGAAGAACGGGCCCCAGAACTGCCTTACACGACTGCATTCCCAAACAGAAAGCAAGTTAACATGACCGCGTTTATTGTGTTTAGTCTGCACACTGAGTAGTAATGTATATTATAAAGTATATACAAACATCATAATATATAGTGGAAATTGTGCTTTATTTGCAAATGTTATATGCGATATTCCCATTTTATGCACAAGTTAAATTTGCAACTTTGGATGGAAACATAGCTATTGACAGTCCACGCAACTAATTTGACGCTTCAAATTTTTCAAATGGCTTTATACACTGAGCAGATTTAATTTATGCTTTTATTCACATTTAAACATTCATCAGTTGTGGTAAATGGAGGCTCAAGCATATTCGCTTGACGCAGGAGAACCAATGAGGTTCATTTTCTTGTGTTATGCAGCACATTTTAGCTTTAACAAGAACCAATGAGGTTTGTTCTCGCACATCATGCAGATTCTATTAATGTTCACAGATCAATGTTTATATGCAAATAACAGCATAAATTAAATCTGTTGCAATCAAGTCTCATTAAAAATGTTGGACTAAACCACTCAATTCATATTGATTAGTTTTACAATCTCTTTATGAACTTTTTAAAGCGTCAAAGTGGTAGTAGTGTGGCTGTCAATGGAGGGACAGAAAGCTCTCAGATGTCATTAAAATATCTTCATTTGCGCTTCGAAGATGAAAAAGTCTTACGGGTTTGGAACGACATGAGGGTGAGTAATGCTGCCTTCATGTGCTCTCGGAATTATCGTAAATACGAGTTTCCTAGGTAAAAATTGCACATGAACACCCTCTGAAGTCGTGTTTACCACTGGGAAGTTTGGAATGAATTTTGATACCCAAATTCCCAAGATGGGCGTGCCATAAACTTTAAATATGGTGGCAGGGGGGAACTGTGACAGGATTTATTAGTTTCTCCCAAAACAGCTAGATTGTCTTGTCATTAATGTAATTTACATATATGAGTAATCATTTGAAGCTTATTGTATTGTTTATACAAAGCAATTTTTTTTTTTTAAATAGCCTAAAATTACAGAATTGGCAGAAAGCAGACTATCTGGTAGTTTATATGGTTGTTAGTGCATGTAACACTACATATAATTTTGGTTTTAAGATTTTCTCAAAAAAAAAATAGGCAAGAATAAACATGATTCCTGTTCATTCCGACAACAAAGCACTTGAATGCAACAAGCTCGTAATCACGACTTCTGAAGTGGGAATTATACAATTTCTGATAGCACGTGAAGGCAGCATAAATGACAACTTTTTTTTAGGTGAACTAACCTTTTAACCAACATCAAAGAACCGATCATGGTGTTAAAATGAAATGTTAATTTAAAATCTTTGGGGGTACTTCTAAGAAATATTTTAGATCAAACAAAATTTGGGCATTCCTGTTTGAAACAAACAACCAACTAAAAGTCTATTTTAAAGTATACTCTCTAGGAACAGCAGTAATGACACACCCTTCCCCCAAAAATGCACTATCACCTGTTAGCAACATACACTATTTTGTGGGGTTAGTGGTTCACCATGCTGCTAGCTGCACAAGATGAAAGAAACAATTAAATGTGCCTCTGACTCGTGCAATCTGACCCATTTCGAGAAATGGACACACCTTGTTTGGGAAGGGCCTCTGCAAGTCTGCGCAGACTGGTCAGGCTGTCAGCACCCAACTGGTTGAGGATAGAGGGCAGCATCTCTGTCAGCTGCTTGGTCTCGGCGTGGCCTGTGATAGTAAATGTATTGGCTGCCAGTGAGGCCTGCACTTTGGGATTGTTAAAGTGGATCACCGTGCCCTGGTTTGTGAACATGTTGACCTGCAAAGCAACAGCATGACAACTGAAAGACCAAAGCAAGCGTGTACGTAGAAAGATATTTCAAATTTCATTCACAAACTTGTATTCAGCTGAGCCAAACCTTACCTCCTCAATACCAGAGATGTTATTTACTCCCAATTTCTTAAGGGAAAACTGGAGCTTTTTGTCATCGGCAGTAGCCGTTCTGTGGACCACCTTCTTCTTTCTGCGAGCAGTGCCCTATCAAAACAAAACGGCATTAATATGTGAGGAACTACTCTTATTTAGCCTGATATTATTTATGAAGGTAATAGACATTAACCAGGTTTCAATGTTTGTTTTTCTTTTAAATCAGCCCTTACCTTTCCACCGATGCGGACTTGTGCCTGCAACTTGGCTAATTTCTCCTGGTTCATTATCGTTTCTTTCATCTGCAAGACAGAAGGATGTCAATGATATTGTGGAAGGAAGTTTCAGCACAGATGATTTTCAGGGGTGCGGTCTGAATGACACATTCAACGGACACACAATGTCCAAATTAAGTCCTTGCTCATTTTCAAACACATTGCACAAGCGACTGAGGAGCAGCGGTCGGTAAAGAGCACAAGATCGGATCTGGTTGTCAGGCCTGTTGAGCAAGAGAGATCACTTCACTAAAGTAGTAAAAGTCAGGTAGTTGTTATACCTGCAAAACAACACTTCCAGACCGATACTACTCTGCAGCTCTTCGAAGTTTTAAATACAATACTCTGAATAAACAGGTGTTGTTAGTACACAAAGAAAAACGTTAGCCAACTTATTAGACGGGAACTATGACAGGAAACGTCGTAACAATTATTTATATCAGCATTCGGTCTGTGAATAAAAGTTAAACACATTGGATAAATCTCGCGGAGTTTGTTTGCAATGCGCTAGTAGCAGCGCTATCATCACGCGCTCTCAGGCCAGGGTCTCACTCGACAGGGCCGAGTCTCACCCGAACCAATTCAGGCATCTTTCCGCGGGTGATTTTTACAAAACAGCAGCCGCTTTTGGTAAATAAGGTACTTATTTACCTTGAGCCTCGGAACCAGGAGTGGTTGTGCAGGAAATAGAGTATTTTAGATCTCCTCACTGACCTGCACGCTAGCAGCAAACACACGCGGAGAGCAAGATGGAAGCGAGAGAGGAAGACGGAAGTGACGACAGGGCTGAAATGCGACGCGGTGGGCTGGATCCAGAAACCCTGCCTGCCCTTCCTACACCCTGGGCCAAGAATAGAGCTCCGCCAGCATTGTCGGCTCTCTTTTGGGCGACATTGGTGTGATGCTATAAGTTAAAGGTGAGTTTAAATTAGACCATATTAACCAGAAATTATGAACACACTATTGAAAGTCCTCAAATATGGCTGCGTGTTTAACTTGGTTGAGTTATATGTTGGCTTTGCCTCAGATCAATATGCATTTTATAACCATTTACAACATAGTTAGTTGTAGTATCTATTTAAAATGGTAAGTAGGCTAGGCAACTGCTTTGTAAAACGTTAATTAAAGTAGCCTATAGCTTATGGGATATGTTTGCCTACACAATTTGTAGGCATAGAGTGTAGCCTACTCGGATATAAAAACAATAAATCAAACAAATGTATGAAGAGTTTAATAAATAAAAGTAGCTATACAAAATGTGAATGCTATAACGTTATCAGAATTAGCCTACATTGCATGAAATTATGAAGTCTGGATTTGCACGTCAGAAATACCAGCTAGAATCGCTGAGCTGTTTCCAGAAATGAATGCGTGTTCTCCAAAAAAATAATAACGGGAAAAGTAACTAATCATTCCACATTGCAGCGGAATAGCCTATTTCAAAAGAAATGATTTTTCCACTTTCAGGCGAGTCGAAAGATTAGAACACGCCACAGAAAAAGACTTCATATAAACTCCTAGCGAGCAGCAAACAATTTTAAGCTCTTTTGAAACGCACAAATATGCCCATACGTAGCTTATAACTTTAAACATGTTTTATGAAGTGCATGTAAAATTAACTGTAGAACACGCGCGAATCTCTGCAGATGTTAGGTAGGCTACAATTCTGATTATATTCATGGGACTTCACCCATGAGCAGCCGTGGCAGGGAAGTGCTTTCATGGTAGGCTACCCTGTGGCACGGAAAGCGCCCGCTCACCCCTCCGAGACTGTAGAAACACTTTAGATGTGGTTTAACCACACATACAAGCCCTGACCCAGCTCACGGAGCCCCGGTTCTCAAACCTCTATTTCATTCACTCGCACGCGCAGAATAATTAAGCCACAGCCAATAGGAACATCACTGCCAGTTATGATGTCCAGATCTAAATTGTGCTTACAGACTTCCCAAATAAACAGGCCTACTATCCAACCGATGATAAAGTGGCTACTAGTATAAAATATAGCCTATTTAAACAACTACACTTTTTTTTTTTCAAACCCCATGAATAAACTGTTATTCACCAGAGCTCGTGTCTGTGTTGACCTATAGTTTTAGGGTTAATATGGCTATGGTTCTGTGGAAAGTTTGCTGTGGAAAGTTTGTATTTTTTGTAGCTCCTTTTAAATCGTGTCGAAAATATGCAGCAACGATAAAGCATTTTACAACATTTAATTTACTGCCTGTCTCTGATGTAGCTTAACATCATATTTTTTTAATCAAGCCAATCCTGTCCCACCATCGTTTTGGTTTCTAAATAGTTTAAGCCGCTTATTGCCTTTTGACTTAAGTCTTTTCTATAGGCTAATCCTTCCTCGTCATTTTGCAGCACGATTAATGTTTATCAAACGGTGTGAATTAAATAGATATGGCGATTATGGTATAGCATATGCTACAATTTTTTTCCCTATACAGCCTACTTCGACATTCAAGTCAAAAAATAGGCAAGTAAAAAATGTACCAGCCCTAATTGAAGACTGATTGAAGACGTCCCAGATAGCACACATAGCCTACATCTCGGAGACGTCTATTTGATGTGCGTGTTTACATCTAGAAGAGATGTCAAATAGACGTTTAAACAATGTCTTTAAGATGTTTATGATTTAGAATGTATGAAAAACTGACATCTTAAAGACGTCTATCAGATGTTTGTAAACAGCAGATGCTTTCCAGATTAAGTGATCTTTAACAGACATCTTGCAGACGTACATGTGCTATCTGGGGTGTTTTTGTTCGATTATCTTTGATTATGATTTTTTTTTTTTAATATTGAATACATATTTAATTATACATATGCAAATATTATTGAGCTATGAAATGAATTAACCTTAAATTCAATTCAATTGATTCCATTAATCCAGACGTGCTTGCAAAATAACAGAATTTTTAAAAGTAGGCTATTTGGAAAATAATAAACCTGGAAAACAGATACATCTGAACTGCCGCGAGATGGCACTCTCACAGCCCTTAATAACTGCTGGCTGAAGTAAATATATGTTAAATACACAAGCCTGACCACATGAGTTACCATAAAACGGCCATCAAACCGGACCAGATGTTTTTGCAATCATACAAAAATACCCCTTATACCCACTGCATCCTCCAGAACCAACATGCAACTGTAATAAAGAAGGAAAAGATCATTCATTTTGAGGAGTTTGAAAAGACCTTTATTTTGTGTTGGGTACGAGTTTCTATGGGTCAGCGTTGTGTGTCTTTTGGACAAGTGTTTTCATCACTCCTAACCACAAGTTGTTTTAGTAGCCAACTTTATATAAAATTGTTCTGTTTTTCTTCACCTTCTTTTTCTATTTGCTTTCTAAAATTGACAGAAATTTAAAATATTTTTAGTTTAGGCCTTCTAAATGATTACTAAAAATTATGGTTGTTGTTATTACCTATTATTACAGTATAAAAAAAACTAATAACAATGGAGTAAACATTATGACGTGAAATAGGCTATAGCTACGTTTATTATATTTGTTTATTCAAACAAATAATTAACAAACGAATTAAAACAATGGATTAAATAAATAAATTAAATTAAATCAAAACATTACGCCTTTTAAATATTTGAATGCTGTGTTTGTAGGCTAAGTGTTTTTTCAACCACAACAAAAAGGCTTCCCACTTGATAGAGTTTGACTATTCAGCCATCGAGAGTAGTATTCGGCTTTAGGCTCGCTGTGTAAAAACAGACGAACGAAAACAAAAAGACAGACACTCTCCTTTAAAGGGGAAATAACTTAAACACTACAGCTAAATGTAGCCTATTTTAAATATATATAATCTTATTATTATTATTATTTCGCGTGTAGGCTAATAATTACTACATTTTAATCCTGATTATATTTAATTATGATGAATTAGGCTATACTCTACTTTTAATTTTGTATTTTCAAGCAGCATTGACCTTTTCATGAACTTTTTGAACGATTTAGGCCTAATTGTTGTCGCGTAGACTCGGCTCTTATTTCGATTAAGGCCTGTTGTCACGTACGGACGCATATCATGAAGCACTGTGTCAAATGATACACCCAGGCTTTTTTCTTTCTTTTTTTCTTAATGTGTAAAATTAGTAGGCTACATTCCAGAAGCGCCCAATATAATAACAACATTTTAAAAATAGGGGGAGACTCTTGCCCGACCAGATACCAATTGCTAGAATTAATTATGAATATGACAATGCTGCCTCCCGGGATAGGGCACATGCGTTTGTGCCCTGCTTTTTCGCGAGCTATAGAATGCTCTTTCGTGATCCGCGTGACTGATGCGAGTTAACAGCCGACTTTTTTCCATTACCAATGGCTCGCGGATGATCTGGTGCACTCCAGTGTCACGCAAACTGCGATGCGTAGCCAGACATAGAAGGAACCGAGCGAATGTTTTGAAGCATTTCTGAAATAATCTACAATTCCACTCTGTCCATGCTCAGCACCTGAACAGACATAGTAAAAAAAAAAACATAAAAATAATATGGGTTCATTATGAGAAATATAACAATAGCAGGGAGGATCCTACCATAATAGTTCGCTGAGCTTCTTACATCTTTGAGTTTGAGTCATTATATGCTATTAAAGGTGAGAGTAGCATTTCACCCAGGAAAATCCCACAAAACCAGTGGATTGCGCGGCGATGACCGAGAGAACCTCGCCGTTCTTTAGATTATTTTCAAAGACAGATATGTTTGTATCTCTTCAATAGCAGCGGTGACGCTTTGTTGTCATGTGATCAGCGAGCTGGTATAAAGCGCAAGGAAAGGTCCGCCCTCTTTGGAATCCTGGTCTGGCCTTTAGGAGGGTCTCCCCAGACAGAATAAGCGTGTGGATGTGGGGATCTGGGCGACCTCTTGATTCCGTGCCGACAGTAATCCATTAAAAGCCTATGGCACTGGTGACACACTGGCACGTACTCTCTGCATCTGCTCGGCGCGTCTTATGAGTTCCCTCAATCCGAGAGTGCAGGTAACACGCAGGCTCAGCACGCCCAGCGCATTCCGCCGTAGCCCATCAGGGACCCGAGTGAGCCATGACTTTGAGCTCCGAGATGTCGGATGCGTCTGTGCTCTCGGAGGAGACCGACATCGACGTGGTTGGGGAGGGTGATGATGGTGACGGCCACACGCGCTCCTATGTGGACGAGGTGGCTCAAATGCACGACGAGATCCTTCTCAGCGGTTCGCCGCCTTGTGTGGATGCCTCCGCCGCACGGGACCCCTACAAGCCAGCAAGTAAAAACACCCTGGTGAAGCCCCCATACTCCTACATCGCGCTCATCACCATGGCAATCCTCCAGAGTCCCAAGAAGCGCCTGACGCTCAGCGAGATATGTGACTTTATCAGTAACAGATTTCCGTACTACCGGGAGAAGTTCCCAGCTTGGCAGAACTCTATCCGGCACAACCTGTCCTTAAACGACTGCTTCGTCAAGATACCACGGGAGCCCGGGAATCCCGGCAAAGGCAACTACTGGACACTGGACCCAGAGTCCGCCGACATGTTTGATAACGGGAGCTTTCTACGCCGCCGGAAACGCTTTAAGCGCCAGCAGGCACCTGAACTTCTCCGCGAGCACGGAGGCTTTCTCCCCGCGGCCGCTGCGTACGGCTACGGACCTTACGGTTGTGGATACGGTCTGCAGCTTCAGTCTTATCATGCACATTCCGCGCTCCTCGCTTTTCAGCACCACCACCAGCAGCAGCAGCAGCAGCCCCCGTCCCGGCATCCTCACACCGGAACTCTCATCCCCGCGCCTTCCCTCATGCCAACCACAACGGAGCTCACCCGTTCCCGCTTCTATCCTCCTCTTAGTCCCGGGCTTTCGTCCCCCTTACAGACAGCGGCTAAGTCCCCGGTTCACCGTTCACCCTTTTCCATAGACAGCATTATCGGGAGCTCTTTAAGCCCTACGCACTCGCATTGTGCCTCACGGACTTCCCCGGTGGTCCCAGTGCTGCCGCCGACACTCGCGTCTCAGCACTCCCCAAACCAACTACCGGGAGTCTTGCACGGACCGACGTCTTTACACGAAACCTACGCAAACCGGATTGTGAGTGGCACTAGCGGCTGTTAATTTTTTTTTTAAACTAAACGTCACATTTTAAAGCGATACACTCCTGTGCTTAAGGTAGGATTATTTTTGTATTGTTTTGTTTCACACAGCTGAATGGTGAACATTAACACGTTCGTGCCTATATTCAAGCTGTGAAATATAAAATATATATTTATGTTAACATTTTAGTTTCATCTAATTTTCGCCCCCGCGAACTTTTCGTTGTCAGTGTGATTGTGGTAATCACTACATAGGGCGTCTCAGGACAACATTTTTAACAGGCTATAAAATAAATTGTCAGATGTCTACAATGATATATTTTGTGTGAAAGCACAGATGTTTTCTAGTTTGGCAAATTGATTTTATTATTTGTACTTTGTAATGAAAATTCACATGGGTGAAAACCGAGCATTTTTATACAACGTGTACTTCTCAGTAGCCTAATAAACAATGTACATTCTTTGGTGCTGTATATTCGGAGTGTGCTATTTTTTACACGGTGTTTTTCATTAATAATAAATATTGTTTTGCAAAATAAGTTGGAGTGGAAATTACCTCATTGATAATAGCTTTAATTGTGCTAATAGGTTATCATTCTTACATCCTGCCTCTGATGTTCATATTGTCTTGATCCTTTTAAGTATCCTGGAAAAAATAATCAACGATCACAGGATTAAAATGCAAAGCCATGTAACAATAAACTTAGAACTAACCTGAAACTTTTATTTTCAAAAGCCATTTAAGGCCATTTAAAAAAAAAAAAAAGGTAAATGAAGACTAAATTAACAGCATAATAAAAATAACATTTCGCCTATATAATATTGTTGCTACTAATAACAATGTATTAATAAAGAAGTAGCTCTATTCATGAAGGTCAATGATTGCAGTTTTTGCTGGTGCAGCAATTGATGGCTTCATGCATTGCTTAAGGAAAAACGACTGTGTCAGAGAGAGAGAGAGAGAGAGAGAGAGAGAGAGAGAGAGAGAGAGAGAGAGAGAGAGAGAGAGAGAGAGAAGAGAAAGAGCAAGTTGAACCAATGTAAAGGTTATCTTAGGAGCCGTTTTGTAAATGACAAGCAGCATGAATTACTCACTTTTTGTTCCACGATGCATTTTGGAAAAAGATAAAGGCCTGGCTGTCCAGTTCAACTGAGGCCTGTGACAGAATGGCTGTGGTCAATTTTTTTTTCTCCAGAATACAAACCGAAAGGTTTCAGTTCTCCAAAACTATAGCCTATACATTTTTTTGTTGCAAATTTTTCGATGAAATTGCGATGTTCATGTTGCCTATCAAACACTGTAAATTTGACATGTGCTTTGAAGGTCAATGTCCTAGAGATGTGCTTGATTAAAAGATGACACGTAATTTTCCTAGATAGAGCACATTTTAAATCCATATTGTGGTTCTAAAATTACCAAAAATTGGAAGAAAAAAAAATCGAGAAAAAAAAATTCATTCAAATACTTGCTGATGTTCTTTACATTAGTTTGAATATTCGTATGAAAGTGTATGCCTCTTAACTATTAACTGAATCTCTACTCGATAAATCAGATACATTCGAAGTAGACTTAGGGCTTATTTTTAAGAAGATAGTGATTTTTATCATCCCGTATTTCCAACATTCTTGTTATATTAGCTTCACTAACAGACAACAGAAGTCGGTTGCTCATCATGATCTAGGTATAGGCCTATCGCTATATGCTGTTTCCCACATTTATCTCCGTAATTGCTACCCAGCGACAGCACAGTGTCACTGGGGTGAGAAACGTGGTGTTTCCCTGCCCTTAGGTCGATGATAATCGTCCTGATCTGATCCAGCTGGCCCTGTCCATGGGAGTACACCGCTCTAACACTTTTTCTTTTTATCATCTACTGTCACTTGTAAGGGCCAGTATTCAGTTTACACAGTGGGTCAGAGATAGTAGGCCTACAGAAATGGCTCCGTTTCACCGAGAGCGTGTAGATGCCGAGGCTAGTTCACTGCACTTCAGCTAATGCAGAAGCATCATAATTAACTGTTGTTGGGATGCTTACTACGGCATAAGGTCTATAATTATAGATACACTTCTTCAAAGGAACGACAATTAAGACCACAATAGAAAATGTATGAGACCAACCCAGCTGAAAAATATTTTAGGCAATCAAAGTGCACCACCGACGCGGTTTAAAATGAGCAATGGTCATAAATAAAATAAAGCCAAATGACTTATTTCTCTACTGTATTGTGTGTTTTTTGTGACTAATGGGAATATGGAGTAGCCTATTTAGAGTGTACGCAGAGGAAACAGAGACATATAGTTCAGTAGGCCAATGGAGCAGGAAACGCGCTCGCACGCTTACGTGCACACAAATAGCCTAGTGGAGTGCCACTATGATGTAACCATGCTACTATTGGCTGGGGATAAACGTGATCGGAGTAAATGCGCTCTCTTTTCCCCCCTTCATTTGTTTGTTTAGTGTATTTTACAAGCTGACAACTTAGATGAAATACTTAAAATACATATTCTAAAACAATATAGGCCTAATTGTTTATTTTTGTCTATTCCACAGTAAAATGATTAGATAAAGCAGATGTGTAGGCTACGCATAAATAGATATCATTTTATTAAACGAACACTTATAGCATCACTCATTATTCCCCCACCGTATTTTTATAATATAGAAAATATAAATATATTTATAAAATGGATACTATTGGGCATCATGGCATCCTTTAGCTGCAAAGTCAAGAACTGTTCGCGTGCTAAACTCTACTATAGTGTTTTAATCTTGCCAGGTTCATAAATTATAGATGGTTATGGCCTATGCGAGCGTCCTTGTGTTGGGTGTGCTGCAGAATGTTAGCGGACGAGCTAAAGGGATGCTATTCCGAGTAGAACTCACCCGGTCAATAGAAGAAGAAAAAAACAGGCTTCTAGACACCCATTCAAATAAGTGAATTAATTCCGATAGTTAGCTGTTGTAAAATATATATTTTAACATAATAATCATTCATCTCCACGATGCGCCTGTCCTGCACGCACGCACGCACGCACGCACACACACAACACACAACACCAGACATGAGCGGAGGAGGAGGGCTATAGCATATAGGGAGAGGCACTTCTTCTCTTAATTCCACCTGTCCTCACTTCACGACAATAAAGCGATTCAGTAATCACATGCGCGTAACACACAGACAGGTGGTTTATTTTACCACTTTACTATTATTATTTATTTATATATAACTATGTACTTACTTGCATCAAAAAATAAGTAGATACAATGTACTTATTGTGTTCATATTATATTGTAAAACACTTCTGCTAATATTGAGGTGAGATACGGGTAAAGTTATGGACAGGTGTGGTGGTATGGGTAAGTTTAAGGGCAGGGTTAGTTGTAAGGGAAGTGTCAACAGTGTAGGCTAATTATAAATGCAATTACAGAAATTAATTACAGATTTAATTACATGTAGGTATTTAAAAAAAAAATGTAAGTACAGTGTAAAAACATGCACGTGCACAATAAGTGCATTGTATCAAATAATTAATTTAAATGTTAGTACATAGTTAAGGCCACCTAATATAAAGTGGGTCCAAATATTTATTTAAAAAAAAGTCTTTATAGGCAATGTGATTATCCCGAACAATGTATAACATGTAGCCTATTCAGTATAACAGATTATGTGCCTTATACCTTTCATTGTCTTTTAATGATTGTCTTTATATATGATCCGTTCAAAATTCTACATATTATTTAATGTAGCCTACGTTAATACATTGAATTTGTAAATGAAATCAGCCCACAATCTAGAGTTCCCTTTTTAAAAAAATTTTTTAAACCTATGACATCAACCAGACAATTTACAAGCAGATCATTATGTAAATAATTATGTAAAGAATTGGTTTAAATCGCTGTTAACAATTTTTGTGCAACTTAACAACAACTTTTCGTGCATAACACAATGATTGCTGTGCTCACATTTTTACATTTTGATTTATATGTTTTCACTAGGAATTCCATCTAATGGTGCCTGTAGCTCATCCTTTAAAATTGCGTTTTTCTACCAAACTCAAGCAGAGGCTATTGTTGTTGTAATCTAATAATTGCATTGATTTCACTACGCCTGCAACTAGGCTACTGCACTTTCTGCGCAATTTAAACAAACCAGTATCTCAAACGCATGTGCTTTGCAAAATAAAATAATAAACTGGAGATCATATACAGATTACAGTAAAAGAACAAATAATAGCAACCATTACTAGGCTACCACTTAAAGTAGCCTAATAATTATTATTTAAATTTTTGTATTATTATTATTAAATTTAGCGGTTGTTTGCTTGCTCATGAAATTATGAAAATCACCGTGTTTGGCTGTGCTCTAAACTAATATAATAATTGCTTCACTATATGCAGAACTTAATTTGCGGACCACGAAAAAGGCACTGCAGCTATACCGATACGGAGAGAAACAGCTCGTGTAAGCATGAAGACAAAGTGTTCAAAGCGTCTAAATATATATATAAAATCATAAAAGAGTTTTAATACCGTTAACAAATTGTATTGTTCTTTCGACAAGCGACAAATCATAACAAGAAAAAAAGGTAGGAAGTTGAAGATTGAGTGGACTACACAGTGAGTGAATGTCTTTGTGGCCAGCATCAGACCAAAGAACAATACACAAACACTGGTGGTCATAATTTATATGGTTGCATCCACAATTCTAAACCAATTTAAATATAAAGAACAGAAAAGTGAGTGAGCAGGACCAGTAAACCACACCAAGAGGCGGGAGTTTACAAAACCTAAACAAACTGCAGTTTGCAAAACTGGAAACAATCAAAGTCCTGGAAATGTTCTTCTTTGTTTTCAAGTGTTTAGGGTCATGTGGCAATGCTGAGTTTGACCCAAGATCTCCAGTTAGAAGTTTATTAAGCAAGCAAGGCTTAAGAGATCAGGGCTAGAGCCGTAAGAAAGTGTCAGGTAAAGCACACTCAATAACTACTGACACAACAGTTTATGCTAACCATAATTTCCAGTACAAGTAAACTTTTAGTCTTTCCCTTTGTCAGAATTTTTTTTTTTTTTTTGGTACAGTAACAGCACTTTAATTGTATAATATCAAACATACACAATCTCAAAACTAAGTTCATATATATATATATATATATATATATATATATATATATATATATATATATATATATATATATATATATATATATATATATATATATATATATATATATATATATATAATGATATAAGGAGATATTTCCGATCTTACCCTAAACGTCTGGTGTAACAAAATTAATTATACTTATATAATTATATATATTTATAGTCATATAAATTATATTTTTAATTTAAATGTTAACACAGAAAGCACATTTAGGTTGCCTGACAAAACTTTTTACAGTTAGAAAAAATGCTCTATTAAAATATGGCAAAATTTAATTTATTGAAAATAAGCGTAGCAAATTTCACAAGTCTGTTCAATATTAAAAGCATTCAGCTGATAGTTGCACACACACACACACACACACACACACACACACACACACACACACACACACACACACACACACACACACACACACACACACACACACACACACGCACACGCACACGCACACACGCACACACACACACAAATTCTCCCCATGTCCCACACTTTGATTACATCCTCTACTAATGTAACTATTTAGAATTAATTTTGTGTGTGTGTGTGTGTGTGTGTGTGAGATACGCAAGAGGTATTACAAGGAGCGATGTAATAAGGCAGTGAATGCCCTCCATGGGAGGTGTTGAATCCCTTTCTGATCTATTCACGTTGTAGCCCAGCAACACTTATCCTCTGTAGCTGTATAGAGACGAACAGTGTGTTTGTGTGTATGTGTGTGTGAGTTTTACGCTCCATTAGCAAGTTTGAGAACTAAAGGCAGGTCTGAATACAGCTCCAATTAGAGAGAGTTAGAGAGCCCACTAACACACTAGTCTCTCTGCCACCCAACTTCAGTCAATTACTTCTCTCTTCCTTTCATGCTTTCTCTTTTCTCCTTCTCTTTCTTTCTGCCTTTTGTCAATTCTGCTTTATCTTTTTATCCTTTTTTTGCTTCTGTTTCACCGTTGTCTCCGTTCTCTATTTTCCATACTTACTTTAAAACGCTGGCCATTGCTATATTTGCACAATCTTCCTATCTGCCCTGCTGTCTGTGTTGTCATTGCATTGAAGGGATTCCTGCGGAGAGGTTATGAAAATAAATCCAGTTGCTTTGCTCAATACTGATGTTATGCTCACATTTTTTTTCCAAATATGATGATGCTTAAAATATCAAATCCTCACCTTAACCTAGACTCCACAGCCTTTCATTTGAAATATGCATGACTAATTTCAAGGGTTTACAAACGTATACCAGCTTTTGTCAAAGATTGTGGGTTTAAAGCACACGGGGACAGTCAGTCACTACACAGGCATGATCAAGCTGGAAAAGCAAAACAGTCCAATGCTACAATATTGCATAAGCACAGCTATTATGCCAGCAGCTCAATTTGGCACACATAATTAATCTTTATTTCCTTTAAGTGAGTAAATGATTACTTAAGTAAATGACAAAATTGCAGTCTTGTTTGAAATCTTGTTTTTAATGATTACACATATGACATAAAAGGTGCAACTTGCCCGCTTAAAAGTGGGTAAAATGCTATTTCTGAATGAGTAGCTACACTCTAAAAAAAAAAGGTTCTATATGGCACCAAAAATGGTTCTTGGCTCGTAATCATAGGGGAACCTTTTTTAGTGCTATATAGCACCAATTTTGGTGCTTCAGTGGTTCTTCAGCGGTTCTTCACCGGTTCATTGACTAAGGTGCTATATAGCACCACTGACTAAGGTACTATACTGCACCGCTACCATATACAGAACATGTTAAGATATTGTGCTATATAGCACCAAAAGTGGTTCCTCTATGATTACGAGCCAAGAACCATTTTTGGTGCCATATAGAACCTTTTTTTTTTTTTTTTAGAATGTATGTGTTTTTATATGTGCATGCTACTGTCTTTTTTTCTGTTCAAATGAAAAATGTCGCTATGCAGACACTTCCCTATGCCTTTCATGTCTTATATAATGACTGACTCAATCGTATTTCCCCAAACAGCCTGATTGTGGACGCCAGTTACACGCAATAACGCCACTGGAGCATAAACATTTTAGCACGGTACGCCGGGCCATTCATCACAGTGACACCCGTAGGTAATCTACACCGCGCACCGCACTGGACGTTAACCAGAGGCTCACGACTACTCTCTCTCTCTCTCTCTCTCTCTCTCTCTCTCTCTCTCTCTTTAATAGCCTACGCAAAACACTGAGTCATTGAGCCATTTCTGTGACAAAGTCACCGGAACTGAATATGGGCATCTGATTGCTTAAGGAGTTCGTTCTACGTAATCTGAAAAAAAAAAAAAAAAATCCAAGCAAAATCCAAGCTAAATTTGTCCAATATCTGTTTCACAGGCTATCAATCATTTGTATTATTTTAAGAAGAAAGAAATTCAACAATCGTAGGCATTGTTGGTAAAATAAGCATTTTGAGGATGTCTGTCAAAAATGCGTATGCGTGAAAGAGAGCGCACGTGCACGTGTGTGGCCAGTGAAAGCAGACATTTGGAGTTCCCGCTTGCTCTCTGAACTTCGCATTTGCATGACGCCCTTGTCAGTCATTCAGCTAAACCAAAGACAACAGAGGGAACCACCCATGAAGACTTGCTCTTTCAGCCTGCCTCTCACTCTATTCCTCAATACCCTCAATCTCCCTTCTCCTCACTTCTGGAATGAGCATGACGCTGTCATTTCATCAGTCGTTGACGGGTTTCTCCAGGCAGTGGTGAAAGTTTCAGTGTAACACAAGGCTCTCCCTATAACAGAGGAGCACATGCAAACTGACAGAACAGCAGCTCTTTCAGTGCCACACTATCTATTCAGATTAAGATGGTAAGCAGTGAAACATCCCTTTGCCCTGAAACAGATTGGTGTTAGGCTTTTGATAATGTGCAAGATAGTGATCAAAAACACACAGTGAGTAAGAGCATTAGGAGGTTCGAGGTAAAGGCCAGCACCTCTGTGTCAAAGTGGCTTATGTAGTATGATGGAGCATGAGATAGGGAAGTGGGCAAAACTTAAACATGTTCAGCATTAGCCAAAGCACACAGTTATTGCTGTCCTTGACGGGAAGCTATTGATCCTTTAAATCTGCATTTGCTGTATTTGATATAAAGGAAAATTCTGTCATAATTTACCCTTGTGTTTTAAACCTGTATGACCTTCTTTTTTGAACACAAAAGATGTTTTGAAAAATGTTTTTTTTGTTTGTTTTGTTCATACAATGAAAGTCATCGGTGTCCAGTGTTGTTTTGGACCCCAATGACTTTCATTGCATGAACAAAAACAGTCAAAATAAAAATAAAGTCATACAGGTTTGACAAGGACATATCCACTATTCATTAAAGACAAGTGTGATTTATTTTCAACGGAATGTTAAACAGGGATCCTGCAAGAGTGGCTCAAATTATATTTGTGGATAATCTTTAGAGATTTGATTGCTGCTGCATTTTCTCGTGGCTAATTCTACCTGCCTTTCTTGGTTTGTGGTGCCAAGTTTGCTGAAAGTATCTTTCTTCAGTTTTCAGTGTCTTGTTCTGCTTTATATGTAATAAATGAAAAGTTAAATAAAGATTTCTCTCACGTTTGTTCTCAATTTCAATCTCTTTCTCTCACTGAGACTACAGTCTCTCTCTCTCTCTCTCTCTCTCCCTCAGGTAAAAAGTGAGCCTGTGCAATAACATTATGTTTCCCGATGTGGGCCAGATGAATGCAAGCTTTTGTTTTTGCTTATCCCCTCTTCCAATGGGCCCGTTTTAAACGTCTGTGTAAAGCACCTCTGACCGGAGCGGAATCTCCTCCTAAAGTAGAAAAAGATGCCGTTTGATTTGATACTTCCTCCCAAGGCAGCACATGCTTCCTGTGTTCTGTCACAACATAGCTGGAACTGAGCCGGTCATTGGGGTCTGCAAGATGACTGAAGGTTGACGCTTCGGGGTGGTCGGAGTGTGCGTGCGTGTCTTTGGATGTGTGCTTGAGGAGTGTCGATTTTGAATGGATCGCAGGAGGAGGTTGGAGTGGAGTCTGTAGGGGGGTAACTGGATATATAAGTGAGATGCTGTGTGGATGAAGGGCTGTAGCTTTCCTTAACTGCTACTCTCTCTCAGTGTCCTGTAAATCTATTTTTCTTCCCAAACAAACCAGCTGCCAGATCTACAGTTCAACTCTTAAATTATATCCTGGCTATAGATCCCTCTTTCTCCCTCTCCACCCCTCTCACTAACACATTCATTTAGTTATTGCTTATGTCACACACTGAAACATATAGTTTTTATAAAATAAAAAAACTATACAAATACATGTGTACACACACATACACACTCAGGGGGGGTTTTGTAAAATGTAGGGACATTCCATAGGCGTAATGGTACTGTACAAACCGTATTTTCTATCCCCTTACACTGCCCCTATCCCTAAACCTACCATCACAGGAAACTGCACAGTTGACTTTCTGTGAAAAAAAAAATCATTTTGTATGATTTATAAGCATTTTGAAAAGTGAGGACATGGGGAACGTCCTCATATTTCACCCTCTTTTTGTAATACCTATGTCATACCCATGTCATTATACACATTTGTGTCCTGATATTTCACAAAAACATGCCCACACACACACACACACACACACACACACACACACATGCATTTTATGAAGACTTTCCATGGACAAAACTGTATATTCAATGCCCTAACCTTATATCTACCCATCCCAGAAAACTTTATGCATTTTCAAAAAACATCACTTAGTACTATTTATAAGCTGTTTTCCTCATGGGGACCAAAAAAAGGGGACCAAAAAAATTCCCCAAGGACAAGGATTTCGGATATTGTCACATGTAGGGTATACCTGAACCACACACACACACGCGCACACACACACACACACACACATGAAATGTCCTCATATTTAATGTTTACGTCATAATACCAGTGTAATACCTGTATCATTATACAAATTTGTGTCCTCATAAATCACAAAAACAAACACACAGACACAGACACAGACACACACACACACACACACACACACACACACACACACACACACACACACACACACACACACACAAATTATTGTTGTTACTGTATTTTTGAATAATTTTATTAGATGAAATGGTTAACTACTAGGTTAACCCAAGATTTAACCAAAACATATACGCACTTTTATTACCAACTGTCTTGATTTTGAACTCCACTGCAAAAGTGAGAATACGAAGAACAACAGGTAAAGCAACTGCCACTTCAGTGGGAAAAAAATTACATGTACAGACACACACATATAAGGTAAAGCACAGAGAAACACACGGTTGTGATTTAGTCCACTCTCTGCAGCTTTTTGGCTGGAGGGCTCTATGGGTGGGTGGTGAGCATTAATTACACCGGCTGCCCAGTGTAATGCACTGCTCTTTAACCCGCAGCTCTCTTTGAAACCTCTACACTCACATTTTTATTCCTCCCCTTTCTCTCCCCATCCCTAAAAACATCCAGAAAAGGCTAACCAGAATCCGTAAAAAATCATTTCACATTTTTATTCATGAATCACTTGGTTTCTGACATTTGCATGTTTCTGAAATATATAGGGAGAACGAATCAAAACATGCTTTCTTAAACTACAAATGCACAATTTTGATGCCACAGCCTGTTCTCTTGGAAATGGATAATCATAAATTATATTATTATTATTAAAGTACTTGATAATGTTTAGTATTTTTTACAAAACATGACCTAATGTGATTACATGTAAAACTTTAAATCAGACTAGGAAGAAATACCTCCTTAAAAGTACATTTTCACTTTTTACAAGACTGCACATAAAAACTGCACACATAACCTACCTGGATTAATTTACACACCCCAATAAAATAAGTGTTTATTGGTTATATATCAGGCTTTATAGACAAGGTTAACCTGGTTAATTATTTCAAATTTTCATAATTTCAACCACATTACTGTTTATCTAACCCTACCTATCACAGAATATTTTCTGCATTTTCCAAAAAACATCACTTAGTATGATTTATAAGCTGTTTTCCTCATGGGGACCAAAAAATGTCCCCAAGGACAAGGATTTCGGATATTGTCACATGTAGGGTATACCCAAATTTAACTTTTATAGTTCAAGTTGTTTGTCGCAAGTCAATAACATGGTTTGTAATTATGAATAATATCAGCTTGCCAACAAAAAAATATATAATAATAATAAATAATTTATTGACAGTTAAATAGATATCCTTTTTTCCTACATATTTGTGTTTGTTTCTTGGCTACCGTATGAAATAATGTGTCTTTCCCTGAGCACGTTGTTCCTTTTCCGACAGTTGTTTGCATGCAGATTATATCCACTATTCTGTGTTTGTTTTTGATAATTCATCTATAATTCTTTATTAGGAGGTTCGGACCTCTGTTTTTTGCCTGTGCACATGCCTCTATTCATCTTCGCATTGAAATAATATTTGCTCAGCGTTTCTGACAGGTTCCACAAAACATATGCTTGTCCCTCACTAATAGTTCAGTACACCAGAGCCTAAGACAACATTCTCAGCTTTGTTTTACCAGAATGTTTGTTGTTTTATCCAAGAAATCATCTAGAGAAAGCGCAAGAAAATCCTTCACTATAGGCATGACATAGAGCTGTGCACACAGACACACGTATGAACGGTCAGTCCATGCACATTTACACACAAACATGCACTCACACATAAACTCTGCCAAAGGAAACAGTGAACATGCAGTTTTTGAAGCCATTAAATTGCAGTTTGGGGGGATTCCACTTGTTATTGATGTATGAATGATCTATTTATGTTGGATAAAAGACCAAAAACAAAATGCGCACACAAGCACATAATATGAGCACAAGCATATCTAACACACACAGACCAGCATCAGGTCAAAAGTTTTTCAGTGGTAATTGTATATAGTGCAATGTGAATTTTTGAGGAATTAGAACAAAAATGAATTAATATATATACAATTCATGGAAAGTTCATGTACACCTATTCGCATGCTGGACAGTTGTTAAAAGGATAGTCCAAAATGAACATTTTGCCATCATTTTCTCACCCTCATGTTGTCCCAAACCTGTACGACTTTCTTTCTCCTGTGAAACACAATGAATCGCCATGCAATGAACATTAGCGGGGTTCAATAATTTAATTGTTTAAATAAACTGTCCCTTTAAACTGTATAGATGCAACATAAGTCAAAATGAAACAATTTGTTACACAGTCTATTCTGGTGTATGATGTTTTAGTGTAAAATGTATGTTTACAATGTGTAAAGCCTAAGATAACATATGCAATCATGCAACTATGAAAAACAGTCAATGAAAAATCATGCAGCCTTATCTCATTCACACACAACTATGTGTGATCCACAATATGTGACTCACACTCCCACAATATGGTGATATCATTTGATTATCTTTCCATATGGCATCCTATCAAATTTTGATGTCAGTTATTTCAATAAAACCTGTTGTTTTCCTTTCTCACTTACTGAGAGTTTTATTAGCTGAACGCCAAATAGTTTTGTCTATACTGATTTTATGATATATTGCCAATATGACCTAACAGACTTTCGGTGTCTGGCAGAAGAACACACACACACACACACATTCCTGACCCAAATCAATGTGAGACATTCATACTTTGTTTTTCCAAGGCATTCTCTACTGGGACGAATTACATCCCACCACAGCTTTATGGACCTGCAGAAAGAAGGACGAGTAAGAGAAGGAGTGTGTTAGAGAGAGAGAGAGAGAGAGAGACCGTGTCTGCCTCATCTCCACAGTGGCAGATTACATGCACATTCTCCACAGTCATGAGCAGATCATACGCTTTCTGTGACCCTCAAAGTCTTCCATCTTCTCCTCTGAAAGAAAAAGTACCACACCGGGTCGTGACCCGTTTACGCTCTCCCTCGCACACGGTCATAAAATTTTAGAGTGGACGTAGTGAAACTGAGTTCAGAGAGACTAACTCTGCGCAACCACAGTTTGTTCGAAAAGATTCAAAGTAAACGACCACATGTATAATAAAGCTCACACTGTGAAACGGAGGGTTTCGCCAAAACAGAGAGCGAGGCTCTCATTCCTGTTGCACACACACACAATGTGTCATTTTTTCCAAAGGTGCTGCTGTGCGTCCTGTGACATTTAACCTGTTGAGCCTGAAGGGTGTATGACTTCCTTAAATGTGCTCCAACTTCCACAAACATCTGGATGAGTTACACCTCTGATACCCCCCCAAGGTCTTTCACACACAGATGGAGGACGAAAAAAAAGCCCAGCAGCTTTCACCTCACCCACAAATTTTCTGTAGCAAGACCCGGAAACAAGCAGAGACGGTTTGTGCAGTTTTTAATAAAATTCTGCGGGAGAAAGAGGTAAACAGTCTCTGCTAATAACTCTTTGCTCCACACAGATGTCGGTCTGAAGGTTTGCCTACAGTGAATAACTTGCAAAGCTTGCACAATTTCTCTTCCACCCCCCACCCCCCAAGATTGGAAACAAAATACTGGGGTATGATGATTCACCAACCATGGGCTCAATCAACAGCAGACACTATCCTAAAGTCAAAGAGGAAATTGGATTTCTAATATGACAAGAGCTTCAAATGTTGAATTTACATACCGCACTGACATCTTGCAGACATGAATCAATTAAGTCCCAGTTTTCTATAACTAAACTGGGATGTTTTAATTAATGATGGATTATTGTGTGTGTGTGTGTGTGTGTGTCTCGGTCCTTTTCCACATCTGTTTAACTAGTGGGAGGACAAGCAGCTCAATATCTGACTACCCTCCCTCTTTCTGAAACGTGTATGTATGTTTGCATTTGTCAACTCTGAAGGCTGTCACCGCATATAAATGAACACAGATAGGTACTGGAGTGAAGTTTTTCTGCATATTACACACACACACGCGCGCACACACACATCAAAACAATATCAAAACCTCACATGCTTTATTTTAAAATAAGATTTCACGAAAATAAATTGGCCATGTTTCAAAATATGAAGCAATAGAAATCCTGTTCAAAATGAAGACAAAAAAGCTCTAGTTTGTACTCATTAAATGCAAAAAGATTCAGACATTTTGCAAATACATTTTAGGACCACAGCATATATTTGTCAAAAGAGATAAAACTCTTGAATATTTCATTTTTAATGCATGCTTTGCAAGAACTTATAATTACCCAAACCTAAACTGTAGCAGGAGTGAGTTTGCTGTTAGTATTTCAGATAGAATCAGCGTTTCTTGGGGTCAAGCCCAGATAAGCATTGTGATCAAATGCAGTACACACACACACACACACACACACACACACACACACACACACACACACACACACACACACACACACACACACACACACACACACACACACACACACACACACACACACACACACACACACACACACACACACACACACACACACACACACACGTTTGGTTCACTATCTTTGTGTGGACTCTCCATAGATGCAATGGTTTTTATACTGTACAAACTATGGTTACACTACCCCTAAACCTATCCCTCAGAAAACTTTGTTCCCATGTTTTATGGGGACTTTCCATTGACATTCATTTTTTACTATTCAAACTGTATATTCAATCCCCCTAAAACTACCCATCACAGAAAACGTTCTTAATTTTTACATTTTCAAAAACCATCACTTAATTTGATTTATAAGCTGTTTCCTCATGGGGACCAACACATTTCCCCATAAGGACAAGAATTTTGATATTGCTATCATGTGGGGACATTTTGTCCTCATAATGTAGGGTTTACCAGGACCACACACACACACACGTTGGGTTTCCATGTTTTATGGGACATAGACATAATAATTTTTTTATACTGTAAAAACTGTATATTTATCCTCTAACCCTGAACCTTACCCATCACAGAAAACTAATCTGCATTTTTACATTTTCAAAAAAACATTGTTTGGTATTCCTTATGGGGACCAAAATAAAATTTGGGGACACAAAAACATTTTCCCCCACTACCAGGACCACACACACACACACACACCCAAAATAAATAGAAAGTGCAAACTGAAGTGCAAGAGCACATATTAATACACACATACACAGAGTTTGCGTGACTATAGCTGAGAGCCACAGCCACTTTGAAAACACTACTGTCTTACGCAACCCTGCCATAAGCATCAGATATTATTAGGTTGCGATCGCCAAATAAGTCATGCCAAACAGACAACTGGAAAAGGATACTTGTGAACAGACATAATGACAGGCTACAGGACACTTTCCAAATCTCCTAATTTTCCTCAAGAGAAAAGCACACACTCATACGGACGCACAATGTTCATGGGAGGGTTTACTGGAGCGAGAGGAATATCACCTCCTCCCTGTAGGATTTCCTTGACAAGAAAACTCTAGTGGCAGTTTTAAAGGATCTATCTATTTGCTCTCTCTCTCTCTCTCTCTCTCTCTCTCTCTCTCTCTCTCTCTCTCTCTCTCTCTCTTTCTATTTTAATGATTGAACATGAAAGCAAATTTCAAAGCATTGTAAATCACTTAATCAGCACCACCCCTTTTGCAAAGCTATTGGTTATGTTAAGAATTGAAAGCATAATCAAGCAATAATTCAATCAGAACGTTTATTTTTTATTACCTTTTGCATATGCAATTTATGTACACACACACAAGAGTTTTCATTTGAAATACTGTTTCTTGGACAAAAACTTTTAGAAATCCATCAATGCTTAATATGCATTTAGAGACTTGAAAAAATGATTGTACGCGAATGAATGAATTAATTAATTTAAATTTGGGGTGTGGGTTGAAATATTGCTGTAAGAGATGATCTACAATCATTTGTCATCTTCCGTTTATGAGAGTCTGTGTGTGTGTGTTTCTATAAATGCATGAGAGCAAAAAGGAACAGACTGAAACAATTTGTGGGACATTCAAAATGTCAAAAAAATGTTAATCTGATTTGAGAAAGAAGTGCAGTATTTGTTTGGAACTATTTAATAAAATAAAGCAAAACAAAACCATCCTCTGCAAACACCCACCAAAACTGATGGCCACCGGGCTTCAGTCGCAACAGACAGCAGAAGGCCTGATGACAGACTCAATGTGAACTGTCTCTTTAATGAGGATTCACAAGGGAGGGTGAACACTCATTATATCAAAAAAGATTGAGTTGGGTGTTCTTTAATCTGATAATTGGCCAAATATAAAAGAGAGCCAAGGAGAGAGAATGCAGAGAGTAGAATGTAATCATGAGCGAGAGAGAGAGAGAGAGCGAGAGAGAGAGAAGTGAGAGAAGCAGAAAAAGAGAGAAAAAAGACCTCGATAGGCTGAGTAGATAGAAATGAAAATGAATAGGACACCATAGAGAGATCAGAGAGTGGGGAAAAGAGAGTGAGCTGCTGAAGTGATGGACTGAAAGAAAAGCCCTTGTGGGGATTGTGTGCTCCCCTTCTTTGAAAGTTTGCGTGAGGCAGTCTGGGGCCGTTTTTCCACTTGACCGCTTTCGGCCTGAACTGTAAAACCGAGACGACATTCCCTCATTAGTCCCGCCGCCCTGCCAACCACATGGCCATTTAGTGTACCCAGAATCCCATTGTTTGAATTGTGGAGGTTATGTCAAAGGTCGCCCAAAATATTGATGAACTTCTCCATAGAGCACTAAGACTGTGAGCGGCAGGGGTACAGGGTTGGGGCGACAACACAGCTGTATATGGGCAAACACTGAAGACCTTCGGTGCACACATTAGCTACAAATAACACATCAAATCACACATTCAATCAAAGGCTTATTTCACTTTTCATCACTCATAATAACAGTCTTTTCCCTCTCTCTGCTTTCAAACACACAGATAGGCTACGTCGGTTCATTTAAAGCGTAGGCCCAGGCGTTTGAAGTGAGATATCCTTGTGCATGGTGATTGACTTGGACAGAGATGGCATTTAAAAAGCAGACTTTCTTGCAAAAGATCTGCTCATGTGTTCACATTGAAGCTGGCGTGAGTCACACAACATTATAAATACACATCTGACCACCTGCTTCTTGAGGACTCACAGCTCAGCACAGAAAGGTGAGCGGATGTTCTAATGCAGAAAGAAACAACATAATAAAACCTAATGCTGCGTTCATTAACTAAATGGCTGGGTGTAAAAGAACAGAACCCACCCCCACCCCCCGGCAGAGTTAGCAGCCAACCTCAGGCAAATTGTTTCAATAGCGCGATGGCAGCACGGCCCAGCACACGGTTATCCTAAATCTTAACAGCTGTTTTTTCTTTCTTTCTTTTGAGTCACAATTAAGCCCTAAGATCTATTCTTGGACTAAGAATCTGTTTCAAATGGACATTCATCATATGTTCACAATCTTAAAGCGAAATATCGACAAGATAAACACAAAGGTCACGGAGGACCACAATAATGCTGCTTAGGGTACTTGTTCAAATTTTAGGCATGTTTGTGTTCTTAATGATAGCAACCTACAGCTTTTTACTGCTTTTCCAGATTTTAGAACAATTACTTTTGCCATTTTGAATTTGAATTAGTTCTTCATGTAAGCAATCTAAAAATGCTGAAGACAGCATTAGATTACTGAGAAATCAAACAGCTGTCCAGTCATAAAATGCTGAGAGATTGTTTGTATATGATTTAAAAGAGAAATTATAGAATTACAGAGGGGTTTAATGCAGATATTTAAAGATAAATGATAATTGCATTGTTTTCCATACACTCTTTAAGTCTTCGCTGCACTCACTCCTCATGTCAATAATTATCTTGATTGTGTTATTGGGTTGTTTAAATGGTTTTCTGGGATTACAAAAAATATTGACTTTACATTATACGCTGACTGAATCAGTATTGGTTTCTGGGATTTAAAGCACCAGTAAATAAAAAGACATTAACAATAAAAAGCTCTTTGCAGTACCCACAAAAAATTCTCCCATGACATCAGAATGAAACTCCTATTTGTTCTTTATTTGTAAGAATGTAAACCAGGTTATGATAAGAAATGTCTGTTTTGTGTGGGTGAGGAGTGGATGCATCTAACTGTGAAGATCTGACAAGACAAGAGCCTTTCATAAGACTTGACTGACAGCAAAAAGCGAAAATGATATTCTCAGGATTCACGCACATGCTGCAGCCGCTGACCCAGAATAAGTGAATTTCTCACAAGTTTTCTTTTCTTGCTCTAAACAGATGCACCGCAGGTTCCTTACTGCCACTCTTTAAATTGTTGTAACGAAGGATGAGACAGATTAGATATTGCTGCATTGCCATTTTTGACGTCCCATCTGGTTAATCCAGCACTTTCTCACGGATTCACTCACAAGCAGCCAAGATTGGGCTACATAAGTAGATAGATAAATGCACATAAACAAACTTAAATAACAATTAAAGTCAAAATAAATAAACCGTGACATGGCGTTAAATTGCCAGGAATGTCTCCAGATGTTCCAATATGAGTTTCAAATTGTGCACAAATCCACAAGTTCAAAGTGCAGAGTAAAGAGCTGGAGATAAGGTCAGGGAACTGCCACTTACCATTTGTGTTTGGCATCTCCCTGATATAAAAACTATTTATTTGCATAAAATCCCTGAAATTCATTCCTCAACAGCTCATGTTCAGACTTGTGAACCTGCACAAAGCAAAGGAGGTGAAAACATACAATGGACATTCAAACCCTCTCTGTGCCTGTTTTATGGGAAACTAGAACTTCTGGGAGACACTTACACTCACATGCTCTAGAAAAAAAAGGCTTTAGCCCCGGGAACTTTTCTGTGACATTTTGCAGCGTGGAGAGCTATTTCCTCCACTATGCAAAGCAAAATACCCCTAATTGGTCTGGAAGTCTGCAGCAGTTTGGGAAAATGTTTGTGATATACCATGCACACTTCTTCTATTGATGCTGCCGCACTGGCTAGTCGAGTGTTTACAGTCCGGCAAGGGAAAATTAGTTTATTTGGGCAGGAATTGCAACGTGACACCAAAGTATTCCCTTGAACTATTGCTCCGTTGAAAAAGCTTTGTGCACTATAATGGCTATTCATTATAGGTGTCACGATAATTTCATGATGTCATTAAAACAGATTGTACACAGAAGCAAACATTTCACCAACGGGGACTTATCTGTTGGCAAAGCGTAAAGATACACCATTACTGAACTTCATCTGATATCCGGACTGCCATCTGTGTTAGCTAAGCAGCATATAGTGACCAGATTTTGACGATTACAATCTAAAGATTTTTTTTTCCTTTTGTATACGAAAGGCGAATTACTGGGATACACTCCCGATGGTATCCCAGAGGAACGGTCTGGAATTTCCTCTCAGTTTATCATGCCTTGCTGTGGGTTTGTCAAGGTCGCGTGCATCCAGTATACAGAAGAGGGAACTTTTATAAAGGGCGCGCAGATGTTACACTTCCGGTGCTTTTAGATAGATAGATAGATAGATAGATAGATAGATAGATAGATAGATAGATAGATAGATAGATAGATAGATAGATAGATAGATAGATAGATAGATAGATAGATAGATAGATAGATAGATAGATAGATAGATAGACAGACAGACAGACAGACAGACAGACAGACAGACAGACAGACAGACAGACAGACAGACAGACAGACAGACAGACAGACAGACAGACAGACAGACAGACAGACAGACAGACAGACAGATAGATAGATAGATAGATAGATAGATAGATAGATAGATAGATAGATAGATAGATAGATAGATAGATAGATAGATAGATAGAGCGCACATGGGGTCACTGGAACGCAGCATCCGTTGGGAAGAGAACCAAGCAAGCGAGGCAGATTGTTCGCGCAAGACGGATAGGGAAGGCCATGTGGCGCTCAGATGTTAGAGACAGGTAGCCTGGGGAGAGGGAGAGAGAGAAAGAGAGCTAAGATATCACGGTAAACCATGGTAAAAGTTCCTGTAATTCACCCAGAAATGTTCATGTGTCAAAATGGGCCTGCCGCCTACCTACTCCCCCGAAGAAATGAGTAAATACACAATTATCCATCTCAGTCTGCATTACGGCCGCTGAATGGCGGTAAATCAATTACTCGGTCTTCACATCTGGTCGCGATTAAGGGGATGGGGGTGCGCTGTATTTTTGGTCCTCTTGAGTAGATGTACGCGTAAACTATGATTTTTTTTTGTATATTGTGTGTACTTTTTAAACAAAGATATCTTAATTCGGAGCACTGTTATGTTAGTCCGAAGATTCCACATTGTTTTCCAAGACATTTTCCACACTGAGCATCCACCGAGTTCCTGTCATATTTTGTAATTTATTCTTAAAACATGTTATTTGACAGGGAAGCAGTGCAGATTTACAGCTAAAAATAAAATATTACTGTGGTAGTGGTAGGCTAAATGGTTAAATGGCTTTTTTTTGCCATATAGGGCAAAAAATGTTGGTCCGAGCTCAAAAAGCTTTTTAACTGGGAAGTTGTGGAAATTTTATTTTGCCTGCAGCACAAGGACATTCTTTCTGCTTTCTCCCAATACGTTAAAGCAGGGCCGTGCACAGACATTTGAGGGGCAGTGGCCCAAACCAAAAAAAGGGAAATTGGGGTGAGGTGGCATTGGGGCGAGGATTGGATGCTTGTCCATACAAATTATCCATCTTACTCTTACTAGTCAGTCAAAACAGTTGTCTATCGAAAATAGTGATATATGACATTGTATTATGTTGAATATCCAAGTTTTTGTGTCTATTATTTTATTAATGAAGGATTTGTGGGCACAATGTTTTTGGCTTTGTGGAGTAAATGTTATAGCTTTAATTTTGAAGAAAAAAGATACAATTAGACTCTTGGGGTAAGATGACCCAGCCATATTTGGCACAGAAAGCCCCAAGTGGCATGTTGTTACTGGTGTTATTTTTTTTTTTTTTTTTTTTTTTAATACTTATTGTAATTAACGAGGCTATTGTTTAATATTTTCATGAGTTAGATGTACATTTCAGGCATCTTCACTTTCATTAAAACCTATAGGTTAATTGAGTGATTTCTATTATGACAAAATCTATTATGTTTTTATTTTTATTTCTATTATGACATATCTTCAATTATATGGGCAATTAAATAAGTAAATATTGATATGCTTACATAAGTCATTAAAAAATACCTTTCAGATGATTATCTTTTACTGGGATTCAGATTTTCTTTGATCAGTTATTCAATTATTCTATTAAATTGTCAAAATAAAATTAAGTAGAATATTTTTAGTATTTTACATTACGACACGGAAGATGTATAGCCTAAATAGTAATAAGAATTATATCAAAAGTAATTTATACATTCTCCAACAGTTTATGGGTTATCATATGAAATTAGGACTATATATTCTACAAAGTGTGCCATCAACAGCAAAGTTGATGTTATTTATATTAGATCAAACTTGATTAGACAATAATTATAATTCTCTTCTTGTACAAGTTGTTAGCACTATTAGAAGATCAGGAGCAAAATAATACTGACAGAAATACAAAAACAAATGACTAATTCCGCGGACTGTAATAGGCTACTGTTAATGCAACGACATTCTGGAACTGTTGTCTCCGCTTTCCAGATTTCCGCGCACAGACTCTGAGTGACGCTGGGGAGCCAGTGGGAAAACACGGGAGCGGATTGGCGGAATCGGTGGATCTTTAGCGGAGGGAAAACAGAGCACTTTTAGCGGGGATGGGTAGCGACCATAGACTGCGAGAGGGGCACCTCAGCTGACGAGGGCAGAGGGGCAGTGGGGCCACCCGCCTGTGCACGGCCCTGCGTTAAAGCGTGAATGAGATGCCTCGCGTTTTTGCCTTTTCAGGATGATGCCGCTCACGCGTTGTTTATGAGAATTACGCGCCCTAGGTTTTCAAAGCAGGTTCAAAAATGACAAGAAACAAATGACAGAAAGGATAACTGAAACGTCTATGTTTTATAAGCTGCATGATACACTACTAATATTGTCTAATAGCCTACATTTAATAGGCTAATAGCCGTAGCTATAAATCGCTTAGATACATAGTTCGAAATGCATACATTCGATTGTCATATTTTTTATTTATTGTTTAAATATTAGTTTATTTTTCGTTGATCTGTTTAAGTTAAGCTATTATATCGAGTCACCGAAATATTGAATGAGTTTTTTAACAAGTCTGCACGGACCAGACAAAGCGAGTAGCCTTGTGACAAGACAAGGATTATGGAGTGGTGACCACTAACCTAACCAGACGCAATTGGCTTGTGAAAAGAAGTTTGAGAGCGACCTTTAACTCCACAACCATACGGGGGTCTCTGTCACTGAGAACCGAACACACGGACAGCATACAATCACTTGTGCACATGTGTTCAGTGAGCTTTCCGAATCTCTTACAGACCCGGCTTTGATTATAACACTTTGCGTCTGTGAGGGTGAGATCATATAATCGATATCATAATAAGCTTCTTCTGCGAGCTGAAATATGAGAAGAATGCCCGTGTCACAAACTTCTCTCCAATCATTTGAACTCTGAGCATCTAAGGGAGAAAGAGACATGATTTAACATCTGGTTTCGAGCTCACACTATCCCGAGACCCGAGAGCAAGGAACTCCAAATATGACAGCAAATTCAAGCCGATTGCAGAGAGAATGCAGAGAGAAATGATATCTGCAATAAGGAAGGGGGCTTCTGCCACCAGCCCACCAGCCCCCAGGGGGGATCCATTGGCTTAGCAGATTTTAGCAGATTTTTCCAAATGCGCGTCTGACGAATTGTCTCACCAATCATATTTCATTCCTATATAAATACGTTATTTTAGATTAAATAATATAGCCTATAAGAGGGACCATTTAAATGTAAGATAAAGATCAATTTATTTGAATTTAGAGTGCCGATAAGTTTAGGCTACATTTTGTATTTTGTAAATATAGCCTTGTCCATATAATGCTCAAATGTCAGTTTTGATTATAATTCAACTGTTTTGTCTTCCCATTTAAATTTTCCATAACGCTGAAATTATTTTCTTGAATAGATTTCATTTATACAGTATACATTTTTTTTTGTTTTTTTCAATAAATAGATTAGTTTACTTAATTACGCCACTCTACAAACAGATATTGGTGGTAAATAAATGTGCAGGGAAATTCACATATTGCTTGAATAATAAATAACACCTGTTGTCCCAAAATCTGACATGCACGTCTTGATTTAAATTAATATATTGAGCAACCAAGTAATTATAAGGACAGATATAGGAAAAACAAATTATTAAACATATCTACCATTCATCTTAACAAATTATGTTAATTTTCCAGCAGAGTTTCCACCCCTGAATTTCTGCTCAATAAACGATTATACTAAACTAAAAAGACACTATCACATGGGTCTTTGTTCATCTTCATTAAAAAAAGAAAAATAGCCTACCGCAGAGGCGCGAAACCTGTTAATGTCAATGCGATGTGTGGTATTATGCAAATTGAAGTTGTTGAAGAGCACATGATACACATAAAGATGAATAACTCAAATATTATTAGCAAGCAGTAACGAACGTTCTTCCCAAACGTCGAATTAATTCCACAATGTTCTTATTTATTTATTATTTGCTTTACACAAAAATACAGAAGATAGCTATTCCACCGTAAGATTAAGTCCGTCGAATTATTTTCATAGTTGTGAATGTAAACAGAATATAACGAATGCAGCTATGGCATTCAAAACTTCAGTGTTTCAGATGAAGTGTGTATAGCTACGAGTGTGTATCAAAATCGGTATGTAAATGAAACCGCAAGGTTAGTGAGTGACCGTTATGAAGGGAATCCACCTGTCGCTAATCTCTCAGAAGTTTGGATGTACACAAATCTGGTTCACCGGTGAGAGCTTGTGAACTATTATGCACAGTCTAAATATAAGAGGTTGGCAAACATTCCCAACAACATGAAAGGCGCGAGTGATTAAGCTATGCCAGCCACTTACGCCCCAGAGGCCCACCAGAACGCCATAAAAGCAGCGGATGCATATAACATCGGAACCAGGCCCAAAACCTTACATCACTTCCAGCGTTTCTCATTAACATTAGGCTAAATTAACCCTTCCTTTTCATTTTTCACTTTTTGCTCAGCAGATGTTTCGGTGCAAATGTGATCTGCACATGGCAAATAAGTTCCTGAAACCAATTATATCCGACGACATAAATAACTCCCATAAAATCTCAGGTCGTCTAATTGTAGTTGTAAACTGTAACTAGATAATGTTAATAGCAGATGCCAACATACCATATATTAACTATATTTCACGGCGCGTATTCACTGAAACTTCTGGCGTGGAAAACCGAACAATGGTCCAAATGATAGGCCACGAATATTGACTGGGAGACCGCCGTGCAACCGAAATCTTTAGCGGGGAAATGAAACTGGAAATGTTCTTTTTAAACTGCGTGTGGTCCAAAGTTCTATTCTGACTGTAACTGTCCTGATTCAAATTTGAGCCGAGTTTTAAAAAGAGGAACAGAAATGGCAATGCCATATGAAACATGTTTTAGGTTACCTGACAGAATATATTTTGAATAGTTATATGCTATTCTATTACAGTGCAAATGTGAAAGTCTATAATATAATATAACAATATCAAATAATAATAATAATAATAATATTAAATGATTAACAATAATAAGAATAACAATAATATTTCTGTCAGACCAAGGCATGTGGCTGATTGAAATGCCTTTTTTCTGCTTCCTCGTAAACTATGTGAATCTTTGTTTCTCTGATTTTCAGGATAATTTGAATGACATTACATACCGCCAGTCCCCTTAAAATACCATAGACGTCTTTCCGACGGGGGCATGTTTTCTGAGCAAACAAGGTCTCTGTATTATTTATGTACTATTGAGGATTAAGTTGAAGGATAAAGCGCAGGAGTTTGACCCGAAGGGCCAGTCGACCCTGCCAGCGGAAAAATTCTTCAAACGTCCACCAAAAGCAGGTCCCCTCTTAACGATATTTCTCACATTGGAGTTATGATAATATTTTTCTTGCAGATTTCCAGGCGCTTTCGCAGCACACAGATCGAAACTATTTGCGTGGCGAAATCCCAGAGTGGTGATTTGAATGATGTGTGTTTTTCGAACGCGAATGCTGCACAGAAAGTCGGAAATGTTGTCCTACAAATCCCAATTAAAATCACTTACAATAATGTATTCCAAATAGGCTACGCGTATCTACTAAAGCAACTCTATTCATTATTGTGGAATAATTGACATATTAGGCTAAAGAAATCTGACTCTATAGCCTTATCTAAATTTTGTTTTAAAATGATTAAAATCTCTCTCTCTCTCTCTCTCTCTCTCTCTCTCTCTCTCTCTCTCTCTCTCTCTCTCTCTCATATATATATATATATATATATATATATATATATATATATATATATATATATATATATATATATATATATATATATATATATATATATATATATATATATATCCCCTCAAGAGGAGCAAAGGAAATGCAGCCACTTGAACTTCTAGTCAGCGAATAAGCTATCGGAAAGGTGATGTCAGACTTTCTCCACATGCGTAATTAACCTCTAGCGCTCTCAAAAGGCGAGCTCCGGACTTTGATTAGCTAACCGTCATCATATCACCTCCACCTCCTTCGCTTTCTCCTTGTCGAGTAAGCACTTATGTCCACGTACTCATTCTTTCATACCAGCCCATCGCCAATTAACACCTAGGCCACCGTTAATGAGACAGAGGAACCTTCCACTCCAAAACTTTTCAGGAGTCCGGACATTCAAGAGGCCGCCCTCAAACCAGCGTTCTTTGCCGTATGGGTTCTATTGACGCGGCTTCAACCAAAACACTTCAACCAAGACCCTGAGAGGATGCTTGAGAGGTAAAAGGAGAGCAGACTCGAGGCTTCATTTCAACGCTGCATCTACAGCCCACATACATAGGCTACAGCTTCAGAGACTAGCCCTGGCTGGGTTTTCGGGGGGGTTCTTAAATCATCTTAACAAACGTCGTGCTGAATTTTACGATGGAGTGGTGCCTGTTTCCAATATCAGCAGCACATAAATCGTATGTTACTAGAACCTACAGTGCATCTTCACGGGAGCTGTCAGGCCCAAAGGTGCTGAACTAAACTTTAGCCAGCACGTCTGGACTCTGGGGTTTAGCTACTTATACAATATTTCATGCCACCTGTGGTTTTAAATTTTATATTAGGTGTACAGTGGGGTCTGAATGTCTGACATATTTAAATCATTATTTATTTATTCATTTATTTTATGAAAATGACAATGTGCTCAACAGGATTTGAAGCTGTATGTATAAGCCGGTATGAGAGAGAGACAGTGACTAGTGTGAAAGGTGCACGGCTGCATATGTTTTACATCATGGTCTTGATTTCCCTGCAGACTAATAGACCACACCTGTGCTTTAAATAACTGCATATGTTTTTACATTTCTTGGATTCTCAACAATGGCACCTAGACATTTGAACTGCAACTGTAACAACAGAAAACAAATATATACCCTGCTATTCTTATGAACCAATTATGAACAATACGCATATAAAAATACAAAGGCTTTAAATGGCATATTTTGATTTCAGCTGTATTGACTGGATTTAACCTGTTGTTTTGAGAACAGAATGTGCTCAGCTATCACAAAACTAAAGCAGATATGATAATCATACACACACTAAGACAGCTGGTACCACAACAGAAAAGAGGGAGAGCAGTAAATAACATGTTTCTTGTTTTCAGTGAAGATTTCTAAAGTCGTGATACAGTTTTGTAAAAATCTCTGCTGTTGCAGTGAATCATTTTCATTGCCTATGTTGTGTGTTACTGGAAAACCACAGTGATTAAAATTATTATACAGAAACTGGAAAGAATCCTGGATACAGTGGTCTAATGTGTGTTTGTGTGCGTGTGTTTACATCACAGCAAACACGTATACAGCACAAAGGCAGATAAACAACAACATCAGGCTGTTCCCTTCTCACGCGAGACCTCGAGTGATTCAGGATTTATGCCAATCTGTGAATAATCTGCCCAGTAATTGAGGGGAGATACTGATGATGTGCTTAAGAATTTGAGTTTCTGCACAAGACTGGAGGCGTGCAAACACTTCACAAATCATGAGAAAATTCAACCACTTACACAACCAGTGACAGAGGAATTCCAACACACGGGACAAAACAGGATACTTAGACTCGATTCGTTTGAATGTCTCTTTACTTGTGTCTCTGTTTCTGCCTCAAACACCCCCCCCACACACACAACATCAGTGCTCATGAGGATGTGACTCAAGAGAAGACTCACGCAATTACTTATACTCAAGAGGTCATCAAATGACCTGAAAATCCATTACATTTAAGGATGCAGAAAAGGCCTATAAAATTATTTTGCTAACCCGCAATACGTAACATATATAAAAACAGTAGACAACAGTAAAATAACATATATATGCCAATTGAGAAGGAAGGGGGACTTGGTCTAACAGAAATGTTGGGCTTATTTAAACTCGGTATAAGGAAAACAGGAGTAGTGCCTATTTTAGGTATATCTTTTAAGTTGTAACAATCTGCTTCTTCAAAAAGTAATATTTTGAACTAGATGGTGAATGAAACTTCAAATTAGTGGCTTGTTGCCAGCAATTGTCATAGGTTTTAACCACACAGCATATCCACTTATTTTAGCCTACCTCTTTGGTTTCACCATGTCAATAGTTGCATGGATGAATGTAGTGGAAGAAATGTCAATAAACCAAATCATACACATTCATAACAACACTTCAAAACACAATACATACAATGCAAACACATTGTTTCTCTGTGTTGGCACCTATAACAGTCTGGACTTTGAAACAATAGACCTGTACTTCATTATAGCTTTTTGAACATATTAGTTTTTGTCTTGCCTTTAACATTCTGTATGCAAATTTTCTTTTTATATATTTTTTTCATAAGCTGATCTTTCACTCTTTCCCTCTCAATTACATTTTTTCTCCATTATTTTCTCCATTACGGTTTTAAGGCATCTTTACACAGGCAACTTAAAGGGATAGTTCACCCAAAAATGAAAATTCTGTCATCATTTACTCACCAAAGAAGTTGTCCCAAACCTGTATGAGTTTCTTTGTTCTGCTGAACACAAAAGAAGATATGTTGAAGAATGTTTGTAACAAAGCAGATAGAGCAACCATTGACTACTTTTCCCCTACTATGGTAGTCAATGGTTGCTCTATCTGCTTGGCTACAAACATTCTTCAAAATATCTTCTTTTGTGTTCAGCAGAACAAAGAAACTCATACAGGTTTGGAACAACTTGAGGGTGAGTAAATAGGTGAGTTTAAGGCAGCATTGTGCTGCTCCAAACTGAAGATGTGATGCAAAATCTGACCCATCTCAGTCCCTAATCAAAGGCGATTCTGATGCTGCTTTGCTTCTGGATAAATTCAATTAAGCATCAGAGCAGCCTTAAAATGGATCATTGTCATGACAAAGATTATTCAGTTCTAAATTCATTTTAATTCAATAAATCAATATGACTGCTATCCAGGTAAATTCAAATGCATACAGTATATTGTGATATGCTGTTTAGATATTCCAATGCAAGGACAGACACAGAAAATATTACACCCTGGATATTTGTCTTTTAGAGATCCTCCTTTATGATCTTCAAAAGTCTGCATCCCCTTCAGTGCATGTGATTATATTTAATATAGAAATTTGGTTCGCCACACACATTCAAAACACTCTCAGAATGCTTTCAAAACATTTCTTCTCTCTCTCTCTCTCTCTCTCTCTCTCTCTCTCTCTCTCTCTCTCTCTCTCTCTCTCTCTCTCTCTCTCTCTCTCTCTCTCTCTCTCTCTCTCTCTCTCTCTCTCTCTCTCTCTCTCTCTCTCTCTCTCTCTCTCTCTCTCTCTCTCTCTCTCTCTGATAGCATTTTTAAGTGTCTTTTTTGAGAAAACGTGATAAATGTCTTGTTTCTTAAACATGCATTATTGTTCCTAGTTACACCATGAAGGAGGAAACTGCTTTTGGAAATTGGTTTATGTTACGGTCGGAGAACTAACGCAGCTCTCTGGTGTGGGGTTCCCCTAGCCACACACACACACACACACACACTTAAGAGATCTGGGATGGGATCATAAGTGCTGAACACTTTGCAGACCTCTCCAATTTTCTTGGTGATTTGCTAACTTCAGTAAGCCTAAGCCGGGTGAATGATGGTGGGCAGCTTCACGCTGCAGTGATAATCATGTTTTTACAGAGGGGTGAATGTGTAGCAAATTTGGGGGTAAAAAGGTTCTTCAAGAGAAAAAAAAAGACTTTTAACACCATCACAGACCCCACATATGCAGACTAATGTAAATCACAGATGTACCTTGCTTTTGAAAATTCAATTAAATTGGGTTCAAAGTTCTGTAGAGCATTCACTCTCACTGAATATATAAATGCTTTGACAAACTTGTTCAACAAGAGCCATCTCATATTCTCTCTCTCTCTTCCAGTTGAAAGGAATGACCGCATCAGCAGCTTTATCTACTGCCTTCCTTCTGGAAGCTGGGTCTTGTCAAACAAATCTTCTAGTGCTTTTTTATTGTCATTAAGTGCATTAAAGGCCATGTTTAGTGACAGGAGCATACATACACACCAAAAAGAGACACAAAAAGAGATACAAAGAGAGAATAGAGCACCATTTGTAAATCAATGGAAAATCTGTCTTATTTGCACAATCCAAGTCATGATAATTTGTACAAAATGGCAAAATATTACGAGTTAAATAACCCAAACTTAAACATCAACCATGATCCCCAATCCCTGAACCTAACAGGAAGAAAATACATTTTGATCCATATGATCATATGATCCAAGTCATACAATATCATACAATTTCACCATATAATTTTTATGAGAAATATTACTCAGTCTACACGAAGTAAAGTTGCAAACACAATCGCATTAAGTGGGAGTTGGGAGCTGTCACAATGAAGGAAAAAAAGAAATGTGGGGGGGGGGGGGGTGCAAATAATTAAAATTCTACTTATTATGTATATCTATATATTTGATATGACAAAGAAGACTGAAGAATTTCACAATAAAGGAAAAATAAAGATATGTGTTGTATTTCTGAAACATATTCTTTAAAAAAAACCTTCTTTTTGACCTCAAAGTATATGCTATATGTTTATTAACATGCAAAACAATCATGACAGCTGGGTCTTGTCAAAGTGAAAGTACATCAAAGCATCTCGGTAATGGCTGGTTAAAATGTTTTACATTTTTCATCAGCGGCAAATGGCAGCCATGACATAGCTTGTGCCTGGGGCTGCTCTCAAGGTACGCTCTCCTTCGCTTGAACACTTTCTCTCTCACACAGGATTGATGACTAGGACTATGTCTTATTGAACTCTGTGTCCCGAGAAACACTGGGTTTATAATGATCTTGGTAATGGGCTCCCTTGTCTCTGATTTCACACACACAGACTTAAGCGCTCCTTTTTGGAGAAACACATCAAGGGTTAATGTTTTCAACGAAAACAGTCTAAATATCTTTCCTCTGTTCCGCAGAAGGTTAAACCTTTTGTAATCAAAGCCAAGCACTGAGTACCACCCTCACTTAAAAAAATAAACACACACATACACACACACTCACATATTCACACACTCAAACAGTCAGGATCAAAGAAGGCAAGGCCATGCTGCACCTTAAGCTACAATAATAAAGCAAGCTGCCGTTGAGTCAGGACCTGGGTTACTCATATTTTCCTATTTGATTAAGCCAATATATCATCCCGTTACAAAGATACACACACAGATGGGTTATGGTTGGAATTTCTGAAATAAATTACATCAAGAGAGGAAGCTCTTTCTGCTTCTGCTCAACACACACAAACCCACACACACTCACAAATAAGTCAGTTAAGACATAAAAACGTAACTGATTCTGCATTACCCTATGAGCATTAGGGATGAACCTGAAAGATTCTGGAATCTACTGCCACTTCAATATAATTATGTATATATACATATATATCCTACTTAAATTCATAATCAAAGCCTCAATCAATATTCATCCTCCTATATATTATGATTTTAATGATTCTTTCCAGTTATGATTTTGATTAATCAATAGGACCCATGATTGTTTCTTCCTTTATATTTTCTAAAGTGGTGACTGAGGGTCTGTCCCGAGTGGTGTGTGATGTTTCGCAAAAACACTTGATTTCAGAACATGTTGTCGTGTGTTTGGATTTTGGAGGCATCACACACCTCTAACTCGACAGGAATGCAGTAACAGGGATTGCTCATTTAGCCCGGCTTCCGGAGATGAAATATGGATTTGTCATTCATTTTATTTTATTTTATTTTATTTTATATTTCCTCTTACTGAAACCCTAAAGAATCAAGATGAATATGGTCTGTCTCTCTCACTGAGAGAAAAGCACATGTTATCAGTATGTTTTGTAAAACTTTCTCTGGTTTGGACCAGAGCTCAACCAACTCCAACCTTGGAGAGACTGTTTATCTATGTGCGCAGTATTCGGTGTTACAGATCAGTATTGGATGTGGACTACGGGCATCCTAAGAGACGGGTGGACTTGTTGTTCTGGGCAAGCTGCCGCCTGCCAGCGTCAGCAAGTGATATATGGACATGTGAATCTGATTAACTGACGATGTGTGGAAATTTACCAAGACTGTCCATTTTCTCTGAGCCAATCAGAATAATCCACATGGCAGTAATGACGTGGTTAGACCTTGAAAACAGTATTACTGTTTAGAAATTGTATGGACGATAGGCAGAGGCGGGTAGGCTGGTAGAGGGAGCGCAGCCTAAACTCCTTGTGAGACTTGAAGCTGGCTTCTGCGGATGAAACTGCAAACTGTTCTTCAGTAAATGTTTCTTGAATGAATTGCACTCATGACTCTTGGTCTACATTTTTCACTATTGGTCCTGGGTCCTAAGCTGTTACCCCAACAAACCGATATTATAATTCTGTATACCGACAAGCCAATAAGTACTTTCATATTATAACTGATAATGGATAAATGATATTAAAATGTTGTACTATTTTGAAAAAAAAAAGAAAAGAAAAAAAGTGATGTCTGGAGGGGATATTTGTTTTTACTGACCCTTTAAGTTTGATCAAACCATCAAAATATTAGAAAAATATATATATTTTTTAAATATTTTAAATATGATGGAAGAACGCTCCTCCATGAACTGCCACCTTAACGTGGTGGAGGGGTTTGAGTACCCGAATGACCCTAGGAGCTATGTTGTCCGGGGCTATATGCCCCTGGTAGGGTCTCCCAAGGCAAACAGGTCCTAGGTGACGGGTCAGACTAAGAGCAGTTCAAAAACCCTTATGATGACAAATAAAACGAGGACCGTGACGTCGCCCGGTACGGCGCAGCCGGGGCCCCACCCTGGAGCCAGGCCTGGGGTTGGGGCTCGTATGCGAGCGCCTGGTGGCCGGGCCTTCCCCCACGGGGTCCGGCCGGGCTCAGCCCAAAGGAGCGACGTGGGGACACTTTCCCGTGGGCCCACCACTCGCAGGAGGGATCGTAAGGGGCCGGTGCAAAGAAAATCGGGCAGCAGTCGAAGGCGGGGGCCTAGACGACCCGATCCCTGGACACAGAATCTGGCTCTTGGGACATGGAATGTCACCTCGCTGGCGGGGAAAGAGCCTGAGATTGTGCGTGAGGTTGAGAGGTTCCGACTAGAGATAGTCGGAATCACCTCCACGCATGGCTTGGGCTCTGGAACCACACTCCTCGAGAGGGGATGGACTCTTCACCACTCTGGAGTTGCCCATGGTGAGAGGCGGCGGGCTGGTGTGGGTTTGCTTATAGCCCCCCAGCTCTGCCGCCATGTGTTGGAGTTTACCCCGGTGAACGAGAGGGTCGTTTCCCTGCGGCTTCGGCTCGGGGATAGGTCTCTCACTGTTGTGTGTGCCTACGGGCCAAACAGCAGTGCAGAGTACCCGACCTTCTTGGTGTCCCTGGGAGGGGTGCTGGAGAGTGCTCCGACTGGGGACTCCGTCGTTCTACTGGGGGACTTCAACGCCCACGTGGGCAATGACAGTGAAACCTGGAGGGGCGTGATTGGGAGGAACGGCCCCCCTGATCTGAACCCGAGTGGTGTTCAGTTATTGGACTTCTGTGCTAGTTACAGTTTGTCCATAACGAACACCATGTTCAAGCATAAGGGTGTCCATCAGTGCACATGGCACCAGGACACCCTAGGTCGTAGGTCAATGATCGACTTTGTGGTCGTTTCATCTGACCTGCGGCCATATGTCTTGGACACTCGGGTGAAGAGAGGGGCGGAGCTGTCAACTGATCACCACCTGGTGGTGAGTTGGATCCGATGGCGGGGGAGGAAGCTGGATAGACTCGGTAGACCCAAACGTACTGTGAGGGTCTGCTGGGAACGTTTGGCCGAGTCTCCTGTCAGAGAGATCTTCAACTCCTGCCTCCGGCAGAGCTTCGACCAGATCCCGAGGGAGGCTGGAGATATTGAGTCCGAGTGGACCATGTTCTCCACCTCCATTGTCAAAGCGGCTGCTCGGAGCTGTGGACGCAAGGTCTCCGGTGCCTGTCGAGGCGGCAATCCCCGAACCCGGTGGTGGACACCGGAAGTAAGGGATGCCGTCAAGCTGAAGAAGGAGTCCTATCGGGCCTGGCTGGCTTGTGGGACTCCTGAGGCAGCTGACAGGTACCGGCAGGCTAAACGGACTGCAGCCCGGGTGGTTGTGGAGGCAAAAACTCGGGCCTGGGAGGAGTTCGGTGAGGCCATGGAAAAGGACTATCGGCTGGCCTCGAAGAGATTCTGGCAAACCGTCCGGCGCCTCAGGAGGGGGAAGCAGTGCCCTACCAACGCTGTTTACAGTGGCGATGGGCGGCTGTTGACCTCAACTGGGGATGTTGTCGGACGGTGGAAGGAATACTTCGAGGATCTCCTCAATCCCGCCGTCACGTCTTCCATTGGGGAAGCAGAGGCTGGGGGCTCAGAGGAGGACTCGTCCATCACCCAAGCTGAAGTCACCGAGGTGGTCAAGAAACTCCTCGGTGGCAAGGCACCGGGGGTGGATGAGATCCGCCCTGAGTACCTCAAGTCTCTGGATGTTGTGGGGCTGTCTTGGCTGACACGCCTCTGCAGCATCGCGTGGCGGTCGGGGACAGTGCCTCTGGTATGGCAGACCGGGGTGGTGGTCCCTCTTTTTAAGAAGGGGGACCGGAGGGTGTGTTCCAACTATAGGGGGATCACACTTCTCAGCCTCCCCGGGAAAGTCTATGCCAGGGTACTGGAGAGGAGAATTCGGCCGATAGTGGAACCTCGGATTCAGGAGGAACAGTGTGGTTTTCGTCCTGGTCGTGGAACACTGGACCAGCTCTATACCCTCTACAGGGTGCTGGAGGGTTCATGGGAGTTTGCCCAACCAGTCCACATTTGTTTTGTGGATTTGGAGAAGGCATTCGACTGTGTCCCTCGTGGCGTCCTGTGGAGGGTGCTGGGGGAATATGGGGTCCGGGGTCCTTTGCTGAGGGCTGTCCGGTCCCTGTATGACCGAAGCAGGAGTTTGGTCCGCATTGCCGGCAGTAAGTCAGACTTGTTCCCGGTGCATGTTGGACTCCGGCAGGGCTGCCCTTTGTCGCCGGTTCTGTTCATAATTTTTATGGACAGAATTTCTAGGCGCAGCCAAGGGCCGGAGGGTGTCAGGTTTGGGGACCACACGGTTTCGTCTCTGCTCTTTGCGGATGACGTTGTCGTGTTGGCCCCTTCTAACCAGGACCTTCAGCATGCACTGGGACGGTTTGCAGCCGAGTGTGAAGCGGCTGGGATGGGGATCAGCACCTCCAAATCCGAGGCCATGGTCCTCAGTCGGAAAAGGGTGGCTTGCCCACTTCAGGTTGGTGGAGAGTTCCTGCCCCAAGTGGAGGAGTTCAAGTATCTAGGGGTCTTGTTCACGAGTGAGGGGAGGATGGAACGGGAGATTGACAGACGGATCGGTGCAGCTTCTGCAGTAATGCGGTCGATGTACCGGTCTGTCGTGGTGAAGAAAGAGCTAAGCCGTAAGGCGAAGCTCTCGATTTACCGGTCAATCTACGTTCCTACTCTCACCTATGGTCATGAGCTTTGGGTCATGACCGAAAGGACAAGATCCCGGATACAGGCGGCCGAAATGAGCTTTCTCCGCAGGGTGGCTGGGCGCTCCCTTAGAGATAGGGTGAGAAGTTCAGTCACTCGGGAGGAACTCGGAGTAGAGCCGCTGCTCCTCCACATCGAGAGGGGACAGCTGAGGTGGCTCGGGCATCTGTTCCGGATGCCTCCTGAACGCCTTCCCGGGAAGGTGTTTCGGGCATGTCCAACCGGGAGGAGGCCCCGGGGAAGACCGAGGACACGCTGGAGGGACTATGTCTCCCGGCTGGCCTTGGAACGCCTCGGTGTCCCCCCGGAAGAGCTAGAGGAAGTGTCTAGGGAGAGGGAAGTCTGGGCATCTCTGCTTAGACTGCTGCCCCCGCGACCCGGCCCCGGATAAGCGGAAGAAGATGGATGGATGGATGGATGGATGGATGGAAGAACAAAACATTAAACATTAAAATTATGCGGAGAGAAAAAAAAGCTTTCACTATGCAAAAAAAAAAAAAAAAATGCATACCAATATTCCATTAGTTATCTGCTGTTTTCTTGTTTATGTTATATATACAGTTATGCACAGATTAACTTTAAAAGAGGAATAGAAGTTAAGTTTAATTAAATTTAAATTGATTCACAATTAAACATCGTTAGCCTCATAGCATAATTGCCTAAGTCTTTTTTTGGCCAAATATGATCTGGGTAATTATGCTATGAGGCTAACGAAATATTGCAAGATGCACATCCATCCCTATTCAGCAAAGAAACTCCTTTTAGACGAAAATGGTCTGCGTGTGTTGTCACTGGAAAAGTGTGGCGAACACTGGCAAAGACTCTTAAAAACATAATTATACATGGATCACAGTTAAATCCAGACAATAATCTGACATTCAGAATACTTATGTTATATAAAAACTATATATCATCACCTACCCATTTATTCTCAAGCCCATGTTTTTCCAGAAAGCTGTCTGCTCTATGTCAGGCACTAAGCCGATGCAACAGGTCTGCATGGTGCTGTTTCTTTGGTTTATTACTGTTGAGGTCTATCAATCAAATACTCATCAACCTTCGTTAAACATCAACATAACTATAAATCTCACTGATTCATTGTGAGGAAACCGGCTTCCATTGACATCCTGGATAATCAAGACGCGTGTGAATGTGTACATGTGCGAGAGCGTCTTTATGTGTGTGAGCGTTTTTAAAGCTGCAGGTGTCGGTGTGGGTGGGCTGCTGTGTGGCTAGCAGTGGCCTCTTTGAGAGCTGTCCCTGGCGAGGTTAATATCTCTTTCCCATCTTTCCCCCGGGCCCCTCTAAATATCGCGGCTTTCCCTTGTCTAAGCCCTGTGCAGAGCTGGGGACCCTCACTTATGAAATTACAAGCACTTGAAAAGATCTAATGTGCTTTTAATTGTGTCTCTCCATTCAGAGGAGAAGAAGGAAAGGGAGAGAGGGAGCAAAGGAGGGGATGGGCCTGGAGTGTTTCATATTACAATAGAGAACGAATGCATTCGTCTCACAAAACATGCGCTGTAACCTTCCTGACACAAGGAGGGTGGAAAGGGAAGTGAGGAGGGGGCCTGTTGAATGGGACACACACACACCATCGAGAACTTCAAAGAGACTCTGGCTTCTGTGACCGAAGTGATGTAGTCTCGAAATTGTTGTGTTTTCATTTTCTTTCACTTTTTCCGCTTCTGCCTCTTTTCAAATGTGTCAAAGGATTCTCTGGATAACATCAAACAGAGAGTCATCATTGCTCACCATACAAACAAAGCATAGCGTAACTGCTACAATCAAACTCAGACCATACTATAGCTACTTGCACAATTGCTCATAGAGAAAATATTCCTAATGCACTCTTTCCATTAAGTAGGAAGTGAGGATTAACCTGTAGACAGTATTCCTATACAGCACGAGGGCACCCTGGGTAATTGGAGACCAATCATCCAATCACAGGCTCCCGGTTGGTCCTACAGCAACAATGCTGTGCATTTTTTAACTTGTCGACCCATAACTCATAAACGTGTGTGATTACCACTCAAAAACACTTGGTGGGTCAAAAGGTTAAAGACATAAATCTCTGTTTACTTTGCTATGGCCCCTCCGTGCCAAAGGGATTTGTGCCGAAGCTTCTTTGTGGAAAACAAGAACACAAAAACCCAATGAATCCCCGCTGAGGAGGGCACAAAGAGCTGGTCCAGATCACCAGATAGCTAGGAGTACAAAATTGTACCTTTTAAGGTATACAAGTGGCCGTCACAGAGGTGGTACCCTTAAGTTGTACCCTATGGACCAATTGTGTACCTTTAAAGGTACAGTTATATGTTTTGGAACAAAATTGTACCTCCACTGTACCAGGGTACCAGAGTGTGTCATGGTTATGTCTTTTCAGTTTTAGGTTACATTTACACAATAACAATGCACTAAAGGCAGAAAAGTTTTTCCTTTGTGTTTTACACGTACAGACAACAATGTTGACATAGCGATCCCCATTCACGCGGATGCGTAAAAACAGTTAAAACACTGTATTATGCTGCCAGGCCAGAAGTTGGTGATGTCACTTTGTAAAGAAACATTATGCGCCTATAGACTGAACACGTAATTTGCATGCGCAGGACATCACTGTATTCAGAAGTTCGCATTTTTGTTGTTTACACAGAGACAATAACAGCATCGTTTTCAAAAACCTGCTTTCAAAAGCTTGCATTTTCAGGCCCCCAAAAATCCGTTGTTGTGTAAATGAACAGCCAAAACATATCAAATGTTTTCTATTTTTTGTTGAAAACGGTGTCGTGTGAACGGTCCCTTAGTGTGTTTTGGTTTTGTTTTACCTATAGAGTGTGTGCACGTCACCGTCGGCCGGAGTGACTGTGGTTATGCCCAATGAGTGACTGAGCGGCAGCATTGGTTTTCAACATGAATGCTGCTAAAAACAGACAGAACACATATAAAACGGGAAAGGAGCTTTGAGATTGACTATACAAAAAGATTTGACAAGAATTCTGAGGTACATTTTTACAAACTGCCGAAAGCTACAAAGAAGAGAAGAACATGGATCACCGCAATTCACAGAAACAACTGGACTCCAGGCAGCGAAACGTGGATTTACAGTTATTATTTTGTGTCAATATGCTGAATTTGGGGGTAAATTCATACCCTCTATATTGTATTGTTATATATTGTATTGACAACTATTAAAATATTTAGCATCTTATTTTCTGCATAATTTATAATTTAACAAAAATTTTACAAGTTTTAGGGATGGACGATATGACAATATAAATAACACTGATATAAGTGATCACCCGGAGTTAGACCTACCTATATTGTAAACCGTTCACAAGCAAATTTGCTTTATGTATTTCCCTGGCATTGAAATCGGGCACATATAAGTGTCAGGAAACACGATCTTGGCTGCATGTCAATATCCATGGATCATTGGATCTTTGGTAAGTTGTAAGGAACATTTATATCGAGCCCAACGTACACTCACCTAAAGGATTATTAGGAACACCATACTAATACTGTGTTTGACCCCCTTTCGCCTTCAGAACTGCCTTAATTCTAATTCTATTGATTCAACAAGGTGCTGAAAGCATTCTTTAGAAATGTTGGCCCATATTGACAGGATAGCATCTTGCAGTTGATGGAGATTTGTGGGATGCACATCCAGGGCACGAAGCTCCCGTTCCACCACATCCCAAAGATGCTCTACTGGGTTGAGATCTGGTGACTGTGGGGGCCATTTTAGTACAGTGAACTCATTGTCATGTTCAAGAAACCAATTTGAAATGATTCGAGCTTTGTGACATGGTGCATTATCCTGCTGGAAGTAGCCATCAGAGGATGGGTACATGGTGGTCATAAAGGGATGGACATGGTCAGAAACAATGCTCAGGTAGGCCGTGGCATTTAAACGATGCCCAATTGGCACTAAGGGGCCTAAAGTGTGCCAAGAAAACATCCCCCACACAATTACACCACCACCAGCCTGCACAGTGGTAACAAGGCATGATGGATCCATGTTCTCATTCTGTTTACGCCAAATTCTGACTCTACCGTCTGAACGTCTCAACAGAAATCGAGACTCATCAGACCAGGCAACATTTTTCCAGTCTTCAACTGTCCAATTTTGGTGAGCTTGTGCAAATTGTAGCCTCTTTTTCCTATTTGTAGTGGAGATGAGTGGTACCCGGTGGGGTCTTCTGCTGTTGTAGCCCATCCGCCTCAAGGTTGTGCGTGTTGTGGCTTCACAAATGCTTTGCTGCATACCTCGGTTGTAACGAGTGGTTATTTCAGTCAAAGTTGCTCTTCTATCAGCTTGAATCAGTCGGCCCATTCTCCTCTGACCTCTAGCATCAACAAGGCATTTTCGCCCACAGGACTGCCGCATACTGGATGTTTTTCCCTTTTCACACCATTCTTTGTAAACCCTAGAAATGGTTGTGCGTGAAAATCCCAGTAATTGAGCAGATTGTGAAATACTCAGACCGGCCTGTCTGGCACCAACAACCATGCCACGCTCAAAATTGCTTAAATCGCCTTTCTTTGCCATTCTGACATTCAGTTTGGAGTTCAGGAGATTGTCTTGACCAGGACCACACCCCTAAATGCATTGAAGCAACTGCCATGTGATTGGTTGATTAGATAATTGCATTAATGAGAAATTGAACAGGTGTTCCTATTAATTCTTTAGGTGAGTGTATAGTTTTAATAATTAATAATGGTTTGTTTTACTCGCGTTTTCCCAGTTTCCCCTATTAAATCCAATCATGCAGCAGCTCTTTTGCCACTCAGTCTGGCTGAGGGGCGTGATCCAGCGGGAAAGTTCTCTATTCCCATTTTGCCTGTGTTCCTGTTCATTAGTTTCCATAGTTTCTAATTAATCCCGCACCTGTTTCTGTTCAGGTCATTAGCTCACCCTGGTATTTAAGCCCTCATCTCAGTTCTTTGTTCAGTCTTGTTTATGTTTTAACATGGTTGTATGTTTCTACTTGGATTTATTCTTAAAGACAGTTTATATCTCTGGATATTCTGTGTCGGGTGCTTACAACAGCTGCATTTACGGAATTTAAATGGTTAGAGCTAACAGCGATACCTATAATTTGTGCTTTATAAATTGCTTTCTATGAAATGTATAGAGTTTAGTTAAAAAATGTTTAATGTATTTTTGAATAAATAAAAACGAGTTTCACATAATTAAGAAATATATATCAATATCTATATATCTACATTTTGTACTTTGTGTCTTTTTTCAAACTATGTAAAACACAAATTATAGCCAATAAATAACTAAGTGCACTGTAGTTGTCAATCATTGACCACCCATTGTGTTTACTATAGCACTGATAACCGATTACAACGGCTTGAGCTAATTAGCCTTTTCAGAGATTTTACGAATTCATAAAAAACGAGTTTAACACTTGTGTGCACGTTTTGTGGCATATACACCTCAGAACACACAGGCACACTCCATTTCTTGGCAGTTGAATGCCCTCTGAAGCTGGGCTGCAAACAATAGGCTCTCCGATTCTGTGCAGCACAAGCTCTGTTTGGGTGGTACTCACTTAGCAACGCCAACATGTGTGCGACAAGATGCCACAATTCATGTCAGAAGATGAGAACACACAGGAACAGGAGAACGGCTGCCACCCAAATGTGTACTGATGTCTCCGCGTGGGAAAGTTGAAGGAAACGTTGAGCAGCTGAGCAGCCCGTGAGCCTTTCTTGGCAATGATTTCAAACTTTTTTCAACCACTTTCGTCCCCTGAAATAACAGCTAAATAAATCTGAAAAAATATCTGATTACTAAAAATTGGATAAATGCCTCAATTATGTGTGTGACTGACTCTAACTGTAATCTCTCAGTGGCTGTATAAAGAGCTTTATCTTCTGAATATGAACCCTCGGAGCAAGGTTAATCCTTTAATCGAAGAGTATAACCTGATGGATGAATAAGTGTTGACAAGAGATGTGAATGTTTTACCACAAACCCTTTGTCAACCACTTTAAAGAGCAATGAGATAATCCTTCTATTCACAGACAGTCAGTGCCTTTCAGTGTTTCAGGGTTTACCCCACACACACAAACCCACACACATTCCCTCTCGCTCTCTCTTGCTCACTCGCTTTCTCGCTCACTACACGGACAGATTTCCTCATTAACACTTGCGCTCACAGAGACAGAAGCTGGTCAGTCTTTGTGGCAGGTGCAGTGACCATGCTGAATCTGTACAGAGATCAGGCCTTGCTCACTGACACCATTATCTGCATTTACAAAGGGGTGCTTAACGCTGTTCTGGGATCAGTGACCCTGAATCTGTTGTAATCAGTTTCTGATAAACGATGCGTTTTCACTGCCCTGAGATCTGTGGTCTGAGACTTAATCTCAAGCATCTAACAAGAGACCAGCACCCTGAGATCTGTGTGTAGCGCAGTGATCAGACAGAACAGACCACCAACTCACTGTTAGTCTGGAGCCACTGAACCGGAGTGTGTCTTCTCAGGCGCTCAGTGAACCCTTGCCGCAGAGAGAGATATACAGATAGACAGGGATAAATGGTGGGTTTCTGTATGTTAAATATAGCATAGCGTTTGCAGGGGACTGAAAATACAGCATGTCTTTTAACAAATCTGAGAGCCTGCATGCAAATGCAGCTGCATGACTGGGTTTTAGGGACAATCATTATACCCTCATAATCACATGGGAATCTGCCCTGTGAAACCCTGAATGCGTGTCTCTGGTTGCATTTACACAAGCCACACACATTATGTGAAGAACAATTAAGGAAAAATTATGCACCACCACTAATAGTAGGGTTTGGGCTGTGATTTTCCCTTCTATGAACATACATATGCATATTTATTTTATGGATTTGGACTGGTAGGACTGTAGATGTGAATCCCACAAGGGTAAATACATCTATCTGGAGGGGGGGGGGTATCACGCAGTATTAAGCAGTTTACTGTTGATCAGCATATTAGAATGATTTCTGATGGAGCTGTGACACTGAAGACTGGAGTAATGGCTCTTAAAAATCAGCTTTACCATCACAGGAATAAATTCAATTTTTCAATATCTTAAAATGGAAAACATTCATTTTAAATTGTAATCATATTTCACAATAATACTGGTTTTATATTTGAATGCAGCCTAAGGACTTGACAAAGGTTATAAACATATTCACTCCATTATGAATGTGTATAATGAGAGAGCAATGTGAATGTCATGCACTCCGCTATAGGGTCAGCTCCTACACTATACAGCTAATCACACAAGGTCGCATTAAGTGAGAGGGAGACTGCACTGCTCATGCTCACACAACCTTGCTGACACTTTGCAAGAGCAAACGTCTATTGTCTCTGGGAACCCTAATGCCTTGGGTTGCCCTCGGTCTCTCTGGTTTTAGTAGAATGCCATAGTTTCACTGCTGAAGCCTCCTATATCTACTTTTTACACAATTACTACAACATCACCACACATGTGCCCCTGACAGTGTTGAGTAAGTTACACAAATTTTTTTTATTAATTACTAGTTACTAATTACATCTTCAATAGTGTAATTAGATTACTATATACTCTCTCTAAAAAGTATGTAATTACTTTCCAAATCCTATATCAACCTTGAGTTAAGCGATTCAAAGATAGACATGAAATGGCTCTTTTAATTCATCCAAATACATAATATAAATCTACATCAATTACTCTTATTAACTGAACAAAGTATTACAAATGTGAGAAGGATAGATAAAAAACATGCATTTTCAAGTTCACTTTAAATGTTTATGTTAATTCCACTATTGTAATATATATAATTGTTCTACAGTCTATATACAGTATTTAGTTCAATTACTTGTGAAGTAACTGTAATTAAATTACACAAAAAATAAGAGAAATCCCGTACTTTACTTTTTCAAGGAAAAAATCATTAAATTACAGTAACTAATTACTTAGTAACTAGTTACACCCAACACTGGCCCCTGACAACAAATCCTCACAAGCACCTGGCCTCAGTACATTTCAGCTCATTTGTGTCAATAAAAACTCATGTCAGAAGGAAAGACTGTCATCTCCGTGAACCATTTTTAACCAAGGATGCACCAATATTACAATTCTGGTGTAACGAATCCACAGAGTCATAGAGATCCATTTGCAGCTTTAATTAGTAACAAAGTCAGACAGACAGGGTGTTGATAGGTAGACAGGAATGGTATGGGCAAGGCAAAGAATACTCAGGCAAGCTAGTGCTGATGATCAGGGCAGGCAGCAAGGTTTCAAACACGGGTAACAGTGCAGGGTCGTGGGAGCCAGAGTACGTTCAGTTAGCCAGGAAACAGTCCAAGGTCGAGGTAGCCAGAGAGTGGTCGAAGAGTTCCAAAAACAGTCCAAGATCTAAACCAGAATAAACAGAATCAGTAGACAATCGCTCAGTACGTATGCCAGGGCAAGACAATACTTCGCACTGAATGGGTGTGAGAGAGGGATTCTTATACATGTGGAAATGAAGTGCAGGTGTGAGTGTAATCAATGAAGAGCAGGTGTGTGATCAGTCCAAGAGAGCAGCATTATGGGAAATGTAGTTTGTATGGCCATAGTCAATACTCTGGAGATGGATCCCTCTGTGAATGTGGAGGTGACACAGGAAACTCCTGTGTAACAGAGCCCCCTCCCTGCGAGCGACTCCTGGCGCGAGGAGGCAAACGGCGACGGGGTCTTCCACGTTTTCGAGGAGCAGGTTTATTTGGATGTGATCGGTGGAATTCCTCTGTGAGTGTGGGGTCCAGGATGTCCTTGGCCCTGATCCAGCACCGTTCCTCCGGACCGAACCCCTCCCAATCGACAAGGTACTGCAGAATGTTACCCCTACGTCTGGAGTCTAGTAGTTCCTTTACCCGATATGCCTCCTCGCCGTCTACCAGGACAGGTGGAGGGGTCTGTGGTGTGGCTCCCTCCTCTGACACTCTCTCGGGACTGTTAGCGGGTTTCAGCAGGGACACATGGAACGTGGAGGCAATGCGGTAGTTAGTGGGAAGTTTGAGACGAAAGGACACTGGAGTGATTTGTTTTAGGACTTCGAATGGACCGACATATCTGGGACTGAGCTTACGGCAGGGGAGTCGAAGCTTGAGATCCTTTGTGGATAACCATACCCATTGACCTGGACGGTACTGCGGAGCAGGACGACGATGCTGGTTGGCGTGGTGTTCCTGGCGCCGGACTGCATGTAACAGGTGGGTGTGCGCTTGATCCCAGACTTCTTCGCTCCTTTGGAGCCATTCGGTGACAGCGGGAAGTTCTGTGGGTTCCCCGGACCAAGGAAATAGTGGAGGTTGGAAACCCAATATGCACCGGAATGGAGTTAGACCAGTAGCGGGTTTGACCAGAGAGTTCTGGGCGTATTCTGCCCAGAACAGGTAACGACTCCACTCTGTTTGCTGCTGCTGACAGTATGTGCGCAGGAAGCGAATGATGTCCTGGTTTAAACGTTCGGTCTGCCCGTTGGATTGGGGGTGATATCCGGAGGTCAAACTGATGTTCACATTGAGGTGTTTGAAGAAAGCCCTCCAGACTCTGGAGGTGAACTGTGGCCCTCGGTCTGACACGATGTCATCAGGAAGGCCGTAGAATCGGAACACCTGATTGCAGAGGATTTCAGCCGTGGCGAGTGCTGTGGGCAGTTTGGGTAAGGCCACTAGTCTACATGCCTTGGAGAAGCGATCAACTATTGTCAATATGGTGGTATTTCCCTGGGATTCTGGGAGATCTGTAATGAAATCTATAGCGATGTGGGACCATGGACGCTGCGGAATGGGCAACGGAGTTAGAAGTCCGGCAGGTAATTGACGAGGCGTCTTGGAAGTGTTGCAACTGGTGCAATTCTGGATGTGGTGGGTGGTGTCGGCGAGTAGAGTGGGCCACCAGAACCGGTTGCGGAGAAGGTGAACAGTGGCGGTGATACCGGGATGACCGGAACTGGGCGTTGCGTGTACCTGATCAATGAGGCGGGTGCGTAAGGGAGCAGGGACATACATGCGATTAGGTGGACCATTCAAGGTAGATGACTCCTGGCGATTGAACTGTTCAATCTCAGTAATGATGTCCCATTGCACAGGAGCGACGAGTAGGTTCTCAGGAAGAATATTCTCGGTGATCGTGGGTTGGGGTGTCTCATCGGTCTGGCGGGAGAGAGCGTCAGCCTTAATGTTCTTCGAACCAGGACGATACATGATAGTGAACTGGAATCTTGTAAAGAATAGAGCCCACCGGGCCTGACGGGGATTCAAGCATTTGGCCGTCCGGAGAAACTCGAGGTTCTTGTGGTCGGTGAGGATAATGAAGGGTTCCTGTGCTCCTTCTAGCCAGTGCCGCCACTCCTCTAAAGCCAGTTTCATGGCCAGTAATTCACGGTTGCCCACGTCATAGTTGCGCTCAGCGGAGGTTAATTTACGAGAAAAGAAGGCACAAGGATACATTTTTTCAGGCATGCCTTGACGCTGGGACAGAACTGCACCTACTCCAGTGTTTGAAGCATCCACCTCGATGATAAACTGACGTGTGGGGTCTGGATGCCGCAGGATGGGAGCAGAGGTGAAGCGTGTTCGGAGCTCATCAAAGGCCTTGGTGGACTCAGGTGTCCAGCTCAAGCGATGGTGGTGACGTTTGGTCATGGTGGTCAACGGGGCAGCTACTGTACTGTAGTTTCTGATGAACCGACGATAGAAATTCGCAAACCCCAGGAACCGTTGCAACTGTTTGACTGTGTGGGGAACCGGCCAATTTAGGACCGCCTGAACCTTCTTCTCGTCCATCGCCACACCCTCTGGACTGATGACGTATCCCAGGAAAGACGTTCTTGTGCGATGGAATTCACATTTCTCGAATTTGGCATAGAGCTGATATTGAATGAGTCGTCTGAGAACCGATCTGACATGTTTGACGTGTTCCTCCATGGTTGAAGAGTAAATCAGTATATCGTCGATGTAGACGATTACCCACCTCTCCAGCATGTCCCAAAAGACGTCATTCATGAACGCCTGGAAGACAGAAGGACTATTGGACAACCCGAATGGCATAACGAGGTACTCATAGTGCCCATTAGTGGTAGAGAAGGCCGTCTTCCACTCGTCTCCTCTGCGTATACGAATCAAGTTGTAGGCATTACGGAGATCCAACTTGGTATAATACTTGGCTTGACGGAGCTGTTCGAGCGCGGCTGGCACCAGGGGCAGTGGGTACCTGAACTTGACTGTATTCTCGTTAAGACCACGATAGTCGATGCAGGGACGCAGTGTGCCATCCTTTTTCTTAACGAAGAAGAAGCCCGCAGCGGCGGGTGAGGTAGAGGGCCGGATGAACCCCTTGGCTAGTTCTTCCTCTATGTACTTCTTCATCGCTTCGGACTCTGGTTGAGACAGGGGGAAAATTCTGCCCTTAGGCGGTGTGGTGCCGGGTAATAGTTCGATGGCACAATCACTGGAACGGTGTTCTGGAAGTTGGGCAGCCTTGACTTTGCTGAAAACGTCAGAGAGATCAGAATACACAGCAGGCAGTCCTGAATCACTGAACTCCGACGTGGATAACTGGAGAATGTTGCGAGGAGTACGATTGATTTTTGCCAGGCATCTTCTATGGCACGAAGAATCCCACTGGATGATTTGGTTCTCCCGCCAGGAGATTTGTGGGTTGTGAGTGCGCAGCCATGGAAGACCCAGGATTATGGAGTGTTTGGGGGCGTGAATAACATAAAACCTGATTGATTCAGAATGAAGTGTTCCGACGTGCAGAATTACCTCTTCGGTGAGGTGTTGAATCCTTCCCTCTCCCAAGGGCCGACCATCTAGCGCCTCGACTGTCAGAGAGAAGTCACAGGGATTAGTTTGGAGTTTATGCTGTACAGTGAATTCATGAGACATAAAATTTCCCGCGGCTCCTGAGTCTAGCAAAGCGGATGTGTCAATCATTCTGCCGGGTAGAGAGAGACGAACAGGTAGCGTGAACCCGGACCACCGATTGTTGGAGTCCGCCAGGGTACTCACCGGTTGAGCCTGAAGAGACGGACGAACTGGGCAGGAGAGTCTGCGATGACCAGACTGTCCGCAGTAGAGACAGAGATGCTGCTGCAGGCGACGCTCGCGTTCCTCAGGAGTGAGAGGAGTAAAACCCAGCTGCATGGACTCTGGTGCATCCGTGTCGTCGGGACGAGCACGATAGGGAGCTCGAGGTGTGCGCCGAGAACGAATAAGGTTGTCGATCTGAATGGCCAGGTTGATGTATTCATTCAGCGTTCTCCCCTCATCGCGGCAAGCTAACTCAGACTGAAGTTCATTGGTGAGACCTTTTCTGAACAGGGTTTTCAGGGTGTCCTCAACCCAATTGGTCTGTGCAGCAAGGGTGCGAAACGTGAGGGCATAATCGGCGGCGGTTCTTCTCCCCTGAGTATGACTGAGAAGGCGTTCACCGGCATCACCGAGCTCAGTGGAGTGCTCAAAAACGCTGCGGAATTGCTGGGTAAATGATGCAAATGTGGAGAAAGGAGATCCATCCGGCCTCCAGATGGCAGTTACCCATTCCAGCGCCTTTCCGGTGAGGAGCGAACACACGAAAGCAATTCTCCCTGAATCTGTGGGATGGAGTGCTGGCTGTTGATCAAAGTAGAGGTGGCATTGGAGCAGGAAGCCTTTGCATTTAGCTGAAGCGCCATCATACTTCTCTGGAAGAGCGAGACGAGGATTGACTGAGGTGCTCGCCGAGGGTGGTGATACCCCTGAGGCCTGATCGACGGGGGCGCTGATCGCTGAGGCTTGAAGCCCTTGCAGGGCTGTTACGAGCTCCTCGGTGAGTGACGTGAGGCGATTCAACTGTAGCTGGTGTTGAGCTAGCTGGGCAGCCTGTGCAGAGATCTCAGTGGTGAGCTGTGAGACGGCTGCTGGACCTTGAGGTGGCGAAGTATTCTGTAACGAATCCACAGAGTCATAGAGATCCATTTGCAGCTTTAATTAGTAACAAAGTCAGACAGACAGGGTGTTGATAGGTAGACAGGAATGGTATGGGCAAGGCAAAGAATACTCAGGCAAGCTAGTGCTGATGATCAGGGCAGGCAGCAAGGTTTCAAACACGGGTAACAGTGCAGGGTCGTGGGAGCCAGAGTACGTTCAGTTAGCCAGGAAACAGTCCAAGGTCGAGGTAGCCAGAGAGTGGTCGAAGAGTTCCAAAAACAGTCCAAGATCTAAACCAGAATAAACAGAATCAGTAGACAATCGCTCAGTACGTATGCCAGGGCAAGACAATACTTCGCACTGAATGGGTGTGAGAGAGGGATTCTTATACATGTGGAAATGAAGTGCAGGTGTGAGTGTAATCAATGAAGAGCAGGTGTGTGGTCAGTCCAAGAGAGCAGCATTATGGGAAATGTAGTTTGTATGGCCATAGTCAATACTCTGGAGATGGATCCCTCTGTGAATGTGGAGGTGACACAGGAAACTCCTGTGTAACATCTGGTCAATACTGATAATTGTTTTACATTTATGGCCGATAACCAATTAATGTCAGATATATAAACATTTTTTCACAACAAAAAAACCCCACTAAAAACTAAAATGAAAGAAAAAAGAAGTATTTATTTTGAGATTAATAGCTAATGAGAAAGTGGAAAAGTTAAAGAATGTCCCTATACAGCACTCTTCAAGAAATAGTACTCTTAAAAAAGTACATTTTCTAGCAATATCCCTTTAAGCTAGCGCAAAAACAGGAATAAGTAGAAAAAGTAGCAAAAAAAGTAGAAATCAGTGTTGAATAACAGTGAATAACTACAACATGGGCCGATACAAATATGATTCCAATATATTATGCTACCCATTTGAGATTGTACAACATGATGAGTACAACATCTGGCTCACCCACACCTAACCTGCAACTTGAGCATATAGCTCGCTCATTTTCATTAAGTGATCCGAGAAAAAAAGGTTCTATATCCTTCACTCCCTTTGCCCCTCTCCTTCTCACACACACACAAACAAACACAATATGATTTATGATTAGAGGAAACTAGTTACCATAGGGACATTCAGAAAAAATAGTACATTTAAGGAGTTGGATGGTTGTGCAAACAAAAGTGTTTTTGTGAAGGCAATAAATCATTTTAGCCTATGTGGGGCAATGTTTCAAACAATGATCATTTAAACCTATCATCTGACCAAGCACTACACAACACTTTGCTAACACTTTTTGGCAAGCAGAAGTGGAGTTTTCAGAATAGAAGCAAGCATTTATGTATCCTAAGCATATTATCAGGCAGAATGTTCTGGTACAAATGTGTGTTAAGGTCCTTATTATTGGCTTTGATATGTATGAATGCCACACAGGGATTTGGCCAGGGGGAATAGAACTGGGTTCGGTTCCTATCCAAAGATTTCTCATAGCTGCCACACATGCAGCAAAATGCCATAAAAACGATCAAGTTAATCGACTCCAGACTCAAAACACACACACACTCACAAAAACAGGGTATGCCTAGTTTAGGAAGGAGACGTAAGGACAGAGCGTTCAGTACGGAAGAAGTCTGCCAGTCCTCATAATCGCAGTCCCGTAATCAAATCACACAACAAATGCAACCAATTGATCACATCAAATGTACGTTTTGTACAGGAACATTCGATTTCCTCTCCCCCCACGCCCTAGATTTTTTCCTCGATTTTTATATTTGACTACACACTAATTTGATAATGCACAATTCATTATTAAATCCTTTTAAATCTATGAATAACCAGACATTTGTAGTCAACAGCCCAGTAATAACCGCAATATCCTCTTCAAATGGTGACATAGTGTTGGGAGAAACTTCACAGATGCTTTAATGTAAGACTACCAGGAGAAAATGACAGGTGGGCGGGTCTGGGTGTTTCCAACCCTCTCTGTGTTGGTGGTAAAGTGGAACCTCCCAAATAGCTCAAAAGACTGGTGTGACACTCTATGTGTGTGTGGGAAGGAAAGATCCATATCTTTTAAAAGAGAAGGGTGTATTGTGTGTGTGCGCATGGCCATGTGCATATATTTATCACAACTCCAGTAACTGATGGGGTGTTATGATTAATGATGTGGTGGATGAAATGCATCCTGCAACTATAATCACCAAGCATGTACACAAACACATACAGTTATGAAACAGTGAGCGTTGGTGGTCCTTTATCGGTGACACAGTAATAGCTGGAAGAGTGCGGAGTGCATGCTGCATGTTGGGGTGGAGTGGCTACCACTGACAGAGGGCCCTTGTTACACATCCTTTATGGTGAGCGTCGTTATGTTTATGAAAAGCACATGTGGTCTGGTCAATGGGAGGAAAAATATGACAGCTCAAATCATTTGTGGCAATTTTCAGTTATAACCCAGCCAAGCACACACACACAAACACACTGACAGGATCTTTTTCTATCTCACACAGACACACGCCCACACCAAATGCATCCATCCATTAGATGAATTAGCTCAGGAAATCTACAGAACAGATAATTCTGCAGAAGTAAAACATATGCACCCTATCTGAATAAACTCCCTGAATTAATGTGTCTCTATGCAATGCAGACAAATCAAAGATGCATGAGATGCATAAAGATAAAATGTTTGACGTATTTGTCTGCATTTGTGTATGGTAAACTACTCTTTTAATCATAAACCAAAGAACTGGAAACTGTATTTGTAATGATGTTGGCTATATGTGTCTCTATTGAACAAAATTGTGGGGACCACACACACACTGTCACCACAGAGATGACAAACTGCCATACTGACCACTTTTGGAGTCCTATAATCATACAGCACATAGTGTGATTTAAGAGAAATATTCTCTCACACAGCCTCACTTTCACTAATGCCACAGAAAAAGAGAAAGAGAGAGAGAGAGAGAGAGAGAGAGGCAGACTCACGCTCAAGACACACAAACAAAAACAGCTTTTTCTCACACACAAAGAAAATGTCTGTTAGATCTACAACATATAAAATGTTGTATAAAAGTATCAAATGAACTGCCTAATTAAATAACCTGACCTATTGAAGGTTTATTTTTAACAGCATTCAAAACATTACACTCAAACATTTAATGGCAATGACTATTTAATGAAATGGGAAAAATGCTCAACCTAAAGAGGGTCAGAGTGAGCAATAGGCAGACCGATAATGTGGAAGAGGAGTTATTCATGCTGGTTAATGTAAGTGACAGATGAACAAAATAATGTCTACTTCTTGGGTCTCACTATTTAAAAAACTCAAATGTGTATCTTTAACGACACATTGTCATATGGACAAACAGTCAGAATCGGACTTTGCACACTGTATGTTGGTTCCCTTTCAAGGGAACTCCACGCTGCGCCTGACGTTGACGTTATGGAGGAACACGTGTGGAACTAATCCAATCCTAATTGGCGCAACTTCACCCTGTGACGCGTGATGACATACTGCAGAAGCTAAAAATGATAGCCTGGAACAATGCAACGTTAGCTTCTGTGTCTTCAACAAGTGTTTAGGTGCGTTCACACCGGACGCGATTCGCGCGAGTGATTTACATGTTAAGTCAATGCAGAGACGCGAAATGGCATTCTGCGGCGTGATTCACGCGAATGAGGCGGCGAGATTCGCGCGACCCGCGCGATTGAGGCGGCGCGAATGACGCGAATTGAGCTCAAGTTCGCTCAAGTTGAAAAATCGCTCAAGTTGAAAAATCTGAACTCTGGCGGATATTTCGCGCCGCGTTAACCAATCACGAGCTTGCTCTAGTAGTGACGCATTTACAAGCGGAGGCAGAAATCCCAACAACAATGGAGGACAAGATAATCGTGGCCGTATATGTGGAGACCCGGAGCTGTACAATACATCATCCTATCACTACAGGAACAGGAATAAAAGGAATAAAGAGGATCTTGCTTGGAAGAAAGTGAGTTATTGTGAGCCATTGTGAGCCATTTCACAACGAGACAGGAGCAGAAAAAAAGAGCCATAGCCAGCGGCAAATGTGAGAAGGACTAACCGAGGAAAGGCGGGTCTAGCCGGGTAAATGAGCGCGGAATGTCACTGATCCCCTGGATCTCACAACTCCGAAAACGTCTCGGGTTATGACTATAACCCTTGTTCCCCGAGAAGGGGAACGAGACACTGCGTCATCGTGACGACACTTTGGGGAACGCCCCTCGCGTTACGCGTCTGAAGAAACAGTAGAATCAGCCCAATCCGATTGGTGTTGCGTGATGACGTCGTATGTGACGGCACACCCGGAAGATACAAAGAGACGTCTGAACGAAACAGAGATAGCGTTCTTTGCGATGAAGCGAGCGCTCTGATGATTGGGTGGACACGAGACGCAGTGTCTCGTTCCCCTTCTCGGGGAACAAGGGTTATAGTCATAACCCGAGACGTTCCCCTTCGAGGGAACTCGAACTGCGTCATCGTGACGACACTTTGGGGAACGAGTACCAACTATCCCGCACCAATCATACCCACCCCAGTGTGAAGCTGAAACCAGGCACAACTAGGGGGCGAGCACTCTCGCGCCAGGCGTCTCAGGGAGATGCAGACTATAAAAACGAATGAAGGTGTGAGGCGTGGCCCACCCCGCTGCCTCGCAGATGTCTAGCATAGAGGCCCCAGAAAGGAGGGCTACCGAGGAGGCCATGCTCCTGGTAGAATGGGCCCTCACGGCTAAGGGTGAAGGCAGGTTGCGCACCCGATAAGCCATGGCTATAGCCTGGACAATCCAGTTACTAATCGTCTGTTTTGACGCAGGCAGCCCTTTCTTGGGTGAACCAAAACACACCAACAGCTGGTCTGACTTTCTCCACTGAGCAGACTTCTCCAGATAAATCCTCAATGCCCGCACGGGGCAGAGGAGGTGAAGTCTGCTCTCTTCCGCCGTCACGTGAGGTGGAGGATGGAATGCCTGGAGAACCACTGACCTTGCCCTGTTAGATGGCACCTTGGGCACGTAGCCCTGGCTGGGATGCAAGATGGCTTTAACCATGCCAGGGGCAAACTCCAGGCAAGTCGGCGTGACCGCCAAGGCCTGGAGGTCCCCCACTCTCCTCAGAGAAGTGATGGCAAGGAGAAAAGCCACCTTGAAGGTCAGTATTCTCGCCTCAGCCGACTCCAGCGGCTCAAAGGGGGCCTCAGCCAGCCCTTCGAGCACCACTGCCAGGTCCCAGGTTGGGACCCTGGAATGAGCCGCAGGCCTCATCCTCCGAGCCCCACGGAGGAAACGTACAACCAGATGGTGCCTTCCCAACGTCGCATCACCTAAAGGTGCGTGGAAAGCCCCAATGGCAGCCACATACACCTTAAGTGTGGACGGGGAAAGACCGGCGGAGAAGCGGTCTTGAAGGAACTCCAGCACTGAAGCCACTGGGCAGTTAACTGGGTTCACCTGCCGCTCTCTACACCAAGTGGAAAATACATTCCACTTTAGGCTGTACAACCTCCTGGTGGATGGAGCTCTGGAACTGAGTAGGGTCTCCACGACACCTGCCGACAGGCCCTCTGCTAGGAACTGAGCCCCCTCAGGGGCCAGACCCAGAGATCCCATACCTCTGGCCGTGGGTAGAAAATCGTACCCCCGGCCTGAGACAGCAGATCCCTCCTCAGAGGGACCTGCCATGGGGGACCGTCCAGCAGGTCGATGATGTCGGAGAACCATACCCGAGTGGGCCACCGGGGTGCTACTAAGAGAAGGCTGACGCCCTCCCGGCGGACACGTTCCAGAACTCCCGGGAGCAGAGCAATCGGAGGAAAAGCGTACAGACGCAGCCTCGGCCACGTCTGCGCCATGGCATCCAGCCCCAGAGGGGCCGGATGAGTGAGGGAGAACCACAGCGGGCAGTGGGACGTCTCTCGAGACGCAAATAGATCCACTTCCACCGGGCCCAGCCGCTCGCACATAGCCTCCACCACCTCGGGGTGGAGCCGCCATTCCCCGGGCCTCAGCCCCTGCCTCGACAGGATGTCTGCTCCCTGATTTTGGTCCCCGGGAATGTACATCGCCCTGAGGGATGACAACTTCCCCTGGGACCACAGAAGGACCTGATGCGCCAGTCTGCAAAGAGGGCGCGACCTCAGGCCCCCCTGGTGGTTTAGATACGACACTGCGACATATTGTCGGATCGTATCAGGACATGGTGGCCGCGGAGGTCCGGGAGAAAGCTCCTCCGAGCTTTGTAGACCACCAGCATTTCCAGGCAGTTGATGTGCCAGGAAAATGCCGGGTCTCCCACAGACCTCTGAAAAAGCGGCCTTCCATGACCGTGTCCCAACCAGTGAGGGATGCGTCTGTTGAAACGGTTTCCCGACAACCTGACGCTCCCAGCACCGGCCCCCGGGACAGGAACCAAGGTCTGTTCCATATGACAAGGGAACGAAGGCATCTGCGCGTTACCCTGATCATACAGAATGAATTTCCCCTCAAGGAAAGCCCCCTGGTTCACTTACGCATCAGGACATGGTGGCCGCGGAGGCCCGGGAGGAAGCTCCTCAGAGCTTCATAGACCGCCAGCATTTCCAGGCAGTAGATGTGCCAGGAAGAATGCCGGGTCTCCCACAGACCTCTGAAAAAGCGGCCTTCCATGGCCGTGTCCCAACCAGTGAGGGATGCGTCTGTTGAAACGGTTTCCCGGCAACATGATGCTCCCAGCACTGGCCCCCGGGACAGGAACCAAGGTCTCTTCCATATGACAAGGGAACGAAGGCATCTGCGCGTTACCCTGATCATACAGAATGGTCTTCCCCTCAAGGAAAGCCCCCTGGTTCACTTACGCATCAGGACATGGTGGCCGCGGAGGTCCGGGAGGAAGCTCCTCAGAGCTTCGTAGACCGCCAGCATTTCCAGGCAGTAGATGTGCCAGGAAGAATGCCGGGTCTCCCACAGACCTCTGAAAAAGCGGCCTTCCATGACCGTGTCCCAACCAGTAAGGGATGCGTCTGTTGAAACGGTTTCCCGGCAACATGATGCTCCCAGCACTGGCCCCCGGGACAGGAACCAAGGTCTCTTCCATATGACGAGGGAACGAAGGCATCTGCGCGTTACCCTGATCATACAGAATGGTCTTCCCCTCAAGGAAAACCTCCCTGGTTCCCAGCCACCACTGTAGGGGTCTCGTGCAGCAGGCCAAGAGAAATTCTGTTGGACGCAGCTGCCGCAAGTCCCAGCAGTCCTAAACTGCTGTACAGTGATGCCCGAATGGAGGAACCTGATAATGATACGCTTCGCCCCCGAAAGCGAACCTCAGGAATCCCCCGTGACACAGAAGGATGGAACATGGAAGTATGTGTCCTCTTTAGATCCACCGTGACAGACCAGTCCTCAGACTGGATCTGAACCACGACACTCAAGCATCTTGAATCTGAATCTCCTCGGAGAACGATCCAAGTACCTCCGATCTAAAGTTGGACGCAACTGGCCATCCTTCTTAGGAACTATGAAGTACCGGCTGTAGGACCCGGACTCCCTGACTGGCGGAGGAATATGTTCAAAGCCTCCTTAACCGACAGGGAGTGTACTTCCTGTTCCATTACCCGCACCTGCTCTGGGCCGACCACAATCCAGACCACCCCGTTAGACTTCGGGGGAGGGAACTGAACTGCGGCCTGTAACCCGTTCTACAGTACGCAGGGCCCATGCAGATATATTCGGAGGCATAACCATGCGCCGAGATAATCTGCTAAGGGAACCAGCCTCTCGAGGCCGGCCTCGGGTGTCAACCGAGCCTCCTCCCCGACCCCCTGAAGCGGCTAACCGGCAGGGCGAAATCGAGGAAGATTTTCGGTGAGCGTACGCGTTTGCTGGACCGCCGCAGGTCTTGCTAGAGGCGGCTGGTGCAGCGCGCGTGCGCTGAGAAACGATGTGGCCCGAAACGTACTAGACGGCGGGAGCACAACATCGATTCCCAAAAGCTCCTCAGGGGAGGCGACCTCGATCGCTCCCACCCGGGAGAGGGGGCCGGCCAGCAGGGGCCTCATCTAAGGGAGCAGCTCGACAGGGCCGCAACCTCCAATCTTAGATGGATATCCAGACAAGTCAAACACGCTTGGGCGACAGACTGATTAAGTATCTAACTTAACAAAGTCAGATAACATGACACTCAATTCCTCAGAATTAAATGTCATCATAATCACCCAACCGTGCAACCTGGTCTGAATGATAGGCTGAGTAAAAAATACATCTAACTCTTATAGTCAGATAATATTTTAATTTAATTCCTCGGAATTAAATGCAGCCATAGTAAGGTGAAAGCGAATACTGTTCGATTATATTATATACGGCTCGAAAATCACACATTGCCTCAGCAACGCGGCTCAAGCAGTTATAATACAATTGGCCTTCCTCCCTCGAGAAGAAAGCCAAACAGTATCACATTTCACAAATACGGTGAACATGGTCTGAATAATAGGCTGAATATCTAACTCCTCAAAGTCAGATCATATTTCATTTAATTCCTCAGAATAAAACGCAGCCACAATTATCAGACAATACTGCTTAATTGTATTATATACGGCTCGTAAACCACACGTTGCCTCAGCAACGCGGTTCAAGCTGTTATAATACAACTGGCTTTCATCCCTCGAGAAAAAAGCCAAACGGGCGCGAGGCTGAAACACCCGAAGGCGCACGGCAGTACGCGTCGCGATATTTCTGAATGAAAACAGCCCGCCCCCTCAGGAGCTGACTGCATGCCTCGCACCCACAGTATCCCTACTCACCGTGTCACGTTGTATCACTCTAATAACAGACCCAAACCTGCGCGCCGCCTCGGCAACTCGAGGTTGAATCTGCATTAGGAAAGGCGAGCCTCGATACGGAGCCCATCTAATTCCTCAGAATCAGACAGCTCACGCATCGGGTCCTCCACCCCGGGGGAAGAAGCCGCAGCGCGGGGCCGCGGGCTTCCACGCGGGGAAGGAGAACAATGGAGCTGTCACCGGGAAGGAGAAAATGCATAAGCACTCTCAAGTTCCCCTGACAGACCCATCTGCGAGTCCATGATAGATCAACCGTGCTGCCTCAACAGCACGGGACCGGCCATGGAATTCGCGAGCCCTGTATGCTTGTGAAAACAACGTTAGTAGATAACAACACCAAATACTCTCAGACTGGTAACACAGAGCGCTAACGCTGAAGAGCAAAAAAGCTATCTCTGTTTCGTTCAGACGTCTCTTTGTATCTTCCGGGTGTGCCGTCACATACGACGTCATCACGCAACACCAATCGGATTGGGCTGATTCTACTGTTTCTTCAGACGCGTAACGCGAGGGGCGTTCCCCAAAGTGTCGTCACGATGACGCAGTTCGAGTTCCCTCGAAGGGGAACACCAGATAAAATGCTCAAATAGGCACTCTTTTTATAAATTAACTACAGATTTGAGCTTTAAACAACTATATTATTGCCTGAAAAAGTCTTTAAACTACGTTTTGTCACACATTAATATTAGCATTTTTTTACAAAAAAGACGTAAAGTGACTGAGACGAGCTGGCTCATCTAGGATCACATAGAAGCCCCTCCCATGACGCGAATTCGCGTCTGTTGTGTAGTTGTCACACGCGAATTTCACACGCGATTCGCGCGAATGAAGCGAGTAAACTCAGAATGTTCAAGCGTCCACCTTCGCACGAATCGCGTCTAATGAACGCCACATTAGATATGGCGAATAAGCAGTTTAGATCGTGTTAGATCCTGATCGTTCTGGGCAACCCAAGTGTGGTTTTCGGATATGATGTCTCTCCTGGACGGCTCTCCTTGGGAGATTCCTGTCAGGAGCGATCTTCTGTTGCAGGCTGGAGGCACAATCTACCACTCCGGGCTGGAGATGTGAAAGCTTTGGGTTTGGCCCCAACTCTTGGACTATGGTCTCTCAGCCGAGGTTGTTGAGACCATCCTAAACTCTAGAGCCTCCTCCATGAGGAAACTTTACACCCTAAAGTGGAGTGTCTTTGCATTAAGGTGCAGAGAACACCAGTTATCTTGTCCCTGGCACCCTTCAAGCCCCTAGACTCAATTTTAGAGAAATTCATAACACAAGTTATGAACGACCTTGCAAGCTCCCTCCAAGAAGTATGTGATGCTGCGGACACCTTTCTATCAGAACCAGCATTAACTTCTTGAGCAATCTGAACTACAGTAACTTGTCTGTTTGATCTGACCACACGGGCCAGCCTATGTGCATCAATGAGCCTTGGCCGCCCATGACCCTGTCGCCAGTTCACCACTGTTCCTTGGACCACTTTTGATAGATACTGACCACTGCAGACCGGGAACACCCCACAAGAGCTGCAGTTTTGGAGATGCTCTGACCCAGTCGTCTAGCCATTACAATTAGGCCCTTGTCAAACTCGCTCAAATCCCTACGCTTGCCCATTTTTCCTACTTCTAACACATCATCTTTGAGGACAAAATGTTCACTTGCTGCCTAATATATCCCACCCACTAACAGGTGCCGTGATGAAGAGATAATCATGTTATTATGTCATAATGTTATGCCTGATCGGTGTACACAGTATACATCAGTCTTTTCATAGTAGTCTATGACATTAAACACATACAAAAAATATTCACAACTCAAGTAAAATATGATTTCTTTATGATAAAATATGATTTTTCTTCTATGATTCCTGTATGTAATGCTACAAATTCAAAAGCGGGGCAAGCTGCTGCTGAAAAGTGGTGAAACAGAAAGTCAAGTAGATTTTTATTACCTGCAGAAAGTTGTCCATTAGCTTTCCCATTAATGTCAATTGCTGTTGCTCTACAAGATTAATGATGCCTTCACATGCTATCGAAATATTGTAAATACGAGTTTCCTAGTCAGAAATTGGACATAAACACCCTCTCAAGTCATATTTACTGGGAAACTTTTTCTGAGTTGGGCATGTAATAAACATTAAACATGGCAGAGGGGAGAATGAACGATTGCGTGACTGGTATTCTTTATTCATTTTTCAATAGCCTTGTTGTTAAAGTTGCACATGAATTACCATGCATTTAGCATGTACATGTATTTGACCAAAACTCCAGCTGACTGGATTTACAACCCCAAATCAGAACCCCAAAGTTGGGACAGTATGGAAAACGCAAATAAAAAAACAAAAGAAGTGATTTCTAAATTTACTTTGACTTGTATTTCATTGCAGACAATATGAACACAAAATATTTCATGTTTTGTCTGGTCAACTTCATGTCATTTGTAAATATGCATCCTTTCCTGTCATTCAGACCTGTAACACATTTAAAAAAAAGTTGGGACAGTAAAGCATTTACCACTTTGTAATGTTGCCATTCCTTTTCACAACACTTAAAAGACGTTTAGGGACTGAAGACACCAAGTGATGAAGTGTTTCAGGTGTAATTTTGTCCCATTCTTCCTGCAAACAAGTCTTAAGGTGGGCAACAGTGCGCGGTCTTCGTTGTCGCATTTTGCGCTTCAAAATGCGCCACACATTCTCTATTGGAGACAGGTCGGGACTGCAGGCAGGCCAGTCAAGTACCCGTACCCTCTTCCTCCGCAGCCAGGACTTTGTAATGTGTGCAGAATGTGGTTTTGCATTGTCTTGTTGACATATGCATGGACGTCCCTGGAAAAGATGTCTTCTTGAAGGCAACATATTATGCTCTAAAATCTTTTCAGCATTAATGGTGCCTTCACATAAGTTTGCCAAGGGCACTGACACAACCCCATACCATGACAGACCCTGGCTTTTGGACTTGTTGCTGGTAACAGTCTGGATGATTCTTTTCTTCTTTGGTCCGGAGCACACGGCGTCCATTCCTCCCAAAAAATACCTGAAATACTGATTCATCTGACCACAGTACACGTTTCCACTGTGTGATGGTCCATCCCAGATGCCTCCGAGCCCAGAGAAGTCGACGGTGCTTCTGGACACTGTTAACATAGGGCTTCCTTTTGGCACAGTACAGTTTTAACTGGCATTTGTGGATGTAACTACGTATTGTGGTACTTGACAAAGGTTTGCCAAAGTAGTCCTGAGCCCATGTGGTGATATCGCTTATAGATGAATGACGATTCTTGATGCAGTGCCGCCTGAGGGATCGGAGATCACGGTTGTTCAGCTTAGGCTTGCGCCCTTGTCCTTTACGCACTGAAATTCCTCCAGATTCCTTGAATCTTTTCATTATGTTATGCACTGTTGAATGTGAAATATCCAAATCTCTTCCTATCTTTCTTTGAGGAACATTGTTTTTAAACATTTCAATAATTTTCTCATGTATTTGTTGGCAAACTGGCGATCCTCGGCCCATCTTTGCTCCTAAAGGATTAGACCTTTCTTGGATGCTGCTTTTGTACCAAATCATAATTACAATCACCTGTTGACATCACCTGTTTCAAATCACATCATTATTTAACCATTTTACCTCATTACTAGCCCTAAATTGCTCCTGTCCCAACTTTTTTTTAAATGTGTTGCAGGTCTGAATGACAGGAAAGGATGCATATTTACAAATGACATGAAGTTGACCAGACAAAACATGAAATATTTTGTGTTCATATTGTCTGCAATGAAATACAAGTCAAAGTAAATTTAGAAATCACTTCTTTTTTTTTTTTTTTGCGTTTTCCATACTGTCCCAACTTTTTCTGATTTGGGGTTGTATATGGTTTTCAATGTTATGGTTGTTGCTACATTTTATTAAAAATTAAATATCTTTAATATATTTTGGCTTTAATAAGATTTCCCCATGAAACAGGCAAGAAAAAAACCTGGTGTCCTCCATGATTCCTATTCTTTCCGACAACAAAGCACTTGAACAACAAGCTCATAATCCCAACTTCAGAAGTGGGAAGTAGTACCTTACCGATAGCACGTGAAATATAATATAGGCATGTTAACCGTAAATTGTCCTAAAGTGTTTGTAGGTCCCCCATAAATACATGTATGCCAGTGAAATTATGTGTTAGCCAAAGCTGGTGTGCCATGTGATCAAAATCACATGACCTCGCAAATGTCCAGTCATATATAAGGTGCAGCAATCATCAAACAGGAAGCACCTTGTGTGAAGACCACCCAAAGGTCAGTGACAGAGTTTTGACAAACTTGATACTAAGGAGTATAAATTAATTTTAAACAAAACAATCCTGCTAAGCGTTGGCCTAATGTGATTATTTTGTCCATCAAAAAAAATAGCATAATTTATGTAATAAACTATATATTTAAAATGTGTATCAAATTTCCTATTGTCCCACTTTAGGAAATGTGTTTCGAAAAACTGGGACAGTATGATTAGCCTAAAGTCATTTCAGACATTTCAGTGTCCCACACTAGAAACACAACTGTCCCACATAAGGAAGCTGCAGATTGTCTCAGATGACTTTATTTACTAAGATATCTATTATTTATTTTATGAATGTGTTATCTGTATTTTCTCTTTTGATTAGGACACATCCTGGGGTTTTTAAAATGGTATTGGGTGTGGATTTAATGTTCTGGCTCAATATTTCCCACTTTAAACAGATTTGTGCCATTCGCTTAACCTTACATAATGACTTAGATCCAAGTTTGTCTTTTGGTGTGCGCTATAGTGCTTGGCCGCGTGTCCAGAAGCAAATAAATGACCTATCTCACAGTAACATTTGGAGTGAAATTAGTTGACGTGGAAACAGGCAGCCTGGGTTCACTGGAAATATATGGATCTGCCAAAAGACTTCTAAGGGCAGACCAAGAGAAATGTTTTCACTCTCGTTGAGCTCATAGGATTTGGTTTGTGTTCGCGCGGAGGCGACGGAGTTCACAGAGCTAATTAGTGAAGGAGAGCCGGGAGAGCCACGCCGTCATTTATCATGCGACCATTCAGCGGCCAACACTAACGAGCCCTGCCAAAAAAGAGAAAGAGAAATAACGTCAGATTAATTATTCATTTTGAGGCATGTGTTGCATCTGCATAACCCCCCACTACTGCTCTCTATCTTTCAAACAGTTCGGCTCCTGCAGTTTGAGGAGGTATGGTAGACTTTCCCTGCCCTACCTCACATATTTCCTAGTTTATTCCACATCGTTTATTGTGCAAATACAATTTAAAAGTTATTATGTAATTAAAATCACGTTTCACTGTTGAAAACTTCAAAGGAGAGGCCGTTTCCGTGGACATAGTTTGCCGCTGATGCAATAATTTCCCTGGGATATTTAAAATAAACACATTAGGCTCCAGGAATTCAAAACTTGTCTCGGAGTATAAGGCACGGGCGCCTTGATTGGCGTGAGGAACTGACGCCACGAAGCGGCTGCTCTGCGAAACGGTTCAAATGCACGCTGTCCGGATGGTCGGAGCGAGGCCGTGGAGGCTAAATTATAGCTATGCAATTGCCTATGTTTATTAGGACGATTTCTTCACACCAATTATTCCTAGTAGCATCTCTCTCTCTCTCTCTCTCTCTCTCTCTCTCTCTCTCTCTCTCTCTCTCTCTCTCTCTCTCTCTCTCTCTCTCTCTCTCTCTCTCTCTCTCTCTCTCTCTCTCTCTCTCTCTCTCTCTCTCTCTCTCTCTCTCTCTCTCTCTCTCCAGTACAAGTTTGGTGGTCCTGCGATCCGACTGACCTCAGCCATGTGTTTTCACTTTCTCCTCTGATCTCGCCTCCGTGACCAGCGGGGAACGAAATACAAATTGAATAGTAACCATTCACAGACCCGTTCCATCACGCCGACGTCCAGGTCACGTTGTCTTTTCCTTTGAGGGGAGACTACAATAAAAGTTAGGCCTAGATGCTGTTTAATTCCTCCTGAGGTACTCCCATGGTGGCTTTATTTGATCCTGTCTGGCGCATGATTATTTTTTTGATGCTGCTTTATCTATAAACGCGTTTAATAGTGTGAAATGGTGCAGCCAGGGTAATTCAACTGATAAAAATCACATGGGCTGTTTTTCTATTCTCTCAGTAGGCTACGGATGGCCAAGGAGCTTGTTAAATTGCCATCACCGAAAACGAATCACGCTGTTCCCGTGAGGCGCATTTTTTTTTATATGGGCTGTGTCTAGATCTCCTCCATCCCCGCGCGATCTGTCCTGGTGCCGTGCGCTGGACACCACGCGGTCGCCGGTGGCAGGTTGTGTTTGTTCAGCTTTTATTGAGATGTGGTCTGAAGAAGTTAAAAAGAATAGGGCTGGGTGTTTTCTCTGGAGCTTGTCCACGAGCGGTGTGTTCGCTCTTCACGTTGAAAGGCTTTGCTCCAAGGGAAAAGCCACGGCTTTTTGACTTTATAAAAAGAGGAAAAATCGCCTCTTGGGATATCTGATAATAGTGCAAAACCTACACAGAGGCTTGTTTGTTAAAATGGTCAAAGGGGCTAAATCATTTTGCTGATTTTTTAATGACTATGACTAGGATTTTTTAAAGACAGCCTATATAGGCCATATGATCTATAATTGCAAGTACATTCGGTGTCCAAAGTCATTATTTTTTCAAGTGGTTAGCTATATTTTTTAATTATTTCAATAATTTGTTACTCATTGTCATGGATCACAGGATGTTGCAGGCCATACCATTAAAATATTTTCTAAGAAAATCAAGATTTCTTGATTTACCGAATTAGTCAGTGTATTTTTTCCATCATGTATCATTGTATAATAAAAATAATTTATTTTACTTTTCTTTTGGTAATATTTCATTTATTTTATTTATAAAATACCTAAATAGCCATTTTACAATATTAAATTGTTTTTGTTTTTTAATTCTCTTATAAAAATGTTCTGTTACCATACTTTGCCTTAAAATTGGTGGATTTATCTCTCACGATACCACAAATGATGTCACTTTCCCTCACTGATAAGATCTGAAGCACTGAAAGGTGTGTGTGTGTGCGTTCTCTTTCTGAGAAAATATTGTAATCTAAAAAGTTCTTACACCAAGAAGAAAAAGAACCAAGAGTTTTTTTTGTGTGTGTGTAAAACGGCAAAATTGTTATCACGATATGAAAAGGAAATGTACTACTCATTAGTGCCATGGACTTAAGAAAAAAACAAAACAAATTTAAAATGGTCAATTCTGTTACTGTCAAACTCTGTTACCAAGGTAGGCTAACAATGTTGCCTAATTTGTCTGTAACAGAGTTGACAAACAATACTATATACTGTAATACTATATATAATCAGGTATACCATTATGACCACCTTCCTAATATTGTGTTGGTCTCCCCTTTGCGGCATGGACTCCATTAGACCCCTGAAGGTGTGGTGTGGAAGATGTTAGCAGCACATCCTTTAAGTCCTGTAAGTTGTGAGGTGGGACCTCCATGGATCAGACTTGTTTGTTCAGCACATCCCACAGATGCTCGATTGGATTGAGATCTGGGGAATTTGGAGGCCAAATCAACACCTCAAACTAGTTGTTGCTCCTCAAACCATTCCTGAATCATTTTTGCTTTGTCATGCTGAAAGAGGCCACAGCCACCAGGGAATACCGCATGAAAGGCTGTACATGGTCTGCAACAATGCTTAGGTAGGTGGTACGTGTCAAAGTAACATCCACAAGGATGGCAGGACCCAAGGTTTCCCAGCAAAACATTGCCCAAAGCAGGTAAGCGACTCACACACACCCGGCCATCCACGTGATGTAAAAGAAAATGTGATTCATCAGACCAGGCCACCTTCTTCCATTGCTCCGTGGTCCAGTTGGCGCTTTCGGCAGTGGACAGGGGTCAACATTGGCACTCTGACTGGTCTATGCAGCCCCATTCGCAACAAACTGACATGCACTGTGTATTCTGACACCTTTCTATCAGAACCAGTATTAACTTCTTGAGCAATTTGAGCTACAGTAGCTCGTCTGTATGATCTGACCACACAGGCCAGCCTTCGCTCCCCACGTGCGCCCATGACCCTGTCGCCAGTTCACCACTGTTCCTTGGACCATTTTGATAGATACTGACCACTGCAGACCGAGAACACCCCACAAGAGCTGCAGTTTTGGAGATGCTCTGACCCAGTCGTCTAGTCATCACAGTTTGGCCCTTGTCAAACTCACTCAAATCCTTATGCTTGCCCATTTTTCCTACTTCTAACACATCATCTTTGAGGACAAAAATGTTCACTTTCTGCCTAATATATCCCACCCACTAACAGGTGCCGTGATGAAGAGATAATCAGTGTATATAATCATGCAAAGCTATTCACGAGTTCACACTTACATCAAATTAAATAGAGTAAATATTATGCGTATTTGGCGTGCTGTCCGGGGGAGGGCTCTGGGCTCGGAATTTTGCCCGAACCCAGAGCCTATAGTTATTGGCTATAGAGACCTTGCCAAAACATTCAGACCTGAATACTTTGGCTTTAGGCTTCATGGATCGACTCCTTGAATGTTGCCCGGAAGGGGTGTCAGGGTTTATGGTATACATTTAGAAAGCGTCATGCGGCTGTCAAATAGAAAATGTTGACTAAAACAAGAACTAAGCATAGTTTGAGGTTAGGTCAATCATACGAAGTGGGCAAATACATACGAATTAGCCACCTCGTAAAATATGCACAAATTGCTGTGAGATTGGGTTGATATAGGCTATATGTGCCTATAACACAACACAAATTACACAATTTGATTCATGAGCTTGCGATTCGATTTTAATCTCGATTCAATATTTATTTATTTAGATGTAGCCTACATTACATGTTACTGTCAGAGATCAGCCAGGCTCCACCGTCACCCAATCACAGCGTTCAATGTTACCAGAATTCTAATCACCTCATCTTCTCATCACCACAGACTCATATAAGCACACACCTCACACAGTCACTTTGTCTGGCCTTGTTAGAGTAAGGACTCACCAACCCATTTCTACTTACCTGTCTCCAACGAATGTTGCTTGTCTCCATCGTCCCTCCTGATTCTCCATCGTCTCTCCTCTCCATCTCCAAGTCTACATCCAGTCTCTCTGAGGTGTGTGCTCCAGCATCCATCATCTCCGCCATCCACAACCTCCTCATCCATCTACAGTGATACAGAGTGTCAGTTTCTAGTCATCATTCAACAACAATACATTTCTGCTGTTATACCTACCAACCCATTCTCATTACATTTTTCTGTTGTTAATACAGCTCTGTGTTATTTACTTCCTTGTTTTGAGTCTCTGTTCTCATTACTTTTTCTCAAGGAAATTCAAGCCATTTAGCATTAAGCTTTGTATCAGTAGAAACCCAGTAGTATATTCGAATTATGGTACTTTCCCCCCTCATATCCCCCTAAGACGAGAGAATTATGCATTTTATTTCTGGAAAAAATCCTCCGATGACGCAAATATCGTCATTTTGCATCATCAGAGGATTTTTTGACCAGAGGCTAAAGACTACAGTCAGCCAGTAGGAGCTAGTTCCGCATGTTTTCAACCCCACCCATAGGGGTGTGGTCTCACTCACAGAATGCGCTCGGCTGCTCGGATCGGGCATTAAAAAAATCAAATCAAATCACTTTATTTGTCACTCTACATATGCACAAGTGCAACAGTAGGTGAAATTCTTAGGTGCAGTTCCGAGCAACATAGTAGTCATGACATGACATGTACAACATTTAAAGCAGCATCAGATTACACATCTGATGCGCACACAATTACTCACAGCACAGTATACACTACAGTAAACAATAAATAATTTACACAATGTGAGTGTAGTTCTCACAGCTCTAAACAATATACACATACTTACAATATACATATACTTTAAACAATATACACTAAACATACACTAAACAATATACATTACGCTATAATAGTAATAATAATATACAATGTATAGTATAAAATATTATTCACAGATTGAAAAATTGAAATCCAAAGTGCAATAGATGCTGTATGATAAATAAATGTGTATATAATGTGTGTGTATCTACAGTGGGTTGTGCTGAGTGATATTCTGTCCAGTGTGTGTTATGATCCTGATGGATCAAGAGTTAAGGAGTCTGATTGCTTGTGGGAAGAAGCTGTTCTGGAGTCGGCTGGTGCGTGTTCTGATGCTGCGGTACCGTCTGCCTGATGGCAGCAGTGAGAGCAGCCCATGGTTCGGGTGGCTAGAGTCTCTGATGATCCTCTGAGCTCTCTTCACACACCGCCTGGCGTAAATGTCCTGGAGGGAGGGAAGCTCACCTCCGATGATGCAGCTGGCCGTGCGCACTACCCTTTGCAGGGCCTTGTGGCTGCGGGCGGTACTGTTGCCGTACCAGGTGGTGATGCAGCCAGTCAGCAGGCTCTCTATGGTGCAGGTGTAGAAACGTGTGAGGATGTGGCGGTTCATTCCAAACCTCCTCAGCCGTCGCAGGAAGAAAAGGCGCTGATGAGCCTTCTTCACAACGGCCTCGGAGTGGACGGACCATGAGAGTTCCTCTGTGATGTGGACACCGAGGAACTTGAAGCTGCTGACTCTCTCCACCGGTGCTCAATCGATGGTGATGGGGCGGTGTTCTCTCTCATTCCTCCTGAAGTCGACCACCAGCTCCTTGGTCTTGCTGACGTTGAGGGAGAGGTTGTGCTCCTGACACCACCGTGTCAGAGTGTGCACCTCCTCTCTGTAGGCCCTTTCATCATTGTCGGTGATAAGACCTACCACCGTCGTATCGTCAGCAAACTTGATGATGGTGTTGGAGCTGTGGGTTGCCACACAGTCATGTGTGTACAGGGAGTACAGGAGTGGACTGAGAACGCAGCCCTGAGGGGCTCCAGTGTTGAGAGTCAGTGATGAGGAGATGTTACTGCCCATTCTGACCACCTGGCGTCTGTTTGACAGGAAGTCCAGGATCCAGCTGCATAGCAAGCTGTTTAAGCCTAGAGCCCAGAGTTTCATGTCAAGTATGGAGGGCACAATGGTGTTGAATGCTGAGCTGTAGTCCACAAACAGCATTCTCACATACGTGTTCCTCTTTTCCAGGTGGGAGAGAGCAGTGTGTATAGTGGATGAGGCAGACAACATCCAAGACAAAAAACACAAAAACTATAAACAGAACAAACAAAAAACTACAATGTTTCAGCAGAGCTCGCGACGTAGCGGCCATCCTCGGCGCCATCTTGACTCATTGACACATTAATTGACACATTAATAATTGTGTTTGAACTTTTCAATGCATTCCTATGAAAGTTACGCTTCCATAGATCTGAAAACGCGCCAGACTGGACACGCGTCTTGAATGACTGTCACGCTTTCCTCAGCTCTGCTCAGCTCTTTGCTCTCGTGATGAATTAAATCTGACTCATGCTGCGTCTGTGCCGTGACTCTCGTTCGGCTCACTCACACGTTATTGAAAAGACACGTTCAGTTTTTAATTGTGGTGTTTATCCTCTAACTGAACGAAATGATTGTATTACTATAAGAAAAGGGTGGTGTAATGGGTGGGCAAGTGGGGGTGGTGTAACGGGAGGGGGGAAACATTCATCTCGCCAGCGCTGAAGTGCTCCTTTAACTACTGTTGTAAACTATACAGGGAAACCTGTCAGCATATTATTAAAGATTGATTAACAACTTGTGTATATAGTGCAGTTTTTAGGTTATAATAATAACTTTTAATGGTAGAGTAAAAATAATGATATGTAGGCTATAGTGTAGACAATGTTACATAGCCTATAGGTCTATTGTTTACAAGCTGTTTTATCCGTGTTGAAACACTGCTTGAGCGATGAGACATGATACATTTCAGTAAGTTGTCTATGGTTCTTTCAACATACCCTCTGATGTTCATTCATGTTTATTTTGTGCTGTAACTAGTAAAGAGAAAGAGAGTGCACTCTGCTTCTCTTGAACTCCTAATACTTATTTATTGTTTGAAAACTTACTCATTTTGAAAGCTGAAATTGTTTTATACAAATAAATTATATCGAACCTGCTCTGTTGTCTGTGAGCGCGTTGTCCATGTTGTCTTTGTTCCACTATGTTTTTTTCACAGTGTGAGAATATGGATGTGTGGCCTGAGAACAGTGTCAATTGCGTGACGCAGCCCTGCAAAATCATTTTCAATAATTCTCAATTCTGAAATGTGGCATATAAAAAAACAGCGGATGTGGAATATGGGTCTTTATTACACATCCACTCTCTTACTTAGCCATATGCATGCAGTCTTATTTTATCAGCACTGTGTTTAATACCCAGTTAATACACCGTGTTCCAGAAATAAAACAGATGATCTATGTGTCTGTCTTTGTCAGGGTTTAGCTTTGAAAGTTCAATTCAGCTGTTAGCAACTTCAATGTTTGTATGATGCCTCAAATCTAGATAATCAGGTCATTTTAGCAGAGGTGATAATGGTGATGGGCATCTGTGAAATCAAAATTTTATATGTAAAGAGTCTGATCCAGCGATAATGAAGCCCAGATTTTTAGGAAAAGAGGTGATTCGATAACACACATACCGGTATGTTAGCTCGGTAAGAACTCAAGTGTTTGTTTATAAAAAATAAATGTTATCCATGCGTGACAAGCATTTTTTCTGATTTGGTTTGGAGGCGTTGCAAATGTAAGCAGCACATGTCAGGAACTCTGTGTTTAATGTTCAGCTTGAAATAGATTTTGTGTGTCTCACAAACATTTCTTTCAGTGACCATGGTTGGTAATGACTATCTTAACACCAATTAGCCTATTTCTTCTCTCCCAAAGATAAGTCATTATCACCTATACAAGTATGGTCCATTGCTTCTCTATGATATCTGGAGGTTTGCATTGATGAGAGAAACCGTTTAATGTCAGAATATGGTCATTGGGTGTGGTTTAACATCTGTAAGACGTTGAATGAAAAAGTAAAGGTGGGAGGGGGGCTCTCTCATTTCCAACACACATTCATAATGAGCTGTAGCAGAAATTACCCCCATTTGCCTTGGACCCTGAAACACAAAAGCCGTGGTCATCACAGGTGTCAGGAAAAATTTAGCCTTCAGTCAGTCAGAAGAAAAGGCTCATTCTCTTCTCTTAGGGTTCCCTATTAGAATTAATGAAGAAGAAAAAAAGTATATTGATTGTTTTGGGGAGCTTATACCTTTGTGCTTGACAGAAATACTGAGTAATAATTCAAATAAGTCAAAACATCTATTGATAAATAAGAAGGTAGCATTAATAAAATTAAAATAAATGTTACTTATTGACTACATTTGAATTGTTTTGAATTACAATGCAACTCTGAGCGGGATTCGAACTGGGGTCTCTGGCGTGGGAGTCGGGGGTGCTAACAAGGATGCTAAAGACTGCAGTCTCTAGTGCGCCGCTTGAGACCAGGGCATTGAGAATTACACGCACAACTCTTACTTGCCTACATCTGTTACACTCACCCCCCTAAACCTCACTCCCATCCTGGTCAACGGCACCAAATGCCCCTATTTGATCTGCTCCGAGTGGGATTCGAACCGGAGTCTCTGGCGTGTGAGGTGGGCACGTTAACAAGGATGCTAAAGACCAGCTAGAGCACCTCTTAATGCCAGGGGAGTTAGGTTTACACGCACAGCTCTTACTGGCCTACGCTACACATACATATCTTGAAGATAATGTTCAGGGGTAAAATCACTTTACATTTTTAATCTAAAGCAAAGACTATAAGTGTTGACAGGCTGAGGCATAGACATCTGGTTAGGGATGGGAAAATGTGTAGGACACATGCTGATTTGCTCCTGTGTTTCAGTGAAAATGAGTCTTTCATCAATTTACGAGGTGCTGAGCATCGGTTCAGTGCTGCTGGTCACTCAGCTTCCACAACTCAAACACTGCTTTGCCAAGCTGTGATTTATAGTGTGAAACACCAAAGCATTCTCACTGTCATACATTATTCGTTTTAAAATAAACAATTAAGATAAATTTATTTTATCTTCAGTCAACACCAGTCAGACCGTCAACTAAATCTTTGCTGGTTATAATTTGTTTCTTTCATAAATAATTTTCCAAAGAATCTAGCACTAAAGCTTTGCTGACATAATGATGTCATCACGACAGATGTCCCAGGATATCAGACCCTATTATGTCACGGAAGTTGTATATCCAAAAACAAGCTTAATTCTGGTCTTTAAATCGCTTTTTTTTTTTTTTTTTTTTACAATCCTCAAAATTTTCTTTCATTTACATGCATGTGTTGACCGGCCAAACAAGCTGCACTCCACTCTTTATTGAAACCTCTAAGATTTTGCAAGGGCTGGAAGCAGCCGTTTGAAAAGACTTTGCTTTCTGATTGTTCTTTTGTTCTAATGTGTGTTTGTGAAGCAATTATTGTTTATAGTCTTACAGTTTAAAGGTTAGACTTGTAATGTTAAAACAATTTTATGATGGGCACTGAACTACATTTTACCTGAGGAAATACTTTGAGCAACCCCAGCTCCAGTGTTTAGAGTGAAGCCAAGACCATCAAAGACCAGCTTCTCCCATTACGGAAACCAGCAGGGTTCCTTTATGAACAACTGGAAATCCCCCGAGAAGTAAAAAGACAGAGCTGAGAGGTGGGGTGAAAGGGGAGAACCTACATTTCTCCATTAAAACATTATAAGATTGGTTTGCAAGAAGTACTTAAGAGCTGAATCTTTGAAAACTTGTGGTGTGTGAATCTTCTCCACATGTGAGCAAGATTGATGCCATTTTTTTGCTGAGCAAGATCAAGTTCCCCTCAACAAATACAACTATCAGCAGCCTGTGTAAAACCTGTCAGTTTTTGCAGAATTATGTATTTGTCAGAGGATTGGTTGAACAAATGACGGTGGTCATATCACCTACCAAAAGAGTTTTTCCATGTATGCTTCGTTCTGGTTTGTTACAGCCTCAGTGTGTGACATCACTGTTACAGACGGACTTCCAGGCTGACTGATGAGTTCAAATAAGCATCTCTCCTCAGATAAATAATCTGCAAAAGACAATAATGCTTCGGATATGCTTGTTGATGTGACCCAGTTGTGCAGGTCTTACCATAACCTTATAGCAAATAATGTGCAAAAAATATAAAAATGATATTTTCAATCTTTTGAATGGTAATGTATGTATAGGTTAAAAAAGAAGAAGCCTTTCCTAAAATACCTAACACTGTGTCTTTCTAATCTCACACAGACAGTAACTGAACTAGGCCACCTGGCCAGCCAGATCTGCATCCTCTTAATCTCACCAGTGTTTTATTGTATACTGACACATTTTAAAACTCAGTTCCTCCCTTACAATTGCCTTGACTTTATAACTCGAACTCGTCCAGAATCAGTGGATATCACGTCAGATTACAAACCCACACACACACTTTTTAAATCAGATGAATCTGATATCCTGGGACATCTGCTGTGTAGAACAAAGGGATGAATGTACTAAACTTGTTTGATTTATTTGCCTTTGATGAACTGCTGTACATAATGACACAAGTCTTCACAAGGAGAGTATCTGTCCTTTCCTTCCTGTCAATATTGGATGTGTCTATATTGACCTTTCTTTTAGACATCTGTGTAACTGGGACATCTACTGTACATGCTTCATTCTCCCCATCCCACTTCAGATGCATTACAATTTAAACTTCACAATCTGTATACGACTCCTTGTTAAGATATATGCGTGAAGATAGAAGGGAAGAGAAGGAGAGAGTGTGCATGTGTGAGAGAGAACAGGCACGTTCTTTCAAAGCAATGTAAATGTAACCCAAGCCGCAGTGTAGGCTGACTAAACACTCTGAGCCCAGGTGGCTAATGGGAGACCAGGATGACCAAATGACCACCACCATAGTGGATCCATTCTGATGTCTCTCTCTCTCTCTCTCTCTCTCTCTCTCTCTCTCTCTCTCTCTCTCTCTCTCTCTCTCTCTCTCTCTCTCACTCCCAGTGACTCCTGCTCACTCTCTCTCCTTCTCTCTCGATTTCTCCATCTGCTACGTATTACACTCGTCAGCTCTTCTGTTTGTCCAGGCAAGACTCGGATGGGTGGTCTTCAGATAACAGAACGCCAGGGGCCTCCCGTGTCACCAAATTACCCAGACCTCTCTGTTTTTCCTTCACTCCTTTCAAAAACACGCTGGGCTTTGCTGCAAGGGCTAGAGTGGACGGCAGACACACAGTCATCACTCTGTGCTGACGTAAACCTCATCAGGAATATCAAACTATATGTGTATGCAAGCGAGTGTGTGCGCGAGAGAGAGACAGTGAGAGGAAAGGCCATGTCTAATCTTTAAATGCTTTCATTAAATCTGTACAAATTTTGTAAAACATGTAACTAAAAGTAGACAAATAGACTTTACAAGGGAGCATTCTTCATAAACAAACCACCAATACTCATGATTATGTCTCAGTCACAGATTACAAAAAGTATTTATAGTGCACAAACATATCTATTGAAAATATTAAGAAAGATTTATTCAACATGTACCACTTTTTATAATTATGTTTGTATAAAATATTTGGTAGTCGATCAAGTAATATAGTTATTAAAAATAGAAAAATATGTTTTTCAAATGATGAGTTGGTTGGATTGAACAACTGATCTGTAAAGTATCAAAAAATTAAGCAATGCAGAATATTTGACATTTTGCTCCCGGTCAGCAGGGGGCAAGAGCAAGCACAGAGACACAGTTATTATGAAGTGGTCCTAGACAAGGATGTCTCTAAACTAACAGGTATTAGAGCTTATTTGCATGTGATCCCACCCCAAAGTGTTGTAGGTTTAAAACAAAAATAATACAATTAAATAAAATTAAATTAACATTGCCTACACTACCTAATAATAATAATAATAATAATAATAATAATAATAATAATAATAATAATAAAATGATATACAATTGTTCATGTTTGTGTACACTACTGATCAAAGGTTTGGAGTAAGATTTTTTTTTATTTTTATGAAATTAATACTTTTATTCAGCAAGGATACAGTAAATGCTACAAAAGATTTCTATTTCAAATAAATGCTGTTCTCTCTATAGAAATATATTCAGTGAAGAACCCTGAAAAAAATGTATCATGGTTTCCACAAAAATATTAAGCAGCACAACTTTTTTTAACATTGATACTAATGGACTTTTTTCACAGACTGTGACGGCACGTTTTAAGGGTCGTCAGCCACGTAAATCATGCAAAGCTTTTATGGAGTTTATTTCTGCTATTTGAGCAAATGCGAACACGAAAAATATATTTAATGTAATCTTGTATTCACCACTATAGAAGTTTACCCAACTATGACGACTTCCGCTTCTGAGAAACCTGGAAATACGGTAAATAAGAAATGTTTCTTGAGCAGCAGAGCAGAAAATCTAGCCTGACTCTGCCCTACTACGTACCGCTCAATTTTCATTTTCCTTCAGTACTCAAAATACTGTAGGCTACTTCAGTACAAATGAAATGTACAAGAGTCTGGTAGGACCAGGCTACAGCAAATCTGCAAAACTGCTGAAAATTCAGTGTTGCCATAACAAGGAATAAATTACATTTTACAATAAAATAGAGTGATTTTATAACAGTTATGTTGGCTTGATTCTGAGACTAAATTTTAAACAGTATCTCCTCCTGTAGAGTTTTTAAGCATCATCAAACTTGGGTCAGACCTTCAGACTGTTCTGGCTCTGTATGCTACATCTTTTTTAACTGATCATACGCTTTTCATTAAACGTACGATCTAATATATACGAAAAATCCCATAGAATTTTATTAAGTGGGTCAAAACATTTGTACAATTACACATATAGAGTATTTAAGCTGTCTATAGCAAAGCTTACAACTATCCCAGGACAACATGCTAAAGCATGCTAGCAATATGCAAATTCATGCTAACAATATGCTAATCATGCTCAACATGCTAAATCATACTAGAAACATGCTAGCACCATGCTAAATTGTTCTAACATGCCAACATGTTAAAATATGTTAGCAACATGCTAAAACATGTTAGCAATGCGTTAGAACAAGTTTTCAAAATTGTATTGACTTAAAATTAGTAAAACTTTCAAACTTAAAGGGGTGGTAAAACACATTCTTTCAAAGGCTTGATTGTGTTTGTGGGGTGCACTGTAACATGTGTTCATGCTTCGTTTTTAAAAAATTGCATTATTTTTCATATATTTTACCTTTATTCTACACTGCTCTGTCCCTCCTTGTAAAAACGGTCTGATGGTTTCCGGGTTGTATGAAGCTAGTCCCTCAAAAATACGCAATGGGCTCAGATTGGTTAACTGGCCCAGTGTGTTGTGATTCGCTAACCGCCTATTGCACGTTTGTCGGAAACGTCACGCCCCTTACCTTTACCGGTGGACTGTGTTTTGGGTAGTATTAGAAACAATGGCGTCAATAAAACCAAATCAAACACAGAACCATGTTTAGCATGCCTGTAGATAAACAATACATAAAAGCTCTAATCAAAGAATAATTTACACTAATTCCAAGTTCTAATTCCAAAAGTTTGTAACGTTAGGTGTTTGTCAGATAACATTAAGTATGAATGAGCATTTAACAAACTGGTTTGCAGAGCCAAACAGCGTTGTCATGTTTACTTCCTTGCTACAACATACAATTAACAAAACAAATTATTACAGGAAAACACATTGACGAAAAATAAATCATACTTACAGGTTGTGGCCCGTAAACAGCGTTTGTTTTTAAATCCATTTTTCAGGACAAGCCGGTGTGCGAATCCTGCATTGAACTCGCGAAGATTGTGGAAGCTTTCCTCCGTGAAATGTGCAGCACAGAGAGCGAGATTTGGGTAATAATTACGAGGGGCCAAGTTAAAAATAAATTTTAACCATTGATCCCTAACTCCCCCGTCCCTAGGAAGGCTGAACAAAGTGGACCTGCAATCCGGATTAAAATAACAGCGTTTCGTCGACATTGCGGCAACAACATTCCAGTCTACAAACTATACCGCAACAACTCTTCTCCACAGCAATAAAAAATGGCCTCGCCCCCCTTATTTAATATTCTCGGAGGAGGGGTTTATGTAAATATTGGGGCTGGTGATGTCAGAGACCCTGGAGGAATGTGTAGTAGTCCCTAGCGGCCGTTTGCTGTAGTCCTTAGAAATTGATTTCTTTAAAAGCAAATATCTCCCTTTGCTTTAAACTTTGAACGCTGTAACTTTGCAGATGTTGTTTATGCTCAAACAGCAACATTACACACTAGCTAAAGTTAGAAAAGTGAAATCGTGTTTTACCACCCCTTTAAATTACCCCTTTAACCCTCAGAGCCCGACGGCATCGCCCACGACGTCACACGGCACCTCCGATAAATATCTATATTATTTCATGAAACTTTTATCGATTTTCTTACCGTTTTTTCCAGCAGAAAGCTAACGAGCTAGCCATCACGGGGGTGTCTTTGGTGTCTTTGTAGCCTTTACAGAAGGTTTTCGATCCAGCCTGGAACATGTGCATCTTTTTGGAGTTGTTCAGCAATAAATCAAAACGCTTACATCCAAGATATATCCACTTGATGTCCATAATTTATACATTTTCCGTCATTTTTGCCGCTAGCGCGATGCTAGCTGCCATTTTGGATGAGGGTTTGACCAATGACAGGCTGATCCGTCATCCACGTTGGTGTGCGTCATTACGCATGAACCACAGCTCTGTTATTGTGGAGAGATAGAGATGCACGCTAGTATTGAGGAGATAGAGAGAGAGACGTGCTGCAGTTTTGAGTAGTTTTGTGGACAAAGTTTGAGGAAAAAGTTTGAGGAGAAAGTTGGAGGAGAAGTTCCTGATAGGAACTGTTTTGAGGCTTGGCACCAGTAAATATCCAAAATCCAAAGAGGCCAAAAGCGCCTGGACTTTTTTTGGAAAAATGTAAATAGTTTTGGTTCTGTATAAGTTATCATGTTTATTCCTGAGTTCCAGGACTCCAAAGACTTGAACAAACAGTTTTCCAGAGGAAATATGCTTAGCTTTTATTTATTTGTGTGTGTTTTCAATAAATATTTGAGGGATTCAATTTCCGTTTTATGTTTTCATTTGTCTTTATGGTCCCATAACTTATTTTACATTCAGGTGACATCAATGCAACACAAATATACTGACAGTGCAGCTTGTCTTGAAAAAAAAGAGGTGTGTCAATTGTCTGTGCACAACAGGGTTGATGTTTTACAAGCTTTTTTAGTAAATAACACCAGGCGGAAAATTTATTGTAAAAATACCCTTAGGTCTCTGAGGGTTAAAGCCAATCAAGAATAGCACTTAACATTCTATTCATTTTCTGTCTGTCTAATTTATAAAAAAAAAAAAATAGAAAAATTGCTGTCCTGTGTTCTGTGTTAGATTAACTGAGACTTGTTACAGCACTTGCATACTGTTGCCCTTGACTGTTCTAGTTGCTTCTATTGCTCTCATTTGTAAGTCGCTTTGGATAAAAGCGTCTGCTAAATGACTAAATGTAAATGTTTAAAGCCTTTCAGTGATTTCAAACTTTCGGACAAGGCTTTATCAAGCCAACATCAAAGTTTGTCATCAAACTTTACCCATCTAGTTTTAAATTGTAATATTTCACAATTTTACAGTTTTACTGTATTTTTGATCAGATAAATTCATGCCTTGGTGAACATAAAGAAAATGACAGACCCCAAACCTTTGAACAGTAGGCTAGTGTGTAGTTTCTTAAACAGCTAACAGCCCATGGCTAGATATAGGCCTAGACTTTTTAGAAAACCAAAGGATTCCTTATAGACTGTAAAGAATAAGTTGAGGACATTACAGGGTCTTGTTGATTTAAAGAGCCAATGACAGAATCACAAGAGAAGCCTAGGCCTCATTCTATCTGCATACGTACACAGACTCATGCACACAACAAAAGAGCACAGGTCTGAGCTGCTGTAATCTCTAAACTGTGTGCTCATGCAGACAGAAAAGGGGTGAGGGTTCATGGGTGAGAGGTCGTACTACTTATGGCTGAGAGTGATTGGAGAGGCTGAAGACATGCGCATATCATCCCTTGTAATTTAAGAGAGCTAATCTCTATAGACCCTAATCAAGAAAGTCTGATAGAGAAAAATGCATGTAATGCAACAAATTGAATCTAGACAATATCCTGTGTTTGTGTGTAGATGTGTGTGTAGAATCAGGGTGGCATCTTTAGGCCAGCTTGCAGGTGGCCGTGTCACTGTGCTCTGGGCCGTGAGCTCCAGCTAGGTCGCAGGTCAGCTGCTTTATTGGAGCCTTACTGACACACACTCTCGCTCTCTTTTGTCTCCCACAACATTAATACTAGACTTTAAAATCTGCTCCTAACAAGACACACTCTCACACCCAGCATGTCTGCCATTCTTCATTATAGAGAGAGTGACAGGCTCAGATAGCACATTTCAACAGAGACTCCTTTAATGAGACGACATGATGACGATTAAAACACATCTGTGCCAAAAACACTGCATTAAACTGCTTAGTGAAATGTTCAGGATGTGGATGAAGTTATATTGTACACCCACACATATACAGGAGGAGAGTATGACAGAAAGAGAGAGACATCAAATCTGAGTGTGAGCTTGAGGCGAGACTAAAAAAAGCTGTGGTCAGTGTGCTTGAACAACTTTCAGTTTCAGTTCATTAGTTGCAGGTGGAAGGAATAAACGACAGCATACTCTTCACTGTAATTTCTCTCTCTCTCTTTGTTTTTTGTCATATTCCTTTCCTTCCTTTCCACAGTTTCTTCAGTAAAAAAAGAACGTTGCTAGCTACAATTTGGGACCACCAAGGAGTTTCTCTCATCTGATTAATGAAAAGGTCCCTCAGAAAGGTTGTATTAACATTTATGTAGAATAATAAGGTAGAAAGCAGGGCTATCACCTGAATAAAATAATTGCAATTAATCTCTTTGTTGGTGTTCAATTCATAAATCTTGTGGACGTATTCTTTGACCAAGTGGACATACCGGTCTTGTACTCATTATTCCCAGCCTATAATTCAGTAAATCACTATTACAATTTAAACTTCACAATCTGTATACGACTCCTTGTTAAGATATATGCGTGAAGATAGAAGGGAAGAGAAGGAGTTTTTGTGGTGAAAATGGCTAGATGGAGGGAGGTATCCTCTGCAACCAAGGAGGATATTGTTCAAATGGATAAATCTGGTCAATAAGTTTTGGATATTGCTCATGTGCAGAATTAGAATGGTCACAATGTCCACAGAATTACTGTAAAGCACAGTGAAACCACTACCATGCAGAATGTAAAGTGCCGTGGCTGGTCATGGAAGACTAAGTGAGCGTTTTGGCAGGAGAATGAAAATCACCTAAATGTGGGACCACTTCAAAGCAGCTTCTAAATATTGAACTGTAAGACAACAGCTATAAGAGGCTGGATTGAGAGGTTGTATACCAGTAAAGAAACCATTTATTGGTTTTATCTACAATAAAAAAAAAACATCTTGCATTTGCCAAAAAGCATAACAACAAGATTGGAGCTATGTTCTGCAGTCAAAATGTAACAACCTACAGTAGCATTGGATGGTGTCAGGTAAATAATGGTATTGGGGACGCATGTCTGCAGCAGGTGTTGGATAGATTTACAAAGTTGTGCGCAACAAAAGTGTTCATGCTTAGCATTTTGAAGTCTTCATGGCCTCCTCAGTCCCCTGATCTTAAAGCCATTGAAACCCTTTGGGAAATTATAAACCTGAAGTCATGCAGGTCTTCCAATGAAGCTCAGCTTTGGGAAGAATTTAAGGAGGATTGGAAAGAAATTCAGAATGACAAAGTTTAGTGAGTCAATGCCAGAAGAATGACTGCTGTAATCAAAAACAAGATAAAACAAACAAAATATTAATAACGGATCACCTGTGAGGTTTTTGTTTTTGTATGCTATTTTTTTGCATAATACAACAAAATCTATATTTAATTATATGCTGAAGTTTGCCTTTCAGAGATTTTTGTGGATCCTAAAATAAAATGTATCATGATTTCCTCAAAAATATTAAGCAGCACAACAGAAAAGTTGTTCTAAACCAGTAAGACTTTATCTTCAGAACACAAATGAAGATATTTTTGATAAAATCTGAGACCTTTCTGTCCCTTCGTTGGCAGCTACGAAACTACCACATTGAAGCTTCAAAAAGTTCATAAAGAGATCTTAAAACTAATTCATATCAATTTAGCAATTTTGAAGAAACGCAATTGTGTCTCTTTATATGATGAACAGATTGAATTTAGGCTTTTATTCACATATAAACATTCATCAACTCACACATTAGTTGTGGTAAACAGAATCTCAAGCATGTTTGTTTGAAGTGCAAGAAACCAATGAGATTCATTCTTGTGTTACGCAGCATGTTTGAGCTTCTGCAAGAACCAATGAGGTTTGTTCTCGCGCATCAAGCAGGTTTGGTTGAGTTCGTTTCGGTTGAAGCATCAAAGTGGTAGTAGCGTAGCGGTCAATGGAAGGACAGAAAGGTCTCAGATTTCATCAAAAAGATGAACTAAACTCTTATGGGTTTGGAACGACATGAGGGTGATTAATTAATGACAGAATTTTCATTTTTGGGCGAACTATCCCTTTAAAATGATTTCTAAAGGATCATGTGACACTGAAAACTAGAGTAATAAAAATAAATTACATTTTATTAATAAAATATTAATAATTCATATTTTAAATAATTAATAATTAAAAAAATATATATATATTTTCAATTGTATTAATATTTCACTATATTACTGTTTAACTGTATTTGAGACATAAGAAGAAAAAAAAATGTAACCTTACTGACCCCAAACTTTTGAACGGTAATGTAATTTTAATCCGTTTTTGATCAGTTGACATATATATATATTTTTTATACATATTATGGGATTAATATAGGCAGGTCTCTTTCAATACATGTCCCGATATCTAATATACATAATGTGTCGAAGGGAATACCTCATAATGTGTCGAGGGATGCCCACTACAACCACACTGAGTATCTAACAGAAGTTTCTTTTAAAGCCCAGAACATATAAAAGGCCTGCCATCAACACATATAATCTCTTAGCTGAGCCCATTGAAAGCCAGGGCTTTGGGGTTAATTCACCCATCGCTCTGTGTTTGAATCAACTCCAGACTCACATTGAGATGAAAGCCCGAGAGTCCCACGGACGAGCTGCACCATGGGGCCCGCTGGGCCTCTTCAACGAGGCCGGATTACTGCTTGTTGGTCTGACTGGGACCTCCATCAGGACAGGGAAACTGAAAAGAAAAACAATAATTAGAGATAATTGCTTGTGTCCAAACATGAACATTAAAGCCCACTCCCTCCCTCCCTTCCTTTCTATCTCTATCTCTCTCTTTCTTTGACCCCCCCCCCCCCCCCCCCCATCTCCCAGTCTCTCTCTTTTGGTAGTATATCGGGTGCAAAGAGAAAAACACACCCCTGTTTTGACAGCTGGGCAGGCGAACATAATTTGTGACAGCTGAACTGAAACGTCTTTAAACAAGATGGAAAAGGAGAAAAGGGGGGTTTGAGTGAGAGACTGCGGGGCAGAAGAGGGAAGAGGATGGAGGAATATGGAAAGAAAGTGAATTATTGAAACAAAAGAGAGAGGACAACAAAATAGTTATTCATGCAGGGCTTCGTATCCATCCACAAGTTGAGAAAGTAGACCAAACACAAAGGTATGGGGAAACAAAAGAGAGAAATGGAAAGAGAGAGAATAAAAATGTGAATGATTTGAAACAATTTGAAAAATCAAAAGCTAAAGCAGTCAGAGTGCGAAATAGTTTCACCCGAAAATCTCACTTGAACATGGTGTCACACAAAGTTTGACGCATTGGGTTAATTTGCGGCTTTGCAACTGTGACCTCTGAACTTTGAGGTCTAAGGGGGTCAAACTGAACCCAGAATGAGGCAGCCAAAATCATGTCAGTCTGAGGGAGCAATGTCAAAGGTCACCAGTGAGATCTTGGGGTATATGGGCCAGAACAAGGACCATATGTGAATAGATACACATTTGAAACCAAAATAACCCCCTTATTTTCCATCCCCTCTAACTCTTATGTAGGCACACGCAGACAGACCCACCGCAGACATACTGCATCTAAATTGAATTAAGTCATAAAGAGAAGTGCTACATTGATGTTAGGGAGGCATTGACGGAACATTGGCTGACCGCCCTGCAAAATTGACAGTGACAGAAGTTTTCCCTTAAGTAAAATACTAATGTAAACAATGGAATACGGTTTCAAAATATCCGCACTCCCAATGCTGCTTCTGTTTATGTTTCTTCACCAAAACTATTCCAGTTTCAGCACGAGGCAGAATTACGTTAGGAAGAGGCGGGATGAGGCCATGGCCTAGATGCCACCTCTGGCCATTTCGTTTAAAAAGGGAAATATTTCATGAAATTGTCGTGGAATTTCCATCAGATTAACATACAAGAAATCCCAGATGTACAGTCCCCCTGTGACAGAACAACTCTGATTCATTCTCTCCCTGTCGCACATATGCCATTCATTAAAAACAGCAGTACCATAAATCTAGTAAAGTTATTCAGTACAACACCTTTACTGGCACTTTAACGTTCCTCAAACAACCTGCAGTGAAATCCTCTGGACCAACAAAGTTTCTGTGAGGAACATGAGTGTCCTCCAAGGCTTGTGTTTGTTTGTTTGTTTGTTTGTTTGTGTACAGTTTGCACAGCAAGAAAAAGTGAGAGAAAACGAGACAAAAAGAGGCATCTCACTGATGCTCTCTGAATTGGGCTGTGTTTCTTTTCCAGACAGCAATCAAACATCTGCAAAGATCATCTGGGCCTTCATCTGAGCCTCATTAGGTTTTTCTCTGTTTTATTAAAGACAGGGACATGATTTCTCCATCAGATACAGTATTACCACTGGACCACAGCCTAAAAATGGCAATCAATATCCCATTTCAGAACATATATGTGATCATGTATGGCTCATGAGGTTCATTGCATTGTGCATTACATTATGACATTTATTGAGGGGTAATGAATTGAACTCTAGAGGGCAGTTTTTCTGACCAAAATGAAGCCCGCTTTGCAATGAAGACGTATCTGAAGACAATCCTGACTTTTGTCCAGGACCATAAGTGAAATGGATCTTGAAACCTTGGCATAACTTTTAAACGTACAAGTTTTATGATTCCCAACCACAAATGACTTTTCATTACTAATTGTTTTCTGAAAAGAAGATATTGATTTAAGAAAGACATTTTCATCCATTTTAAACAGCTGCATTTTTCCACTCTTAACCACGTTTCCCACAGTCCAGATGTTAATAATCCATTTTTTATCATTCATATTTCTATAGCCATTATACTGTCTCGTGTTCTTTATCTGAATCGGTGGAACACCTGCTCGGTTACAGAGGCCAGAGTATAAAAGTCCAGACGTGAGCAGTATTAAAACTGTGTGGAGAGGAGGACCCATATTGGCTCCAGAAGACAGTAACACACGAGTCAATGGCTTTCTCAGGCTGTGGAGAGCAACTGGCGGCCAGAGTGAATAAGACTTGAATGTGGGCCTAGGGACTGCTGATAGATTTGCCATCAGAGCTACTTAAGGCCCTCACACACACATCAAACAGGCTGCACACAGTAAACATTCATTTTGGCACTTGCTATATTATAGCTCAGATTCTCAAAAGGTAGCACTCTTCCCTCATTGATCGTTGCATCGGGAAAATGGAGTGGAAAAAAATGCAATAACGTGCGTGTTGGGGGACACTTGTCTCAATAACAGACTTCCTGTTTCAGAAAAGTAATGTAAATGAGCAGTGGTACAATGTGTTCAGCAGATCCGTTTGTGTGCATGTGTTTATATATACGTACAGTGTGTGTGTTTGAGGCTGTATGTAAATGAGCTGTAAGAGTCTGCAGAGTCTGTGAATCATTTCCTGTTTGCCATATTGATCTAATCATCCTGGGGTTTTACTGTCAGATGCACCCCAAACAAACTGTGTGTGTGTTAATCTTCAGTTAATGCATATGATCACTTGTGCATACCTTTCATTCGTGCACTACATGTGTGTGTATAACTGTAAGCGTGCACGTCATTAGTTCAAGCGATAGTATGAAGAATATAGCGTATGTACTTAAACCTGTATGGAGTAATAAAGAGTGTGTGAGTGATGCTCTCTCTATCTGGGTGGTAGTACCTCTAGAGGGGCGTCTGGCTCTGCTAGCAACATGAACAGCGGGAGGATAATTTGGATTTGATTGGTTTCACATGTTTTTCATAAACAACAAAGCTCTCTCCCTTCGTTTTGCTCCGCTGTGTTTGGCTGAAAACATGGAATCCATTTGTCCCCTTCTCCCCTCTTTCTATTTAGCATTACTGAGCAGCGTGTCACGTGTTGAACAGACCACCAGCATGACGGGCATCTCAGTTATGGTGACAGACTGTAACACTAGTAAACTGGCATTTAGCAAACACCACCGACTCAGATATAAGCAGTGGATTAGCCTTCACACATGTTCTGCTCCCTCTAGTATGGATTCATGTCAGGTTAAAGAAGCACCACTGTAATACAAATGTCTCATAAACGGTGTTCAAACCTGGTGTTGTTAGAGATAGGGAAGAGCTAATGTCTCTGAATAATGTCATAGATATGTCTATTGTCAACTGCCTTCTCATTCACCTCATCCAAAGGTGCTCTGTTTCATTAAAGTCAACAGCTGTGTTCGAAACTGCCAGCCAACTGCCTTTGAGATGAACGGGAATGCTAAGGGATAGCTTTATCCAAATACATAATTTACACTGTCTGGCAGATGGCATAACCCCATTTGACCCTGCTGGTACATGCAGGAACTGCAACGTCCAACTGCAGCAGATACCATTTTACTCCATTCAAAATGAGTGTATTCAGATGAAATATATTTTTCCAAGTGACATTCAGTAGGCCTATGTACATTGATAATATCATTTTACCAGTGCACAATTTTAAGGGCTATTCTTATTATTATTCCTAACAAACTATTTAAATATTTAAAAAAAATTTAAATGCTAATTGAATGTATGATGTATAACAGTGAACCAAAACAGAATATAAACAGAAAAAAACAAACAATAAATAAAAATCACAGTGTACATTACACTGTGTGAAACAGATAGGCTATCTATGGCGTGAAATGGACTTGGACTGGACTGACGTCACTGCTCAAGATGGTCGCTAGTGAAGCTATTTTAGTGCCATTTTGTACGATGTGATTCGTACTGAATGTACAGTTTTTTAAAAAATAAATAAAGCATAGGTCCACTCCTTGTTTGTAAAACGTACAAATTAGATTGTACGAATTAGAAACCAATTCGCCAAAACGTAGAAAAGAATTACGAATTGCCGTGAGAATGTTTTACAAATTTGAGTCAGTTTTTTGCTTTTAAGAGCTATAAAAATAACCCATCATTGGTACAACATCATAGCCTAATATAATTAAATACTTTACAATGTATCTGTTACTTGGGGGAAAATAGCCTATTAAATAACCAATGGGGAAACATTTTTCCACAATGATGAGGAGCTATTGGAGTGATAACCAGACAATACCGGATAAGGCTAGTTTCAGGTGATTCGTTCAAACACACCTGGCAACAGAACTGAGCACGTATATTTTTAATTAAAAAATTTTTTTTTGTATTATTATGAACAGTATAAACAAATCTTCAATTACATAAAGCACAAGTTTGCATAAGACTTCAAATGCATCCGGGGCCCTGTCAAACAAGCAAGTGCTACTAGATGAATGGGAATGCTATCAGACAGAAGAAGGTAGTCAAGCCAAGGTAAGACCTTCTTCAGAGATGCTATTTCTGCACCGGCTTTGTAAAGTCTGGATCTGCAATTTGATTTCCAAATGTACACTCTAAAAAAAAAAGGTTCTATATGGCACCAAAAATGGTTCTTGGCTCGTAATCATAGGGGAACCTTTTTTAGTGCTATATAGCACCAATTTTGGTGCTTCAGTGGTTCTTCAGCGGTTCTTTAGAGGTTCTTCACCGGTTCTTTGACTAAGGTGCTATATAGAACCTCTGAAGAACCGCTGAAGAACCACTGAAGCACCAAAATTGGTGCTATATAGCACTAAAAAAGGTTCCCCTATGATTACGAGCCAAGAACCATTTTTGGTGCCATATAGAACCTTTTTTTTTTTTAGAGTGTATACAAAGCGTGCAATTGATATGGTGAGTTAAGGTTTGCAGCAGAGTTAACGCTGCTTTGTGACTACTCAAAATGTTGTGTAACGATATAATTGCATAAACGCCAGACCAAAATATGCCTGCTCTGACCCACCTCCGCCTGAAAGTATACAGTTGAAATGGCTGTGTATGCATTTATGCCACCCCTGAACAGCATTAGAAAGTCTGTGTAAAGACCCTGTCACTTCAGAAGCGCATCTGTGACACCTTTGCAGTGTAAATTTGGCATGAGATATTGTAAGCTGTGTCATATGTTGTTCTGAAAGACAGCCAGTGGAGACATGCTGTTATGGTTGTGCGTTCACTTTTCTCCTCCTCGTTAATATGGACAAGTTCAGATGTTGGACGTGTTCTGTAATAAATAAAGCGGTGCTCTCCAATAATGAGCGTCGTCGGCCACCCGCGATTTACTGCGCAGTGAAAATAATGAAATTCACATTGCCCTGCGGTCTCAAAGGCACAATACAAATTCTGGGACACTATTTAAAAATGTAGGCTATTGGAGATAAAGCACTTTTTGGGGCACAATTTGGTCTGTTTAAAGTCAGCTATTTTATAGATTAGGCTGTATAGTCTATACCAATTAAGTGAACCAATCGTTAAAAGATAAATGCAGAGTGCATGTAATTATAGGTTCATAATAAGTTATAACTTTGAAAACAATGGAGACAGCGATTTGTATAAATGTCATCATTTCCAACAAGAAGGGAAAAATTTATTATTGTTCATTCTTAGGCGCTCGATTCATAAAATTAATATTTCGATAGGCCTATTAAAATGTTGGACATACAGACGATAAGCTACAGCACGAAGGGGCTAAAAACATGGCTTACAAAAGCGGAAAAAGTGTTTCCGTTGTATTTTAAAATGTTTAAACCGGGGTGAAAAGTTACCTTAAAAGTTTACAAACACATAAACTGGAACGGAAATTGTGTTCCTTTGACTATTTTCTTGCTTTAAAAAAAAAATGTAATCTCATAATTTAAAAGATTAAGCACTTCATTTTGGTAGCAAATGTTAATTGGGACAACAGTCATGTCAATGGCAACAAAAAGCGTCCCAATTGACCTGAATTTACCCTGGGTATATATATATATATATATATATATATATATATATATATATATATATATATATATATATATATATATATATCACGTTTGCAACAGACAAGCAAAGACTAACTTCATCGCAACGCTTAAATCCTTTGAGGCATTGCACATAGCCAGTTCAAAACCTTAAAAGACCTCCTTGAGCAGAACCCGAATTGGCCCTTTAATTCCATTTTTCGAAGGAAGGTTGGCTGAGCAGACGCTGTTTCACTCTGAGGCAGAAATGGCAAATGTTAAAAGAACGTTTATTTGCCGTCTGCCGTTTGTACAAACTGAATAAAAGTATCCAAACAATAATTTGAATATTTTAATTACACACACACACACACACACACACACACACACACACACACACACACACACACACACACACACACACACACACACATATATATATATATATATATATATATAGGCCTATATATATATATATTTTTTTTTTTTTTGGGAACTAATTTGTACAATGTAATGCAGTTGCGTCTAAATGTAATTTGACACACGTTAAGACCCAAGATGTTTAGTTTAAAATAACATTTACAATTATTTACTAACTTAAGTCATTTATTAAATTTAAATGCCAATATCTTGGGTAGGGTCTACAATACAAACACTAAATAAAAGTTGTATTCGAACCAAAGTAAAATAAAATAACGAATTTACAGGATATGCCCATAAGGATTTATAAGGAAATAAGGATTTACAGAACAAAATTGCATAAACTAAAATTTCTATTTTTATATAGACTACACAAGGCAAATTATAGATCATCAGAATAAGCTTTTCATCATGTTATAAAAAACAAACAAACCAAAAAACTATTTCGTGGGGAGGGTTGTGTTATTGGCCTTCTACATCACAAAGATCAGCCACATACATGGTGACAAGCGCGCGCACACGCAGTCTGTTTTTTCCTAGGTTTTATGTATTTCTATTTCCCCCTTATGTTTGCCATTTTGAATGACAATGAAATGAAGGCGGGAGGTGGTGATGGCATAGTATTTTTAAACCAGAATAAATTCATGCACCCAATTTAAAATAACTTAAATAATTTAGATTTATGTCCACTATTTCGAATGTAGTTACAGCACTGTGTGTAATATGGCATTCATTTAAACCGTTTAGGGATAAGTTGTAGGCTACATTTTCTAAAAAACATATTTAGATTTATACTCAAAAATTCATAATTAATAAACATAATGAACTGAAAAAAAAAGTTCAGATTTATTTTGTATCACATTGATGGAACGTTACTTTAATGGCTCAAAGGTTGTGTTGATTTAGAATATTTTGCAGGAGCCTAGTTTTTAAGCTTTTGTACATATGATAAGGTTTTATATTTAAAATCGATTAAGTTTTCTTCTTTTTTTGTTGTTTTAAGTCGATATCTTATTGATCCATAAAATAAGATTCATATTTCCTAAAATGACAGCCATGCCCGTGCTACTTACAGTTTAAGGCTCTACAACAGAGACGCAAGTTTACTAAAATAACCTTTCACTACAGACATGTAGCCACGTTCACGCAAACGGTTAAACGGCCCTATAGAGACACTTTTCTATGGTTTTGCAGCAGTTGGACTTGGCTACTACGGGGATTATATGTGATTAAAATTATTTATCAAAAGTCCAGTTCTTAAACCGAACGCACAAACGAAAACACACCACCTTCCCCATTGTTGGTGGAACTTTGTCTTACTTCCACACTCTTTCTGCCCCCATGTGGCCCTCACTGGACGCTCACGTGTGCCATGAAGTTCTCAGGAGCCCAAGAGGACACGAGATAGCTCAATAAAAGACAGCACACATTATCCGTGTGTAAAATAATTTTTAAACATCGAAACTGCAGAAAAAAGAAAAAAAAAAAAAAAAAATAGAAAAAAAAAGAATATTAAACAACTTGAATATTCTCTCAGTCACTACATTCTTACATGTTTCAAAAATGTAAAATTATGAATATTCGCTTTGCCCAGACTCAAGAGTTCTTTTAATAACAAAATGATATAAAAACTAATTGGCAAATAGCTCCTCGTAAGCAGGTGGTGAGGAGGCGCTCTCTGCAGTACTCGCTTTCCCCTCTTCCTCTTCCTCTGAGACCATGTGATCCCTGCAACGAAACCAGCACATTTCAAATAATCCACTTTTGCTTCTTGGTATTTTATGCAAAAAATAACTTAGGGAGTATGGCACGTAGTCTACGTTATTTTAGCCTCTATGAGATTTTTAGAGCAGAGTATTGAGCGTGTCTAGTGTTAGTCTACGTCTGTTTCGCGTCTAAACGGTGTAAATCAAGGTCAAGTACACTATAGAAACAAAAGTTACAAAAGCTGTCACTGGGGCGGTAGCCTACTCTTTCAAAGGGTACACCTTCAATACTTTACTAATAGTTTTTTTTTTTAAATTAGTACTTTAGGATATTAATACTTTAAATGTACCAAAAGTGTTCATATTAGTAGGCCCTATACATATCAGTAGGCTATGCCTTTTGAAAGGGTACCGCCCCAGTGACAGCTTATAACTTTTTTTCTGAGTGACAAAAAAAGATTGCAACACACTCAAGAATCGTAACACCAATAGAAAACAGAGATTTGTGCAAACATTTTTGTGATAAAATGTTACTTTCAAAATAATTAAGTCATCCCCACCAGTCAATTAATTAACATGATCTAATTCGAATTATAAACCAGATATTAAGTTATAGCCTACTTTCTCAGAATAGGTTTTTGATCTCAATCCTTTATATTTTTACATGCTCATGTACAGTGATTTCAGCTCTTTTATAATTTTAGCTAAACTTTATAATTTAGCATGCACTCCCTGTTCTCTCCTGAGCTTTTAAACTGAATTCCAAATTTTGCCTTGAACAATTCATGTTACATTTGAATTATTACAACCGAAAGATTTATCAAAACTATTCGTTTGTACCATGCAGAGTAATTTAAAGAGATCACACATACTATTTCTTACAATGTACATCCCAAAACTGATGTACATTATTAGTTACAGTGATTAAGGGATTTTATTTAGTCTTCAATATTAAGTGTTTTTTGCAACATGCCTTAAAAAACCCATTCACTTTAGATACCTACAACCAAAAAGTAATTAGCCATTTTAAAAAATCATCTTGAGCTGAATCTAATGCAGTTTCTACTCCACGCTCCTGATCATGTTATACTAGCATCTAAATTAACCTAATGTACACCACCATCAGTATTCATCATCATACCTGTTTTCCCTTTGCTCTGCTGTGGCGTTGTCGTATTCACCGGAAATAAAACTGGGGTTTTCCATGGGATACACACTGTAATACTGTGGCGGTGTGCTCACGGTGACTGTCAATGGCTGGTGACTGGAATGCAAACCATTAACAGGGCCCAGACTTTGGTCCGGCACAACGGAGGTGTACGGTGGTGGGATGTATTGGACCACCGTGGCCCTGTGGAAGGTAATGGGCTGATTGAGTCTAGTAAAGACAAACGACGGTCCTGAAAGGGGTGGCAAAGGATCAGTTTCAGGTGTTCTCTCCCCATCATTCTGCTTGCAGTTCAGGCAGATCATTTGGAATGTGCAGATGCTTATGAGCACGAACGTACCTCCTACTGACAGCAGAATGGGCCCCAGAAGCTGTGTCCACTCGTAGCTGTGGCTGACATTGTAATTTGCCCACCCCATAGCCGTGAATGTCATGCCAAGCAGGCCCAAGAAAACTCCAGAGAACAGTAGTGTGGCACCAGCTTTGTCTCCATCTGACACCTGACTGTCTGAAGAGGTCGGTGCCTGGCTGGGCATCAAAGAGACAACGTTCACAGGGGCACCGCTTGGACTCTGGTTGCTGTTTGAAATGGAATTACAAACGCCAACAGGTACTGCATCACTTGGCCCGGCAAGAGGGTTTGACCCTTGAGTCCTACTTTCTGTTATGTTCTTCCAGAGATCTAGAACGCTGTAATGTCTCATCTGGCCAGAACTGCACTGGTTTTGTATGGTAGCTGAAGGATTTAGATACTTGTCTGAGGAATATTCACTCATTTGTACCTGGAGGATCTTTTAAGAGCATTAGTTAAAGCTTAGTTAACCATTACTGCTATGCTGGAAATTTGGACACTCAGTCATCATATTGGTGTGTGAGTGTGAGCACTGAAATGTGAAATCTCTGTGTTGCATTACAGGCCACATGAAGGAAATTTGCAAGTCCAAAGACTAAATCTAAAATGGCTTTTTACCAAATCTTGAAATTGTATCACAAAAAGAATAAATAGGATATATTTCGAATATCATAGAATAAATAGATCACATGAATCTGTAGTGTAAAGCTACTGTATCACAAAAATAATAAATAGGATATATATTGAATATTATATAATAAATAGATCACATGAATCTGTAGTGTAAAGCTACTGTATCACAAAAATAATAAATAGGATATATATTGAATATTATAGAATAAATAGATCATATGAATCTGTAGCTGCTGTCCAAAATAACACTGGACCCCCTTACTTTCATTGTATGGATCAACAACAAAAAACAAAACAAATAAAAGACATATTTCAAAATATCTTATTTTGTGTTCCACAGAAAAAAGTAAGTAAATTATCACAGAATGTGTACTTTTGGATGAAATATTGCATTAAAGTATCACCAAAATCAAGAGAGCAAAGTATAAAGACATTTTTAAATGAACTATAATATCAAAAGAATTCTGCATCACTTTAACTTTTTCAAAGCCCAATCCAAAGTTTTAATGTATTTGTTTAGCAAAACAGTGTTTTACTAAGAGCACTGCATGACCTAGCAAATTTCAACTATAAATTCCAGTTCACTAAAAACACAAACTGTCACTTAAATTTGATGACGCATTTACCTCACAAAAAAAAAACATTTCACCGTGGGTAATGATTTAACTATTGGGAAATTACATAAGAATTATATGCATGAAAAATAAATCATTATTTCTCACTACTGAACTAGTATGGCATGTTTTATTGCAGACGTTTTCCACAGTTCATTGTTTACCTGTTGTCGTGAAGTGGAATATGAATAAAATTTGCAGAATTTTTCTAACTGGGAAAGGACACCAGTATGGTTTGAATTACAGCAGACGGACAAAGAAAATGTGATATTGTACATATTGCAATTCACTGAACAGAACTAGAGACACTAAAATTCAGCTGGAGTCTCACATTCAGTCATTTACACCTCAATTATGTTTTTTAAGAATAAGAATTGTGAGTATTGTGCTAAATTCCTCTAACTCTTTATGAAGATCAAACAGTATTTCAGAACCGTTCCATGCTGAAGACTTTGTTTTAATTATTTTCCCAAAGCTCTGGAAGACACCTGAGAGACATTTAGGAAAAGAATAGATTCCAGCAAAAGAATGTTTAAAATCAGCCTAGCTTTTGGGCCTGACACACTCTTTCAATTAAGCCGAGTCCAAATATTTATGAGGAGAACATTTCCTCTTTCTCTCTGTCTCTCTCTTTGTGATCACGGTGTGTTTAGTATGCATGTGAATAACAAATGTGTGTGGTTGTGTGCTGGTGTGTGTGCGTGTGTGTGTGTGTGTGTGTGTGTGTGTAGGATAGGTCTGCTTAAATGATATCTGGGCATTCGGAAAGCTCAAATACTGTCAGTGTGAATGCTTTGGACAACCTCCTGGAAAGTCTTTGATTCGTCCCCTTTTGATTCTCACTAGCTGCTAGTTATTTGCATTGGATCCAGTGACAAAACAAAAGTAGAGCATTTCTTCATATGACCCTGCACTGGATTAATTATTAGTAGAGACTACATTGTTTCAGTATTGTACAAACATTACCAAACCTTGGTAACTCATTGCTTCATTCAGCTGTAAATGATTATCCATCAAATTAAATCATTTAATATTTGCAATTGTGGATTACTTTAGATTCCTCTCATCCTAATTTACCTCATCTCCCCTCTTCCTTCCAGTGGTTCATATGCAGCACAATATCCTGATCGCACGCTAGGTTGCACATCCTCCAATGGGAAAAGCGCATCTGCAATCACAAGAGGGGCCTTAATAGGTTTCCATTGCACACACTCTTCTCTATTCTTCCTTCTCTCTCTCTCTCTCTCTCTCTCTCTCTCTCTCTCTCTCTCTCTCTCTCTCTCTCTCTCTCTCTCTCTCTCTCTCTCTCTCTCTCTCTCTCTCTCTCTCTCTCTCTCTCTCTCTCTCTCTCTCTCTCTCTCTCTCTCTCTCTCTCTCTCACCTCCCCCTTCATCTCAGTGAGGAAGCATGTTGCTTCATGCCATAGTCATGTACTCTACATCTTCCACAACCATTATTTTTTTTTCTACTCTTCTCTGCAACTTCATTCATTAATTTGTTCATTCAAAACAAAAGCTATGACTTTATGTGAATCTGGTCAGTAGCAAAAACCATAGACTTTGTGTGTATTTAACAAATTATAAATGTTTGGGGGTTTTTTTTGCTAGTACTTGCTTAGTACTTAATGTAAATGTCTATTTAAATGTCTGAAACCTAAAAATAAACATTATGTGGTTGAAATCACTGAATAGTTGTGAAATAGCATTTGAATAGTGCTGATTGTGTCTGTTTCTGGCTCAGTGCTAGCCAAAAAGCAAAAGCATATTTGAATTTAGCAGTTTATCATGCGACAATAAAAAATAATACAGTAGATGAGTAAATGATGACAATATGTAAATTTTTGGGTGAACTAAGCCTTTAAATATACATTTTAAAATGTATTATTTTATCTGACAGATCCTGCTAAGACAAAAAAGTTAATTACACTGTGCAAAACAATCAGCCAGGATGAACACTGCCAAAATATTACAGTAATATTAACACTGAAGTACTCTGAAGTGATTTCACTAGTCGAGGACTAAGATGCAAAATAGTGCCAGTTCCGTAATTGTTACGGAATGCAGCCTCAGACAGAGAATCTGACACAATATCCGCTGTAATTCCAAAGTATCTGAAGACATGATTGAAAAGGAGTTCCGCAGTTTCAATGGCCGTTGGGAGTTCTTTGAGAAGAAGTGAGCAACATGACTTTGAAAATCAATCAATGAAAATCAGAATACATCCCAGCTAACACATGTATGGCAAAATGGGCATCTTATCTGGGGTCCACTTGGGTCAACTAAGTCGGTCCCACATGGGCAAACTACCTGGATAGTCTACCTTTTAGCTTCTCTTAAATATTTGCTCTGTCAACACAGTGAAGGGATGTTGTGCACCCTCCAACCAATGCCTCCACAATTCCAGGGCTAACTTGATGGCAAGGTGCTCTCTGTTGCGGATGTCATTTCTTCTTGGAGAAGGTGCATGGATGGAGTCTGGCTGGAAGACAACACCTCTCCTACCCCGGTGGTGGATGCATCCACTTACACAACGAAAGGTGTGTTGGGGTCAGGATGGATTAGGAGCAGTGCTCTGGTAAAGGCCTCTTTGAGTCGTTTGAATGCTTTTGTGGCAGATGGTGACCAGGAGCGAGACTTGGGCTCGTTTTTCAGCACGTTGGTTGAGGGACTAGTTATGGTACTGTAATCCTGGATGAACTGTCTGTAGAAATTCACAAATCCTGGGAAGCATTGGAGCTCTTTGATGGTGGAAGGTGTGAGCCAGTTCTTAACAGCTTCCACCTTTCACTCATCTATTTTTTAACCATGGCTGCTGATATTATATCCAAGGAACTGCACTGAGCATTGGTGGAACGAGCACTTTTCTGCTTTTAGGAGACAATGGAATTCTCTCAGGCTTTTCAGGACCTCCGCAGAGTATACAAAGATATCATCAATGTAGACAAGCACAAAATGATGGAGGAACTCCAGGTGCACCTTGTGCATAAAATCCTGGAATACGGAAGGGGCGTTGACCAATCCATAAGGCATCACAAGATATTCATAGTGGCCTGTAGGTGTCACAAAAGCGGTCTTCCACTTGTCCCCCTCACGTATCCGGATGAGGTTGTAAGCACTGTGGAGGTCCAACTTGGTAAACACAGTGGCTCTGCGAAGAAGTTCTAATGCCACTGGGATGAAGGGAAGTGGATAGTGAAACTTAACTACCATTTTGTTGAGAGCATGATAATAAATGCAATGCCAAAAGCCTTCGTCCTTCTTGGCCACGAAGAAACAACTCGAAGCAGCAGGGGAAGTTGAAGGGCGGGTGTAGCCTTATTGTAATGCCTCTTCAATGGATAAATCTGCTCACCCGGAATCAGATTGATGACGCAGTCCAATGGCTGATGTTGAGGCAACTGTGAGGCTTTCTTTGGGCAGAATACGTCACTAAAGGGTGCGTAGCAGGTATGAATGTCAACAGACTGCTTCTCAAAGGGACTCTCGATGGAGGTGGAGTTAACTGGAAGTTTCTGGGTCTGGTGAGAAACAGGACGAGGAACTTGAGGGATACAGTTGTCGTACCCACAGTTATCGTCCCAGTAATCGTCCCAGTTCAGGGCTTCGCAGGTCCTCCATGAGATGACTGGACCATGTTGCATTATCATGCTCTCAACAAAATGATAGTTAAGTTTCACTATCCACTTCCCTTCATCCCAGTGGCATTAGAACTTCTTCACATGGGTGCCCTAATATCACATCAGCGGTGGAATGCTCTAGAATCAGGAGATGGAGAAACTCTGTGTGACGTTGGCCAAACTCTGTGATGTTGGTTTTTGCACAGGGGTTTCTCCGTTACCGACTTTGTAGAAGGTCTTGGTTGGGGCATATACTGTAATGGAGATGTTAGCGGCAGTAAGCATAACTACAGTGGTGAGTGATTTTAAATTGACTGCTGGAGTATGGATGTGGCAAGCAGTACGAGTCCGAGGGCCCTGAGAGAATGGAGGAGCTTCGGATGCATAAAAGGATGATCTACAACAGTGAAGTACGAGAGAGGACCAGGCCTGGACTTTTACATTGTGTTTTTGTTTATGTTTTGGTTATGTGTGTGCGCAGCTGTCCGTGAGGGGTTGCCTGCTTTACTTTCATTTTGTGTTTATTTATAATACAGTGTTAAACGTTCGCCAGTTCTCGCCTCCTTCTTCCCATAACAACGAACTGTGTTACATTGGTGCTGAGATCCGGGAGGAAGGAGGGACATGCTGTCGGAGAGCCCTCGCTGCTGAGGGGGATTGCAGTGCTGAGGAGGTCAGGCAGCACAGAGAAGCAGAGACCGCGAGTGGCTGCCTGAGGCGGTGGTGCTGGAGTGAGTGAAGAACAGGTGGGACGGAGAGCTCACTGCCATGCTTCTGGGTCAAGGTGGGGTGGCTGCCGTCTGAGAGGGAGTGGAGGAGTCGCCGCCATTCGCTGTGGGCCGGAGCCTGCTGTCGTCCACCATGTTTGGTGAGGAGCAGGGAACGGGGGACTCGCTGCCGGCTGCTCTCAACTGGAGGAGCCATCGCTAGCCGTCAGGAGGCGGAGGAATGTCTAGCCTTCCACCGAGCATCCAGTACCATCGCATGGCACCGCGACTGAGAGCCTCTTGGTTGGTTGAGGACCGAGCGGCAGTGTGTCCGGGAACCAGACCAAACATCTTTTTTTCTCTCTGTTGCTCCTCATGCTTCCGACTCCTTTTCTCTTGACTGTCCTTACACCCAGGTACTGTGGCCGTCGTGATTAGTCCCCACAGGAGGGAGGGGAAGCAGAGAGCAGTCTCGGGAGTATCCCCCAGCCTCCAAGGGATGATGGGGGTATGTGGCAAATAGTACAAGTCCGAGGGCTGTGAGAGAATGGCACAAGGCCAGTGGTGTGATTGATAACAACATAACAACAAACTGCGTTATAATGGACAAAACTAATCAATGGTCGTAGATTACGGACAGGACATGATGAGATCACATGCCAACCAACACCGCAGTATAGGCAAAGCCCCTGGGCCAGCCTCCTCTGCCCCTCAGCTGGAGTGAGTCCAGTGTTGTCTATTTGCATGGGCTTGATGCTTGGTTCTGGAGCGCTGATGGTAAAAGGAGGATTGCTGGCCCTGGTATTTTCGAGACACGACTGCATACAATTGCCGACTCTGGTGGATAGTTGGATGAAACATTCAAGGCCAATGGTATCATTGTATGCAGCAAGATTCAGTCACACACTGCCGCTAGGTGGTGAGGAGCGAGCACTGGAGAAGCAATCCCTTGCAATCCTCAGCCGAGCCAGAGTAGGGCGCTGGTTTGGCCATGGGACAACAACTGGCAACAACTGTCGGTGAAGAAGTGGTGGTGGTGATGATGGGAGTGGCAGTGGACACTGAGGTAGTGAGAATACGTTGAAGGGAATACACAATCTCCTGGAAAGGGTCTGAGGTGCTCACACCTCGACGTGTTTGGTGAGTATGGCGGTAGTGGTCCTTTGCAGGTAATGACAGGAGAACACAGAAGACAAGGGAAACAAAAACGAGTACTAACACTGGAGATAATCACTGGAGTGAACGCTAGAGAACAGGTAAGTAGTAGCCTGACGTTGTCATACTCAGATTCTAGTCTAGCTTAAAACAACCCAATTGCTGGGTTAAAACAACCCAATTGCTGGGTTAGTCCATTTTCAACCCAACTTGGGTTATTTTTAACCCTGCATTTTTTAGAGTGTGGGGCGTGTTTTAACCGAACCAGGAAAGAAAATGCCTCTGCACTCAATTGGATAGACCTACAACCAATCATAGCAACGGAGTAAGTGACGTGTGGTGAGCGAAGCAGTTGTCAACAGAACTTAACTGCACACAAGCTAGAAGAAGTAGAAGATGAGTGTAAACTATCAACTGCACACACGCTGGAAGAAGTAGAAGATGAGTGTAAACTATCAACTGATCACACGCTGGAAAAAGTAGAAGAAGAAGATGAGTGTAAACGATCTTTGCCGGTGTTGTAAAAAATAATTTAAGGATGTGTGCGGTTCTATTGTGATTTGTCGTGCAGACGTCGGGCGCTTTTCCATTCCGAGTTGATTTTTTTTTCAACTTCATGCGCTCCGAGCGCTCCTTCTAAAACGCGAGGCGCAGTAATTAATAGTAATTGTGATAGTAATTAAAACAAGAGAACGAGTCCATGGTGTAATACATGAGGCGTGAAAGTAGCGCCAATTTCAGTCTGATATATGAAGTTGCCATGGATGACAGTGAATAATACACAATATCACTGAAAGCTGAATTGCTCACTTAGAACCAATTATTCCATAGCGCCATGCTATGTGATTAGATATGATTATCTGACTGCAATACAGGACACAAAGCCTTGATATTTTTGGTGTGATCTGGAGCAAGCAATATCACCTCATCTTTGGCTGGCAGATAGTATAGTAGACACTGTGGGAAGTGCTCCATGGGAGTTAAGATGTCACCATCCTCCATCATGGCCCCCAACCTTATGACAAATTGCCCATGACGTGGCTCTGCTCGCCAGGCACGAAAGCCTATTCTCTCTCTCTCTCTCTCTCTCTCTCTCTCTCTCTCTCTCTCTCTCTCTCTCTCTCTCTCTCTCTCTCTCTCTCTCTCTCTCTCTCAAACATCTCTCATTCCCTCCAACCTGCTTTTCTCCTATCCGCCCATTGTTCCGTCCTTCTACTGCTCTGAGCTCTCATGTACCGTTTCTCTTTTGCTCAGTATGGAGGAACATTTTTACGTGCCTGTTCACCAATCTGATTCCAAACCAGCATGCATTGCATAGAGGCATAGATAGGATAGGAGGGGGGAGAAAGATACAAGGAGAGAAACAAATGCTGTTGCTGCTGCTGAGTAACTGAAGGAACCAATCACAATGATCACAGTAAAAAGCCAGGCAGTAGATGGACAATTGTATCTGTCAGCCTGTAAACAAAATGACTGAAATGTGGTATCCAAGCATGCACAGGTCAAACAAACATTCACGCTCAGCATTATGGTTACTTTGTGACATGATTTTAGCTATTTTATGAGCTTTTCAAATAGTGAGAGCACCACTAGAAATGTCCTCACTTGTTTGTTGTCTATACATTTTGCTATATTTACGAGTTAAAAACCTTTAGGCATAATACAGGATGAGATATCTAACTGCATCAGACTCAAACAAACTGTGAATATATTTTAAAGATTTAATGCCACTAAACTTGCAGTGTCAAATACAGTGATTATTTCAAATGAACTGATAATCCTGGAAGGAAACCATAATCAATCATAAATGATTTTAGTGAACAAACCTATACACTCTCTAGGATAATAGGGGCACTTTAGCTCACTTCTGAGCACATATCTGTCCCCAAAACCCAGTTAAGTAGGTACACACATTACTTACATTTGCTCAGCTATTTAAATGGGAACAAATCATAGACCTCTATCAAGCAACAGATCTATATGTTGCAGAGAAGCCTGAAGTAATTTGACATTCTGAAAAAGTCACAGCTTTAGCTCACTTTATAGGGACAATATTGTGTCCCAACGATAGCCAAACGAAGTAAACACATGCAAACCTCATCAAAATCAACAGAATCCTTCCCATGTCCAGATTCATCTCCTTGACTTGAGGACCCAGTTAGCCCTTGACGCACCAGTGAAGCTCCATGGCTTCAATAATCACTATAATGAGTCAACAGAGCCTAGAATTAGTAAAGAAAGCATTAAAAGTTACAGAGATGTCACTGAACTGATGACATGGTACTAAAACAAGGTTTCTATTAAAACATCTTTCATCATATGGATTCTAGAGGGTGAAATATGAGCGTCTGGAGAATTTGAAGGATTTCAGATGGTATGAAGCAAGCTCCTCGTGCACTGTTGTTTTGGGAGACCTACCAAAGGCTGAAGAGAGGGAGGAGCCGGCAGATGTGGACGGTGATCAAGAATGATATTAGGTGTGGTTAGCAGAGGAGGAAGAGAGAAAAGAGATGATACAGGAGGATAGATGTTCTTAGAATGGAGGAGAGAAGAAAATAAACAGAATACAGTCAGTAGATGGGCGCGGGTGGAAACGTGGAAAGATGGAGAGAGAGAGAAAGAGAAGCCAAAGGATTAAAGAGGAGTAAATGAGGGGAACAGTGTGAGATGGAGGAGAAAAGCAAACACATTTTTAAGTTATGAAGGCCCAGCTAGTGTGTTTGCTCAGATGGTTTTGCTCATACTGAAGAGGGGGGCGTTGGATCAAAAGGCCATGTCATTCTGTAATGGAGCATAAACGTAAGTGATGCTGCTCCTGCTCTCTCCTTCTTTAATAACTCAACTCTATTACCCCACAGAGTCTCTGCAAAAACACAGCCTGTGACAACATCCAAAGAACATTTGAAATCAGTTAGCTAAAGAGACGAAAGACCCTCTCCTCTTTAACCTTCTATAGCATAATACCTTTAATCTGAATCACTTTGAGTGACTGAGATAACGTTAGTGCATCGATTGGTGTTAATCTAGAGTGGCGGGAAGCTGTTTTGCATCATAGTAGAATGGTCTCTGGTACTAAATTAATTTCAATTGTGAGCACGAGATATGTTGTTCCGAATGTTTATACCAACAACAGCAACAATTGTTTGTATAAAACAGTTAAATAAACAAGAAATTGGTGTTGAGCAACTTACATTTTAGATGATTGCCAGTTGAGTTAGGTTTTTGCTTCGCCACTGAAAAAGGTTCAAATGAATGAAGCCATCGATTAATTATCTCGAGTCTAACACAGAGGGAAGATACCGGTGCACTTTCACCTCACTTGTTTTGAGCATTTAAAGCGATAGACATAACTGCAGCGCGCGTTTAATAATAAACAGAATGTTATTTGGTCCGTTGACGTGAACACATCGCTTGATAGAATGCTTTATGGACCCTTTTCACGGACTGTGATGACGCGTTTTAACGGTCATCAATATCGTAAATCCTGCAAAGTTTCTTGTATTTTAATTTTTTTTTAAATGTATGTACATTTATAACACCAATACTAATACTAATATTACTTTTGCATCAAAAAAAGAAAAGAAAAAAAGTTACCACATCTTTCCCACTCATTTTTTCCCCTCTTTTTGTTTGTTTTCTTTTGCTATTTGAGCAAATGGGGACACAAAAATATATATTTAATGCATACTCTCATTCACCGCTATAAAAGTTAACCCAACTTGACTTCCGCTCTGAGAAACCCGGAAATGTGAAAAGGGTCTATTAAGTTATGTTCCATACACTACTTATAGCAAGCTATATTTTCTGTGAATGTGCAAGACGATGTATTAGCTGCTATAGGTAAATAAATGCTAGAATAACAACGTCTAGCCCAGTAAACTATATGCTACAAACCAGTGTTTATGAATATGATAAAAGAAGAAAACAATATAAGAATACAGTTTGCAATATCATAGTATGGTTCATTCTGCAAAGCTAAAATAACTGGAAGCGAATGACACCGGAAGTTTTGCATTTGTTGCAAATTGCCGTGCTGCTTCTTATGTTAAAAACAAAGTGCACCATTGCTGAATTTGGAACCACATTCTAGCCTACTAATCTTCCTATTCCTGCCATGGAACTATTAATAGTAGTATAGTATGCAGTTCCGAATTTAATATATTCCTGAATGATTCACTTTGGAACAAATCGGTTGATTGAATAATTACACTAAAAGACAGTCGCCAACTACTGGCCTAAAGCGTAAAGATGTAACCTGGAAGAAAAAAAAATGTCACTGAAAAAAATACAGGACCTAAAATAAATGTTGTATGTATAGGTTTCTAGCATTCAATTCAGATCAAGTAGCCTATAGTGTAAACAGGATTAAGCAGGTCTGATGTGGATGAAACTGTAAAGCATATAGACTTTTTCGAAAGGGTTCATGATGGGGTCTCCAACCCTGACACATAGGCTACATAAACACATAAAAGACACACTCGAGGTGCGTAAGAAAGCCGAATGGCTAGCACATGTGGGTAAGTTTTATTTCACTTTGCAAGGAGCACTGGAAGTGCAGCAGATGTGTTCAGAAGCATGACTGTGTAAACAGCTGAATGTTGAATTGCTTTATCGTTAAATCTACCCATACTCTTTCCAAACTAGAAATCAACCATCAAGTGCATGAAAAATGCACAAATACATGGAAACAAGTCCAAAATTGCAACAGTCTACAAATACTATAATCGTACTGTGTCTGTAGCACTCAGTTATCAGAATAGATACATGCTCTGAAAATTAATTTAGTACTAAAAGTAATTAAGATATACATAAGGCTTTCAAGAGGTCCATGTGTAACCTTATTATTGGGGAAATGTAGTTCAAAATGACAGTGCACTTTGGATTTCAACTTCAGGCTTTTCACAAGCAAATGGCAAATTCAGTACTAATATCAACAGATAATCAAAAGTGCACTTTTTTCCCCCAAACATTTCAGAATTCTTTTATTTGTTAGTACAATACACTTGGATAACCAAATGAAATCATTTTACATACGTGATTTATCTTCGTGAGAACCATCATGTACAAAGTGTGTCCATGCACGTGTGTGTGTGTGTGTGTGTGTGAGTGAGAGAGATATTTGCAATTTGTGGACATAGAGCAGGGACAAATAAGAGAAACTGTCAATGACTATATACAATCTAATTGATCAGAGAAGCATCCGAAGAAGGGAGACAGATGGCATCAAAATACATAATTTGACATTACTGTATATGCCATGTGATACTGTAAACTGCTTACCATGGTATAGACTGCATCTTTACTGTAACTCATCCTCCTCTGTAAAGGTCAACTATAGTATAGTTTCAGTCATATGGTGCAGTTAGAACATTTACAGTATTGGCAGCAAACCTCTAGCACAAAACCTTATGGCTGTGCCATACTTTATCACACCTTTTGATAACACAGGATAGATACTATTACAAACAATATAGATGAATTACATAAGTTAGGTAATGTAAACGTATTTTGTAATGTGGCATCTGTAGCAGCATGTATTACTGTAATTAATTCAGCAACAAGGGGGATTTAACAGATGTATCTTGCATTGTTTGCTATTGAATGAACTAAAAGCACTGAATTGAAAGAAGATTACAGTTGTGTATCAGTGATTAAACCAAATGTTCTCATTACATATCATGTAATGTGTTTTGAAAATGTACACCTTACTTGTAAAAATTGTAGGGTAACATTATGTTAGTATGGGGAACACACATTCTCTAATAACTATGACTATTGCCTCAATAAACTCCTAATTTACTGCTTAATAATAGTTAGTCAGGTAGTTTAGGATTTGGGTAGGTTTAAGGGATGTAGAATAAGGTCAATGCAAGGCATTCATATGTGCTTTATAAGTACTAATAAACAGCCAATATCCTAATATGCATGCTAATAAGCAACTACTAGTTATAGCGAGAATTGAACCAATTGTACCAAATTGGTAAGACTTTTCAAATGGTTGAAAATTGAACTGAGATTTTGAGGAGGAAAACAATTTTTGAATAGATGTTTAAATGAAAAAAAGAAACAAGACAAGTTAGCTTTCTGTAGTATTTCTTATATTTGTATAGATTTATATATTACACATTTATTACTGACACAGAGCGTCATAAAGCAGAGAAACATGGCAGAAATATTTGTAAAAATGTACATTAGGTGAGAAAAATAATTCACAAAAATGTTTTAACATGCCATTGAATGTGGACATAAAAAGAAAGAAAGCAATAAAAGAAGAGACTTAATTTTAAATGTTCAAAAATGACTGAATATTGACGTGATGGCTGTAGAGGCAGCAAGAACCAGCTCGCTAGCTACACAATTAGCTCATATTCACTTGAAGCCCTGGACTATAGAAGCCAATATTGTATTGTATTTGGATGCTACATTGACCCGGATGTTCACCAGTTGATTTCTGCCTCTTTACTGACACCAACACCACATTTCATACTGAAAACAACTGAATTAAAATCACAAATATTTTTAAAAATGTACATAAAGACAGTGAGGATTTTGAATATAAAATCTTTACGTTGTTACTTCACAAAACTGTTAGGCTGCTATCAAAGAGATAAAAAGTTCCTGGCAAAAACAAGACGTAATTCGAAAGAATGTCCTTGTTTTCAGATTCATGAAGATCCTTCATTGTTGGCAGTTAGTGTTTAGTGTTTTTCAATTTAAGGTACAAATGGTGTCTGCTATGTCTGGCATTGGTGTAGCCCTTGGAGACGTGGTCCTCCACAGAGGACAAGGCAAATAGCCCTTGTATGGGGGACGGACCCCCTTAAAGCACTGTGAATGCTCACCCCTGGCTTCCAGCACAAATTGAGAAATAAAGACTAAGAAAACTCTTGACGGTACTAAGATGACGGTGAACTGCTGTGGTACAAAAAACGAATGGAATATTTAACTATTAAAGAATTAAAATCAATGCGTGGCAGTGAGAAACTCTGGGACCCTGCACGCATTTAATCTTTCCCGTAGCTTCCATTGGCTCATTGTGCTTTGATCTGTATTTGGCAAACTTGCTCAAAGCAATTAGCTCTTTTGAGCCATAATTTTAAGAAACTAACGTTCAGGTTTATTATTATCATGAAACACTCAAAAACAGACGTGACGGCACATTTGGTGAAAACATATATACACAGTGTCCCTTAAAATTACATTTACCTAAAAATTTGGTAGTCTGTTGTTAATAAACTACACTGAAAAGTGTGCATGTTCATAATTCATCTTAATATGCTAATATTGGAAACATTTGGTCTGTTTATCAACAAGGATTTCCCTCCAAATACTCAGGTCAGTGTTTGCAATTTAATAAATCTCACAGTGAATTTTGGTATCATTCCTGCACGGATTTCCACATATGCCATCTATAAGGCCTTTGGATGATGTCTATTACGGGAACAGTGAACTGTTTGAAGGACAAAGGTTAAAGTTTAGACGGTGTTTTCCCTTCAATATCCCCATTAGGAAGCATAAAGAACTAAACTGGCACTTCAAAAATTAAAAAGGGGGGGGGGGGGGGGTGGGGGGGTATGGGGGGTGGGAATGAGGAAAACATGGGTTCTTTTAGACATGCAATTTTTCCTGTACAATTATGTTAAGTAACCGAAAAGAGGCACTGAGGTCAGTGTATACGTTTCCTTTTTGCTGTTAAGCAAGACACACAACTAACCAGTAGGTTCTCTTAACAATGTTAAAGTGAAAATGGCACTAAACTATAAAAACAATCCTTAAATTTAGTTTTGAAAGCTTATACCTTCATTGCACATTCATAATGAACAATAAAATACAACTGAAAGAAAAAAAAAATAACATTGAAAACAATAGAAATTAGGGGAAAGGAATCTGAATTTAGCAGATGGATGTGCAATGCTCAGCTATGAAAAAGACCATGGCATTCTGGACAAGAAGTAAGGCGTTCTTTTGAGCATGAAGTGATCTATTGCCGAGGCATTTCTCTTTTCTCTACTTTTTTTTCCTTGTTTTTTTTCCTCCTTTTATTCTCCTCATTGTCATTGTGACTGACTGATGGGAGAAATTAATGCTCCACAAATATCCAGAAAGATTGTTAGTGCAGTTTTTTTTGTCCTTTTTTTGTTTAGATATGCTGTATGTTTATACACATATAATTCATATTACAAACTGTTAACTATACATTTGAAAATAACAAACACTACCGTTCTGACTTTATAAAAGTCTGACTCTGAATAGATCAAAAAGTATCAAAGATTAATGATTTCATTCACCAGTATCCTGACATTCCTCCTTCTTTCTTTTTCTTTTCTCTTTTTTTTATTTTTCTTTGTACACAGTGTTTGATACTCAGTGCTACGTTAGCGTGTAGTATAAAAATCTCGAGTCTCCAGAAAGGTGCTTCACTGGAACTGGATCGTTGAGAATGCAGAGAGGAAACAGAAGCATGAGAGGCCTTCACCCAGACAGCCCTCTTTTTCCATCCTCTCTAACGATCCTCCATAAATATCATTGAGAACCAGTGACAGAATTAATGCATGAACAGAAATGAACCTCCAGATTCCCTGCATTTGAGCACGGACAGGCCTCTGCTCAGATCTCAGCAGTCAGCCATATAGCGGCCTGTGAATGTAAACAAACACATATTGACGTTTTATCTCCCGTCAACTCTGCCATTTCATAATGACAAGATTGTGTTGAAAAGACACAAATCATAAAATCTTCTAGTGATAGTGTATCCGTGGTGCATTCTCACCAGTGGCGAATCTCTTCTTATTGAGGGAGAGCCGGTAACCGGAGCCAACTAGTTCCATATCTACACCAGACAGAGTGCTGCCCTCACTGAAGAACTGAACAGCCAGGGTGGCAGGGATGGATGGACCATCAGTCAGCTCAAACTTTGCCCTCAAAGAACCAGAGCCTGACACATACATACACACAGTCAACAGTGCAGTACTTTGTGCCAGAGGACTTTTCTAATCATAATATCGATAAATACATAGATTATATATAAACATAATATAGAAAATTACATTGTGGAATCTGCAGTGGTATACTAAACATAGATTTTGACCATTTTCCAATATATTTTCATTTTGTCTTATGTCAATTCCCCTAGTTGCATTGGAAAAGAGAAACAGCACTGTGGTGTACTTTATTACAAGCTAAGGGTTTGCTATTGAGTCCAATGGGGGTTAAGCACAACACAATTCCTTACGTCGCATCCGTTTCAGGCCTTTTGTATGTGATTTGTTACATATAGGAGCAGTTATACTCAAGATACCTTCAAAACTGATGTCTATCACATTTGCAGGTTGTTATCTAAAAATGTCATTTTTTTCCTTCTCACTAACATTTAGGTAAAATAAAACACCAACAATAAAAATAACTAGCTAGGTTAGCTAACTACTTTAAAAGTCCATAAATATCACAGTCTGCAGTTTCTCCGACAAGTGGATGCAATGAGACCTATTTTCCTGTTTGTTCATGTGATGTTTGACATATAGCCTGTTTTATTGAACTGCCCCACATGTACAGAACAAGGTGGTTTTGCACCTTAGTTTCAGAAATCCTTTTTTTGAAGGTTCAGTTTTAAAAGTCACATTACGTTGGTACATGGTACAATGAACTTTCATTTCAAATTATCGTTGAAAATGCTATTTTACGATATGATATGACCCTTTTAAATAGGGCCACGTACACTCAAAGATGCTACTTTGACAATGATAGCCAAGCAGGAGTGAAACAGAGTCTTTAGGCACAGTAGTGTATTTGTTCTTACCTTCATTTTCAGACTTGACAGAGATGTCACTCAGTTTCCATAATGACTTACTCTGTTCCGCATTCCTAATTAAAACAGTAGCAATCAAATTGTTAAACTGAGCTGTGTAAGTTATGCATACTTAAATTATGCATACGCTACCATTCAACAATTTGGGGTCAGTAAAAGGTTTTTTTTGTTTTTAAAGAAATTACTAAATTCATTCAGCAAGGACACATTAAATTGATTCGATGTGACAGTGACACTTAAATTGCAACAAAACATTTGCATTTCAAATAAATGCTGCTCTTTTGAACTTCAAAATTGTAAGCAGCACAACTGTACAATGTAACAGGAATAAATTAAATTTGTAAATATTTTAAAATAAAAAACAATTATAGAAAAGTACAATATTAATATCATTTCATAACATTGATGTTTTTACTGTATTTTTGATTAAATAAATGCAGTCATGATGAGCAAAAGAAAAACATAAAAAAACTCCAAACTTTTGAATGGTAGTGTACATTTTGTATATAATTACATTTTACAGTGATTAGGTCCATACTTCAGTGATTATTTGTATCACAAGATATTGCGTTTGTTTGTATGTTCATGTGCCTACACCCTCCTACTCACCAGTTGGCGTTGGGGAGTGACTGCATGTTGGTGACCCCGCCACTGACAGGTACTAACACCTGTACATTGGTGAGCGCAGCAGGGGGCTGCATGGCCTCTGGGTTGTATTGGTAGTCCACTCGCAGATCTGTAGTAGTAGGGGCACATTTCCAGTACACCACGAGGTTCAGAGGCGTCGACTGAATCCCATTTGAACAAACCTGAGAAAAGAGGGCAAAAAGATCTTTGCTCACCATCTGAGGACAATGCTGCAGAATTAATAGAAAAAGATTACGATTTCGATTCAAACACCCACGTGATCTTATTTCTAAATGACAATAATTCGGCTGTATATTAAACCTTTGACAAGTAGGACAGCAAACATTCAAATCTGTGTTTGCGCTGCCACTGACCCAGCAGTTGTCATGTACAGTATAGAGATGAAACATGGTTTGTGAAGCTCTTTTGTATTTCTGTTACAATAATTCAAATTATCACAGAAGTACTGAGGTTAAAGTTTATAGTTCGTATGTACAGTGTATCCGGAAAGTATTCACAGTGCTTCACTTATTCCGCATTTTGTTATGTTACATCCTTACTCCAAAATGGAATTCATTATTCAAACTTTACAAACAATACCCCAAAATGACAACGTTAACAAGGTTTGTTTGAAATGTTTGCAAATTTATTAAAAGAAAAAAAAGAAAGAAAAAAAAAATCAAATGTACATAAGTATTTAAAGTCTTTGCCATGACACTCAAAATTGAACTCCTGTTTCCACCAGGTGATCATCCTTGAGATGTTTCTACAACTTGATTGGAGTCCATCTGTGGTAAATTCAGTTGATTGGGCATGATTTGAAAAGACACACACCTGTCTATATAAGGTCCCACAGTTAACAGTGCATGTCAGAACACAAACCAAGCCATGAAGTCCAAGGAATTGTCTGTAGACCTCCAAGACAGGATTGTATCAAGGCACAGATCTGGGGAAGGGTACAGAAAAATTTCTGCAGCATTAAAAGGTCCCAAAGAGCACAGTGGCCTCCATCATCCGTAAATGGAAGAAGTTTGGAACCTCCAGGACTCTTCCTAGAGCTGGCCGCCCAGCCAAACTGAGCGATTGGGGGAGAAGGGCCTTAGTCAGGGAGGTGACCAAGAACCCGATGGTCACTCTGACAGAACTCCAGCATTCCTCTGTGGAGAGAGGAGAACCTTCCATTAGAAAAACCATCTCTGCAGCACTCCACCAATCTGGCCTGTATGGTAGAGTGGCGAGACGGAAGCCACTCCTCAGTAAAAGGCACATGACAGCCCGCCTGGAGTTTGCCAAAAGGAACCGGAAGGACTCTCAGACCATGAGAAACAGAATTCTCTGGTCTGATGACACAAAGATTGAACTCTTTGGCCTGAATGGCAAGCATTATGTCTGGAGGAAACCAGGCACCGCTCATCACCTGGCTAATACCATGACTACAGTGAAGCATGGTGGTGGCAGCATCATGCTGTGGGGATTTTTTTCAGCGGTAGGACTGGGAGACTAGTCAGGATCGAGGGAAAGATGAATGCAGCAATGTAAAGAGACATCCTTAATGAAAACCTGCTCCAGAGTGCTCTTCCAACAGGACAACGACCCCAAGCACACAGCCAGATAACAAAGGAGTGGCTATGGGACAACTCTGTGAATGTCCTTGAGTGGCCCAGACAGAGACCAGACTTGAACCCGATTGAACATCTCTGGAGAGATCTGAAAATGGCTGTGCACTGATGCTCCCCATCCAACCTGACTGAGCTTGAGAGGTCCTGCAGAAGAATGGGTGAAACTGCCCAAAAATAGGTGTGCCAAGCTTGTAGCATCATACTCAAAAAGACTTGAGGCTGTAATTGGTGCCAAAGGTGCTTTTGTTTTTGTTTTTTAATACATTTGCAAAGATTTCAAACAAACATCTTTCACATTGTCATTATGATTGTCATTATAATTTTGAGGAAAATAATTAATTTAATCCATTTTGGAATAAAGCTGTAACATAACAATGTGGAAAAATGAAGCACTGTGAATACTTTCCAGATGCACTGTAAACACTGATGTATATGTAAGTGATTAAAATAGAGTAAATCCCCTTTTGAAAGCAACTCATTACACCAGTAGGTGGCGACAAGTGACTAATTCATCCAGTACTGACCAAGTGGAGTCTTGGTTAGTGTTAATTTTGTCCGACAAATAATTTTTGTCAACCTCTGACAGTGTGTGAGTACTGAATTAAGCTCTGAATTTCTGTTTTGGTGAGTATTGACAACACAGTCGGTTATGTCTTAAGAGAACGCAAACAGTTGTGAGAATATCAGATGTGTTTCAGTGCATTGGATCCACGTATTCGGTCTTAAAGTGACAGCCGCGTAATAAACCTAATAGCGTCTGTGCCCTTAAAAGAAAAAGAGAAAAGCATTCACTGCTCTTTAACAAGGATAAATTATATTTAATTTATTAAAATAAATATGTCTGCTTGAAAGAATAAAGAATGATGTATGCAAGTTGTTATAAAGAATGCATAAATCATTCATTGAAAAGAAGACCATATGTTCTTCTTTAGGAGAAGTGGTTTTATTTATATATCGTTCATATTAACAGGTTAATAGATATTTTATCAAGGAGTATATAATGGGTTTGGAAATGTTAGAGAAATTCTTAATTAATGCATTACAATTTAACTAAACCCATTAGATTTAGTTGTCAAAAACAATTCAGATAACTAAAATATGAAATAATAAAATGAATAAAATGAAAAGGTCCTGTTCTTCGTGATCCCATTTTTCAAACTTTAGTTAGTGTGTAATGTTGCTGTTAGAGCATAAATAATACCTGTAAAATTCTAAAGCTCAAAGTTCAATGCCAAGCGAGATATTTTATTTAACAAAAGTTCCCTTTCAAAGCCTACAGCGAACGGCCGATTAGGACTACATCCTGGCACTTCCTTCTTTAATAACGTCACTCGAACACTGAGCGCATGCATCTCTGGTAAGAGGCGTGACCATACCGGGCAACGTGTACTAAGCTGCTGTCGAATCACAACCTATGATCACAACACAGGAACCGCTGGCACAATCAGAACTCGTTACGTTTTCTGAAGGAGGGACTTCATAGAACAAGAAACTCATCAGCCCGTTTTTAGGACAGTGAAAACAGCGGTATACAGATAAGTAAATTGTGTGAAAAATACCGTTTTTTTTACACGCGAAACATGTTACACACTGTGAACCCATGTTATATTGCACACTGTAAACACAATCAAAGCTTCAAAAAAACGGGACCTTTAAATCAAAATTTGCTGTGAAAATGAACACTGGTTTTTATGAATACATTATTGAATCATATATTTAAGTAAAATAATACAAATGAATAGAAATAGTTTTTAATTAGACTGGAGCAATCAACATTTTGTCAGAACCTCTAGTAAATTACATGTTATTTTGTTTAGTTGTCTATTCAGAATTGTGGGAGAATTGTGATTTCTATTGTAAAAGAAATTGTGATTCTCAATTTCTCCAGAATTGTGCAACTCCAATATGCAAGCATACTAGAAAAGCTAGTACTAACAAGCTTTACTCGCATGTTTCTTGAAGAATTCATGGACTAACAGAGTACTATCCCAAAGGTAACAAAATGGAAAGCTATGAACCTGGTACTTTAGGACGTCCACATTGTAATAGGATGCAGAAGGATTCTGCTCAGAGCTCTTCCTGAGGTACGCCGTCAATGCAGACATGTTCAGCCAAAAGTCCTTAGTGTTTGTGTCACTCTGGGAGGAGTCACTGGAGTCACACACACACATAGAGAAAACAGAATTAGGAGCTCAATAGTTCAATGTTGCGTGTCATTGTAGCAGCATTGAACAACTAACCCTACTCCAGCAGCTCAACTATTAGCTCACAAATCCCTCCTGATTTGATTAGTCATGCCTGGGAACTGCTGTGGGTGTGGGTGAGTGAGAGCAGGGTGAGTTTAGCCTGAGCAATCATGATGCTACTTTATGGAATCACGATTAAAGTAAGAAGGCTGTTACATATATACAAAATATTTCAAGCCACTTTTATCACTTTCTCATATACACTGCTGTTCAAAAGTTTGTGGTTGGGAAGATTTTTATATATTTATATATATATATATATATATTTTATGTGGGGTTTTTTTTGGTGCCATTTTTGCCTTTATTTTGACAGGACAGTTAGTTGACAGAAAGCGAAGTTGGAGAGAGAGAGGGGGACGGGATCGGGAAAGGTCCACGAGCCCTAAGCGCAACTGCGCTATATGTCAGCACGCTGCCCAAGAGACTATTGGCGCCGACATTGTGCAATATTATTACAATTTAAAATAACTGTTTTCTGTTTGAATATATTTTAAAATTAAACGTATTCCTGTGATGGCAAAGCTGATTTTTCAGCATCACTACTCCAGTCTTCAGTGTCACATGATCCTTCAGAAATCATTCTAATATGATGATTTGCTGCTCGATAAACATTTCTTCTCATTATCAATATTGAAAATAGTTGTGCTGCTTAATTTGTTTGTGGAAACTGTGATGCATGTTTTATCAGTATTCTTTGATAAATAGGATATTAAAGTGTTAGGATAGGATATTTGTAATATTTTGTAAGATTTTAAATGTCTTGTAAAAAAGTGCTGCTTAATTTTGATCACTTTAATGCATCCTTGCCGAATTAAATTATTGCTTTCTTTCAAAAAATGTATCAATCAAATCAATAAATAAATAAAAATCATACTGACCCAAAAGCTCTGAACAGTACCTTAACATTAGCAGAAACACTTTAGTGTAAAGGCACAAACTCACCTGTGCAGTAGTTGCTGGTTGGGCATAATTTGCTCTAATCTGCTAGTGTTTGAGAGTTTGAAGCTGAGTACAGCAGGAGACGGACTAGAGGTGAAAATCTTGATGATGCCACTGGGGAAGGACAGCGTCATGTCTCCTGTGATCTTCACAATGCACCTAAAAAAATCACATTTGAGGATTTTTAACAATAATTTGATAGAGATCGCACTCACAAAGAGCATATCTAAAATAATGAACCAAAGAATTATTTTAGAAAAATATAATTTTATACATTTTTCTAAGACTTTTCTAAGCATGGAGATCTCAATTGTACAATTCTCAGATATCTGGTTTTGTCATGTGTATAGTATATGAAGTTTGTATGTTCTTAGCAGGGCAGGGGACATGAAACTCACTTGCTGGGATCTGCTCCTTTGAAATAGGCATTAACCGACTCTGTGAATGCTACCGCAATGGGCAATGCATCCTGGGAAGCCAGTGTTACTGGACTGGGCCCACGAGATGTCCCTATGAGGTAAAGGATAAGGAGAGAGATAGAAAGAAAAAAAGCAATAAAAAAGGTGTGAATTAAAAAAAAAAAGAATAGAGGCATTTTGAGGAATGTGGTTCAGTTAAGAAGATCATTTAAACCTTTGCAGTGACAGACACTGACAGGTCAACAGGAGTAAGGAAAAGAAATCATCTGCACTATTTTTGCCATGCATCCTCATCAGCCACAATGCATCAGACACATAATAGTCAGTTTCACAATTAGAGATCATTCACATGGTGAGTCAGAGAATGGGAGTAGGTGTGGTTTAGCAGATGGGGAAATGCAATTGGTTGATCAAGGAGAGATGATCATTCTTGAGTCAGTTAGTAAGTTAGAAAATGTTCTTCTGAGTTCTTTCCACTCTACCTGCTGGAGTCTCACATCTCTTGTCAAATGTGGGCAGTTTCCCCACAAAAAGATCGTCCTCTTAATTCAAAATGAAGAGAAGGAAACCACAAAAGGGAAAGAAAAAAACAGGGTCGAGAACACAGTTCACCAGTGAAGGGTGAGGATGGAATGATCTGGTGACGCGGTGACCATTTTTTAAAGATATCCTGTATCCTAATAACCATACAGTACATGAATGATTACTTTTTTGTTATAATAATGGAGTAATAAATGTAATAAATGATAAATAATATGACGTATTACATTTTGTAAGCGTGATGTGAATATGGATAATGTGAAGAAAGATTTTGTGTGTGCAGCTTGTGTTCACATGAGTGTGTGTGTGACTGAAGACTCACCGACAGTAGGTGTGTTGCTGGTGTTTGAGCTGAGAGAGGAGGAGCTCTCGGCACGAGCCAGAGGAGCAGCAGGTGGAGGGCTAGAGTTGGACACCTTAGGAGGGCTGAACGGCCGGCCCTGCAGAAAACAACCAACTGATTAATAGTTCACTGTATTCAACCTTCATTCAGGAGGACTCAAGAAATATCTTCTTTACTCACAGCCTCATTGATGCCTGTCAGCTTGCCTGCAGGCAGTTTGGGCCGTGATAATGGTCTTGGAGGCGGGACTATGGCTGCTGTGCCCAAGGGAGTGGTCGGCCTGTTTGGAGGTGGTACTGTGCATGGGAAAAAGAAAGAGATGACAAGTGTTAGAACCACAAAATGTACAAAAAAGGGGGAAATATGGAAACGGCACCCTCTGAGCATGATTAAAATCCTCAATGCTGATGCCATACTGGGTTTGGCAGCACACAGAAAACAAGCTAACAGTCAAATCCAAGGATTACACCTGATGTACAATCACATGCAAGGGCCAATGTCACAATATAAACATATTCAAAAAAACAAAAAATAAGAATGAGAAATGATAAGACCAGGCAAGGAACCTAAAAGAAACATGCACACTTAAAACCATCTTAGTCATTGTGTTTTGAAATGAGAAAACACTGGATATGATACTTCTGACCAAGTTTGCGGACAGTCATTTTACTGAGTTACTTTGTGTAGCTGAACCAAAATTCTTAGGCAAAAAAATAAAGAAATAATTTATAAAACAAATTAAAATAAAAACAAACTTGGGTTACACATTTACTTACTGTATCCAGCTAAACAGTAATAAAGACTATGATGGCTTACATGTGATTATTTGGTTACATTTGTATTATTTAAATAAATAAACAATGCAGTAAAAAACACACAAATAAATAAATTTTCACCAAAGTAAACCAAAAAGTCAAATAAATCCAACTCTAACTGAAGAAAAAAAGAAAAAAATACAAAAAAATACAAACAGTTACAATGAACTTTAGTTGCATAAAAACATCAGGCTTGTTAAAATCTCACTGTCATGTAGCCATGGGACAGTGTTGGAACATGCTTATAAAAACTCTTATTCCGCAATATTACCATCCTGCATGGATCGTGCTGGTGCTTCCTTCAGAGAGGGGGGGCTCTCCTCTTTCCCAATGCTGCCAAATGGGTCACCAGTCTCTCTGAAGAAAAGCTTGGGCTGTTGAGACATAGGCACTGACCGAGGTCTCGCTGGTTGATGGGATGGTCCACGACATGGCACAAAGGCATCATTGAAGGCAATCCATTGGCTCTGGGCCCAGGATGAAAGCGTGTCTGGACCAGTGGCGGGAGCACTGAGAGGGGGGTTGTGGGTAGTGTAGTCCTTAGGAACAGCCTGTAGGGCTGGTGGCACGCTTAGAGCTCGAGTTGGGCCAGGGTGGAGGGGGGCAACAGCCTCATCGGGGAGAGAGGTGGAAGGAGGAAAGGGGAGAATAGGGAATGATTGGCCGCACGGCTTGGCGAGACTGGCCGGAGGAGGGAGTTTGGAGGGAGGGAGCAAATCAGGAGGCTCGGTAACCTCAAGATTAATTGATGAAGGAGAGGTGGGCTCCGACTGTAAATCCACTTCTGTTACAGGGGTCATCAGAGAGAAAAGAGTAATGCACGCTTGTAAAAATTTACCACATACTGACAGGCATGCTGAAAAGACTTCATGGAGAAAATGAAAAAATATGAAAGAAGCACCTGGATGTGTGTCTATGCAGAGGAGATGCTTTGTTCTCTTAATCTGAATGTGTAACACAGCTATATATTTTACACAATTGCATCAAGAAAATGTTACATAAATAGAAAATCAGTAATAATGAAAAGTAAAATGGAAGGTTGTGAAATGATCAATGATGAAATGATCAAAATATATATAAAATACAATTTAAAGTAGAATAAAATATAAGTATACAAATATAAAACAAAAACAAAAAAAAGAAATGAAAATATAAAATATAAAAAAAACATTAAAAAAAACAATTTAAAGTAAAACAAAAGTAATTGAAAAAAACTAATACAAACATAATAGAAAAATTATTAGTTCAAAATATTGTGGAATCCTACTGAAATATGTATTTTTAAATATCCCTTAAAACATACTGCAACCTGGTAATCCTAAGCAAACGATCAGCTAACCTCCATGCAACCCTATCAGTCTTTACTAATACAAATATATAAAATACATTAATATATAAAATACTGACATTAACGAGTGCCAAAGACTCAAAATGACATAAAATGGGGTCAATGTGTTCAAATTCTGTCATCATTTTACTCACTCTTATGTCGTTCCAAACCTGTATGACTTTATTTCAAAAAAGAGTAAGTAAATGATGATACATTTTTAATTGTTTAGTGAACTACCCTTTAAGAACCATGAAGTGTGGCTTCTGAGATTATCTTCTGTGTGCATAAAAATGTTAAAAACACTCATTTTCACAGATACATCGCTAAGAAATATTAGGAACTTTAGCTGCAGGCGAGTTCAAACAAAACATTCCTCTCATCATTCACATTTGTGCATATTTCTGTGTCATTAGGGTCAGTGTCTGTTATTGGAAAAGTTCTATTCTGACGATCAAACTGCAGGCATGGGTCATAAACATTACCTGGGTCTTCAAAAACCTCATTTAACTGGAGTGGGGGAGATGTAGGGAAAGATGTTAAGAAGAGAGAAGCCAGGTCTAAGAAAAAGAGCATTGAACAAATACAAAGTAAGGAAGAGAGAGAGAGAGAAAAAGGAAATCAATGTAAATGAGGTTCAGTTAAAACATATTAAGGCATGGAAGATATGCGATATCGTGCTACGTTACTAATAGCCTCTTCACTGCTCTTTTTGTTCCTTTGCCAGGTCAGAACCATAACAAGATCATGTTTGACAACTCTGTGACATGGGGACTCCAAACTCCACCCTCTGACCTCTGAAGGTGCCAATTAACTTTGGATTATGATTGGCCCTCGCGGCTAAGGTCACAGCTTGAATGAGGGGTTGGCTTTTTATAGTGACTGCATTGAGTGGCTTATCAGAGAGAAAAGCACTCGCTTGTTTGCAAACAATGACTTAATGTCACACTAAAATGTACCCACAATATTTCCTCCAAAATAAAGTATTATAGTAATATATCTAGTTAATAAAAAATAGTCTAAAATATTCCCTACAAAATAATTTAAAACAACAAAAAATTGATTTGCATATATTACAAAAATTCTGTAAAACCAACTGCACTGTCAACTGCACTATTGCCCAAGATATGAAAGCTTGTAATTCCCAGATGTGAAAAAACTCCATTTCATTTCAACAATCAAGGTCAAGAGCTTTCAAAGAGAGAGACAGAGATGAGAGTAGAGCGTGAGGAAACACAGACCGTCCTCACGGAATATACACAGGGGTCTTATTCACGGCACGAGATCCATAAAACCCATTCTTATGTAAAATTGACATTTAATTCAATGGGACATTTGATGTAAGAATGGATTAACAGCATGAACGATTAACAAAGAATTGAATTGGTTTTGTGTTTCACAAATAAAGCCTAGGGTGTGTACAATTCTGTAGAAAAAACAGCAGCATTCCTCCAATAATAAGTCAAGAAATTCAAGCATCAGCAAATCATTTAGATATATTTGTTAAAATTCTATTCTATAATACCAAAATGTAAAAAATAAAAAAGTGAAGAGAAATAAAATACTAAACACAAAGAAAAAAGAAGACGTTTTTCCCATGGCATTCACACAAGATTTCATGCTAAAGCACAGGATAGACTGAGTGAGATATGAAGTCGCTATGGGATATGAAGGTTTCCGTGACAACAGCAGCCTGAGCAAGCTCTCTAGAGGCGACTGTTGTGGACTGGAAAAGCCCAGACACTTTCACCAGCCTGTAAGCATCATCAATAATGAAGGAGGTCAGACCTAAGACAAGCCTCCCAGAGGCTGGGGGATGGAGGAGGTGGAGGGGTGAATGACTTACGACTGTCTGCCTGTACAGTGTACGCGTATGTGTGTGTGTGTTCGATGAAGAACGTTCTGACTCCGTCACAGTCAAGCTGAACTCTGTCATTGAGATTAGTGTAGATACTCATACTCTACTGCAATGCGATTGTACTTTAATATACGTTACATACCGTTTTGTGAAACTCTGAGATATAAGGAAAACACCTCTGGGATTTGGATTTTTAAACGATTTCTAACAACACTAGATCACTGATTGCGTAATGACATTAATACAAAACTGTACCCAGAAGAGTGTGCATTTGCTGTATTACAACAGATGAGTATTACCTGATGAATGGGGTAGAGACGAGCTGGAGCCAGCGCTGGTCGGGCCAAACGGATCCAAAGACAGCAGGTCATTATTGGCTAATCTACTGTTTGAAGATAAAAAATAAAAAACATGAAAGTTGTACAACATAGCGCATAAATAGTTTAAATACATAAATACACTTTTGATAAAAAAAGGTTAACAAATAATGGTTAACAGCAGAATTTGTCTTACTCATTAAAGGATGGCTGCGGTATCTTAGGTCGTCCCAATTCATCACCTGTAGATCAATGAGAAAACACGCAATTGAGTAATGGAGCAACTCTTCAGGCTTTATTCGTGATCTGCTGGTGGCCGGTTGCATAAACTGCTTAGACTAGTCTTAAAAGTTATCAATTTTTTTTTTCTTCAAGACTGGTTCTAACTTTTTAACGTCAGTTACATAAAAAGTTGAATGGTCTAATTTGAAACAGAAAAGCGAGACCTATAGTTGGTCAACTAGTTCTTAAGACACAGGGCCAGATTTACTAACAGCTTGCGTCAGTGCAAACCCTCTTTTGGCATGAAAAAAACTACTGTCAGGATTTACTAAAGAACACATTTGCATTTATAATAGTTTTCCTTTCAGAGGCAAAATCTATGGGAGGAGAGTATTTAATTGAATCATGCAAGGTGATTTACTAAGGTTTGCGCTGGTCAGTTTATTAGTATTAGCGCCATTATTTACAGCCCCAAAAATGTCTTAAACCAGATGCTAATTTGCGCTGCTCTTGGTAGATTGCGTTGGTCATTATGGAAATTATCTGGGTGCGTCTTTAATTTGCTCGTCGTCGGTAGATCACGCACAGAACTTTCCACTCCCATCATCTCTTTTTTGGAATTGCTCTCTCACGCCAATTTGCCCTGTTTAGTAAATCTGGCCCAGTCTTAACATAGTGGCTAAGTTTATGCAACTGACCCCTGCAGCCTGTTGCAAGAAACCCCTTAAATTAAGTCTATAAATACCTTTACAATTATAATTTCTTAACTTAAGGGGTTCTTGTAACTGGGAACTGCTCATTAGGTCCCAATTAAAAATGCAGCTCATGCGTTTCATGAAGTAAATAAGATGTTAACAAAGTCGCTTGCTTTAGCAAGGATAGTGTTTCTGACCATTAAATGCCATGTCAGTTGAGGACTTTGCTTCATGAGACACATGTCCATGCAACCCCATTTATTAAAATCGCAAGCCATAAATGATCGGCATAGTACATTTAAAGTGTTATGTATTTGAGACCAAATACCAAATCCCAATGACATACAGTATATTATACACAAAGGACAAATGACAGTGTTAAAAGACAACAGAATAAATTAGTAATGCTAATTTTTGTACACAATTATTTTGTAATTTGCACATTTTGTTTTTCATTTTTAATAGCTCCACAGGAATCCCTCATTCCCACCAACACAAATGCAACCGCGGACAAAAAGAGAGTGAGTACGCTGACTAAGACTCCTGAGGAATACTCACCTGTCTTTGGATTTACAGAAGGGAATGTGTGTTGTCGTATCATTCCTACAGTAAGTATGTTTGAGATCCACATTTACAATAACATCCAGTTCTGAATATGCTTCAGTTTACGCTATACGCACAATTGTAGCATTTTATTTTTATTAATTTAAACAAAATGGTATTGAATGTATAATATTAACCATTTATCTGTAATTTGTCTTAACATGAAAATAAAATTCTGTCCAACACCATTAAGCCAATAAGCATAATACATGTTGACCACAAAATCAAATCGTAAACTGGATTTAAACAAGTTTCACATAACATATAGAGAAATAATACTCACTCATAATAGCATCTTAGTGTGATTTGAGATAAAACACAACATGTGTTGTATTAAAGTACTTGTTGGATAAAATTATCTGCCAGATTTATCAAATTGCGGTAAATGCGCTCTTTGAAGAAATGTTTACCGTTTCAGTGCAAGAATAACAAAACGTTTCTACTGTGATCTCAATAACTATATCTTACGGATTTAAAGTATGTAAAACTTTCCTGGGAGGTTGAAATCGTCGCTCTTGATGTGAGAACATGCCGCAATGTAAACACTACATTCTGGCATGCATCTGTGTTCGTTTAAGCCACAATTTACTGGAAAAATGTAAAATTATGATGGATAGAAAAACATAAACACACAATTAAGCAGTTAATCTTGCTCATGGCTTAAGGAGGCAACGCTGTGCTACTCAGATGAGGAAAAAATGGGAGATGATGTTTATTTTCTCATGGGATGAGTTGGCTTTAGAGGGGTCACCAGAGCAACATGAAGGAGGCTTGGCGAGAAACGTCATGGCCAAGAAAAACGAAAAAGAGAAGTCAAAATGGCAGGCGCTCTCCAGAGCCAAACCTTCAGAGTGACATAGGGATGGAGGGAGAACGAAAAAAAAAACACACAAGGAATACTCACTGGATTGGTTCTTCTTCATATGAACCTGGAAATGAAAACAAGCTTTTATTAATGAGAGTGAGAGGAGTTATGAAAACAGCAGAAGACATGAAGTGCTTCATCCCCACATTCATTCAATGGATATTGGCCTCACAGGACGAAAAGCACACACACAGGAACGAGCGGAGAGCTTGCATACTCAAACCATAAGTTCAGTAACAATATTCTGCAGGCAGTCTAAGCACGAGGAAATGAGTGGCAGATAATTCAACTGAATTCACTACCGGGATTGTTTGAGGCTGAGAAATGTCAACAAGAGTCAGCTAGCAAAACGGCAACAAATGCACAAAGATGGGCTTGGTTTATTGTGTATTCAAAGTGACTCATGTGAAGCATCTCTAAACAAGACTCTGTCGGAGTGGATGGAAAATAATTCAACTTATTTTTTTTTTTAAACGCATCAGAAAAGCAACATATAGACCATAAATTCAATTAAATGATAAATTGCGAAGGAAAAACATGTGGAAGCACACAAACAAATACACACGCCTGCATAAAGAAAAGTGAAGGCATGGTTTAGTCCCATAGGCAGAGACTGGCAAATGGGTTTAATTACAGCACCCAGGCCACACACCCGCCAACGAAACAGAGAGAGAGAGAGAGAGAGAGAGAGAGAGAGAGAGAGAGAGAGAGAGAGAGAGAGAGAGAGAGCACATGAAGGGGAAAGAGAGACAACAGAAGACCAATAATACCAATAATCTACAACAGATGACAAGGCATTCGTCATCACCTAGATTTCCTTACTTGACCAAAAGTGCAATAAAATATATCCGCCTCAAAATGAAATGAAAGAAAGGAAGGAAATACAACTATGATATGAGACACAAAGACAAATGTTCAATATGAACATTGTGAATGTAGTTTTTGAGATGTGTAAATATTTCAGAAGTTAATCTGAGTGTTTACTGAGCACATTTGGAAGAAGACAGAAAACTCAAGCCGGGTGAAATGAATGATGAAGAGCCTCCCTAAAAGATGTGTGTTAATCCATCTCAAACAGAGCAAACAGAGGCAGCGGCGAAGGTGTCTAAAGTAAACTGTCGCCCCGGCTGTGCTCACTGAAAACACAAGCTGGCACTTGTGAGGATGTGTTATTGCAGAAATGCATCACTCTGTCATTTTAAAGCGTCACAAAGGGATGAAGAGCGAGGGATGCGGAGAGAGAGAGAGAGAGAATGTAAAACAAACACAAAATGCGATACTGAGAAGCAGAACAGATAAAGAGAAAATCATAGCTACAATTAATGATGTGACTGATAACTAACCTAACCAAATTGTTTTTATTCTGTATAAAACATTTATCAATTAATCAACAAACACAAATATACACTACCATTCAAAAAGGTAAGATTTTTAAATGTTTTTGAAAGAAGTCTCTTATGCTCACCAAGGCTGCATTTACTGTATGTGTTCAAAAATATAGTAAAAACAATAATATTGTTAAACATCATTTTCTAATTAATTTTTTCATTTTTTTTATTGCTGTAAAGGCAAAGCTGTATTTTAAGCATCATTACTCCAGTCTTCAGTGTCATATGATCCTTCAGAAATTATTCTAATATGCTGATTTGATGCTCAAGAAACATTTCTTATTAAATCACAGTTGAAAATAGTTGTGCTGCTAAATATTTTTGTGGTTAAAACTGTGATTTATTTATTTTTCACAATTTTTTGCTGGATAGAAACTTCAAACAAACGACATTTACTTGAAATAGAAATCTTTTGTAACATTAAAATGGTCACTTTTGATCAAATTAATGCATCCTTGCTGAATAAAAGTATTAATTTCTTTCAAAAGAAAAGGAAGAAAGCTGCAAACATGTTGTAAGAATCAGGGACATGACTATTTTTAACCAACTGGCTCTGTGAATGTCAAGACATTTGCCACCTTGATTAGCTAAACGACTTTTTTTGTTACAGGCACAACTCTACTGTGTGTGTGCGTCCATTTACCTATGTTATGTTACTCATTCGAAACAGAGTCCATCCATGCTTCCTGTGGTGTGATTTCAGGCAGGAAGTTGCATGGGTTTGTTTACCAACAGCACACACACACAGATGGTCCACAGGCCTAGCACACACACTGCTCACAGTCTGTGCAGGAGGAACTACTTGACCAAACAACTCTGCATGCACACACACTTAATTTATAACATTAAATGACAAAATAGTAGGTCACTTTTGCACAAACCAGTAAATGTGTGATGTCACCCATAATGCCATGACGACCAACCCAGACTTTATTCAATATTCATTGCCTCACTGAAAATGTCTTAACGTCCGTTGGGCCTACACAATATTGTTTTTAATGAGCCAGTTAAATCCTTATATTGACCACAGGTGCACAACGAACACACACAAAATACAATTGCACTCAAGTGCACAAATCAGGATTGGAAAATGTGTGAAAGCATTTACAGCATCTCTGAGGACTGCCTATAAATATCATAATCAAACAGTGCCCTCTAGTGTCTGCTGGGCAAATCGAGGTTTTGTGGGAAGAGATGAAGACTGTAAATGATATCAACCAATCACAACTCTCTTTGCTGACGCTGTACAATCACCCTTTATAGAGGGAGACCAGCATGCATTATTCAGTGTATGGATGAATGTGAATGCAAGGTCTGTATATGAGGAGTATGTGGTCATGGGATCTTGTGTTCTTGTGTGATGCGTCTCTTACGGCAGGGGTGGGCGAGAGGGTGATGTTTCCAATAGAGGCCTTCAGCTCATCGATGGTGGCTTTGTGTTGGTGTGTGCCATTGTTGGTCTGCACGGGTTTGATCTGGACGTGGAATTTTCTTGGCTCATCCTCATCTTCTGAGTCACTGGATGAATAAAAGGAGTTCTCTTTGGCATGTGATCAGAACCGTTAAGGAAAATGGTTTGTGAGGCATGAAAATGCATCTATAGTATCTTGGGCTAGACGGTTAAAAAGATCAGATTTTGTATTTTATTTTTTTTTAACATGTATTCTAGTCCACACAGAGTGATGACGCAGCTTTGGTAAAGAAAACAGAAGAACGAAGAAAATCTGATGGGAAGGAATTACTTGGCAGCAATTCAGAAAAAAAACATGCAACAAAGAAAGATATCACACTATGTTCTCAAGCCAAAAAAAAGCGTTCAGAGTTTACATTGAGTAGAGGCGATGAAAGAGATAAAGGAAAATGTTTCTGCGGCTGAGATGAAAGCGTGTGTGAGGGATGGGGGGAATGGAAGAGATGTTTCTGAAGTAAGGATATCGTTCTCGTTGACTTCTGGTCGGATACAGAAGCCCTCCTCGTCCAGCTGAGGCACATTCTGCAGAAAAAACACAGAACACACCACAGACAAAATCCTATTATTCACACTCTTCAATCCATCACAAAACAAGCAAAGTCCGACTGAGGTAAAACACACTATTGTTAGCAATATCACAAGAAGTATTTACACTGTGTTGTCTTTACTTAACATTGTAAGAATTATAGACAATCCTTCAACAACATTAGGTCACCACTCACAGCGTTATGAAGATCTATAGCACCGTAGAAACCCGGGGGAGCTCCGTTGGAAGCGTTCTGAATGAAGGACGAACAAAAGAAGCTTTGTGGGTGCGACTCAAATGGAATTTTTCCAAAGTAACCAGAAAGAGCACACTTTGATCCGAAGAAAATGAGTTTCATATTATGAAACATACTTACAGGAAAATATTATCATTTTATGAAACTTACAGGAAAACACCTTTAGTATTGCATTAATTCAAACTGTCAAAATACTGATTATTTTCTCCAATAATAATAATAATACATTAAATTAAACTAATATTATTAGAATTAAATTAATATTACATTAATAAGCAAATAAATTAAATTAATAATTATAAATAAATAAATGTAAATATACTCACAACCGCTTCTACTTCAGCTGATTCACTGATTTAAGACAGAGAGAGAAAAAAAAGTTACATTAGAATAAATACAATCATTTTTCCATAAATGCTATGCAAGTACAACTTATTACAATTACTCAAACACAATGCCCTATTGCTCCAAAAAACTCTAATCTTAACCTCTGGTGATGAAAGAAATTTTCATATTCCTCTATGTCACATCAAATTAAAATAAGTATCTCACCAAATAATATGAAGAATGGTAGGTTTGAGAATGTAGTTCATTCTTTAAAACTCATTCATTGCGATCACAGCAAAATAATACTCAGCACTTACGTAGAATCTGTGTCTTTATCTCTCCTTCGGCCTGGAATGGCAAAGGTTTTTCTTTTTCTCGGTTTGGCACCTAAACAGACACAGCAATGATTCTAACAAATCTAGACAAATATGGATGCAGCTAAAATAGATGTATATCACCTTTAAAATAAAAAGCAATGGCTACAAAACTATTATAAAGAGATATAAATTACAGATATAACAGAGAAATTATATATTTTTATATATAATAAAGAATAAAATGGGAACAGAGAGAGAGAGGAGGAAAAAAAAAAAAATCATGCAGACCTTCTGTGGCGACAGAGACATTACACTCCTCAAATTCAATAGGCCCTGTAACGAAAACAGATAAACAAATACAAATAATTGAGGGGATGTTGAGTAACAGTATCTTGAATTCAAGAATTATGATATGCTGAAATTAAAATACATTTTAATTAATGCAATTAAATTGTATAATAAAACACCTTTTATACAGTGTTTAATGAAATCTTCGGTTACACGTTTTTTATTGTAGTTACGGTGTAATTATACATTTAAGCACTAAGCAATATTAATTAACAACATACGTAGTATTATATAAGGAATAGTGTTTAGTTTAGGTTTAGTTGCATGTAATTATGCATCGTTTTCCTTATATTACTATAGTAAGTACATGTAACATATGTAACAAGGACACTGCAAAATAAAGTGTTGCAAAATCTTGCACTTTAGTCCTCGAAAAAAGGCACACACACGTTGGTCAGATTCTCTGGTAAGTCAATTTCAGAGTCATCAATGCATCTGGTGGCAATCAGCACAATCTGACTTCCCTTTTAAGCCAGAGCACGTAGTTCACAGCCAGCATGTAACACACACTAAAAGAAGCACACCCACACAAATGCCTGGAAGCACTTCGGTTTTTAACCTCAGAAATCAAACAAATACACAAGTCCAATGCAATGATGTGCAGTACTGATATAGCACTTAGTCAAATGCTGTATACTATTCTCCACTGAAAATATGAATTAATATAGCAGTGAAATGACACACAGACGGCTGCAAAAACAACAAAATGCACGCTTCATTTCTTTCTCATTCATTTTGCATATTGACCTCCAAGCTGTTACACTTTTAACGTGACCCATTTCCACACTGACATGCGGATGAAAGGATTTAAGCAAACTAGCCCTGCCAATTTTACTGCATTTTACTCAGGGTGTTGCAGTCATGACCTTACAATGTGTCAGCAAAGTTTCTATTTCAGAGTCAAAATGAGGAATACAATTCTAAAAGTCTCATTTTAATCCGAGATCACCGTTACTAACCCCAGTTCAGCTATAGATTCTCAATAAATACCCTGAACAGCATATAAATATTAATTCTGTGTTTTCGTGACTGGCCATAAAGAGAGGAGAGATGCCCCTCAGTGCTCTAAGAGCCCTTTAGAGCATGTTTTCTTTTGTGTTAATGCGCGTAAAAGCTAATGCTTGTCCAAGAAAACGAAAGATAGCATTTTACTACTACCAGACCTCAGCAAGAGAGCCCAGGGCGCTATTTTCATTGCACAGAAAATGCCTTGACCTGAAAAAACAAAAGCGTGTGATATTTAACTCAAGCGGTTCAATAGAGTATCCCTGGAGAAGCGCCCGTAAGCGGACCTCATGCGCACCGTTCAGAGCAGTCACGACAGGCTCACATCACACACACACACATCACATACTGACGTATATACAGTATGACTGATCTACTCTACTGCACCGGATCACTTCACTCTCTCATCTCTCTGTTACTGTTTGTTTTTGTTTAAGATCATCTCTGATCACATAATCAGAACTAAAGGTCTCACACACACACACACACACACACACACACACACACACAGACACAGACACACACGTATAATGAAAGACCCGCTTATATTAAAATCATATTACATTTTTAGAACATCATTTATTTGATGAGAAATATCATGAACCACACACTAGAGACACACACTAACCTAACTGTCTCTAACTATGGACATAGCATAGACCTTTATTGTTTTTGCTGTTAAATATAACAATTCCATATAATAAATAAATGCTAAGCATCAGAAGAACAAAAATTAATATAATATATTATTATAGCATTTATAGAATTAACAACAAAAACAAACTATAGCCACAACTTCAAAACAACTACAAAATAAAAATGAAACTTACAACAATCAGCAAGTTTGTCAAAACAGGTTTAGAAAACCGGAAAAATAAAGATTGATTTCGAAGATATCCATGCAGCTGTAGGAAAAAAAGTTTCATCTAATTAAGCGATGGCAGGCGAGGAACGGTGCAAATGACAACACTTCCAGGCTCCATCTAACAATATTTATGCACACAAATCCAAACATTAGACACAACAATGCCATCTAAATCTGGAAAAGGGGTATTAGGTTTTGTTTAAATTCATGTAAACAGGCAGACTGCCTTCGTTTACATGAATGCATGTGTGTGTATTTATGTTTGTGTAGGTTTCTAGCAATACTTTGAAGAAGACATTGCTGAAAAATGTTGATAGCTAAATCTAACAAAACCATCCTTTGGGAATGTCCTCAAAAAAAAAAAAGTTTTACTAAAACTCTAAAAATGTAGTAGAATTGGTATTAATTTAGTAATTTTCATTTAGTAGTCTTTAGTAATTATAATTAAGTTTATTTAAACAAAAACAACAGAAGTTTAAGGTACGTCCTTATTTGGATTGCTGGGTAAATGTGTGCTTCTGTGAGTACCCATACACATGCGTGTTTGTATATGAGAGGCGCATGCAGTCATGCATTAACTGGGGATGTTTTTATAAAATTGCATATGTTGAGACATGGGGTCTCGGTTGGTGCAGCAAGGAGAGTTTGCGTGTCTGGCTGGCGGCCAATTCACAGCCCAGCTGGATATTGCTGAACTGCTCTTGCAACCTCCCCATAGCCCAGCGTGTCAGTTGGGGATTGTTTCCGTGGTACAAAGTTTGTTCAACCTCTCTCTCTATATATACTGGTTAGGGCTGCTCTGATTTCATCAGTGTGCCGCACAGGTTATTGCTCTGACAGCGGCGCAATCCCTAATGAACAGCTTGATACGGGGGAAGGAATGTTTTGTTGACCAAAACAGCTTTTAGTCTCAATTAATTTTGCTGTCAAAACAAATGGAGGGCAACCAAAAGCCTGAACGTTCAGTCTAGACCCCTGTGGGTCACTATACGTTCATACATGGTTTAATTGGTCTACCTGTGTATGGCATATTATACACACACACACACACACACACACACACACACACACACACACACACACACACACACACACACACACAAGTTTGGGGATAGTATGTTGTTTTATTTTTTTATTAAACTGATTAAACATGACAGTAAAGTAATTTAGAATGCTACAAAATATTGCTATTTTAACAAATGTTTTTGAAATAGAAAAAAATGTATGTATCACGATTTCCACAAAAACACAACTTTTAACATTAATAATATAAAAAAATGATTCTTGAGCAACAAATCAGCATATTCGAATGATTTCTGAATGATCATGTGACACTGAAAACTGGAGTGACGGCTGCTTCAGCAAATTTTAGGAATTTAAGTGCATTAAAATCAAACGCTCTTTTCAACGTCTCTCTTAACAACGAAAATGTGCATTTATTACTTAAAAATAGCAATGTAACCACATCATTGCTGAGAAATATAATGTAGTGATCCATTAGCAAAGCTATTTTATGTCTAAAAGTCGTGGGAAGGTGTTGATAAGTTTCTGTGCTCCTGAACGTTCTCGTGTGTGCGCAGCGCGATCTCCACTCTGTGTGTGAGTGACGTAGGCCTATGTGTGAGTGCGTCAATGAAAACAGTGCATTAATATAGAACGGTGATTCAACTGACTTCGAACTACCTGTGCATTAAATGATTTTATTGCACTCCTTCCAGCCAATCAGAATCGAGTATTCAGACAGACCATGGCATAATATAATTAATGTAATATAATATAATGTTGAGTCTGTGTGTGTGTGTGTGTGTGTGTGTGTGTGTGTGTGTGTGTGTGTGTCAGGGTGCATCTCAATCAGCTCCTTAGCTGGTGAATCAGTATATTGTGTACTGTACATGAATGTGGCCGACTCCCTGATCAGTGCCCTGACTACTGAACTAGGGAGCTGATTGAGACCCACCCACACAGACAGAACATTCACACATAGCGCGTTCTATGTCGTCTTGTCGCGCTTTGATGGTTTAAAAGCATTAGCATGAATAAGAGCGTGATCATATAATGTAATGCTAGACACAAAAACACATGCTGCGTTATTTGCGTTAAATATTTTTCACACGTTAAACTGAAAAGAATTTGCTAATTTGCACAGCACTAAATATAATAATATAATATAATATAATATAATATAATATAATATAATATAATATAATATAATATAATATAATATAATATAATATAATATAATATAGAAGTGGTGAGAAACTAGGTTATTACCGTTGAAGAGTATAATTTCTGTTCCACTAGAATCACCATTCAAGAAAAAATTTTGTTTTCAAAATGGTTTCCCAAACACTCCACGTATCTGAAACTGGACAAATGAAACATATAGTCCCGCCCCAAACAACACAGTAATGTTTTGAAACATCACTGGGAGAGGAAATAGTTGTCAAGCAGTGTAAAAGGCAAAATCCAGCATCTAGTGTACAATATTTATATTGTTAACATAATTACTTGCTAAACCGGTGTAATTGCGCTCCATGCCCCTTTAGCTTTAAGCAAGATTATATACACATGTGAAAAGTGAAAAAAATGTCCACCCTGTGAAAGGAGGGAGAAGCAGGAGGTCAAATGAAAGATCACGGAGGGATAAGTGAGGAAAAATAGCAAGAGCACAGGGGGAAGTGTAGCTGTGCCAAGCTCTATCAATGTCAAGTGGCTTAATCTTGTGTAAAGGTGGGCGAGCTTGACATTCCACTTAGCATGTGACGTTAGCGTTAGCATGTGACAGCCAGTGCTGGCTGAGACTTGGGTTGAAAACCCCTGTAAGGGTCAGAGCTCCACAAATCCTCCAGTGTTAACTCCACCATGCTACAGCAATCAAGTCAAACATGCTCCTAGTGTGTTTACAGTGCAGCCTAACACTCATATCTAATACCTCACCAAAAAAAAAAAATGCAGTCAGTTGAACTTATGACCATTCTTGTTAAAAATATCAAGAGCAAAGTAGTTTGGTGCCAGAGGTTAATGCTGTTTGTGTGTGATTTAGCCGTGTTACCTGGTCTCTCTTTGCCTGTTCCTTTGCTTTCTGCCAGTTTCTGTATGAGGCTCTCGATGGAAGTGTTCTCCATGTTGTTCACAAACTCTTGTTGCACCTTTACAATTAAAACAAAAACAGATGCATAAGATTACATGCCCTTCTTTACTACTTGCACTGTAATATCTTAAATGAGACAAATAAAGGTACATTTATATATAGATGTAAAAATGGTTTCTCAAAAATAAATATAAAAGTATAAAAGCAAGATGACCATCAAATATCTATAACATATGGTTTCCTAAAACTATTTCTAGATGAATTAGTAGTTTAATGTTGAGTTACCCTTGAAAGTGACATAATATTTACTTGATGAGATAATATTTACTTGATGAGGTAATATTTTCAATAATTAACAGTTAATCAGTTAATTAACATTAGATAAAATTATGTTCATATCCGTTCATTAATCGAGATTAATAATTGCTGTCGAATATTGTAATTTTTTTTTATGTGATAATAGAATTTGTATTAAACAATGTTAAAAAAAAATGGAACCTTATTGTGACCACATATTTGTGTCTGAACAAAACAAAGACTGACATGACTGAAAGGTTTTCTTCCAGAATGTATGTTGTATGATTGTTCCTTGTCAAATCAAAAAGCCAAGAAAGACCAAAAGTGACAGTGGCTTTAACAGTGATCTTTAACATCAGACTGTACGACTGTATCAAGACTTTCTTCGGAATTGGCATCATTTGTGTCTGAAGTCACTTGACCGGGCAAAATAGGTCATGGACTCCATGTCATTTGATAGTATAATCATAGCATGAAGTGAACGCTAAATAACAAGGTATATTTATGTTGCAAATCATACATACACGCTAATATGAAAATTGTAAACGTGAACATCTCTGAACATAATATTGTCACGATATATATTTATTTAAACAGCAGTTTACAAAACTGCAAAATCCTGTTCCCTAGGCTCTGTCAAATAGTGGGCTCCTTGTCTTACAATTGAACAGAAACACCACATTGATAATCACTTAAATATTTTTGGGCAGTTATTTTAATAACAATGACAACAGAAGAGACAACATACTAATAATCTCACATTAAAATACAATAACCAATCCCTGAAACACTGAACAAAGGGAGGCTAGAAACAAGTGTATTGAGATCCAGTAAGGCCTTATGATCATAAACTATACAATGTGTATATGATATTTCTGTCGCTGGTCCACGACTGTGGAATAATCTGCCACTGGATGTTAGATCTTCCTTGATTTTAAATGTTTCTAAGGGTCGTTTAAGATCATATTTGTTTTCTCTGGCATTTTATATGGATGTGGCTAGTATATGGATGTTTTGTTTTGTTTTGTTGTTTCTTTTTTTTCTCCACTGTAATGTACAGCACCTTGGAACTACAGTGTAGCCTGCGAGGTGCTATATAAATAAATAAACGAACGAACGATGATCAGAAACCTGGACACTAACTGCTTTCCCTCTCAGGCAGCACTTCATCACATTACCAGCACTAGAGCCATATCCCATGCAAGCAAGATCGAGATTGTGGAGGAGGATAAGGTTGAGAGCTAGTGCACGCAATGAGGATGTGGCATTATTTCCCCAGGTGACCACTTTGACTGTCTTTGTTTTTATAGCCCTCAAGGGATGGTGACAAATGCAATATGTCTTCCACAAATCTCCACCACTGACTCAAAGCTTTCATACATGCATACATACATACATACATACATACATACATACATACATACATACATACATACATACATACATACATACATACATACATACATATATATATATATATATATATATATATATATATATAACAAAAATCGTAAAAAAATACTTGAAATAAAATAAACGTTCACTAAATTATAAACTTCTAAATTAAAACTTCTTAAAACAGGATTTTAAAATATTCATAAACTAATCTCAATTACACTAAAACACTGCTCAAAGAATTCATAAAAATGTTAAGACAATATAAAAAATTCAGATAATACACAAATATATAAGTAGTGAGACCGATTTGATTATGTTATTCATAGTGCTAGGAGTGGGTTCTCGGTCCATGACAGTAGTTCTTCAACAGGGTTTTGCCAACTAAACACTTGTTTTTTTTTTATTATGCTGAAATCACTGACTATTAACTATCTCATATCGCATAGCTTGTGAAGTGTTCAGTCTGTCTTGTTTATGGTTTATGCACATATCGTTAAAAACTGGGCCTTATCTCTTCTTTCAAAGACACATGACATTCCATTCTTTTGCTCTTTCCACATCTAGATCCGCGTTATATTAAGTTCTCGAAACTCATGTACAGATGAACAGTGACACCAACTGTATCATGAGTAAATGCTGCACTTGAAAGAGGATTTAACTTATGCACACAAAAACAAAATGTGTGGTTAGGGGGAAGCCCAAACCAGAGAATGCAATAGTTCTGTGGTCAATAACCAGTAAAATGCCTACCAGAGATCTATTAGATTGTGTGCATTCAGTATGGAAGTGCATTTCAATGAATAACAGGGTATGCATATGTTAAAAATCACTCTGAATCAGTGGCAATAGGATTGAGGATAGATAAGGAAAGACTGATCGGACAGATTCATATTATGAAGTGCATTTCTGCTTGTTTGACTTTTGCACGTCTATGGGTCTCTGACTCCCTCTACAGCTAACAGCCAGATCTCCAGTGTTCACACACCTTTTCAGCATTGAATTTTCATAACTTTTCCAGTTGATTCATGATTCATGATACTGGTTAAGAATTTGTAAAGACTATTTAAATGACTATAAAAAAAATTATACGCATTTTTGTAAATAAATTAAACGAACATTTCCTAGATTAAGAAAGTGTCTGGTAACAATGTTAATGTAAAAGAGTTCAGGCAACATCTTGAAATAACATTGGCAGCAGTAATAATGTGTGCATGTTTGCCTGCTCACCTCTCCGATCTGTGTGTGGGTCTCTTCAACAGACTGAGAGTATGAATGGATAATCTCCTGCATACGCATGACATGTTCCTCTTCAATGCCCTGGAATTTCTGTAGACACACAACATCTTTAAATAACTTATATTTCTGAAACCGCTTAAAAAGTTTTAGCCAGTCTCAAAATGTAAAGCTGAAAGCAGATGCTAGAAATGATACTTAATCAGACCAAAATATTTTCTATGAATAGCCTATTTGGGTGGTCTGAATGGCTAAGAAGCGTGTAACACGCACAAACACAGTGAAAATGAATATGTATGCGTGCATGTGGGATGTGTGTGTGTGTCAAGGATGGCTGCATGCCTGATTTGCTGTTTATGCTCCTCTCAGACTGACAGTAGGGTTTTAGAAGATTTAAGGGTAAGAGGAGAAAAAGACGAGGAAATGAGCGGAAACAAGATAATGACAGCATAAGTCAGAGCATGTGTGACCACAGGGAAAAAACATGTTTGTGCATGTGTGTGCGGATCATGTAAGGAAACACCAATATAGAGCTTAAGCTTTGTATGTTTGAGGACTCTGTGGCTCTGATTTGGGAAATTAAGTGTGGATATGCGGGATGGGTGAGGGGCTGCTGAAGTTTTTTCTACACTGCGCTACTGAATTTAAAGCAAAAGACATTATATTGTACCCAAGTGAGCTTGCAGTCTTCAGTATGATGAGATAAAAAAGATGAGGTATACATAATATGTAACAGATAAAATAATACAAAAACAACAACTAAAATATAAAAATTTTAATTTGCGAAGAAAAAAAATATACAACTATAAATTATGTATATATATATATATATATAGCTTTGATACACTAGGCTGCTGGTATAAAAGTATGTGTATATATATAGCTTTGATACACTAGGCTGCTGGTATAAAAGTATGTGTGTGATTTTAACATTGTTCATTCAGGTCAAGCTGCATAAATGCTGCTCTAGTAACCCCAACAAACACATTCAAACACAATCCACACAATCTTACTTGTGCGGTTTCTGTCATTCTTTGCTCAAATTCTGTTTTCGCAGTGGCATACTTCTCCACAGATGACTTGTAGGACTCAGTGGCTTTCTTGACTTTCAATCCAGCCTACAAACAAATAACACAAAACAGAAAAATGTACACTTTTAGACAACTTCCAAACGCCTTCCAGATTGCAAACTATTGGCTACCATTCATGTATGCACAAGTCTGTGTGTGTACCTTGTCCAGGTCTCTCTGTGTGGCCCCTTCTTTGCGCATACGTTCTTGCTCTAGCATCTTGCTGATGTAGTTCTCTTTGTTTTTCTGTAAGGTCTGTGACACACTCTGGATGTTCTGCACAGCTTCTAGAGTCGACGCCACCTCCTCCTTTGTCTACAAGACAAACCAGAAATAACTTCAGTTCTACAATGAACATTTTAGCTATTTTCCCACCACGCTGGACAAAAAAACAAAAAACATTATATTACAGTGAGGAAAATAAGTATTTGAACACCCTGCTATTTTGCAAGTTCTCCCACTGTTCTCTGATGGAAATCATGGAGGGGTCTGAAATTGTCATCGTAGGTACATGTCCACTATGAGAGACATAATCAACAAAAATATCCAGGAATCACAATATATGATTTTTTAACTATTTATTTGTATGATACAGCTGCAAATAAGTATTTGAACACCTGTCTATCAGCTAGAATTCTGACCCTCAAAGACCTGTTAGTCTGCCTTTAAAATGTCCACCTCCACTCCATTTATTATCCTAAATTAGATGCACCTGTTTGAGGTCGTTAGCTGCATAAAGACACCATACAATCAGTAAGAATCCAACTACTACCATGGCCAAGACCAAAGAGCTGTCCAGAGACAAAATTGTACACCTCCACAAGGCTGGAAAGGGCTATGGGAAATTGCCAAACAGCTTGGTGAAAAAAGGTCCACTGTTGGAGCAATCATTAGAAAATGGAAGAAGCTAAACATGACTGTCAATCTCCCTCGGACTGGGGCTCCATGCAAGATCTCTCCTCGTGGGGTCTCAATGATCCTAAGAAAGGTGAGAAATCAGCCCAGAACTACACGGGAGGAGCTGGTCAATGACCTGAAAAGAGCTGGGACCATCGTTTCCAAGGTTACTGTTGGTAATACACTAAGACGTCATGGTTTGAAATCATGCATGGCACGGAAGGTTCCCCTGCTTAAACCAGCACATGTCAAGGCCCGTCTTAAGTTTGCCAATGACCATTTGGATGATCCAGAGGAGTCATGGGAGAAAGTCATGTGGTCAGATGAGACCAAAATAGAACTTTTTGGTCATAATTCCACTAAACGTGTTTGGACGAAGAAGAATGATGAGTACCATCCCAAGAACACCATCCCTACTGTGAAGCATGGGGGTGGTAGCATCATGCTTTGGGGGTGTTTTTCTGCACATGGGACAGGGCGACTGCACTGTATTAAGGAGAGGATGACCGGGGCCATGTTGCGCAAGATTTTGGGGAACAACCTCCTTCCCTCAGTTAGAGCATTGAAGATGGGTCGAGGCTGGGTCTTCCAACATGACAATAACCGAAACACACAGCCAGGATAACCAAGGAGTGGCTCTGAAGAAGCATATTAAAGGTCCCGTTCTTCGTGTCTTTTTGAAGCTTTGATTGTGTTTACAGTGTGCAATATAACATGTGTCATTGTTTTGCGTGTAAAAAAAAAACAGTATTTTTAACACAATTTACTTATCTGTATACCGCTGTTTTCACTGTCCTGAAAACAGCTGATGAGTTCCTTTATTCTATGAAGTCCCTCCTTCAGAAATACGTAACGAGTTCTGATTGTGCCAGCGGTTCCCGTGTTGTGATTTGACAGCAGCTTAGCGAACGTGGCCCGGTTCCTGTGTTGTGATTCGACAGCAGCTTAGCGCACGTGGAAAGGTCACGCCTCTTAACGGGAGATATATATGCGCTTAATGATCTCTACAGTGTCCCTGGGAAAGCCAAACAAAGGTGATTTGACTCCGGGATGAAAATAACAGCGTCTCGATGACTGAAACGCAGCACTTCCTTTTCTCCACGCGACACGTCCTCTTCTCCACGTGGGACAGCAACAAGACCACGCCCCCTTTTTCCGTGTAGTCTTGTGGGCGGAGGTTAGTCTGTTCTACTGACGTCATTTATGTAGGAAGTACCAGGATGTAGTCCAAGCCAGCCGTTCGCTGTAGGCTTTGAAAGGGAATTTCTGTTAAATAAAATATCTCGCTTGGCATTGAACTTTGAGCTTTATAATTTTACAGGTATTATTTATGCTCTAACAGCAACATTACACACTAACTAAAGTTTGAACAGTGGGATCACGAAGAACGGGACCTTTAAGGTTCTGGCGTGGCCTAGCCAGTCTCCAGACCTAAACCCAATAGAGATTCTTTGGAGGGAGCTCAAACTCCGTGTTTCTCAGCGATAGGCCAGAAACCTGACTGATCTAGAGAAGATCTGTGTGGAGGAGTGGGACAAAATCCCTCCTGCAGTGTGTGCAAACCTGGTGAAAAACTACAGGAAACGTTTGACCTCTGTAATTGCAAACAAAGGCTACTGTACCAAATATTAACACTGATTTTCTCAGGTGTTCAAATACTTATTTGCAGCTGTATCATACAAATAAATAGTTTAAAAAATCATACATTGTGATTTCTGGATTTTTAAAAAAAAATTATGTCTCTCACAGTGGACATGCACCTACGATGACAATTTCAGACCCCTCCATGATTTCTAAGTGGGAGAACTTGCAAAATAGCAGGGTGTTCAAATACGTATTTTCCTCACTGTGTGTGTATATATATATATAAAATATATATAAAATAGGTAATAATAATAATTCATAATTATTTCCAATAAGGAGGGACAAGGATGACATCCACAAACATTTCAGAGATATGAAGTTAATAGTGGAACATACAGGAGACCATTATTATTTATTTGTTATTATTATGTTATTATATCCCCATTTCATATGATACTCCTCGTCTGTTTTTGAAATACGGATATGAGAGTGATATTCACCAGAAAAACCCTTTAAAGTTTTATAATACAGTGATTACATACCAGACCTCTGACCTTTTTTAAGGAATGATATGTGTACCACAAACTCATTTAGCTGAGAAATTGGGTTCATACTTTTCAATGCAGCATGTTATGCGCAAACCTACATGGATATTAATCAAACACCAAAGATGACGGCAGCTCCCATACCTTCTTATGATTTTTGGCTTGTTCCTCCACATATTTCTGGACTTCCTTGATGAGCTCTTGCAGTTTGCGTACCAGCTCCATGTGACACACTGCCAGTTTCTCCGTGGACTGTTTAAACACATCCCACACCGGCGCAAATGTCCTGTGGAACAAATGTCCATTTCATTTTCTTCTCAATGCATAATACTCAACACACTTTGTTCAAATAAAACATAAAAATGTGTTAAACATGATTTGTGATTTAACACCAAGGTGTGTTTATTCTCTCGATATCAGATTTATCCTCTGGTCCTGGTTGTTTTTAATGGAAACAGCTCTGTGCACGGTTTAATGACACTATAATGTCTGCACTGACAATATGATATGTGAGGGGGGTGTGAAAATCATGTTCAGTGAAATAAAGCACCGCAGGCCAGTGAAAAGCCAGCTTTCATTTCGCATAAATGCATCTAGCATATTTTGAGAATAGTTATTATACAAACGTTTGGCTATTTCAGGACCATAATAGCAATAACAATGACTTAATTGCTTTCTTCCTGAAGATCTTTTTGAAGTAGCTTATGAAGTTTTGCTTGACTGGCAATATGTCTCTCATTAGCAGGGAAAGTACAGCAAGTTTGCCAGAATAAAGTTTATATAGAATAAAAATTTCACAAATGTTCCAAGCAGGTAAATGAACAGCTGTGGATATTAATTTTGTTTCCTTGCATGTAATGAGCTTGGGCTTTCATGAATAAAGCCTAAGAGACATTGAAATTATATGGGTTTTCCAGCTCATTATAAATACATTATTAAAATGGTGTTCATAATGAACCCACTGGTCTTGTAAACCCTCAGGCACACGGACACACAGACAAAGACACACACACAGACACACACACAGACACACACACACACACACACACACACACACACACACACACACACACACACGCTTACCCTAGCTGAGAGCAGTTGCTGGCAGTCTTGGCCAGTTTGGTCATTGATCTTGAATACACCTCCTCTATGGTGGCTCTGAGACAGGAGGGGAGAAAACCGTGTGTGAATAATCAATCAAATCCAAATAATGACTGTCTAATACTGATTACTATTTAGAAAGAAATCCTTACTTTTCAGTTTTCACTCTCACAAACATTTACACATACTTTGTTTTAAAAATGCTATTTTAAAGAAAATCTAAGAGTTACTCAATGCTACATATAGGCAAATAAAGACCTCTGATTTTGTCCTGCCCGGCTTACTGGGATGTGATGACACAAAAGCAATTTAAATGTAAATTTAAATTCAAATTCATTATTCTCTTGTCAAGGACATATGAGGAAAAGAAGTATTAAAAACATATATTGTTAACCCACATATGTGTTAAAGTGTGACGCTTACATATACAATAACAGTCAAAGGTTTACACATTTAAATTATGATCTTAACCTTTTGAAGCAAAAGCTTATGCTTAAATGTTTGAAATTAGTCTTGTTGACAAACATAAAATGTGGATTAATTTTACTAAAACTAACTAAAAAGATGTTGTTTGAGAGAAGCCAATAGTGTTTTGGTCACTACATAATTCCCATACTTTAATTTGTATAATTTAATTTCATAGTTTGGATGTTTTAACTATTTTGTCAAAAATCTGAAACAGTTACAAAAAACTTCCCAAACTTTGATTGGTAGTGTATCCTACAGGCTTTTGAAAATCTATGGCTATGCTATGGTCTATTTTTTGTTGTGTCAAAACAAAAGGGAAATTTAGCAAACTAGTCTGGGTACTGTTTTACTCTGACAAAGACAATGTCACACTGTGTCCAGAAGGGGGAGACAAACACTCCATTTGTGGCAAAACCTCTCCCAATATCTATCAGTGCCCTCACTCCCCTCCAAAAAATGCTCACAATACAATAGCCAAAAAGTAAATCAGGAATAAAAACTTCTGGCAAGTACACAAATAAAACTTCCAAATGACCTCAAAGTGCACTGAAATTATGAATCCGCAAAATTCCTCTGTCAGTCATGAGCTCATGAAACCTCTCTGCACATTTTAAATCTATCCGAGTGTGAATTCTTTCCATTAGTTTAACGCAGCTTTGACCGTTAAAGCAGGTGAGGCGTGTGATGGATCACGGCTGAGGCTTTTAGAGAACTTGTAGCATTCCTGAAAACCATTTGGATAGTTTTGTGAGAAAAGTTTTAAAATAGTTTCCTCTTGAATAGCTTTACTCCCTTGACACATGTCTTGCTTGTGTAAGACAAGCTAGATTCCTAGCAGAGCTTCAACCCTTTCACAGGTGAACCATCTGACAAAACTGAGCATGTTTTTGGAATAAGATCTCAGAACGTATTAACAGCTATTCAGTACTGTATTCAATAAATTAAATGCATTAAATTATGCCTCTGCAAAATTTGATGAGACAGTGTCATCAATTTCTGCTATAAAATACACTAATCAGCATACTAAAGATAGAGGCGTTGGAAGAGAGTAAAGGGACGTTCACACCAAGGACGATATACTATAAAGATCTAAATATCGTTCTCAATATTAAAGAATAGCAGAGTTCATACCACAGCTTTAACGATAACAATATTGAGACGATATCGTTGGAATCACTTTCAGAACGGTTTTATCCAGCTGATGATCGATGAAAACATCGTCAGCCAATCAGAATCCATCTTGCTGTAACAAGTTCGAGCATTTAAAGCGGCAGACAAGCACACACTTAGAATAAACAGAACTTTATCGCCATTATCTTTATAGTTATCGTCCTTGGTGTGACCGGTCCTTTTTCAGAGTTACCAAAAATAAGTGCATGACACAGCTATAGACACTACAGCATATTTTAGTACAAAAGATACATGTCACATCCCTGATTGCTAATAAAACACTTTGCTTCTGGTCTCACTGTTAAGAATGATGAGCATTTCTAAATTATCAAATTTTTATCAGATTTTAAACCACATACAAATGTGATTTGGATCACGGTTGATGTGGTTTCTGCTGTTTGGTCTGCAAAATAAGGATGTTGGACAAAAAAAAAACACACTTTGTGTAAAGTGAGTGTCAGATAATTTGAATGTAAAGATTCAGAACAAGTGGTCAAGAGATTTCATAACACTTCACATGCAGTGTTAATTTTAGTATTATTTATATGGTGTTATAGTATTTATTAATATTTTGAATTAGTTTAATATTTTTTGTTGTTATTTATTTGTATTTTTTAGCTATTGTTTTTGTAATATTTCTATTTAGCTTTAGTTTATTTAGTCAGTTTTAGTCATTTTACTACTTCAACTTTATTTTATTTTAGTTAGTTGTCATGGCAACATTTCTAAAGTCTGTTTAAATTTTTAATCTAATATTTTATATTTTATTTCAACTTTATATCAATGAACAAAAACGATTTTAAATAACAACTGCTAACGTCTAGCAATTTTTAGAAAATATGAATGTCTGTGTTATGACAGGATGTAATGAATACAATGTAACTTTAGACTCTGCGGTAACTCGCCTCATCCCCTTTATAAGCAATCAATCAATCAAACAAACAAACAAAACGTTTTACCTTTCTCTGATGAAGTCTGATAGCTCCTTGCTGGATATCTGGCCATGTTTCATGTTGTGGTACAGTACATCAAATCCATTGTTTTTATCGCCCTGCCAAAAAGAAAATGTAAATGAATTAAAAACAACATCAATACATAAACAAGCAATGTTAAGAAGCAGAGCCAAACTGCATGGCATCACTGATGCAGGCATTTGTTTACCACTTTAGGTTTCTCAACTATCATTGCTGTCATTGTCTGAATGGCATCTAGCTGACATCTTAAAGTGGACTGGTCCACCATGTTCATCCGCAACATCCTTTCAGTACCTTTACCCGTTTGAGAGAAAGTCGGTGCTGCAAGGTTGATCTGAACCGAGCAAAGGGTTTTATAGTAACCATGGTTACAATGCTACAAGTGTACGATATCAGCGTTTTAAAAATGCAAGCGCTAAACTAATGCATAATTCAGATCTGAAGTGAAGTCTGATGCCTCCTCTAATTTTGTAAAGAAAGAAACACCCATACACATAGTATGTATTAGTTTTTACTATAAGTTTAAGGATAGATAGCTTTAATCTGCTTTATGTACATGCCTTAGAAGAGAGATAGGCTTGAATCTTATCATTAATAATAATAAAGTTATGTTTGCTCAGCATACTTGCTCTAAGTCACTATTAATTAATGTTATCTATTAACATACATAATCAATCATATGCTCTAAATCATCTAATACATCAGATTAATGACCGGACCCAAAACAAGCTAAACTGTAAGATATTTTATTAACATTTCTCAAAAGCCAACTGTGAAAACACAGATATCTGGCACACCACAAGAGTTCAACCAGTGATTAAAAAAAAGCACAAGACGGGGAAAAAACACTATTATAATTTAAAAAATAATATATAAATAAAACAATGTATATATTTGTATTTAATTTATTCCTGTGATGGCAAAGCTGCATTTTGAACATCATTACTCCAGTCTTCAGTGTCACATGATACTTCAGAAATCATTCTAATATGCTGATTTGGTGCTCAAGAAACATTCATTATACATCATCAATGTTGAAAATAGATGTACTGCTAAATATTTTTGTGGAAACAGTAATTTTTCAGGATTCTATGATGGATAGAAAGTTCAAAAGAACATCATTTATTTGAAAATAGTTAAAAATAATTTGTAGCATTTGATTACAAATATTCAGTCTTACTGAACCCCAACTTTTTAATGGTAATGTACCTCACGTCATTTTCATTCTAAAAGCAGCTTTGTGGAGTATTTCAGAGAAGAATGTAGAAAAGCATGTTAGATTGATATGATCACTACTAATTATGCAAAAATCAACATGACTAATAAACAAAATAAACAGCTCTCCTCTCAGGGTTATACTGTGTGTAACTACCACATCAGTTTTCGTGGACACAGCAAATATCATGCAGTGTGTGTTTCCTGTAGAGCACAAGACAACTGAGATCTGTGTCTGTGTGTGTGTGTCTGTGTGTGTGTGTGTGTGTGTGTGTGTGTGTGTGTGTGTGTGTGTGTGTGTGTGTGTGTGTGTGTGTGTGTGTGTGTGTGTGAGTGAGAGTGTGTGTGTGAGTGAGAGTGTGTGAGTGTGAGTGTGTGTTTTGAAAGAACAGCAACAGGAAAGTCAAGCACTGCAGAAGTGACCAAGGCGAGGAATGCAGTGATAAAAAAAAAAAATTCAAAAAGAAAATAACAACAAACTCAGGAAAATACTTTGGGCATCTACTCCTTGCATGGCAGTTTGTTCTGTGATTGGTCCACACAGCCCTCATGACTTTTTTGTGCATTTAGCACATGATGTCTGGTCATAAATTGTTGTCACACAGAATTTTACTGTCACTTTGCTTTGTTCAGTTGCATCTTTTTTTACTGACTTTTAAACTTAACATGAGGACACCACACTTAACCTGGGTTGAAGGGATAGTTCACCCAAAAATGAAAATTCTGTCATCATTTATTCACCCTCAAGTTGTTCCAAACCTGTATGAGTGTCTTTGTTCTGCTGAACACACAAGAAGATATTTTGAAGAATGTTTGGAACCAAACATTTGCTCTATCTGCTTGGTTACAAACATTCTTCAAAATATCTTCTTTTGTGTTCAGCAGAACAAAGAAACTCATACAGGTTTGGAGCAACTTGAGGGTGAATAAATGACAGAATTTAAATTTTTGGGTGAACTATCCCTTTAAGCTCTTTTTAATCCATGTAAAGGCTAGTTTTAAACATGGGTTAAAGGGATAGTTCACCCAAAAATGAATATTACCCCATGATTTACTCACCCTCAAGCCATCCTAGGAGTATAAAAGTAATCCACACAGCTCCGGGGGTTAATAAAGGCCTTCTGAAGCGAATCAATGGCTTCAAATTTTGTGCTGCCATTCAGTGCCATTATAATGCTTGGATTAGCCAGGAGATGTTTAATATAACTCTGATTGTATTCTTCTGAAAGAATGTCACAGGGTGACCAAACTTCCTGTTTTCCCAGGACATGTCCTGTTTTCTAGTCCTGTTTTGGCCCTAATATAACAATTTTCTATCCATACAGAGGGGGCATACTTTAAATGTATTGAAATTAAGGAATCTTTGAGTAAACTTCGAGTATCATTTGAGTATCTCATTGCCGGGCCGAGTGTCCTAGTTTTCGGTAATCAAAATATGGTCACCCTATCATATACACCTAGGATGGGGTGAGTAAATTATAGGATAATTTTCCTTTTTGGGTGAACTATCCCTTTAAGCAACGGTTACACTTGTGATGTGAAATATAACAGTGTGAAACAATGGTGTGCCAGAATTTTACAGTGAGATTTAGCAATAGACAAGCAATCATAAACTGCTTCAAAGTCACAGAAAATGACATGCTGTGTTTAGTTTCTATTAATCAAGTACAAACATCAGAGTACATAATTATCACATTTACTTTCTGAAAACCACATCTCACAATAATCCACAATGGCATTGCCAAAACTATGCCAAATATCTGTGACCTGCTATAATAATAATAATAATAATAATAATAATAATAATAATAATAATGCTGTCTCTAATGTTGTGTGTTGTGCCTTTATGTATGTTTGTGTTTCTGTGAGGGTGTTTAAACCACAATCTGGCTCAGGTCGAACCAAACAGAATTCCTATTTAATGCCAAAACATGCAGGTACAAATGTGTGTGCTTGGATTGAATGTGCACCTATATGCGCTTGTCTTGCATACACAAATCAATTTTTCAAAAGCAAATTTAGCAAATGCCAAAAACAAAATACTCCATTTTTTCCACCCACCGCAAATTTAGACACAATCTCACGCTTTACCCTTAAAGTTAACTGCCTGGTTTAATGCTTGGTTTAGTCCACAGCCATCTGCCAACCGAACCCATGAAGGCTTTAATAAACATTACAAAGCATGCTAAAATTGGCATATCTGACACTGTCTGGCTTCTCGTTTGAATCCGTTCAACAGAACACAGAGATTTGAATTGCAATTACATATTAGTATGCATTACGTGCATCTTGAGTGATGAAGACTAGAAAATAAAACCACACTCACTCACAGCACCAAAGACTTACTTTTTCCTTACAGAGACCCAATTATTTGTTATTATTTACATATTTAATATATATATATATATATATATATATATATATATATATATATATATATATATATATATATATATATACACTAACCTAAAGGATTATTAGGAACACCATACTAATACTGTGTTCGACCCCCTTTCGCCTTCAGAACTGCCTTAATTCTACGTGGCATTGATTCAACAAGGTGCTGAAAGCATTCTTTAGAAATGTTGGCCCATATTGACAGGATAGCATCTTGCAGTTGATGGAGATTTGTGGGATGCACATCCAGGGCACGAAGCTCCCGTTCCACCACATCCCAAAGATGCTCTATTGGGTTGAGATCTGGTGACTGTGGGGGCCATTTTAGTACAGTGAACTCATTGTCATGTTCAAGAAACCAATTTGAAATTATTCAAGCTTTGTGACATGGTGCATTATCCTGCTGAAAGTAGCCATCAGAGGATGGGTACATGGTGGTCATAAAGGGATGGACATGGTCAGAAACAATGCTCAGGTAGGCCGTGGCATTTAAACGATTGGCACTAAGGGGCCTAAAGTGTGCCAAGAAAGCATCCCCCACACCATTACACCACCACCACCAGCCTGCACAGTGGTAACAAGCAGGGTCCGAAATTAACTTTTTGGCTCACCTGCCACAGGGACTGGTAGATGAAAAAATCCACCAGCCAAGCATATTTTTTACTGGCCAGAATAATAAACAGCCTTTTTTTGTCACATATACATTAATTTCAGTACATTTAATTGAGATAATAAGGTATTATGTTGAATACAAACATAAATTGTCCAGAGCAAAATTTGAAATGTATAATAAAAAAAATCTATATGTTGATCAAAATGTAATCAACTTTATTTGTAAAGCACTTATAGAAACTGTAGTTGACCAAAAGTTCTGTACAGAGACAGAGTGCAAAAATGTCAAACAAGTAGGCACACAATGAAGACAAATGAAACATGTCAGATACAATGAATAAGAGTACATAGAAGTAAAAACAGAGCAACAAATGGTAAGACATAGATGTGAACATGAAACTAGTGCTCATAACAGTACATTTGAAGGTTTTGTAAAACTGTCAGATGCTTAATCTAATTAACTTAAAACTCATCCCACTGCTCACTCTCTACCGCGACACACCAAACAACTCATCACGACAGCGTCAGAATCATATTGTAGCCAGCCTCTTGAAACTCCATTATCTCCATTTCTCACAAAACTTTCTTTTTTTATTTAACTCATCCTCCTTTTCGTCTGTGAGTTTTTGTTTCAAAGGTTGGCTCACTCCCGGTAAATGTCGCCACACATCAGCTAATATGCAGCAGATAGCCGCAGACCGCAAGTTAGCTGCAGTACTAGCTAGCAACAGACCGTCTCTAGTGCTTCAAGTCTCGCGGCACTGTTTACCTTCCGCGAGACTTGGAGCGTAGAGACGTTCTATGGCTAGCTCACCCCAGATTAGTAACTGGCAAAAACATTATATTGCATTATTTTGGTATGAAAATCACCCGCCAGTGTTGCGGATAGCCTTTTGAATTTAGTCACCAAACGGAAAATCTACCCGCATTTGGCGCTTGGCAGGTGTTAATTTCAGACCCTGGTAACAAGGCATGATGGATCCATGTTCTCATTCTGTTTACACCAAATTCTAACTCTACCATCTGAATGTATCAACAGAAATCGAGACTCATCAGAGCAGGCAACATTTTTCCAGTCTTCAACCGTCCAATTTTGGTGAGCTTGTGCAAATTGTAGCCTCTTTGTCCTATTTGTAGTGGAGATGAGTGGTACCCGGTGGGGTCTTCTGCTGTTGTAGCCCATCCGCCTCAAGGTTGTGCGTGTTGTGGCTTCTCAAATGCTTTGCTACATACCTCGGTTGTAACGAGTGGTTATATCAGTCAAAGTTGCTCTTCTATCAGCTTGAATCAGTCGGCCCATTCTCCTCTGACCTCTAGCATCAACAAGGCATTTTCGCCCACAGGACTGCCACATACTGGATATTTTTCCCTTTTCACACCATTCTTTGTAAACCCTAGAAATGGTTGTGCGTGAAAATCCCAGATTGTGAGCAGATTGTGAAATACTCAGACCGGCCCGTCTGGCACCAACAACCATGCCACACTCAAAATTGCTTAGATCACCTTTCTTTCCCATTCTGACATTCAGTTTGGAGTTCAGGAGATTGTCTTGACCAGGACCACACCCCTAAATGCATTGAAGCAACTGCCATGTGATCGGTTGATTAGATAATTGCATTAATGAGAAATTGAACAGGTGTTCCTAATAATCCTTTAGGTGAGTGTATTAGAAATTATATGACCTTTAAAATTATCTTTATATGAAATTTTCTAATATAATAAATATCTTTTTCACAAGCATTTGGAACAAAATAGCAATGTAATATTATTTCAAGTCTGATGAAATGAATTCTGTAAAGCAGAAATCCAATGCACAACTACACCTGTCCTGTTGTACATGGAAGATTACTCTGATCACTCTTCAGCAAAATCACAAATCAAATCAGTAGGCTAAATGGCTGTTTATAACCTAAATGCAGACCAAACATAACTTCAGTGAAAACACCTACAAAAACTTACAGTAGCTCAGTTACTGAAAATCACACTGCCCATCTGAGAGCAAATACTGTATGGTAAATCATCAACAATGAGCAGAGCAAAATATCTAGACGTCAACAGTGTCAAAGTTTAGCTGGATACCTTTCATCACCACAGCTTTGAGTCTCTCACATGACCTTCTGACCTCCCCGTTTAAGCAGGGTGATCTGCATCTATGTTCGGGATATCTGTCCTACAGACGCACAGCATTGTGGATCAATGGACACGTAACGCATACAAATGCATTAAAAAAACAAAGATCTCTAATGGCTCATTTAGAAACTTTTTTTTAAAGGGAGCATATTAAAATGTATTTTCTATCAACAATAAATAATATTGCACTCACCCAATTATCGATCTGTTTCAATGTCCTGTCCCTATAGTTTAAGTCAGTGTTTTTTCCAACCTTTTTTCAGTCATCTTTGAAAATTTTCAAAATTTTGTGGCACCCTTTGAATACTGTTGACTGTATAAAAAATTGCTCGTGGATAAAAGCGTCTGCTAAACGAATGAATGCAAGTGTAATCGGAAAATGGCGTGCGTGTTATCAATAAACGTTATGACATTTCAGACTCTACAAATGACGAACATAACCATACATAAAAAATAATGAGTTCTCATGAAGACCTAAAAGCCTAGAAACTAAAAGGTGATTTCTGCAGTATGACTCAACCAGATACATTTCCGTAAGCAGGTGTCTTCTGACTGTAACAAGTCTGAACAACCACCAACAAAACCAACAGAGGATATCAGCAAAGGTCAAAAGCTCACTAACAAAATATCACACGGTGATCTTCAGCATGAGAGGAAATCTGTGGTTGCATGTATTTGTCTGTAGGAAACGAGACTAAAAGCGTTTCCTTCACACACCCCTTTGTTGTGGGTGGTTTAGGGTAAGTTGTCACAACTGTGGGCGGCAGACACTGGAGGGCAAAGAAGATTGATTTCAAGAGATGATGAGCAGATAAATAAAGACTATTTTGACAGTCTTCCCCTTCCCTGCATACATTTGTTGAGCTTGACAGCTTCAGTGAAGGAGTGTGGCTCTCTGTGTGTGTGAGAGGTATATGCGTGTATGTCTGTGCCCTGCATTACAAGCACACAGCTGATCATTTCACTGAGGCCTCAACACAAAGGCCTGATTGAGAACAAGACTCCACAGCTCTGCAAACCCTCATCCCTCTTCATCTCCTCCCATCTCCTATTTTGACAGTCACGGCTTAAAACTGCACACTTTCTCACCCTACTCAGCTCAACACTTCTGGTAGTCAGATGCTGTTTAATGGTTAAACCATGATCATATACGGCACATGACAACAGAGGAATCTTCTGGGATGCTCACATACTGTATTAGGTTTTATCCGTTCTGTCACTTAGGTAAAAATTAACTTTAATCAGAACAAAAACCCTCAATAACTCTTATTGTAAAATATGGAAATAGTTATTTTAAAAAAATTTATAGATTCTTAATGTCTGTGGAATGTGAGATGATGACGTGATCAAACCTGAACACACACCTATATTCTACTTTAAAAAAACAAAAACCTTTCTTCCGTGGCACACTAAAGGAAATGTTATACTTTTATTAATGGAAAAATATGCAATGAAAGTGAATAGAATGAGGCTGTCAGTCATTAAACGGAAAGTTGACCAAAACGTGAAAATTCTGTCATCATTTACTCACCCTCATCTTGTTCCAAAACCTGTCTGACTAATGCAGCGTAAACTTAGATGTTAGGCAGATAGTTCAAACAAAAATAACATTGTCATTTACTCACCCTCACCCTCATTCCTAACATTCAGCAGAACACACATTTTGAAGAATGTTGGTAACCAAACCATTTTGGTGAACATGTACTTCCACTGTAGGGCACAAAATACCTTCTTTTATGTTCCACAGCAGAAAGAGAGCCATATAGGTTTGGAACAAGATGAAAGTGGGTAAATGGCAGAATGTTCATTTTTGGTCAAACTATAGCTTTAACAGTCAGTCAGCCTAAATTCACATTAACAGTGTGTCCCTTTAAGTCTGATAAGGAGGCATATTTTGATGAGGTCAAACTTGATAGTAAACCAGTAACCACGAATAGAGACGGTACTAATTATTACATGGTTCACATATGAATAAATTATATAACTCTACACTCACAAAACTTTACTAAACATTCTGGTCTCCGGTTTAATTTCATTACGGAAGAACTAGAGCAGGACAGCACTATGATTGACAGCCGTAACGTTCAATGGTGTTGCAGAATAGGATCCTTAACATTCCAAGACGCTGCCGACAGCCAATCAGAATGAACGGAGGTGGAACGTAGTTGGCTGTCTGTCAGATGGATGTAATGAGGCCCAATCCCCGGTCTAGCTGGACGGCATTCTCCGAGAAAAGTGAGGGGGCAATAGGCCAGTATGCTCTCGTGCTTGCCTCGAACATGTTTCACCGGCATTATACCAACAATGGCCGGTGTGGATCAAAACACGAAGAACAGCCGCAGAAATCAAGCATATCATACCACTTTAAAGAATGACAGACGAACAGAGCTGAAGAGTTGTCTTTAACCCGCAAAGCCAAATAAGAGCAGTACATAAACAACCTACCCAGAAATTTTCCAGGAAATAGGGCGTTATCATCTTGCTGTCCTCCCGTCTTTACAGCGGCGCTTTTCTTAATTTGAATTGCCTCAGTTGGCTCAGTTAAATCCACCGTCCTCCCCCCGATGTTGTTGTGTCTGGTGGTTTTTCCTCTTTTTTCCTGCTCTTCAGCTGGGGTTTCCTCCCTGCTCTGAACACGACTCCACCTCCTCACTTGCGTTTCACCCTTCCACTTCAGTTCAGTATTTCATTAAGATAATTATTATAAAGAAACAGCGACGCCGGTGGCGGCTACAAGAATTGCACTCCCATGATGCAATCGTGTTATTTACATGTCCCACTGTAAAACTCAAATCCTTCGTGTGTAGACACTCTTTACTGGCATAATAATCATATGAAATTATACTATGAATTGTGGTAATAATATATTAGTGATGTTACTGAAAGACCACGATATAATAGCTTACTTAGTGTACAAGATCAGTAAATTATCACATGTATAATTGAATGTAGCTAGCAGGTATATCGCTTGATATTAAAGATAACCCGAACGGATAATTGAAAAATGCCGCAATTACTGTGCAATTAAATGTAAAAAGAAAAAGACCAGAACATACACAAAAAGGTAATGGAATCAGTGTCTGCATTTCCAAACTTGTCAATTTACCTTTATATTTAATACCCTTAAAATTCCTTGGACAAATAATGTAATCAGTGATTTTTGAAAAGGGTTTATTCTTATCAATGTACAGATCCAAGCAGTGAAACAAACTCACGTCCATAACAATGTCATACAAATATCATTACAAAATTTCTACAGTACAATATATATTCTTTGCATGATCCAAAATATTTGGTGGCCCCTAAAAATGATTACTTTCTATATTTTAATCTTTCTTCAAAATCAGATTATAAAATAAAAGTCGAAAATCACTATAAATGAAATTGCTCTCGGACCAGAAAAAGGGAGCTTTTGAGCAAAGGTTTCCTTCATTATTACATTTTCCACACATATAACTATATACAGCAGTTGGTGCAGTCTAGGGTGGGGACACAACATTTTGATTTTTACACTTTGTACTTTTTGTACACAAAAAGAAAAGGAGAGAAAAATGTAAAACTATTAGATTCATCACTGTGCAATCTCCAAGTCTCATGGCCGTACATATACTCAAGTTTAACTTCAAGGCGTTACAGTATATACTGCATTTATATTTCATAAATAACAAATGTTCACATACATAAGGGCCAGCTTCTTCAATAGTATTCCCACATGAAGCAATACAAGTGTCTACTAACTGATATTATATCTCCTCTAATTAAAAAAAAATGGTTTACATTCCTTTACGAGGAGATAGTGACAAAAATATGCCAGTTAGAAAGGATATTCACCAGCAGCAGAATGGATTAGAGTGAATTGCTCTATTATTATTATTATGAAACATGGGAGACTGAACAGCAGAGAAAGGCATACATAAAAAAAAATTAAAACAGCAAAAAAAATTAAGTAAACATACCTCCTGAGGTCTCTACAACATAAAATATTCAAGTAGAATTACAACACATAGCAGCATTCATAAGTGTAAGACAACACACTTAACATTCATAATCAGCCTACATCTTGTTTCTTTGTTTGTTCTTTTCATATTTTTTTAGTTAGAAGAACTCCAACCTCTCTATTCGGTTGCAAATGTAAAACAGCTGGAATGTGACAGACAAACTGAAGAAAATAAAAACACTTTGCAGAAATACACCAGCACAACACAGACTCAGAAACACCTGACAGTATCCCAAGGTGTTCAGATCGAAAATTTGTAAAACATTTCCTTAAAAGCCTGACCTATCAGCAGGTTGAGTTTGAATCCAGATCTTAAATTATAGGCTACCTGAAAGAACCATTTCACGGGCCTCCAGATGAGTATGAACATCAGTCTTGTCTGTCTGAGACTAAAGTGGCAGCAACTTTTAAGCACAAAGTTCTTAATACCGAAATCCTCACACTCTGGGATACATTCAGACATTTTAAGGCTTGCTACTATTCACATGAGGGACACAAATACTGCCTCCACAAGCACTGTACTGTCCAGGATTACTCACAACACAATGTGGGACGTTTTTTAAACTTCATGCACAAGGTAACGAAACCAAATAAAAGTCACAAAAGCAATACGTGGATGGAAAACACGTCACCTATTGCGTATGTGTGGAAAAAACACATTATTAAAACTAGTCTGTATGGGGGGCTAGAAAAACAGATTGCTCATTTGGGCCACCAACATGCACAAATCAAACAACTAAACATCCAGATTAACCCGATCAGTCAAAACAGATATTACAAGCATCTTCAAAATCATGCTCTGAGCAAACTAAGCAAAAAGAAATGACGGATGTCTCAAATGAACAAAATGTGTGTTTAGGGTTCACCAGTCTGGATCCATGTCAAGACTCTGGAATATTAAAGCCTCGTACAGAGCGATAAATCAGATGTTCGAACTGTTCCAACATCTTCACTGTGTTAATATGGAGTCGTCCCTCTCACTTTGCGCATGCGAACGTAATTTACCAAGACAAATTTAGAAAATAATAAATAAAGTTATGCAGTCATTCCGATTTTATTCCTTTATCTTCACATCACTGCCGGTCTAAAAATGTTCAAAGAAGAAAACATTTTCATCCTCAATGATATGAGAGGACTTACATTTCTAGTTACGTTGTGTTACTTTTCAGACGGAGCGTCTAAAATATGGTAAGTTTTTAGCATTTACCGTCTTTAAATGTTTACCGTCTACTGCTGTGCATAGCTGGAACACAAAATAAGGTCTGCACACTTTCATGCAGTCGAGCTATACCCTACAACACCCCATGCATAGGGACTTATGCTTAGCGTCCAGTTGAGATTTAAATCACACCCACCCACTGATACAGTCCAGAAAATAAACAAAACCTGTTTTTTTTAAAGCTTTCAGAGCTCGTCTCCAGGCACTTTCCTATGTCAGGAGTGCAACAATACAGAGTTTACACAAATCTTCGTGTCATTGTTTTTTTGTTAGTTTGTTGGTTTTTTTTACCCCTGGATGTCCCGTAACATTAAGTGCCCTGTTGAATGAACGCTAACAGCGTATTTTGTTTTCACCCTCATGGTTGATTATGTCATGATGAAAAAGCTTTCCTCCCTATTTTGGTTTGGCTTGGCGAGGTGTCGTCGACTAGTGCCTTAGCTAACACTTCCCTCCCACCCCATCTACAGGGGTCGAGTGGGCCGTATGGCTCCCTCCCCTGCTAGACCACCCTTCCCCCCAGGTAAAGGGCAACATATGCCCTGGGTATCAGAGGTTCCCATCCTCTCCCATAGTGAATAAGCTGAAGAACAAGAGAGAAAGAGATAAAATTAGATGCATGTTACATGTGCAGTATCATTAGTAAGTAGATATCAGTAAAACTTTACAATAACGATTATTAAAGGTTCAATGGTAATGGTAGGTCTACTGTTCATTGGGAGAAAATCTGTAGAATGGACTTAAATTTTATAGAATTTGAGCTACCTTATTGGAAGATTAATATAGTTCCACAAAATATTTAATAAATGAACATGCATGGCTTTGAATGTGCAGAATTTAATAATTAATAATTGAAAATAAATAATTAGTAATTCAGCAAAAATCTACACAATGTATACTCTACTGGTCAAAAGTTGCGTGTCTGTTGGGTGTCTTTTTAAAACAAAAGAAATGAATACTCATTCAGCAATGATGCATTAAATTGATCAAGTCACAGTAAAGACACCTATAATGTTACAAAATTATTTATACATTGATAATAATAAGGCATGCATATTAAGCACCAAATCAGCATATTAGAATGATTTCTGAAGGATCATGTGACACTAAAGAAAGACTGAATAATGATGCTGAAAATTCAGCGTTGCAATTTTTTTAAGGATATTTCACAACATTACTTTGCTGTATTTTTGATCAAATAAATGCAGCCTTGGTAAGAACATTAAAAAATGTGAATTTTAGAATATAAATTGTGTATATGTATATATATATATTTATTTATTTTTCAATATATTTTAAAATATAATTTCATTCATAATTTCATCATAATTTAATTTATAATATAATGTCTTCAGTGTTACATGATCCTTCAGAAATCATTCTAATATGCTTATTTTGTGCTTAATATACATGTCTTATTATTATCAATGTATAAATAATTTTGTAACATTATAGGTGTCTTTACTGTGACGTGTGTGTGTGTGTGTGTGTGTGTGTGTGTGTGTATATATATATATACACACACACACACACACACACACACAGGTCCTTCTCAAAGAATTAGCATATTGTGATAAAGTTCATTATTTTCCATAATGTACTGATACAAATTAAACTTTCATATATTTTAGATTCATTGCACACCAACTGAAATATTTCAGGTCTTTTATTGTTTTAATACTGATGCTTTTGGCATACAGCTCATGAAAACCAAAAAAAAAAAATCTCCAAAAATTAGCATATCATGAAAAGGTTCTCTAAACGAGCTATTAACCTAATCATCTGAATCAAAATTACACCTGCAAAAGATTCCTGAGGCTTTTAAAAACTCCCAGCCTGGTTCATTACTCAAAACCGCAATCATGGGTAAGACTGCCGACCTGACTGCTGTCCAGAAGGCCATCATTGACACCCTCAAGCAAGAGGGTAAGACACAGAAAGACATTTCTGAACGAATAGGCTGTTCCCAGAGTGCTGTATCAAGGCACCTCAGTGGGAAGTCTGTGGGAAGGAAAAAGTGTGGCAAAAAACGCTGCACAACGAGAAGAGGTGACCGGACCCTGAGGAAGATTGTGGAGAAGGACCGATTCCAGACCTTGGGGGACCTGCGGAAGCAGCGGACTGAGTCTGGAGTAGAAACATCCAGAGCCACCGTGCACAGGCGTGTGAAGGAAATGGGCTACAGGTGACGCATTCCCCAGGTCAAGCCACTTTTGACCCAGAAACAGCAGCAGAAGCGCCTGACCTGGGCTACAGAGAAGCAGCACTGGACTGTTGCTCAGTGGTCCAAAGTACTTTTTCCGGATGAAAGCAAATTTTGCATGTCATTCGGAAATCAAGGTGTCAGAGTCTGGAGGAAGACTGGGGAGAAGGAAATGCCAAAATGCCTGAAGTCCAGTGTCAAGTACCCACAGTCAGTGATGGTCTGGGGTGCCATGTCAGCTGCTGGTGTTGGTCCACTGTGTTTTATCAAGGGCAGGGTCAATGCAGCTAGCTATCAGGAGATTTTGGAGCACTTCATGCTTCCATCTGCTGAAAAGCTTTATGGAGATGAAGATTTCATTTTTCAGCACGACCTGGCACCTGCTCACAGTGCCAAAACCACTGGTAAATGGTTTACTGACCATGGTATTACTGTGCTCAATTGGCCTGCCAACTCTCCTGACCTGAACCCCATATACCCCTTTTCCACCAAGGCAGTGCTAGAGCTAGATCGGAGCCAGAGCTAGTCCCAGTTCATAGTTGGTTCAACTGAGGAGCCTGCTAAGAACCGTTTGCGTTTCCACAGGCTAGTAGAGCCACAACAGAGCCAGGTCTTACGTCACTGTATACGTCTCATCTTTCTCAGCAACGCTAGCGGGAAACACACACACACACCAGGCTTGTTTGAGATGCATCGGCGCTGCGCAGACCGATCCACGTATAATATTTAAAAAAACGCATGAGTGAATCAAAAGCATAAGGAGTCGTGTGCTCTCCCTGGACTCGTTGTCAAACGGCGATTGGTCTGCACAGCACCGCTGCGAACAAGCCTTCCATCAACAATGCAAACGTTGCGTTACTATTGATTCACATGGCTTTACGATCCTACATCGGCATCAAAACACAATGAAAACACAGCGAATCCAACGCATTCATGCAGTTCGCCGTAATTAGCATAGACGGAGATTACAAACGAGCAGCAGCTGTTAGCTCCATTAGCTGCTATTTCAACAATGGCGGATCTCAAGTCTGTGTTCGTCTTGTTGACCCCGCCCCCAGTGCCTGACGTAATCGGTTCTTACTTCTAGCCCTGTTCTAGCCCAGCAATGTTTTGGTGCTACTTAAGAACCACTTTTCCTGGCTCGGAGCTGGAGCTTTGGGTGTGGAAACACAAAGAACCGATTTGGAACTAGGCTCTGGCTCCAATCTAGCTCTGGCTCTGCTTTGGTGGAAAAGGGGTAATAGAGAATCTGTGGGATATTGTGAAGAGAAAGTTCAGAGACGCAAGACCCAACACTCTGGATGAGCTTAAGGCCGCAATCGAAGCATCCTGGGCCTCCATAACACCTCAGCAGTGCCACAGGCTGATTGCCTCCATGCCACGCCGCATTGAAGCAGTCATTTCTGCAAAAGGATTCCCGACCAAGTATTGAGTGCATAACTGAACTAATTATTTGAAGGTTTACTTTGTTTGTATTAAAAACACTTTTCTTTTATTGGTCGGATGAAATATGCAGATTTTTTGAGATAGGAATTTTGGGTTTTCATGAGCTGTATGCCAAAAGCATCAGTATTAAAACAATAAAAGACCTGAAATATTTCAGTTGGTGTGCAATGAATCTAAAATATATGAAAGTTAAATTTTTATCATTACATTATGGAAAATAATTAACTTTATCACAATATGCTAATTTTTTTTATGCTTTTTTGAGAAGAACCTGTATATTATTGTGCATGCAGGCCTATTTATAAGACATTTGCTTTTTATACTGAAAAAAACATTAAAAATACAACTGCGATGAAGAACGCTTGTTAAATCTGAGTGCTGTACAGCCTTATAAAGAAGCTTTGACACAGTCCTCTAATAGGGTGTCTTGATTAGAAAATCTCATGGAAATGTACCTCTTCAATCAGGTAACATCTACACCCCATAGAAGGCTGCAAGTCTCTCTTTGAGTGGAAGGGGAAACTGGTCAGAAAAGCGTCTCCAATTCTCGTCTCCAACCTGGTTCTTAAATCCATGCAAGATCTAACAGGAGACACACACTTAAGTATGAAGCATGCATCCACAATCATCTCAACGGTTTTTTTCCCAACTCACAGACTCATATGAAATATTTACACAGCGCTCTACCTTATAGAACATTTCTCGAAGATCGTCTTTTGGGTTCATCCAGGATGCTACAGCATCACAGAAAAATATAAAATCCTGAAGAGGGATGTAGAGAAAACAAAGAGGATGATTTTCGATTTTCAGAGCACTCGGAGTGACATCACTGAGAATATTGTGTCGTACCTGCACCACACCACCAGGGTTGACCGTGATCATGGTGCAGATTCCTCTGAACGCAGAGTCTTTTTCTTCATTGTCTCTTATATTGCGAAGAGAGGTACACCTAGTGAAGGGAAGAACCAGTTTTCAAATAACACGCCTGTACGGTTAGTTTGCTTGTGGACTAACACATAATCAACACAATATCATGACTATCACCTCAGAGCACCTTGGGACGAGTAAACGTCTTAAATCACAGAGATTGGTCAATAGAGAAACCAAAATTTGTATCTTCTTTGTAATGAAAATTCTTTTCTCCGAAAAGTAGCTTTTGGGTTTACCTGAAGAGTTCAGCTTGTTGAAATATTTCCTGACAATCCCACAATAATTTCACAGAAAATTATTTTTTTTTATAATTAATATTACTGGTTGTTAATCATGTACATCTACCTTCTTTAGTAATTATGTTAATGTTTATAAAGGTCTTCAGCTGCTTTTGCGGTAAAACAACCAACTTCTTTATAAGAACAAATACAATGTTTACCACAAATACAATGTCTATATAGCACCATGTATTCTGTCAGCTGCTAGTTTATAGAGTTAAACTAGTGCAAATTTTGGGGCAGGCATTCCGGGATAGAATCATGCAGCTAAAAGACTCCACATCTAATGGGGAGGAAAAAGGCTTTCTAAAGAAGCTTTTCCATTTCTCTTCTTTTTATCCATAGATAACTAGCGCTTTTGTTTCCTGAAACCAGCAAGCATTTGATATTACCCCATGCACTCAATTAGTAGTTAGATAGCGACAATAAAAGACGAAAAACAGAAGTGAAAACTGAAATAAATCAATTGAGAATACATGAAGGTGCTACTGAGGCAAATTAAACAACAAGATCTAGAGGGACAGGGTTAGTCACATGGTTGGCAATGATTTAGACTGAATCATACAGAACAGAGAGAAAGGTAGAGAGAAAGAGAGTGATGCCTTCTGTCAAATGTTTTGAATAGGTCTTCTGCTGTGACTTCTTGCGTGGCTTTTTTTTCTCTCGCAAGAAGATATAAATATTATGCTGGCGAAATTGTACGCTTTGTTTATACAATTTTGGATGTTTCTATACTAGCGCATGGCATGAAGAAAAGCACAAGCCTTTTCAAGAACACTGGGACAAGGTTTGGAGAGAGAGAGAGAGAGAGAGAGAGAGAGAGAGAGAGAGAGAGAGAGAGAGAGAGAGAGAGAGAGAGAGAGAGAGAGACAGAGAGAGAGAGAGAGAGAGAGAGAGAGAGAGAGAGAGAGAGAATAGACAGAAAGAAAATAGACAGAAAGAAAATAGACAGAAAGAAAGAAAATAGACAGAAAGAGGAAATGAATGAAATAAAAGATTGAATAATACACACCAGGGTCTTATAAACTGCTGTAGCATGGGTGCCACCTCTTGAGGACAAACGTAACCAAGACGACCAATTGTTATTGCTAAGGTAACGCAATCACGGTTATACAGCACCAAACGCCAACCAAGACATGAGCGAATGAGGGGGGAGGAGAAAACAAAAAGAAACAAACAAACAAACAAACAAACAGACAACTCAGAAACAGAACTCAACAGAATCTGTGTATGAGAATAAACACAAGATTTCACTAGTGCTCTTCACAGCCCCAGACTACAGGGTCAAATGTAAAATATGACACTAAAAAAACATAGATCTCGTTTAAGGGAGGAGTCTTAGAAAACACAGCTTTTTTACAGCTCAGAGAAACTTTCAGTGTCCGCCAAATTTGTGTTACGTCTCTACATCACCATGATGATTGCATGTTCTTTTCCCCCAAATCCCTGTTTTAAAGATGAAGACTACAGAAAACAATCTTGTTTTATAAGATTTTCTCCCTTAAACTCACAAAAATTTCTTCAGTAGAACAGAAAAGTCTTGTCTTTATTTCTGTCTCTTTTGTTTCTTTAATGCATGTTACGCCAAGCGAACTACATGGAGAGGACTAGATTCCACCAGGATCTTAAGAGGCACAGAGGAGGGAGACCTAAGTTTAAGAGACACAAAACTATGCAACATTCTCATTAAAGACAGGCATTTATGAACAGTCCAATGAGACATGCAGAAAGCAGATGATTGGCTCATTAGAGAACGCAGTTCAGTGCAGGATGAGCTGATTCAAAGGATCTGGAACACAGTTAAGCACTGTCCACCATTATTATGTTAATTTGTGGAAAAATACTGTAGATGATCAAATATTCACAAATTAGACAGACTCAACATCATATCATTAATGATATAAAACCTGCACCTTAAAAAAGAGATACTACCGTTCAAAAGTTTGGGGTTCGGAAGATTTTTCAAATCTTTTCAAAAATGTTTTGAAAGAAGTCTCTTATGCTCACCAAGGCTGCCTTTATTTTATCAAAATACAGGAAAAACTATAATATTGTGACATATTACAATTAAGTAAAATAAATAAATGTATTTTAAATATAAAAAAATATAAATATATTTTAAAGTGTTTTTTTCCTGTGATGGCTAAGCTGAATTTTCAGCAGCCATTACTGCAGTCTTCAGTGTCACATGATCCTTCAGAAATCACTCTTTTTTATCAATTTCTTATCATTATCATGTTGAAAATGGTTCTGCAGTTTAGTATTTTTGTAGAAACAAAATTTGTCATTTGTTTTTTCAGAATTCTTTGTATAGAATGTTTTTTCTTTATTTTTCTTTTTTTATTAACACCACACAGCTGCTTATACAAAGTGAGAGACAAGGCACAAATATACACAGTTTGGGGAAAAAAATAAAAAAATTAAATAAATACATAAATAAAAAAAATAAAAAATAAAAAATAAAAAAAATATATATATATATACACATATACATATACATATATATACACACACACACACACACACACAAATAAAAATAAATAAACAATAAGAAAGAAAAACAGCACAATATATAGATGTATAGATAATATATATATATACACAGGTACTATCCAAATAATAATAATTGTAGTAAAAGTAGTTATAATAATAGTAATAATAATGGTAGTAATGGTAGTTGCATTAGCAGTATTAGTAGTAATAATAACAGTAATAGTAATAAAAATAACAATATTATTAATAATAATAATGATGGATCAATTTTATAGTTTTTGGATATATATCACTCTCTGGGTCTGGGAGCCACTGCCCCACCAACGACGAGCACAACCAACAGGCCCCCCAAAACAGATGCCATTCTCACCTCTAATCAGCCTGGACTTGTATAGAATGTTAAAAAAAACAATTTCTATTTTAAATTGATTTTTTTGTAACAATGCAAAAGCCTTTGCTGTCACTTTTAACCCTCTGATGCTCTTCGGTCAAATTTTCTGTTTTGAAATTTTAAAAATCGCTGCTTCATCGGAATGATATGAAACTTGGTGACTTTTCTAGCATTAGGTATGTAAACACACAAAACAATTGGGGTCATGATTCTCCAAATATTTGTGTGTACAATCTACAAATCGGCCATGATGCTGAAAAAAAGTACCCAGCAGTAAAGGGGTGACACTCTAAAACATCAAGAGTGTTTCTTAAATAATTCCAAAAGAGGGCGCTAATCTGAACCTGAAATACTGCAATAATAATAATAATAATAAAAGAAATTATAATAAAAATTTTTATATTTTTCAATGGCAAAAATAGACAATAATTATTGCATAAATATTAAAAAATACCATCAAATCATCTCAAAATACAAAATTAAATGGAAAAATGTTATTGAAGAAAATCAATTGCATTGATTTTACTGGGGTGGAAGAAGTTTAATGTTTAGGCGTCCGGTCACTTATGACCGGGAAGACAACCAATGCAACCCTTAAACGAAGAGCACCAGAGGGTTAAACAAATGAATGCACCCTTGCTAAATAAATGTATTTATTTATTCATCTTACTGACCCCAAACTTTTGAACGGTAGTGTGTTAATAGACTCACATTTAAAACTGACTTATAAAAATGGTCAGTGTGCATTTGCCTATGCCACATGCTTAGTTTTCATTTTTTAAAGGGACCCAAGTCTTTGTGACATTAATAATCAAGACATCAGCAATCCTGCATCAAACATTAGCCGTCCTTGACTAAACAACATTCAACATCTATTGGCAGATATGCATTCACATTGAAAAAGAAAAGTAACTAAAACAACAGAAATAAATCGACAAACAGGAACACATCTACAAGTACCCTTGTTTCAGTGGGAGTATGTTAGGAGCATTACACTTCACCCTCATTTAAAAAAAGGCATCAATGTCGGCGGCCATTTACGGCTCAGACTAGAGCTTCAATTTGAGCAGTCCAATTAGAGTGGAGTGTAAATATTTTGTGAGGTACAGGTGCTATACATTCATCTAAACACTACAAAACAGATTTAGTTTGAGTTTAGATGTTTTCTCTGAATTAAATGGGGGTAATTTTAGTAAAAAAAACAAACAAACATTCAAATCAAAGAAAGCAGGTACTTAATACTCCTTTCATGGCTGTTTTACATGTATCATTGTTTGTAATATCTCACTGACTGATGCTTGTAACTTAATTACGGTGATATTAACTCTACTTACTAACGTAGAATTCACTGTTTTATTAATCCACTTCAGTAAATACCACGGCTGGACTGTTACAAGGTCTGTTATATTCATTTCTGAAGACAGGATATGCTGAGGGAACTGACTTTGTATATAGAAAAAAAATGAGAAATGAAAATGAAAATTGCTTATTCATTACCCAGTTAGTTAGTTGATATTCACTCTTAAAACCTTTATCAAACCTTGTAAGGCCCACTTCCTGGAGTTTGTATGGAGATTAATAAGCACTGCAGAATGGGGACTGGGAGAGTTTGGGAAAGGAAGGCGGAAACCTCTTGTGAGGGGTCAGCCTGGTCTAGCACCCCTCATATGGTACCTGTATTCTCCAGCAGAGTCTTGGGTGTGTTGGGTCTGTTTATGATCTCCACAAGCTGCTGTAAAACCATCTGGACATACGGCTGCATCTCAGAACCTGAGCAGAGAGATAAACAGCATGTTAACCTAAGAAGGTATAATGAAATCAGTGAAACAAACTAAAGATGATGATGATGAAACTCTTACCCATTTGAATCGATATCTCTCCAATGGCCCATGTTGCATTGTTGCAGACTGATATCAATTCTGGATTCAGGTTTGTGCCCAAGATAGGCATGAAGTTAGCTAGAAAGGAAAGATACAAACAAACAATCAAACAAAGAAAAATGTAAATTCCTGAAGAAGGTAAACCGAGATGGACGAAATTGAGAGATATGAAAAAGAGAATATGTGCAACCACATACCGATGCAAGGTTTGACATGCTGGAAACAAGCTTTGGTCAAATCTCCCAACAGGGCAAAAGAACTCTGTCGAACCTCTGGCATTTTATCCTAAGAAAATACAACAATCAAAAGTCAAATTTCAAAATCAAAAACTGTTTTTGCCAGCATGTTTTCTATACTCCGTTTAGACAGGTGGACTGGGGGCATTGTTGAATTACATTTCTTATAGCTGCTTGTCCACAAATAAATTGTCTGTGCAGTTCATATTATTTTCATCTTTTGCAATGCATTTGCAGCAGGCAAATATAAGTGGCATTCTGTGCAAGTAAAGATTAACTAACTCACTGTGGCATTCATGTTGACACAAACACACTATGGTTCAGAAGTCAGCAAGATTTTTGTTTTTGACAGATATTAATACTTTTATTAACACTAAATTGATCAAAAGATTGACCAAAGATTTATATTTTAAAAGAATGCTGTTCTTATGAACTGTTTATTCACCAAATAATCCAGAAAAAAAATTATCATGTTTCCACACAAAAATATTATGCTACACAACTGTTTTCTACAGTGATAATGAAGAAGATGAAGATGAAGAAGATGAAGAGGATGAAGAGGAAGAAGAGGATGAAGAGGAAGAAGAGGAAGAAGAGGAAGAAGAGGAAGAAGAGGAAGAAGAAGAGGAAGAAGAAGAGGAAGAAGAGGAAGAAGAAGAGGAAGAAGAAGAGGAAGAAGAAGAGGAAGAGGAAGAGGAAGAAGAAGAAGAAGAAGAAGAAGAAGAAGAGGAAGAAGAAGAGGAAGAAGAAGAGGAAGAAGAAGAGGAAGAGGAAGAGGAAGAGGAAGAGGAAGAGGAAGAGGAAGAGGAAGAGGAAGAAGAAGAGGAAGAAGAAGAGGAAGAAGAAGAGGAAGAAGAAGAGGAAGAAGAAGAGGAAGAAGAAGAGGAAGAAGAAGAAGAAGAAGAAGAAGAAGAAGAAGAAGAAGAAGAAGAAGAAGAAGAAGAGGAAGAGGAAGAGGAAGAGGAAGAGGAAGAAGAAGAAGAAGAAGAAGAAGAAGAAGAAGAAGAAGAAGAAGAAGAAGAAGAAGAAGAAGAAGAAGAAGAAGAAGAAGAAGAAGAAGAAGAAGAAGAAGAAGAAGAAGAAGAAGAAGAAGAAGAAGAAGAAGAAGAAGAAGAAGAAGAAGAAGAAGAAGAAATGTAATTTGAGCTCCAAATCATTATATTAGAATGATTTCTGAAGGATCATGTGACACTGAAGAAAAACATATTTATTTTCTTTAGATATGTTTTCTATGTTTTATGCAATATTAAAATGTTGGTTTTTAATGCCATTATTGTTTTTAAAGCACTTCTGTTGCAACGTCTGTTACTTGAAAATGTGCTATATAAATAAAGTTGCTTGCTTGCTTACTTTAAAATAGAAATACATTTAATAATATGTCACAGTATTACTGCTTTTACAGTTTTTTAATCAAATAAATGCAGCCTTGGTGAGCACATTACTTTATAAAAAATATCTTTAAAAAATAAAAAAATCTTATAGACGCACAAACTTTTAAATATTAGTGTAAATGAACAGAATGTCTCGGGCTACAAATGTCACCATGGTTCACTGAGAAGGGAAACGAGACTGCGTCCTAGGACGCTATGTGGAACATCTCCACAGCGTCCTAGGCAGTGTTGTAGTCGAGTCACCAACTGTCAAGTCCGAGTCGACTCTCGAGTCCCAGTCCAAGTCCAAGTCACCAAAGAAGAGTCTGAGTCGAGTCGAGTCTTGAGCCCCCAGTGCCTACATGTCTCCACTCTGGCACCTTTAAAGAGCTGATAAAATTTATAAAAGAGGTTCTACATTAAACAAAAATGACACCACTGTCACGAATGCAAAGGGAGTTTATTTACTGATTTGACACTTTGCAACACACTTTACAACTTTATGACGGCATCAAAAGCATTTATTTACTTCCACTGTTGTGATTGAGAGACCCCTAGCGTAGAACATTTACATTAAATACACTGCAGGCCAAAAGTTTGGACACATTACTATTTGTAATGTTTTTGAAAGAAGTTTCTTCTGCTCATCAAGCCTGCATTTATTTGATCAAAAATACAGATTTTTTTTTATATTGTGATATATTACAATTTAAAATAATTAGTTCCTGAAAATTCAGCTTTGCATTACAGAAATAAATGATAATTTAAAGTATAATAAATTGAAAACCAAATATTTTAAATTGTAATAATATATCACAATATTATTTTTTTTCTGTATTTTTGATCAAATAAATGCAGGCTTGATGAGCAGAAGAAACTTCTTTCAAAAACATTACAAATAGTAATGTGTCCAAACTTTTGGCCTGTAGTGTATGTCATGTCGGCAAATATATTTGTATTTAAATATATGAAATCTAAAATAAACATAAGCGGGATTAAGCGCTGAGCGTGTCTGTCTTTGGCTCAGCGCCAGCAATTGCATAAAGCACAGTTTGAATCTGGCAGTTATTGTCACGTCACTGTACATTCGCTTCGCTGTGCGTAGACATCGTCGACGTCTGATGCCAAATAGGCATACATCGCCCAACCCTAGCTTCCTTTGTTTAATATCATACAGTATATGCATTAATGTCTGTTAAAGTTTGAAGTTGTCCCAGTCTTTTCCTCAATTGTGTGATTACACACAACATTTAGTGCTGCTCTTTCCAGCATTAGATGCAAAATCCGTGTAGGCGAACTTCACGATCCGGGGCACATATTTCTGCATTTTCCAAATGTCAACATTTACCCCACGAATAATGCACGAGAATGCGGTGTAAAGTGAGTGACGTCAGTCAGTGAGTGTGTTGTCAAGCAAGGAGAGCGAGCGGTAGCAGTGTCTGTGAGGGAAAAAATAGATCACGGCCGGTCTTGAAGCCCAAGACAGGAAAAGTGTAACATCTTATTTCAAATTTTTATAACCTATTTAGTCAGAAACAACGTAATTCATTTGATGAATGCTCAAGTCCGATTTATATCCTCGAGACTCGAGTCCAAGTACGAGTCATCAGTCCGCGAGTCCAAGTCGAGTCACGAGTCCAGAGAGCAGAGTCTCGAGTCGGACTCGAGTCCAGAGAATAAGGACTTGAGTCGGACTCGAGTACTCCATCACTGGTCCTAGGACGCAGTGCGAGTGATGAGAGAGGAATTGAACTTGGGTTTGGACAAAGCAACCAAATGAAGTGTAGTATTGAAGTACTGTTAGTTACATTAGCTTAACAAAGCATTGTTATGCTGTATAGTTACCTGCATGCACTGGTACATGAGAGTGAGAATGTTGCTACGGGCAATGAGCTGTTCAATGTTCCCGCCGAGACCCTCTGCTAAACCGCTGAGCAGATCCAGAGCCACAATCATGAAATCTTTATCAGGAGCTTCATAAAACTCAGGCTGCGTCTGGTGGAGCTGTGTGACAGAGAAAGAGAGATCATGTGATATCAACTGTGTTGGATAAAACAATGTTTTTAAAATATGGCAGTTTCTTATTTTCCAACATTTTCCCCTCTCAAGTATTTTCTTAAAGCTGACAGTATTACAGAGAGATGATCTTGATGTTTGAGTGGTCTCTCACCACAGCATGGGCGAGTGTTTTCTGGACCAGGTTGACACAGCGTTGGTAGACAGGCTCACAGTATGGCAGGAAGCCACTCTGAAGGGCAGTGGCCACAGACGAGAGACACTAGAAGAGAAATTAACATAGAATGATAAAGATCTTTTCTGAATCACAACCATCAGAGACATACACTGACATGCAAAATTCTAAACAATAAAAATATTTGATTTCCTCTGACTTCTGCTGTATTAGTCCTTTTTTTTCTCTGCATGTTTTAGAAATTAGTACTTTTATTCAGAAAGGATGCATTAAAGTGACCAGAAGTGACAGTAAAGACGTTTATAATGTTGCTAAACATTTTTATTTCAAAATCAACCCTCTACAATGCGAGTAAAACACTCGCATATGCGAGTAAATCGTCACTCTGGGCGATTAAATATATCATTAGCCATTAGCTAATAAATTCTCAGATTTTACTCGCCAGTGTGTGTTAGATGCTATGAATAAGTTCAGCATAGATATATTTTTACTCGCTGAACACTCTGAATGAGTGTTTGAGAGTTTCGCTCTCGTCAAGCGATCTATACGATTTAAAAATCAGCTCATGGCGTACCGTAAACTCTAGTGTGAAGAACTCCGTCACTTTGCTGAGCGCATTTCTCACACACACAGGGAGAGTCTTACATACATACCGCGCAAAAAGCGCTACATGATGTTAACAATATTCTTTGTTGTATTTTCCTGTCAAAATAACAGAGTTCATTTGGAATTATTCAGCTTTTAAGAACAAGCAGAAGATATTTTTCCAGTAGTGGGCGGAACTAATGCGCAAACGGCAATCTCATTTATTACAGTCCCTGTTTTGATTTCAGCAAATCAGTTTGAGCGTATGAATTACTAAACTAAATTTAATACATCAACTAAATTACTGATCTGCCCACATTGTCACTGTATGCTAATTGAAATGAGCTGATGACATCACTGTTTTCTCCAGAGCGGCTGTACAGCTGAATCAAATTCTGTTGCATTACTTTCCTGTTTAACACTGTGAAGCTGCTTTGAAACAATCTACATTGTAAAAAGCGCTATATAAATAAAGTTGACTTGACTTCTATTATCTATTTTTTTTTACAAAAAGACCAACAATATCTTAAGCACCACCACCAGTCCAAAGTTCAGTTAAATGACAAATATGCATTCATACATGGTTACCAACAGTTTTAGTTCTAATTACTAAAGTTCTATCATTATATAGTGCTTGATTATAATAATATCATAACATAGTCTAATGTTTGATTAACTGATGTTAAGCGTGTACGTTCAGATATTGATATATTTGGTATATATATAATAGTATAATATAATATAAAAGTATATCAGAATCTTAGAATTTTAGAATGATTGCTGAAGAATCATGTGACACTGAAGACTGGAGTAATGATGCTGAAAATGTAGCTTTATAAATCACAGAGAACGTAAAATAAAAAACATGAGACTGGACTACAGCTGCCGTACAGCCAAAACAACCTTGGTTGCATTAATTTCCTATTATCACTGTAAAGCTGCTTTGAAACAATCTGTATTGTAAAAAGCGCTATATAAATGAAGGTAACTTGACAGAAATAAATTATATCTGAAAAAATACTTTTTTGACTGTAATAATAATATTTCACAATATTACTGTTTTACTGTATTTTTGATCAAATAAATGCAGACTTGATAAGCATAAGAGACTTTTTAAAAATCTTACCAACCCCAATCTTTTGAACAGTAGTTTATATAAATGAAATGTTAGATCACTACCTCCAGTAAGGGAAAGAGGTCTTTATCTTCATCTTTTAGCTGGTTCCATTTTTGTATCAATGGAGGCATCAGCATCTGAATATATTCCTGCAAAAAGAGCACAGTGTATGTGAATAACAACATGCATACATAAGTCATACGTGTGTTTATTAGACAAACACAGATAGTTACTGAAAAAAAGGCAGACAAAGCAAGAGAAATGTTGATTATAATTATATTTATATTGTAAATACTGTTTGAAAAATAAAGATATGTGCCTGATACACAAGTGTTTGTGTGTATTTGATTGTGCAATTACTGGTTTGTTGAGATGGTGGCCCACAGAGTCAGCCAGAGTCCCAATGGCATCATAGAGAATGAGTAGGTTCTTGTGCTGGTATTTACTGAAAGCAAAGACCAACGTGTCCAAAATATAAGCAAGGTACGGCACCAGCTCAGTGCAAGCCTCCTCTTCAAGTGTAGCAAAGGCACTGTGAGAGGAAGAGTGAGAGTCAGAGATTAAAAGAGTTAAAGGAAGGATAAAAGAGATCATCGGGTAACAAAACCATCTTTTTAAACGAGACAGAAAATTGTGACACATGCACACCTGCAGGCAGCCTCTTGGACGCGTTTGTTGCTGTCAAGTATTCGTTTGAGCAGTTCAGTCATGAGCGGTTTGAGGTAGGTGTCGGGGGGCTGGCTAACAACCCAGTGTGCATAGCGGCTCAGAGTCCAGCAAGTGATGGATCGAACCAGCGCCTTCTTATCAGACAGACACTGTACCAGATGAGGAATCAACTCTGGCAAGTAGGGGATCATCCCCTGCATACAGCCTAAAGAAAAGAACAGATGGAGGTCACACTTTATAAATATATTAATTGTAATTAACTACATGTACTTGGTGTGCAATAATAAAGTTGCTTGTAATTACATCGTTTTTCATTAGTACTGTGATTAACTAAAGTAACATGTAATATGTGTAACCAGAACACTGTTAAATAAAGTGTTACCCAGTTAAGATATACATTTGTATTTGTTTGTTTACATACTGCAGTCCAAAAACTGGGGAATTTTTCTAAGAAATTAATACTTTGATTCAGCACGGACTCATTAAATTGCTCAAAAGTGACAGGAAAAAAAATATGCTTTCCATAAAAAAATTTTTATTGAGCAGAATGATTTCAGAAGGATCATGTGACACTGAAGACTGGAATAATGGTGCCATCACAGGAATAAGTAACAAATAACATTTCACAATATTACTGGTTTTTAATGTATTTATGATTTTTAAAAATACAACCCTGTATGAACAAAAGAGATTTAGTTTTGAACCATTTCGGTAATGTAGGTATGTTCAAAACTCAGGTTTCCCTTTTTAAATGTTAATGCATGTGCTATGAGTGAATATTATTATGCGTTTGTGGGTAATTTTTGAATACCTTCAGCAATGGCTCCCAGTACAAGTATGCCCGACTCTTTAATAAGCCACTCTGGGTGGAACAGTAGTTCTTTCAGTAGAGGAAGAATATGCAAGAGCAAATCATCTCTGAAAACATTTGCCAAGACATCCAGTGCAGCTGCAGAACATTTCCCTAGACACATCAGAAAAAAATGATGAAGACACAAGCAAATGTTGAGGACTTGGCTGAGTCTGTCATTTGTAAACTACACTGTTTCTTACTCAAGTTCCAGTCTGAAATTGTTTCATCGTCATCCAAATCATCTTCATCATCTTCCTCGTCCTCAATGGAGTCTCCTCCCTCATGTTGTTGGGCAATGGTGCGTGACCGATGAAACCTTGGGCGAATGTCCTGCTCATTGTCCGGGATTGCTTCATCCTCCTCAACGTCACCCTGAAAATCATTTACTTATTGAGAGGTTGTTGGTTTTTTTTGGACAAACTTTTTGTCTGGTACAGCACTGTGTCCACATTATACAAAACTGAGAGAGTCTGTTTAGGGATGCACAACATAAAATTTGTACTTTTTTTCTGCCATCTTTTTTTAAACTCACTCATTTAATTTATTTAGCTAACTAGATGCTTTAGAACTCAGTTTCTTAACATGAAAGACAGGCTGAGATATGGAAAATAAAGTCATAGCAATTTGTATATGACAGCCAAATGTAAACCAAAGGACAATGTGGGGTTATTTTAATGTGGTTCAGCATCGTAACCAAATCACATGGTGATTGTGTGCATGAACTCAATGTCAAATCACAGGTTTTTTATTTAATCTTATTAAATCTTAAATTTGCCCCAGTCTGATCTACAGATGTGCGTTTTAAGCTTCACTTCTGTTTAGGGTGGCATATAAAATGTCACAATCAGCTGATGCTCAAAAAGAAGCTTTAGAACCAGAGAGAGAGAAACTGACCTTCAACAGGATTATGTCAATTTCAGAGTATTTCATTCCATTCACAAGAACTGGTGTCAATCTGTGACAAAACATGAAGAAAAAAAAACATGACTGATCCTGATCAAGTTTGTGCGTGTGCGTGTGTGTGTGTGTGTGTGTGTGTGTGTGTGTGTGCGTGTGCGTGCACTCACTTGTGCAGGTGTCCAGACAGAACCTCCTTACACACAGGTTGCTCAGCAAGTGTGAGCCAAAACTCACAAGCTTCCAGAGCAACATTTTCATCTTGATCCTGTGTCCTCTGCAACATGTACTGAGAAAGATAAAGGGGTTTGTGAGTAGGTTCGAGGGTTTAAGACATTGAAGACATTGAAGACATTGGGCCTTACTCATGAAACATGAGCACAGAGCATAATTTTGTGTTAAAAAAAAATCTTTCAAATATATATATATATATATATATATATATATATATATATATATATATATATATATATATATATATATATATATATATATATATATATATATATATATATTATTTATTTATTTATTTATTTTATTTTTTTACTGAATTTAAATGTAAGAATGATTTTACATACAAACTTCACAGAGATTAATTTTGCTCACGCTTCATAAGTAAGTCTCACCGATTCCATTTTTACCAAACTAGTCCACAAAAGTCTAGTTAAAAAAAGTCCACAAGAGGCTGCTGTTGCTTCATTTTGCCTCACTGGGATTTGCTGGCCAAATTTATCATTAAACATGTAAACCCATGTGATCTAACCTCGATGATGTTGTGCATGTGAGGAAGGAGACGGTCTAGTCGGACTTCCAAAAGCATGACTAAAGCTCTGCACACGTTCTTCCTCACTTCTGGCTCCTCATCACCTGCCAGTGCAAACAGGTTCTGTGGCATAAAGACGCACACATAAATATAAAAAACAATCATTTTTATTAAGTACACAACACAACTTCCTCAATAATCACAATCTTAATCATAATTCTAGGATATGGAATAGTTCGGCTAAGCACATAATGACAGAATTCTCATTTTTGACATCGTCAGGTTTAGAGGTGGTACCTCAATGAAAGGATCTATGTGCAGCATTAGGGCCTGTGTTCTGCTGATGATGAACTGGTTGACACAGGCAATAGCGTGAGACCTACAACAGACAACAAGCACGGTACATATATCAAACAAATCTGAACAATTGCTCAACAAACTGTAATATATGCATACTACACATACGTTAATATCACAAAAATTTCAGGGCCAGTATATATGTAGTTGATACGCCAACACAGTAAGTGGCAGTACTGCACCTTAACGCTGGTCGTCAGCCATCATAAAACGGAAAAAGAAGAAGACGCAGTGAGAGCTTCTCAACTGGAAGGCTGCGTCCTAGTAAGACTGCATATCTAGGCTGCCAAGTCATCAAGCTCCGTCAAAGGCAGTCTCAATTTGATTGATCAAGGGAAGGCAGCCTTTGTTTCGCGTTCTTTATTCAGCGTATTTTGAAGGATGCATCATCTGTATCCTATGCATCCTTCAGTCACCCACAATCCTTTGCACACATTCCAATTCACGATTCATAATTCAAAGAGAATCAGCAAAAAATGAATTGGAACTGAACTCATCCAATTTCATTATGCAATGCAAGACAAAAACATGATTTCGGAGATGAAGGCATTGTGTTTTATTTTGTTTCGTTTTTTTTGTGCAGTAAATCAAATCACAATGCTTTGTCTAATGTAAACCACTGGGAGACCACAGGCGATTGTCATTTACTGTATTGCATTAATAGAAAGTCGGTTTATATAAATATTTTAAATATAAAGTAATGTTCCACTATTTATTTTAATAGTTTAATAGTTATCATGACAGTCATGGTAACTATTAAAGCATTCCAATTAATAGAGGAACATTGGTACGGAAACATTCATGACATAGCCATGCGCACTTACTAGATCATCTCATTTTAGCACTTAATGCTGAGGAGGACTCTAGCCTAGGGCTGGGCGATATGGCCAAACAAATGATCACAATAACTTTTTTTTTTCTCATTTCAGTAATTATCACGATAAAATCTTTATTTCTTTATTTCTAGGTTTAAAGGCAGATTTTTACTCCTGAGTGAAAGTTGTAGAAACCTATTGTGGTTTTATTATCAGAACATGACAAACACTTACCAAACAGGTAGGGATGCACGATATATCGGCAACATATCGTTATCGGCCGATAAATGATTATTTTTGATGTTATCGTTATCGGTCCGATTAGAAAATTTGACCGATATAGTCAAGCCGATAGATAATGTATTATTTCCTTCAGCTGAAACAGACGCGCTGTCCACCATGATGGGTTATGAATTGCTCTAAATATGATTGGAATCACTTCGAAAAGGAAAATACAGTTATGTGCAACATATGCGCGCAAATCTAACATATAATCTACATACCGGTAAAATGATAATGAGAATACGGCTGTAAAAGAACGTTGTGTTTCAACGCGTTTGTTGAGGGAAGAGCGCACCCACGGAGTTACACCTTCATGACAAGCACAGTCAAGTTTGCTTGTACATTCACAGCCTTTTATGCCATTGTAAATTGTAATATTATATTTATTATTCTGTGTATATAATCTCATATAGGATGCGTTTGGTTGAGTTAATTAACGATGCAGTAAAGCACTTCATTGTACCGGTCTTTAGCTTCAGCGTGCGCATTTCCAACAGAAATGCACAGCATTAATAACTACTGGGACTGTCCTATACATAACACTGTAATGAGAATATTTTTGTTATAAAACGTTGTGAATTCTCTGGGTTTAGTTGTTGTGTTTCAACGCGCTGTTGTGGGAAGCGTCCACAACGCATTCTGACCAGCACAGTCAAGTTCGCTTGTGCATTCGCGTCATTTTAAGCATATGTAAGTCGTAATATTACGTTTTTGTAGTATAAACATCTGATTAATGTCATATAGGATGCGTTTCGTTAAGTCAATAACCCACAGTGCTTCATTGTACCGGTGATCATCTTCAGTTTCAACGCGTGCTCTCAAACAGGGGAAGAGCATCCACAGGAGTTATAGGCCTTCACCTATGCGTGATTTTGTGCTAATATAAGTTGTAATATTATATTTATTTTGTATAAATATCTGATTGTTCTCATATATGATGCGTTTAGTTATATATAGTTATACAGCAACATTATTTAATAGACTAGACTAATATTAAAGATGTTTACTATTACTGTAATATTAAACATATTTTTTTCAAAAACACAGAAGAGTTATTTTTAATAACTAGCACTTTTATTGTTCTCGTATCATTTCCATCAACAATACGGTTTGATTAAAACCATTTCCTTAATGTCCGTGCGGAGGCCATTTCATGCACGGCACTTGCATTCTGATTCTTTATTATGCAGCCTAAGTAATGCTGTTCATTAACTTATTTGCATTATTTAGGCATATTTTTTTTAAGCAATAGAATTAGATAACAATTACATAGAATGTTATTTTTGGTAACATTTTACAAATAAGATCTCATTTGTTCACGAACAAACAGAGAGCAATAACCTTTGTTAATGTTAGTAATAATGTTTGTGTTTATTAACAGTCCATTCACAGTGCATTACCTAATGTTAACAGACACAACTTTGGAACATTTTTTTCTGATTAACATGCACTAAGATGAATAAATCCTGTTGAAGTATCGACCAATTTATCGGCTTTCAAATATAAAGAATTATCGGTTATCGGACAAAATGTTCATATCAATGCATCCCTACAAACAGGTGAACATTTTACAAATTAAAATGACATGTTTTGTCTCTTATAAATGCACTATATTATAAACTATATCATGGCTCAATGTTTCTTCTGTTTTCCACATCAGTGTTGTTGAGCGCCGTTTCTAGTTTAAATCACGAGGCATTTGATTTGTGGTTTATATGGGAGAACTCTGCACTAAACTCGAGCACTCCTCACTGGATCTCACAGCGTTTTTAGTGGTTGTGTGATTGAGATGGTCAGCAGGTAAACTGGTGTTATAATTTTTTCAAGGAATATTAAATCGCAATAATTATCGTTATTGTTTTATTGCCCAGCCGTATTCTAGTCTATAAGCCCCAGAAGGACTGGATTAGGAAGGACACAGCCTCACGAGGATGCAGCCTTCCAATTGAGAAGCGCCCAATGTGTAGCTATGCACAAAATCATGTTGTAAGAGATGACAGACAAAAGCAAGACACAGCGTGGGAGTTTTTTTGGATTGCGTAAAAAAGACTGGCCGCTTTAAACACTCCTGCTGGAGGAGATGACAGACAAAAGCAAGACACAGTGTGGGAGGTTTTGTAATTATTAATATTATTATTTACCTCTATAGATATCGCAATAATATTGTTATTAAGTTATTGTGTAAATGCAGGCTCATACAGCTGTGCTCCAGCAGGGAACACATGCTTGTCTTACCTGATCTTGGGGCTACTGTGTTTGAAAAACTGCAGGAACTTAGGGATCATCACGTTGAGCGGGCGGTCCAGCATGTCACTGTCCAGGATCTCGGCAGAGTCCTCACAGATCTTTTGCAGAGCTCCAAAAGCCCCCTGAAGGACAAAGCAGGAATGGAACAGACACAAATCATATATTTCCCCTTTCCACAGAATAACCTCCAAATTTTAAACTAAAATACTTCCATTACAATCAATCAAACTGCCCAAACCAGTAATGAATGTCAGCCGGTGACACAGAGGCCTTCAGTTGACAGACACTCAATTTCTATTTATGGCATGACTTGCAGTATTAAATATAATACTTTTGCCATCGCCTCAAGCTCACTGCTGGCTCATGGACTGTCTACACTGAAGGTGACATGCAGACATTAATACAATGCAGACAGCCAAAATCATATGTAGGTTCGTTTAAGACTAAATGGTAATGGTAAATGGACTGCATTTATATAGCGCTTTCAACAGACCCATGGCCATCCAAAGCGCTTTACACATTGCCTCACATTCACCCATTCACACACAGACGGCGGTGTCTGCCATGCAAGGTGCCATCCAGCTCATCGGGAGCAGCTGGGGTTAGGTGTCTTGCTCATGGACACCTCGACACTTGGTCAGGTGGAACCAGGGATTGAACCACCAAGCTTCCAGTTTGTAGACAACCTACATGAACCACTGAGCCACTGCCACCCCACAGGACTAGTATAGCTAGTATAGTTCCTAGCCATAACGGTCTAGAAAATCGCAACTTTTCATTTTACGATGGTCTTAGTACACGATGTAACTACAGAAGAGTCAAGTTTTAAATAGGTAAAATATTGAAACTCTTTGGTCATTTTTGAGCGAGATGCTAACGGTCTAATCAGATTCAATGATCTATGCTAAGCTATGCTAAAAGTGCTATCACCAGACCCAGAGATCGGCTGAATGGATTCGAAAACGGTAAAACTCAACTGTTTAACTAATTTTCAACTGGAAAATGAGCCTATTTTCAAAAAAAGTGGAGTGTTCCTTTAAGCAACTGGACAGTAAATCATAAAAAAACCAATGACCTCTGACACAAATGCACAAGGATACAACTCAACATATATTCACCCATACAGACAGGAAATATCTTCTCAGGGTAATGACTGAAACTTCACAGGAGTAATAGAAGTCTTGGACAGCAATCTGTTTAGTAGGCACTACAGACCTGGCTATGAGCCTGGACAAATTTGTAGGCTCATTGCAAAACAAAGCCTGGTTAGTACCTGGATGGGAGACCAACTGGTAGAGGTGTTAGTGAGGCCATGCTCACCCTGTGGTCTGTGTGGGTCCTAACGCCCCAGTATAGTGATGGGGACGCAATACTTTAACAAGCACCGTCCTTCGGATGAGACGTTAAACCGAGGTCCTGACTCTCTGTGGTCATTAAAAATCCCAGGATGTCCTTCGATAAAGAGTAGGGGTGTAACCCCGGCATCCTGGCCAAATTTGCCCATTGGCCCTCTCCATCATGGCCTCCTAATCATCCCCATATATATCTATATATACGATTGGCTTCATCACTCTGTCTCCTCTCCACCAATCAGATGGTGTGTGGTGGACATTCTGGCGCAATATGGCTGCCGTCACATCATCCAGGTGGATGCTGCACATTGGTGGTGGTTGAGAAGATTCCCCCCTTCTATGTAAAGCACTTTGAGTGCCTAGAAAAGCGCTATATAAATGACCCCCAACGAGGGATGGGGGTGAGAAATATTGATAGATTTACGGCTGGTGAGGCTGTTGAATCCACCCCATCTTTACTTATGGAAGCTTGTTTCCGTCACAAAACAAATTTAAATAAAAAAGGTCATTGAGACATTTCATTTCACAATTCTGTGGCGGAAACAAGCTTCCATATTGTAGCTACTGCTTTAATAACAGACATTTCAGTAATACAGTGCTCTGAAGTAACTCAATATATCCCAATAAGGTCTGTAATAAAGGTTATTCAATAATAATAATTATTATTATCATCATCATCATCATCATTATTATTGTTGTGATTATTTGTGATATTACTAATATTGATAATAATAATATAATTTTTAGCAACATGTTATAAGTATCATATTTATGAAAAGATGTTTATACACATTTATATATGCTAATTGTTTGTTGGATACAGAATTTGCAGTAAAAGTACATTTTGCACCTATAATACATCTACATGAGCTTGATCAAAAAAGCTTGATGCTTTAAAAAATGTAATGGCATTTGATGAAAACTAGTTCAACTACTTTCTAAGTCAATCCAGAAATTGCAACTAACCCTTTCTTAGTAGAAGTGTCATCCAGCTAACTTTGGTAAATTATTAACTGATTTAAACCAGCTCAATTTAGTGTTGAACAATTTCCAAAGCCTCACAGAGAAGGATCTGATAGAGAACAATGGCAAAGCCAGACCTTGCAGCAGAAGGACCCACCTAACACATCAAGCTTCTTACTGATCTCAGACATTCCACCTGTAAGGAATCTAATCAGGTCACGAGCACAAACGGTGCCGTGGCAACGAGCTGTCTGGCTCGGCTGTCTCTATGGCAACCGTCTCCACTGTCAGCTTGCACTTTTTCTGAGATTACACATTTTGAGTTGAGAGGTACACAGAGAGCTTTAAGCTTTATATATGAAGAGTTTGGTTGCAAAACGCGATAAACGCCATTTTTTGACATTTGCATTTTATTATTGGAAATCAATGTTCAGATGTACCTTAATCTATGTGTGAATTGCTGCCATTAATAAGATTAAAAAATTTACATTTTAAGCCTACTACAAAATTTATATTTTCACAAAACGCGATATCCGCCAGCCCAGTTTCTTTACAAAGTGCGATATAACGGTTAGGCTATAGAGCGTTCTGGATGCTGCGCGTCGTGCGCGAGCTCAGGATGTCACGCGAGGAGAGAGTCACCGCCGGTGAAGTGCTCCGAGTTTGCTCAGTGATTTAACGATAATATCAAAACAAATAACATATTTTTAAAAAGAGGATTCAATAGGCTAACTAAAAAACGTTTATCATTTAATTGTTTATACTGTAGGCGAGCTGTCAGTCACGTAGGTTACGTCACTGATCAACAGTGCAGCAATTCACACATAGATTAAGGTACATCTGAACATTGATTTCCAATAATAAAATGCAAATGTCAAAAAATGGCGTTTATCGCGTTTTGCAACCAAACTCTTCATATATATATACACATATATACAGTTACTCTCCAAATTAATGTAGAAACAACTTAAAGACTAGCCTAGAAATCTAGACGCACCCTAGCGGCAGCAAATCTAATTCTAGCAAATCTAAGAAAAACCAAACTCTGTGAGCGAGCTTAACATAAGACGGCAGAGGTGCGGCGGTTCCGTGTGCTACTTGAAAACAAAGGAGCTGGTGAACTGCGGTTTTTCGAATCGGCTTTGGCTGCGACTCTGGAAGACTTGGAGTTAAGCTTTTCTTTGAGAAAAGAACAAAGAACGGCACTGAAGTCATTCTTAAGAAAGGAAGATGTGTTCAGAGTTTTGCTGACCGAATACGGCGAAAGTTTAATCGATCAACTAGCTCCGCTTCACATTTTTCGTTGCTCAGGTTGGTTATAGCGCTATCCTATTGCGTGCAGGGGGAATTTGAAACACAACCGTTTATACCGCCCCCCGGATTGAGCCCTGCCAATGGGGAGTTCCCAGATCCAACATCTTGATGTGGGTCTGGCTTGTCAGGCTACTTAAAGACAGTATATTTTAAATATTTGTTGAAAAAAAAAAGGGACATCTTTTTATGAATGGAGGTCAGTATCTCTGATATTTCTACACTCTAAAAAAAAAAGGATCTATATGGCACCAAAAATGGTTCTTCGTCGTAATCATAGGGGAACCATTTTTGGTGCTATATAGCACCATATCTTAGCATGTTCTGTATATGGTAGCGGTGCTATATAGCACCATAGTTAGCGGTGCTATATAGCACCTTAGTCAAAGAACAGGTGAAGAACCTCTGAAGAACCGCTGAAGAACCACTGAAGCACCAAAATTGGTGCTATATAGGTGCTATTTATAGCACTTAAAAAGGTTCCCCAATGATTACGAGCCAAGAACCATTTTTGGTGCCATATAGAACCTTTTTTTTTTTGAGTGTACTGATGTCTCTATGAAATGTTTTTAAACATTAATGATAGACATTCAACATTACAGTATAAGTGAAAGCTATCAATTTCAACATTTATTAGGCTTAACAAGAATAACTTTGGACCCACTTTATATTAGGTGGCCTTAATTACTATGTACTAACATTTTACCTAATAATTTGATAGATTGCAATTATTGTGTACATACAAGTTTTTACATTGTACTTACATTTTTAAAAATAGCTGTATGTAATTACATCTGTAATTAATTTCTGTAGTTACATTTGTAATTACACTGCTGACCCTTCCCTTACATCAAACCCTACCCTTAAACTTACCCTTACCAACACACCTGTCCATAACTTTACCCGTATCCCACCTCAATATCAGCAAAGGTGTTTTGCAATACAATATGAACACAGTAAGTACATTGTCCTTATTTTTTGATGTAAGTACATAGTAGTTAAGGCCACCTAATATAAAGTGGGGCCATAACGGACAATTTAAGTGAATCTATACAGAAATGATATACAGAAATTGAATAGAAGTTATCAAACACTTTACAGTCTTAACTGCATAAATTATAAATTAAATATAGATTAATCCTTATTAAAGCAACAATTTTCTCTGTTACCTTTGTTCTTTTATTAACTTTAAATGACAGACATCATTAGTGGCTGCTGTCACTTTAAGACCTGCTGCTGCTGCACATGACACGGATCTGAGCATCTCATTTTCTCACAATTTTCTAAGTTCATTTAAGACGTTATTTAACTCATTTAAGACTGCTCTTTTGAGAATACTTACAAAACTTAAATTATTTTGGCATAATTCTGTGTGTTATTGTTTATTCAAGCATGAAAATATGTTCCGTCTGACATGTTTTCTGTTAAATTAGCTTCTTTTTTTTTATCAGGCTCTTATGTTTAGGTTCAGTACTTTCACTTTAATGGCAATGAAAAAAGGTAAACAGTTGCAAAATCCCTAAAGATGCAACTGGAAACATTGCAAATGAAAGCAGAATTCAAAATGAACAATGAAGAAACTGAGGCACACAGGGGTGCTGCAATACAAAGTGACTGCCATGTACATTTCTGTCAGAGTTTAACAGCAGAACAAGGAACTGTTGTGTTTACTTGCTACTCGCGAAATCTTGTCATTACCACTGTAACGATGGACAAAACATAAGAAACAATTTAAGCTTGGCAAATTAAAGTCAGCTCATACGCACACTGTCATTCATCTTGAAATCATATGATTCGATTTGCATCTTCTGATTGGTTTCTGTGGACTTAAAGGCTTTTGCTGACAAAGGGAAGTGGCGTTTAGCGGTTTCTGCTAACAAACCGGTATTTCTGAATGGGCTGATGCTGGGATTTAGCGAATTTGAAAGTATTTGCTGAATGTATGCTGTGCAGAGAGCATTTGATCAATATCATTATCTCATTTTTGATGGAGGTGGTGTTTAGTAGCTTTTGCATATAAGGATTTTCAGAATGCTGTTCTTTAAAGATAATTATGTAAAGTCCAAATAAGCTTTACATATCTTTATTGAAAAGGGTTTAAACAATGTTTTTCAATGAAGCATTACAAATTATTACACATGCACCTGTTAAAAAGTTCTTAAAATACTAACATTTTACAGTGCGGTGGTAGACAATTAACGTCACAGTTCCTATAACTACTGACTCTGAAAAACACCAGGAGAAAGATGGCCAGGGTCCCTGATCACCTCCGTGAACATGTCATAGTCCTGCTGAAGGAGGCATGAGGACTGCAGATGGAGATAGCAACAAACTGCAATGTCCGTTATGTAAGACACCTAAGATAGTACTACAAGGAGACAGGAAGGACAGCTGATTCTCCTTGCAGTGCCAAACCACATGTAGCCATATGTCCCGGGCAGAACTAGCAAGTGCTTTGGTGAAAGAGTAACATCTCACAGCAAGAACTGACAAATCTGCTGCAGTCAATGGTGATGAGATTAACTGTACACCTTACAGCAGCTGCTGGACACATACTGACTGATAATTTTGATATTGACACCCACTCTGTTCAGGGACTATATATACAGGCATCATTGTCTTGGATATCATTAAATATTGACATGAATTGCATGATTAAAATTTAATTTATAAGAAAACCACAATGAGAGAAAAAAAATCTCTTTCATAACAAACACTCAGCCTTTGGTTGGACCAGCAGTACAATGAACACATTAGTAATAACCATCACGTTTACATGTCCGTGAGGGCCTCTCTGAGCCAATAAAATATGATTCAAAGGAATATCCTAACCATGCCAACTAGACAACATATGACATCTCTGGACGTTAAACCCATTACAGAGATCCAAACCACTCTGCCCAAGCTAAATAAAGTCATCCATGACATTCTGGAAATGTCTCTGTCAACTGCTTCAGACTTCATGTAGCAACATGAGGACCGACATGCCACAACCAAACTAGAAGATCACAGCGGTGGATGGATACATTCTCCTTTTTACACACACACACACACACACGCGCACACGCACACACACACGTCAGTTCAATCTTGGGCATCCATTTTCTATGCAAGTAATAGGCATTCAAGCACATCCACCTGAACAGGTGAAGACTAAAATCTCCAAAAGTGTTTATTTAGAGTGTGTCAACAATATATTTCAAATAAGAAATACATTTTGCTTCTTACGCTTAATCATGCTAAAATAATGTCATTTCCAGGCAGATACAGTTAATGTACATTCAGGAGTAAATAAACTATTAAAGGTACAGTATGTAGTATTTATGAGGATCTATTGACAGAAATGCAATAAAATATACATAACTATGTTTTCAGTGGTGTATAAAGACCTTACATAATGAACCGTTATGTTTTTATTACCTTAGAATGAGCCATTTCTATCTACACACACCACGGGTCCCCTTACAGCAGGGCTGTACAGTGCGACATATATGTTAAAAAAAAAAATCGGTCTGTGCGATGAATATATTTACCCCAGTAGCACCCGTGCGATACAGTTTAGCATGTGAGACCGAGCTTGTTTGAGTGTAGGGAGAATTTGTTTTGTGCTTGTGTGAGGTTAATCTAGGGCTGCACGATTGACTGAAATTAAACCAAAATCGAGATTTGTCTTTGTGAAATTATGAAAATCGCTTCCATTTTTAAATAAATAAATATATGTGCAGATGAAGCGCAGCACTGTTCAGGGCGGATCGATCGGTTCGCAATAAATGCTGCTCTATCTCTGCATGCACTGTGAGATAGAGTCATTGGCATTTTAGTTCGAAAAGCGGCACGGTTTGCATGAAAAATTGCTAATAAAAGCTGTCAATCGCGGACTCAGTGCGCACCGAACCCCAGACTCTGAAGGAGGTGGCACTCGAACTGTGCCGCGATTCACGTGAATCACGTGAAACGGACTCAGGTGCGCATTTGTTCAGGAAGAAACCCTGCATATGTGTTTTAGCGTATTACAATGTATTTAGTCAAATAAAACACATGTAAGGGATGATGGTGTTGATGATTTACCTTGGATACGAGATTAGAAAAAGCAACAACCTATTTCCAAACTTGTAATGAGAAGCGTTTACAAACCTGTTGTCCAACAAAAGAGAACATTAATCGAGTGTTTGAAATAACTTACTTTTGTAATCTGACAGGCTTCACATCACAGAACGAGGCAGAAATTATATTATTTTATAATATTCTGTAGTACAGTGATAGATTTTCGGTGTAGAGACGTGTACAGTACTTTTTTTCTTTCTCAGTGAGTACATACGATAAAATAAGACCGAAATTAAGACATTATAGTCACATTTTTTTATCATAATTTAATATTTTATTATAAAACCTTAGACTTTTCTAATGATTTATGTTTTCTTTCAAATATAATAATAATAATAATAATAATAATAATTAGGGGTTCAAGCACGAAGTGCTGAAACCCTATTGTAATTGTATTGATTTTTAGGGGTTCAAGCACGAAGTGCTGAAACCCTATTGTATTTGTGCTGATTTTTATTATTATTATTATTATTAGGGGTTCAAGCACGAAGTGCTGAAACCCTATTGTATTTGTGCTGATTTTTATTATTATTATTATTATTATTATTCAGCCGTAAAACGCATCGTGCAGACCAAACTGTAAGGGCTAGAGACTTGAAACTTGGCCAATAGGTAGTACAAAAATCGAGGAGAGGTTATCAAATTATGAGCCACATTGGCCTATAGGTGGCGCTATAGCAATCAATTGCGCGAAACTGCTCATAACTCCTAGACCGTATGTCGTAGACTCAAGTGTCTTATATCATTGGAAAGGTGAGTCCATGACGAACAAAACGTATATCTCCGATTTCATTTCCGCCATGATAGATTTTCCGCCATTTTGAATTTTGTTAAAAAACTACTTTTGCAAACTAGTCCCTGGATTTTAGCCCGATCGGAACCAAACCAGTACAGAAATGTTCTCTGGAGTCTGAATATCAATAATCATTGAAAAAAAGTAATAATTTCGATTCACGGTTATTAAGGGACGTAATAATAGACGTTCAGGGCGGAGCCTATTTTACTAAAAAGGTTATAACTCAAGATTACAATGAGATATCTTCACCAAACTTGGTACACATGTGTAAGGGCTCAATCTTTGGTCACAATAAAAAAAATGCGATGATTGAACACTTGGTGGCGCTATAATATGAAAAAAACATGAAAAGGGCTATAACCACCCGACCACTAGTCCGATTGACTTGAAAATTGGTATGCAGTGTCTTGGTCCAAGGTACCAAGTACGTCTATGAGCACATTGGCGTATCTCAAAAAACATGGCCGCCACAGCCAATTAAATTTGAGCACCTATTAGACAAGGTTAACGGAGGCCGATCGGAACGAAACTCGATGGGCATGTTCGACTCATGGCCCGAGAGGTCTGTAAGAATTTTGAAAGAAATCGGCCACTAGTTGGCGCTAACGAGTTTTATGGCTCTGTGATCACGTGGTGTTGCACACATCCCCAAAATATGCATATCATTTGATAGATCTCCTCATACTGAACAACTTTGCCTCTTGAACTATTGCTGTCAATCAAATTGTTCATTAAATATTTGTGATTATGTTTAAAACCTACTTTTGCAAACTAGTCCCTGGATTTTTCATTGATCGGAACCAAACCAGTCTAGGACAATTCTATGGACTCTCTAGATCAATAATTATTGAAAAAAAGTTGAACTTTTGCATTTGGATGGCTATAACAGGGTCATTTAGAAGAGGGGCGTAGCAAAATACACTCAAAAGCCTATAAATCCTAAAGGAAAACTCAAAACTTCACGAAAATTGTTATGTATATGTAACATAACATGCTGAAGAAGCATGCAAAGTTTCATGGAGATCGGACCATAGGTGGCGCTATAACTGTTAAAAAGCTTTGAAAACCATGTATTCCCTATGGTGAATTGCCTGTATTGGCTGTAAATGGTATTTTCCATCTCTGTAATCAGGTGGGGTAAAAAACATCCACATAATATGCAGAAATTATGATAGATCTCCTCATACTGAACAACTTTGCCTCAAGAACCAATACTGTCAATCAAATTGTTATTTATTTATTCACAATTATGTTCAAAACGTATTACCTAAAATTACCACCAGATGGCAGCAGAAGACCACTCATTGGTTCATTCTGCTTACTAAGCATATTTAAACTTTATAAAATCATTATAATAATGTTGCAAATGACATTTTGTCAATGTTTAGCAATTAATTTGTTCATTTGATTAATGTTTTACAATAATTATTATATTACAATTAAAATAATGCCTGAAAATATGTTTTAAAGGGGAAAACCTGGAATAAGCTATTTGTTACCCATCATTAATTTCAAATATCTATATCTCCAACAAAATGTGCATTTGAGTTAAGCACGTTTGAAGACATTAACTTGGAAAATGTGCCCATTAAATGAAAAACAGACAAAATGAAAATGAGCCAATGAGTGGTTCTCTGCTGCCACCTGCTGGGCTTAAATAGTCATTTTGTCATACTATTTACTTATCATGTACTATTATTCCTATTTAGACATTATAAAGTCACTATTACAATATTTACAATCACATTTAGTCAAAATAATTTATTTCAAATATATCTGCAACAAAAATAAAGTTTAAATGAGTTAACATGGAAAATGTGTTTATTACATGTTCCCTACAATTGCCACAAAACCACCAGCAGAGGACCACTCATTGGCCCATTCTGCTCACTAATAAAGTTGAATATATGAATTGTATAAAATCACATTTTGTTAAGGTTTACCACTTCATTTGTACTGACATATCACATCAATGCTAGCAATGTTGTTAAATCATGCTAATACTAATAATAGTAAATCATGGTAATCTATGGTAAATCATGGTAAAATATGGTAAATGATGCTATAATCATAATTAACTATGGTTAATCATACTAGAAAGTGATATATCATGGTAATTCATGCTACACATATCTGCTTACATTTTATCATTTATTCAAAATAATTATTTAAAATAGAGATCAAACCACAAGTGGGACTATAACTGTTAAACATTTAATAAGCATATTTGAAAAGGTAAAATACCGGTATTAGCTGTAAATGGCATTTTCTCTCTATGATTTTAAAGGTTACATTTGATGGCTAAATAAAACATAATAACTTTTTATGCAAATGTGCTTAAATGCCTTAAGTGGCTTGAACCCCGATAATTGCTGCTTGCAGCTATATTTAGGGGTTCAAGCACGAAGTGCTGAAACCCTATTGTATTTGTGCTGATTTTTATTATTAGGGGTTCAAGCACGAAGTGCTGAAACCCTATTGTAATTGTACTGATTTTTATTATTATTATTATTATTATTATTATTATTATTATTATTATTATTATTCTGCCGTAAAACGCATCGTGCAGCCCAAACCGTAAGGGCTAGAGACTTGAAACTTGGCCAATAGATAGTAGAAAAATCGAGGAGAGGTTATCAAATTATGAGCCAGATTGGCCTATAGGTGGCGCTATAGCAATCAATTGCGCGAAACTGCTCATAACTCCTAAACCGTATGTCGTAGACTCAAGTGTCTTATATCATTGGAAAGGTGAGTTCATGACGAACAAAACGTATATCTCCGATTTCATTTGCGCCATGATAGATTTTCCGCCATTTTGAATTTTGTCAAAAAACTACTTTTGCAAACTAGTCCTAGGTTTTTCGCTTGATCGAAACCAAACCAGTGCAGAAATGTTCTATGGAGTCTGAATATCAAGAATTATCGAAAAAAAGTTGAAATTTCGATTCACGGTCGCTAAGGGGCGGAAAACGAATGTTGTGGGAGGAGCCTATTTTACTAAAACAGCTATAACTCAAGAACAAAATGAGATATCTTCACCAAACTTGGTAGACATGTGTATGGGCTCGGTATTTGGTCTCGATAAAAAAATAGCGACGATTGAACACTTGGTGGCGCTATAACACGAAAAAAACATGAAAATGGCTATAACCTGCCGAGCGCTAGTCCGATTGACTTGACAATTGGTATGCAGTGTCTTGGTCCAAGGTACCATGCATGTCTATGAGGACATTGGCGTATCTCAAAAATCATGGCCGCCACAGCCAATTAAATTTAAGCACCTATTAGACAAGGTTAACGGAGGCCAATCGGAACGAAACTCGATGGGCATGTTTGACTCATGGCCCTAGAGGTCTGTAAGAATTTTGAAACAAATCGGCCACTAGTTGGCTCTAATGAGTTTTATGGCTCTGTAATCACGTGGTGTTGCACACATCCACAAAATATGCATATCATTTGATAGATCTCCTCATATTGAACACCTTTGCCTCTAGAACCATTGCTGTCAATCAAATCGTTTATTAAATATTTGCAATTATGTTAAAAACCTACTTTTGCAAACTAGTCCCTGGTTTTTTGCCCGATCGGAAGCAAACCAGTCTAGGACAATTCTCTGGACTCTCTAGATCAATAATTATCAAAAAAAGTTCAACTTTTGCATTTACATGGCTATAACAGAATCATTTAGAAGAGGGACGTAGCAAAATACACTCAATAGCCTATAAATCTTAAAGGAAAACTCAAAACTTCACGAAAATTGTTATGTATATGTGACATAGCATGCTGAAAAAGCATGCAAAGTTTCATGGAGATCGGACCATAGGTGGCACTAAAACTGTTAAAAAGCTTTGAAAACCATGTATTCCCTATGGTGAATTGCCTGTATTGGCTGTAAATTGTATTTTCCATCTCTCTATTCAATGAATGTTCAGATCTACTTAAAAACAAGTCAGAACATGTATCCTATGCCTCTAAACAAGCATGAAAAATTTCAGACAGATCGGACAATATTTGCCTCTATAAAAGTTAAAAAAGGTTAAAATTACAGAGTTCATTTGATAATAATGGTATATTAAGCCAATAAGTGGTCGTTTGCTGCCCCCCGCTGTTCATTTTATTGTACTACACACAAAATAATATTATTCTGCAGTAAAACACATCGTGCAGCCCAAACCGTAAGGGCTAGAGACTTGAAACTTGGCCAATAGGTAGTACAAACATAGAGGAGAGGTTATCAAATTATGAGCCAGATTGGCCTATAGGTGGCGCTATAGCAATCAATTGCGCAAAACTGCTCATAACTCCTAAACCGTATATCGTAGACTCAAGTGTCTTATATCATTGGAAAGGTGAGTCCATGACGAACATAACGTATATCTCAGATTTCATTTGCGCCATGATAGATTTTCCGCCATTTTGAATTATGTCAAAAAACTACTTTTGCGAACTAGTCCTAGGTTTTTCGCTTGATCGGAACCAAACCAGTGCAGAAATGTTCTCTGGAGTCTGAATATCAATAATTATCGAAAAAAAGTTGAAATTTCGATTCACGGTCGCTAAGGGGCGGAAAACGAATGTTGTGGGAGGAGCCTATTTTACTAAAACAGCTATAACTCAAGAAGAAAATGAGATATCTTCACCAAACTTGGTACACATGTGTATGGGCTCAGTCTTTGGTCTCGATAAAAAAATAGCGACGATTGAACACTTGGTGGCGCTATAACACAAAAAAAACATGAAAATGGCTATAACTACCCGACCGCTAGTCCGATTGACTTGAAAATTGGTATGCAGTGTCTTGGCCCAAGGTCCCATGTATGTCTATGAGGACATTGGCCTATCTCAAAAAACATTGCCGCCATAGCCAATTAAATTATTTCAGTGTTTAAAATCTTGCTAAATAAAACTTAATGTATTTTGATGCTTGTGTGCTTAAAGGCCTTAAAGGCTTGAACCCCGCTAAATGCTGCTTGCAGCTTTAATTATTATTATTATTATTATTATTATTCAGCCGTAAAACGCATCGTGCAGACCAAACTGTAAGGGCTAGAGACTTGAAACTTGGCCAATAGGTAGTACAAAAATCGAGGAGAGGTTATCAAATTATGAGCCACATTGGCCTATAGGTGGCGCTATAGCAATCAATTGCGCGAAACTGCTCATAACTCCTAGACCGTATGTCGTAGACTCAAGTGTCTTATATCATTGGAAAGGTGAGTCCATGACGAACAAAACGTATATCTCCGATTTCATTTCCGCCATGATAGATTTTCCGCCATTTTGAATTTTGTTAAAAAACTACTTTTGCAAACTAGTCCCTGGATTTTAGCCCGATCGGAACCAAACCAGTACAGAAATGTTCTCTGGAGTCTGAATATCAATAATCATTGAAAAAAAGTAATAATTTCGATTCACGGTTATTAAGGGGCGTAATAATAGACGTTCAGGTCGGAGCCTATTTTACTAAAAAGGTTATAACTCAAGATTACAATGAGATATCTTCACCAAACTTGGTACACATGTGTAAGGGCTCAATCTTTGGTCACAATAAAAAAAATGCGATGATTGAACACTTGGTGGCGCTATAACACGAAAAAAACATGAAAAGGGCTATAACCACCCGACCGCTAGTCCGATTGACTTGAAAATTGGTATGCAGTGTCTTGGTCCAAGGTACCAAGTACGTCTATGAGCACATTGGCGTATCTCAAAAAACATGGCCGCCACAGCCAATTAAATTTGAGCACCTATTAGACAAGGTTAATGGAGGCCGATCAGAACGAAACTCGATGGGTATGTTTGACTTATGGCCCTAGAGGTCTGTAAGAATTTTGAAAGAAATCGGCCACTAGTTGGCGCTAACGAGTTTTATGGCTCTGTGATCACGTGGTGTTGCACACATCCCCAAAATGTGCATATCATTTGATAGATCTCCTCATACTGAACAACTTTGCCTCTTGAACTATTGCTGTCAATCAAATCGTTCATTAAATATTTGTGATTATGTTTAAAACCTACTTTTGCGAACTAGTCCCTGGATTTTTCATTGATCGGAACCAAACCAGTCTAGGAAAATTCTCTGGACTCTCTAGATCAATAATTATTGAAAAAAAGTTGAACTTTTGCATTTGGATGGCTAAAACAGGGTCATTTAGAAGAGGGGCGTGGCAAAATACACTCAAAAGCCTATAAATCCTAAAGGAAAACTCAAAACTTCACGAAAATTGTTATGTATATGTAACATAACATGCTGAAGAAGCATGCAAAGTTTCATGGAGATCGGACCATAGGTGGCGCTATAACTGTTAAAAAGCTTTGAAAACCATGTATTCCCTATGGTGAATTGCCTGTATTGGCTGTAAATGGTATTTTCCATCTCTGTAATCAGGTGGGGTAAAAAACATCCACATAATATGCAGAAATTATGATAGATCTCCTCATACTGAACAACTTTGCCTCAAGAACCAATACTGTCAATCAAATTGTTATTTATTTATTCACAATTATGTTCAAAACGTATTACCTAAAATTACCACCAGATGGCAGCAGAAGACCACTCATTGGTTCATTCTGCTTACTAAGCATATTTAAACTTTATAAAATCATTATAATAATGTTGCAAATGACATTTTGTCAATGTTTAGCAATTAATTTGTTCATTTGATTAATGTTTTACAATAATTATTATATTACAATTAAAATAATGCCTGAAAATATGTTTTAAAGGGGAAAACCTGGAATAAGCTATTTGTTACCCATCATTAATTTCAAATATCTATATCTCCAACAAAATGTGCATTTGAGTTAAGCACGTTTGAAGACATTAACTTGGAAAATGTGCCCATTAAATGAAAAACAGACAAAATGAAAATGAGCCAATGAGTGGTTCTCTGCTGCCACCTGCTGGGCTTAAATAGTCATTTTGTCATACTATTTACTTATCATGTACTATTATTCCTATTTAGACATTATAAAGTCACTATTACAATATTTACAATCACATTTAGTCAAAATAATTTATTTCAAATATATCTGCAACAAAAATAAAGTTTAAATGAGTTAACATGGAAAATGTGTTTATTACATGTTCCCTACAATTGCCACAAAACCACCAGCAGAGGACCACTCATTGGCCCATTCTGCTCACTAATAAAGTTGAATATATGAATTGTATAAAATCACATTTTGTTAAGGTTTACCACTTCATTTGTACTGACATATCACATCAATGCTAGCAATGTTGTTAAATCATGCTAATACTAATAATAGTAAATCATGGTAATCTATGGTAAATCATGGTAAAATATGGTAAATGATGCTATAATCATAATTAACTATGGTTAATCATACTAGAAAGTGATATATCATGGTAATTCATGCTACACATATCTGCTTACATTTTATCATTTATTCAAAATAATTATTTAAAATAGAGATCAAACCACAAGTGGGACTATAACTGTTAAACATTTAATAAGCATATTTGAAAAGGTAAAATACCGGTATTAGCTGTAAATGGCATTTTCTCTCTATGATTTTAAAGGTTACATTTGATGGCTAAATAAAACATAATAACTTTTTATGCAAATGTGCTTAAATGCCTTAAGTGGCTTGAACCCCGATAATTGCTGCTTGCAGCTATATTATTATTATTATTATTATTAGGGGTTCAAGCACGAAGTGCTGAAACCCTATTGTAATTGTACTGATTTTTATTATTATTATTATTAGGGGTTCAAGCACGAAGTGCTGAAACCCTATTGTAATTGTACTGATTTTTATTATTATTATTATTATTAGGGGTTCAAGCACGAAGTGCTGAAACCCTATTGTAATTGTACTGATTTTTATTAGGGGTTCAAGCACGAAGTGCTGAAACCCTATTGTAATTGTACTGATTTTTATTATTATTATTATTATTATTATTATTATTATTATTATTCTGCCGTAAAACGCATCGTGCAGCCCAAACCGTAAGGGCTAGAGACTTGAAACTTGGCCAATAGATAGTAGAAAAATCGAGGAGAGGTTATCAAATTATGAGCCAGATTGGCCTATAGGTGGCGCTATAGCAATCAATTGCGCGAAACTGCTCATAACTCCTAAACCGTATGTCGTAGACTCAAGTGTCTTATATCATTGGAAAGGTGAGTTCATGACGAACAAAACGTATATCTCCGATTTCATTTGCGCCATGATAGATTTTCCGCCATTTTGAATTTTGTCAAAAAACTACTTTTGCAAACTAGTCCTAGGTTTTTCGCTTGATCGAAACCAAACCAGTGCAGAAATGTTCTATGGAGTCTGAATATCAATAATTATCGAAAAAAAGTTGAAATTTCGATTCACGGTCGCTAAGGGGCGGAAAACGAATGTTGTGGGAGGAGCCTATTTTACTAAAACAGCTATAACTCAAGAACAAAATGAGATATCTTCACCAAACTTGGTAGACATGTGTATGGGCTCGGTATTTGGTCTCGATAAAAAAATAGCGACGATTGAACACTTGGTGGCGCTATAACACGAAAAAAACATGAAAATGGCTATAACCTGCCGAGCGCTAGTCCGATTGACTTGAAAATTGGTATGCAGTGTCTTGGTCCAAGGTACCATGCATGTCTATGAGGACATTGGCGTATCTCAAAAATGATGGCCGCCACAGCCAATTAAATTTAAGCACCTATTAGACAAGGTTAACGGAGGCCAATCGGAACGAAACTCGATGGGCATGTTTGACTCATGGCCTTAGAGGTCTGTAAGAATTTTGAAACAAATCGGCCACTAGTTGGCTCTAATGAGTTTTATGGCTCTGTAATCACGTGGTGTTGCACACATCCACAAAATATGCATATCATTTGATAGATCTCCTCATATTGAACACCTTTGCCTCTAGAACCATTGCTGTCAATCAAATCGTTTATTAAATATTTGCAATTATGTTAAAAACCTACTTTTGCAAACTAGTCCCTGGTTTTTTGCCCGATCGGAAGCAAACCAGTCTAGGACAATTCTCTGGACTCTCTAGATCAATAATTATCAAAAAAAGTTCAACTTTTGCATTTACATGGCTATAACAGAATCATTTAGAAGAGGGACGTAGCAAAATACACTCAATAGCCTATAAATCTTAAAGGAAAACTCAAAACTTCACGAAAATTGTTATGTATATGTGACATAGCATGCTGAAAAAGCATGCAAAGTTTCATGGAGATCGGACCATAGGTGGCGCTAAAACTGTTAAAAAGCTTTGAAAACCATGTATTCCCTATGGTGAATTGCCTGTATTGGCTGTAAATTGTATTTTCCATCTCTCTATTCAATGAATGTTCAGATCTACTTAAAAACAAGTCAGAACATGTATCCTATGCCTCTAAACAAGCATGAAAAATTTCAGACAGATCGGACAATATTTGCCTCTATAAAAGTTAAAAAAGGTTAAAATTACAGAGTTCATTTGATAATAATGGTATATTAAGCCAATAAGTGGTCGTTTGCTGCCCCCCGCTGTTCATTTTATTGTACTACACACAAAATAATATTATTCTGCAGTAAAACACATCGTGCAGCCCAAACCGTAAGGGCTAGAGACTTGAAACTTGGCCAATAGGTAGTACAAACATAGAGGAGAGGTTATCAAATTATGAGCCAGATTGGCCTATAGGTGGCGCTATAGCAATCAATTGCGCAAAACTGCTCATAACTCCTAAACCGTATGTCGTAGACTCAAGTGTCTTATATCATTGGAAAGGTGAGTCCATGACGAACATAACGTATATCTCCGATTTCATTTGCGCCATGATAGATTTTCCGCCATTTTGAATTATGTCAAAAAACTACTTTTGCGAACTAGTCCTAGGTTTTTCGCTTGATCGGAACCAAACCAGTGCAGAAATGTTCTCTGGAGTCTGAATATCAATAATTATCGAAAAAAAGTTGAAATTTCGATTCACGGTCGCTAAGGGGCGGAAAACAAATGTTGTGGGAGGAGCCTATTTTACTAAAACAGCTATAACTCAAGAAGAAAATGAGATATCTTCACCAAACTTGGTACACATGTGTATGGGCTCAGTCTTTGGTCTCGACAAAAAAATAGCGACGATTGAACACTTGGTGGCGCTATAACACAAAAAAAACTTGAAAATGGCTATAACTACCCGACCGCTAGTCCGATTGACTTGAAAATTGGTATGCAGTGTCTTGGCCCAAGGTCCCATGTATGTCTATGAGGACATTGGCCTATCTCAAAAAACATTGCCGCCATAGCCAGTTAAATTATTTCAGTGTTTAAAATCTTGCTAAATAAAACTTAATGTATTTTGATGCTTGTGTGCTTAAAGGCCTTAAAGGCTTGAACCCCGCTAAATGCTGCTTGCAGCTTTAATTATTATTATTATTATTATTATTCTGCCGTAAAACGCATCGTGCAGCCCAAACCGTAAGAGCTAGAGACTTGAAACTTGGCCAATAGGTAGTACAAAAATCGAGGAGAGGTTATCAAATTATGAGCCAGATTGGCCTATAGGTGGCGCTATAGCAGTCAATTGCGCGAAACTGGTCATAACTCCTAAACCGTATGTCGTAGACTCAAGTGTCTTATATCATTGGAAAGGTGAGTCCATGACGAACAAAACGTATATCTCCGATTTCATTTGCGCCATGATAGATTTTCCGCCATTTTGAATTTTGTCAAAAAACTACTTTTGCGAACTAGTCCTAGGTTTTTTGCTTGATCGGAACCAAACCAGTGCAGAAATGTTCTCTGGAGTCTGAATATCAATAATTATCGAAAAAAAGTTGAAATTTCGATTCACGGTCGCTAAGGGGCGGAAAACGAATGTTGTGGGAGGAGCCTATTTTACTAAAACAGCTATAACTCAAGAAGAAAATGAGATATCTTCACCAAACTTGGTACACATGTGTATGGGCTCAGTCTTTGGTCTCGATAGAAAAATAGCGACGATTGAACACTTGGTTGCGCTGTAACACGAAAAAAACATGAAAATGGCTATAACCACCCGAGCGCTAGTCCGATTGACTTGAAAATTGGTATGCAGTGTCTTGGTCCAAGGTACCATGTATATCTATGAGGATATTGGCGTATCTCAAAAAACATGGCCGCCACAGCCAATTAAATTTGAGCACCTATTAGACAAGGTTAATGGAGGCCGATCAGAACGAAACTCGATGGGCATGTTTGACTCATGGCCCTAGAGGTCTGTAAGAATTTTGAAACAAATCGGCCACTAGTTTGCGCTAATGAGTTTTATGGCTCTGTAATCACGTGGTGTTGCACACATCCACAAAATATGCATATCATTTGATAGATCTCTTCATATTGAACAACTTTGCCTCTAGAACTATTGCTGTCAATCAAATCATTCATTAAATATTCACAATTATGTTAAAAACCTACTTTTGCGAACTAGTCCCTGGTTTTTTGCCCGATCGGAACCAAACAAGTCTAGAACAATTCTCTGGACTCTCTAGGTTAATAATTATCGAAAAAAAGTTGAACTTTTGCATTTAGATGGCTATAACAGGGTCATTTAGAAGAGGGACGTAGCAAAATACACTCAATAGCCTTTAAATCCTAAAGGAAAACTCAAAACCTCACGGAAATGTTTATATATATGTGACATAACATGCTGAAGAAGCATGCAAAGCTTCATGGAGATCGGACCATAGGTGGCGCAATAACTGTTAAAAAGCTTTGAAAACCATGTATTCCCTATGGTGAATTGCCTGTATTGGCTGTAAATGTTAATTTCCATCTCTGTAATCAGGTGGGGTTAAAAACATCCACATAATATGCATATATTATGATAGATCTCCTCATGCTAAACAACTTTGCCTCAAGAACCAATACTGTCAATCAAATCGTTATTTAAATATTCACAATTATGTTAAAATCCTACTTTTGCAAACTAGTAATAGATTTTTCGACCTGATCAGAACCAAACCAGTGCAGTACAATTCCCTGGACTATTTAGAGCAATAATTATTTAAATTAAACTTCTGCATCTGAATGCTTATAACAGGGTATTTTCAAGATGTGGCCTTGACCAAGTGTCCCCTAATGCCTATATCTATTCAATGAATGTTCAGATCTACTTAAAAACAAGTCAGAACATGTATACTATAACTCTAAACAAGCATGAAAAATTTCAGACAGATCGGACAATATTTGCCTCTATAACAGTTGAAAAGGTTAAAATTACAGACTTCATATGAAAATAATGGTATATTAAGCCAATAAGTGGTCGTTTGCTGCCCCCCGCTGTTCATTTTATTGTACTACACACAAATAATTGATCTCTAAGTCATATTTTAACTGCTCATAACTCCTAAACCGTATGTCGTAGACTCAAGTGTCTTATATCATTGGAAAGGTGAGTTCATGACGAACAAAACGTATATCTCCGATTTCATTTGCGCCATGATAGATTTTCCGCCATTTTGAATTTTGTCAAAAAACTACTTTTGCGAACTTGTCCTAGGTTTTTTGCTTGATCGGAACCAAACCAGTGCAGAAATGTTCTCTGGAGACTGAATATGAATAATCATTGAAAAAAAGTAGAAATTTCGATTCACGGTCGCTAAGGGGCGGAAAACGAATGTTGTTGGAGGAGCCTATTTTACTAAAATTGCTATAACTCAAGAACAAAATGAGATATCTTCACCAAACTTGGTACACATGTGTATGGGCTCAGTCTTTGGTGACGATAAAAAAACCGCGACGATTGAACACTTGGTGGCGCTATAACACGAAAAAAAACATGAAAATGGCTATAACCACCCGACCGCTAGTCCGATTGACTTGAAAATTGGTATGCAGTGTCATGGTCCAAGGTACTATCTATATCTATGAGGACATTGGCGTATCTCAAAAAACATGGCCGCCACAGCCAATTAAATTTGAGCACCTATTAGACAAGGTTAACGGAGGCCGATCAGAACGAAACTTGATGGGCTTGTTTGACTCATGGCCCTAGAGGTCTTTAAGAGTTTTGAAAGAAATTGGCCTTTCCTATGGACCATAGGTGGCGCTATAACTGTTAAAAACCATATGTTTCCTATGGTAAATTGCCTAAATTGCCTGTAATTTGAGTTTTCCATCTATTATTTCAGTGTTTAAAATCTTTTTAAATAAAACTTGATGTCTTTTGATGCTTGTGTGCTTAAAGGCCTTAAAGGCTTGAACCCCGCTAAATGCTGCTTGCAGCTTTAATTATTATTATTATTATTATTCAGCCGTAAAACGCATCGTGCAGACCAAACTGTAAGGGCTAGAGACTTGAAACTTGGCCAATAGGTAGTACAAAAATCGAGGAAAGGTTATCAAATTATGAGCCACATTGGCCTATAGGTGGCGCTATAGCAATCAATTGCGCGAAACTGCTCATAACTCCTAGACCGTATGTCGTAGACTCAAGTGTCTTATATCATTGGAAAGGTGAGTCCCTGACGAACAAAACGTATATCTCCGATTTCATTTCCGCCATGATAGATTTTCCGCCATTTTGAATTTTGTCAAAAAACTACTTTTGCGAACTAGTCCCTGGATTTTAGTCCGATCGGAACCAAACCAGTACAGAAATGTTCTCTGGAGTCTGAATATCAATAATCATTGAAAAAAAGTAATAATTTCGATTCACGGTTATTAAGGGGCGTAATAATAGACGTTCAGGGCGGAGCCTATTTTACTAAAAAGGTTATAACTCAAGATTACAATGAGATATCTTCACCAAACTTGGTACACATGTGTAAGGGCTCAATCTTTGGTCACAATAAAAAAAATGCGATGATTGAACACTTGGTGGCGCTATAATATGAAAAAAACATGAAAAGGGCTATAACCACCCGACCGCTAGTCCGATTGACTTGAAAATTGGTATGCAGTGTCTTGGTCCAAGGTGCCAAGTATGTTTATGAGGACATTGGCGTATCTCAAAAAACATGGCCGCCACAGCCAATTAAATTTGAGCACCTATTAGACAAGGTTAACGAAGGTCGATCGGAACGAAACTCGATGGGCATGTTCGACTCATGGCCTTAGAGGTCTGTAAGAATTTTGAAAGAAATCGGCCACTAGTTGGCGCTAACGAGTTTTATGGCTCTGTGATCACGTGGTGTTGCACACATCCCCAAAATATGCATATCATTTGATAGATCTCCTCATACTGAACAACTTTGCCTCTTGAACTATTGCTGTCAATCAAATCTTTCATTAAATATTTGTAATTATGTTTAAAACCTACTTTTGCGAACTAGTCCCTGGATTTTTTATTGATCGGAACCAAACCAGTCTAGGACAATTCTCTGGACTCTCTAGATCAATAATCATTGAAAAAAAGTTGAACTTTTGCATTTGGATGGCTATAACAGGGTCATTTAGAAGAGGAGCGTAGCAAAATACACTCAAAAGCCTATAAATCCTAAAGGAAAACTCAAAACTTCACGAAAATTGTTATGTATATGTGACATAACATGCTGAAGAAGCATGCAAAGTTTCATGGAGATCGGATCATAGATGGCGCTATAACTGTTAAAAAGCTTTGAAAACCATGTATTCCCTATGGTGAATTGCCTGTATTGGCTGTAAATGGTATTTTCCATCTCTGTAATCAGGTGGGGTAAAAAAACATCCACATAATATGCAGAAATTATGATAGATCTCCTCATACTGAACAACTTTGCCTCAAGAACCAATACTGTCAATCAAATTGTTTTTTATTTATTCACAATTATGTTCAAAACGTATTACCTAAAATTACCACCAGATGGCAGCAGAAGACCACTCATTGGTTCATTTTGCTTACTAAGCATATTTAAACTTTATAAAATCATTATAATAATGTTGCAAATGACATTTTGTCAATGTTTAGCAATTAATTTGTTCATTTGATTAATGTTTTACAATAATTATTATATTACAATTAAAATAATGCCTGAAAATATGATTTAAAGGGGAAAACCTGGAATAAGCTATTTGTTACCCATCATTAATTTCAAATATCTCTATCTCCAACTAAATGTGCATGTGAGTTAGCACATTTGAAGGCATTAACTTGCAAAATGTGCCCATTAAATGAAAAACAGACAATTAAAATGAAAATGAGCCAATGAGTACTTCTCTGCTGCCACCTGCTGGGCTTAAATAGTCATTTTTTTCATACTATTTACTTATCATGTTCTATAATTCCTATTTAGACATTATAAAGTCACTATTACAATATTTACAATCACATTTGGTCAAAATAATTTATTTCAAATATATCTGCAACAAAATTAATGTTTAAATGAGTTAACATGGAAAATGTGCCTATTACATATTCCTTAAAATTACAAAACCACCAAACATTTAATAAGCATATTTCAAAATGTAAAATACCCATTTTAGCTGTAAATGGGCATTTTCTCTCTATGATTTTAAAGGTTACATTTAATGGCTAAATAAAACACAATAACTTTTTATGCAAATGTGCTTAAATGCCTTAATTGGCTTGAACCCCGATAATTGCTGCTTGCAGCTATATTTATTATTAGGGGTTCAAGCACGAAGTGCTGAAACCCTATTGTAATTGTACTGATTTTTATTATTAGGGGTTCAAGCACGAAGTGCTGAAACCCTATTGTAATTGTACTGATTTTTATTATTAGGGGTTCAAGCACGAAGTGCTGAAACCCTATTGTAATTGTACTGATTTTTATTATTAGGGGTTCAAGCACGAAGTGCTGAAACCCTATTGTAATTGTACTGATTTTTATTATTATTATTATTATTATTATTATTATTCTGCCGTAAAACGCATCGTGCAGCCCAAACCGTAAGGGCTAGAGACTTGAAACTTGGCCAATAGATAGTAGAAAAATCGAGGAGAGGTTATCAAATTATGAGCCAGATTGGCCTATAGGTGGCGCTATAGCAATCAATTGCGCAAAACTGCTCATAACTCCTAAACCGTATGTCGTAGACTCAAGTGTCTTATATCATTGGAAAGGTGAGTCCATGACGGACAAAATGTATATCTCCGATTTCATTTGCGCCATAATAGATTTTCCGCCATTTTGAATTTTGTCAAAAAACTACTTTTGCGAACTAGTCCTAGGTTTTTCGCTTGATCGAAACCAAACCAGTGCAGAAATGTTCTCTGGAGTCTGAATATCAATAATTATCGAAAAAAAGTTGAAATTTCGATTCACGGTCGCTAAGGGGCGGAAAACCAATGTTGTGGGAGGAGCCTATTTTACTAAAACAGCTATAACTCAAGAACAAAATGAGACATCTTCACCAAACTTGGTACACATGTGTATGGGCTGAGTATGTGGTCTCGATAAAAAAATAACGACGATTGAACACTTGGTGGCGCTATAACACGAAAAAAACATGAAAATGGCTATAACCTGCCGAGCGCTAATCCGATTGACTTGAAAATTGGTATGCAGTGTCTTGGTCCAAGGTACCATGTATGTCTATGAGGACATTGGCGTATCTCAAAAAACATGGCCGCCACAGCCAATTAAATTTGAGCACCTATTAGACAAGGTTAACGGAGGCCAATCGGAACGAAACTCAATGGGTATGTTTGACTCATGGCCCTAGAGGTCTGTAATAATTTTGAAACAAATCGGCCACTAGTTGGTGCTAATGAGTTTTATGGCTCTGTAATCACGTGGTGTTGCACACATCCACAAAATATGCATATCATTTGATAGATCTCTTCATATTGAACACCTTTGCCTCTAGAACCATTGCTGTCAATCAAATCGTTCATTAAATATTTGCAATTATGTTAAAAACCTACTTTTGCGAACTAGTCCCTGGATTTTTGCCCGATCGGAACCAAACCAGTCTAGGACAATTTTCTGGACTCTCTAGATCAATGATTATCAAAAAAAAGTTCAACTTTTGCATTTAGATGGCTATAACAGGGTCAATTAGAAGAGGGAGGTAGCAAAATACACTCAATAGCCTATAAATCTTAAAGGAAAACTCAAAACTTCACGAATATTGTTATGTATATGTGACATAACATGCTGAAGAAGCATGCAAAGTTTCATGGAGATCGGACCATAGGTGGCGCTAAAACTGTTAAAAAGCTTTGAAAACCATGTATTCCCTATGGTGAATTGCCTGTATTGGCTGTAAATTGTATTTTCCATCTCTCTATTCAATGAATGTTCAGATCTACTTAAAAACAAGTCAGAACATGTATCCTATGCCTCTAAACAAGCATGAAAATTTTCAGACAGATCTGACAATATTTGCCTCTATAAAAGTTAAAAAAGGTTAAAATTACAGAGTTCATTTGATAATAATGGTATATTAAGCCAATAAGTGGTCGTTTGCTGCCCCCCGCTGTTCATTTTATTGTACTACACACAAAATAATATTATTCTGCAGTAAAACACATCGTGCAGCCCAAACCGTAAGGGCTAGAGACTTGAAACTTGGCCAATAGGTAGTACAAACATAGAGAAGAGGTTATCAAATTATGAGCCAGATTGGCCTATAGGTGGCGCTATAGCAATCAATTGCGCGAAACTGATCATAACTCCTAATCCGTATGTCGTACACTCAAGTGTCTTATATCATTGGAAAGGTGAGTCCATGACGAACAAAATGTATATCTCCGATTTCATTTGCGCCATGATAGATTTTCCGCCATTTTGAATTTTGTCAAAAAACTACTATTGCAAACTTTTCCTAGGTTTTTCGCTTGATCGGAACCAAACCAGTGCAGAAATGTTCTCTGGAGTCTACATATCAATAATAATTGAAAATTTTTTAAATTTCTATTCACGGTCGCTAAGGGGCGGAAAACGACTGTTGTGGGAGGAGCCTATTTTATTAAAATGGCTATAACTCAAGAAAGAAATGAGATGTCTTCACCAAACTTGGTACACATGTGTAGGGTCTGAGTCTTTGGTCTCGATAAAAAAATAGCGACGATTGAACACTTGGTGGCGCTATAACACGAAAAAAACATGAAAATGGCTATAACCACCCGACCGCTAGTCCGATTGACTTGAAAATTGGTATGCAGTGTCTTGGTCCAAGGTACCATGCATGTCTATGAGGATATTGGCGTATCTCAAAAAACATGGCCGCCACAGCCAATTAAATTTGAGCACCTATTAGACAAGGTTAATGGAGGCCGATCAGAATGAAACTCGATGGGCATGTTTGACGCATGGTCCTAGAGGTCTGTAAGAATTTTGAAAGAAATTGGCCTTTCCTATGGACCATAGGTGGCGCTATAACTGTTAAAAACCATATGTTTCCTTTGGTAAATTGCCTAAATTGCCTGTAATTTGAGTTTTCCATCTATTATTTCAGTGTTTAAAATCTTGCTAAATAAAACTTGATGTCTTTTGATGCTTGTGTGCTTAAAGGCCTTAAAGCCTTGAACCCCGCTAAATGCTGCTCGCAGCTTTAATTATTATTATTATTATTATTATTCTGCCGTAAAACGCATCGTGCAGCCCAAACCGTAAGGGCTAGAGACTTGAAACTTGGCCAATAGATAGTACAAAAATCGAGGAGAGGTTATCAAATTATGAGCCAGATTGGCCTATAGGTGGCGCTATAGCAATCAATTGCGCAAAACTGCTCATAACTCCTAAACCGTATGTCGTAGACTCAAGTGTCTTATATCATTGGAAAGGTGAGTCCATGACGAACAAAACGTATATCTCCGATTTCATTTGCGCCATGATAGATTTTCCGCCATTTTGAATTTTGTCAAAAAACTACTTTTGCGAACTAGTCCTAGGTTTTTTGCTTGATCGGAACCAAACCAGTGCAGAAATGTTCTCTGGAGTCTGAATATCAATAATTATCGAAAAAAAGTTGAAATTTCGATTCACGGTCGCTAAGGGGCGGAAAACGAATGTTGTGGGAGGAGCCTATTTTACTAAAACAGCTATAATTCAAGAACAAAATGAGATATCTTCACCAAACTTGGTACACATGTGTATGGGCTCAGTATTTGGTCTCGATAAAAAAATAGCGACGATTGAACACTTGGTGGCGCTATAACACGAAAAAAACATGAAAATGGCTATAACCACCCGAGCGCTAGTCCGATTGACTTGAAAATTGGTATGCAGTGTCTTGGTCCAAGGTACCATGTATGTCTATGAGGACATTGGCGTATCTAAAAAAACATGGCCACCACAGCCAATTAAATTTGAGCACCTATTAGACAAGGTTAACGGAGGCCGATCAGAACGAAACTCGATGGGCATGTTTGACTCATGGCCCTAGAGGTCTGTAAGAATTTTGAAAGAAATCGGCCACTAGTTGGCGCTAATGAGTTTTATGGCTCTGTAATCACGTGGTGTTGCACACATCCACGAAATATGCATATCATTTGATAGATCTCCTCATATTGAACAACTTTGCCTCCAAAATCATTGCTGTCAATCAAATCGTTATTTAAATATTTGCAATTATGTTAAAAACCTACTTTTGCAAACTAGTCCCTGGTTTTTTGCCCGATCAGAACCAAACCAGTCTAGGACAATTCTTTGGACTCTCTAGATCAATAATTATCGAAAAAAAGTTGAACTTTTGCATTTGGATTGCTATAATAGGGTCATTTAGAAGAGAAACATAGCAAAATACACTCAATAGCCTATAAATCCTAAAGGAAAACTCAAAACTTCACGAAAATTGTAATGTATATGTGACATAACATGTTGAAGAAGCCTACAAAGTTTCATGGAGATCGGACCATAGGTGGCGCTATAACTGTTAAAAAGCTTTGAAAACCATGTATTCCCTATGGTGAATTTCCTGTATTGGCTGTAAATTGTATTTTCCATCTCTCTATTCAATGAATGTTCAGATCTACTTAAAAACAAGTCAGAACATGTATCCTATGCCTCTAAACAAGCATGAAAAATTTCAGACAGATCGGACAATATTTGCCTCTATAAAGGTTAAAAAATGTTAACATTACAGAGTTCTGGTATATTAAGCCAATAAGTGGTCGTTTGCTGCCCCCCGCTGTTCATTTTATTGTACTACACACAAAATAATATTATTCTGCAGTAAAACACATCGTGCAGCCCAAACCGTAAGGGCTAGAGACTTGAAACTTGGCCAATAGGTAGTACAAACATAGAGGAGAGGTTATCAAATTATGAGCCAGATTGGCCTATAGGTGGTGCTATAGCAATCAATTGCGCGAAACTGCTCATAACTCCTAAAGCCTATGTCTTACACTCAAGTGTCTTATATCATTGGAAAGGTGAGTCCATGACGAACAAAATGTATATCTCCGATTTCATTTGCGCCATGATAGATTTTCCGCCATTTTGAATTTTGTCAAAAAACTACTTTTGCAAACTAGTCCTAGGTTTTTTGCTTGATCGGAACCAAACCAGTGTAGAAATGTTCTCTGGAGTCTGAATATCAATAATAATCGAAAAAAAGTTTAAATTTCTATTCACGGTCGCTAAGGGGCGGAAAACGACTGTTGTGGGAGGAGCCTATTTTACTAAAATGGCTATAACTCAAGAAAGAAATGAGATGTCTTCACTAAACTTGGTACACATGTGTATGGTCTAAGTCTTTGGTCACGATAAAAAAATTGCGACGATTGAACACTTGGTGGCGCTATAACACAAAAAAACATGAAAATGGCTATAACTACCCGACCGCTAGTCCGATTGACTTGAAAATTGGTATGCAGTGTCTTGGCCCAAGGTCCCATGTATGTCTATGAGGACATTGGCCTATCTCAAAAAACATTGCCGCCACAGCCAATTAAATTATTTCAGTGTTTAAAATCTTGCTAAATAAAACTTAATGTATTTTGATGCTTGTTATTATTAGGGGTTCAAGCACGAAGTGCTGAAACCCTATTGTAATTGTACTGATTTTTATTATTATTATTATTATTATTATTATTCTGCCGTAAAACGCATCGTGCAGCCCAAACCGTAAGGGCTAGAGACTTGAAACTTGGCCAATAGGTAGTACAAAAATCGAGGAGAGGTTATCAAATTATGAGCCAGATTGGCCTATAGGTGGCGCTATAGCAATCAATTGCGCGAAACTGCTCATAACTCCTAAACCGTATATCGTAGACTCAAGTGTCTTATATCATTGGAAAGGTGAGTCCATGACGAACATAACGTATATCTCCGATTTCATTTGCGCCATGATAGATTTTCCGCCATTTTGAATTTTGTCAAAAAACTACTTTTGCAAACTAGTCCTAGGTTTTTCGCTTGATCGGAACCAAACCAGTGCAGAAATGTTCTCTGGAGTCTGAATATCAATAATTATCGAAAAAAAGTTGAAATTTCGATTCACGGTCGCTAAGGGGCGTAAAACGAATGTTGTGGGAGGAGCCTATTTTACTAAAACAGCTATAATTCAAGAACAAAATGAGATATCTTCACCAAACTTGGTACACATGTGTATGGGCACAGTATGTGGTCTCGATACAAAAATTGCGATGATTGAACACTTGGTGGCGCTATAATACGAAAAAAACATAAAAAGGGCTATAACCACCCGGACGCTAGTCCGATTGCCTTGAAAATTGGTATGCAGTGTCTTGGTCCAAGGCCCCATGTATGTCTATGAGGACATTGGCGTATCTCAAAAAACATGGCCGCCACAGCCAATTAAATTTGAGCACCTATTAGACAAGGTTAACGGAGGCCGATCAGAACGAAACTCAATGGGTATGTTTGACTCATGGCCCTAGATGTCTGTAAGAATTTTGAAAGAAATCGGCCACTAGTTGGCGCTAACGAGTTTTATGGCTCTGTAATCACGTGGTGTTGCACACATACACAAAATATGCATAGCATTTGATAGAACTCCTCATATTGAACAACTTTGCTTCTAGAACCATTGCTGTCAATCAAATCGTTATTTAAATATTTGCAATTATGTTAAAAACCTACTTTTGCGAACTAGTCCCTGGTTTTTTGCCCGATCGGAACCAAACCAGTCTAGGACAATTCTCTGGACTCTCTAGATCAATAATTATCGAAAAAAAGTTGAACTTTTGCATTTGAATGGCTATAATAGGGTCATTTAGAAAAGAAACATAGCTAAATACACTCAATAGCCTATAAATCATAAAGGAAAACTCAAAACTTCACGAAAATTATAATGTATATGTGACATAACATGCTGAAGAAGCCTACAAAGTTTCATGGAGATCGGACCATAGGTGGCGCTAAAACTGTTAAAAAGCTTTGAAAACCATGTATTCCCTATGGTGAATTGCCTGTATTGGCTGTAAATGGTATTTTCCATCTCTCTATTCAATGAATGTTCAGATCTACTTAAAAACAAGTCAGAACATGTATCATATGCCTCTAAACAAGCATGAAAAATTTCAGACAGAGCAGACAATATTTGCCTCTATAAAAGTTAAAAAATGTTAACATTACAGAGTTCTGGTATATTAAGCCAATAAGTGGTCGTTTGCTGCCCCCCGCTGTTCATTTTATTGTACTACACAAAATAATATTATTCTGCAGTAAAACACATCGTGCAGCCCAAACCGTAAGGGCTAGAGACTTGAAACTTGGCCAATAGGTAGTACAAACATAGAGGAGAGGTTATCAAATTATGAGCCAGATTGGCCTATAGGTGGCGCTATAGCAATCAATTGTGCGAAACTGCTCATAACTCCTAAACCATATATTGTACACTCAAGTGTCTTATATCATTGGAAAGGTGAGTCCATGAGGAACAAAATGTATATCTCCGATTTCATTTGCGCCATGATAGATTTTCCGCCATTTTGAATTTTATTAAAAAAATACTTTTGCAAACTAGTCCTAGGTTTCTTGCTTGATCGGAACCAAACCAGTGCGGAAATGTTCTCTGGAGTCTGAATATCAATAATAATTGAAAAAAAGTTTAAATTTCTATTCACGGTCGCTAAGGGGCGGAAAACGAATGTTGTGGGAGGAGCCTATTTTACTAAAATGACTATAACTCAAGAAAGAAATGAGATGTTTTCACCAAACTTGGTACACATGTGTATTGTCTGAGTCTTTGGTCACGATAAAAAAATCGCGACGATTGAACACTTGGTGGCGCTATAACACGAAAAAAACATGAAAATGGCTATAACTACCCGACCACTAGTCCGATTGACTTGAAAATTGGTATGCAGTGTCTTGGTCCAAGGTCCGATGTATGTCTATGAGGATATTGGCCTATCTCAAAAAACATTGCCGCCACAGCCAATTAAATTATTTCAGTGTTTAAAATCTTGCTAAATAAAACTTGATGTCTTTTGATGCTTGTGTGCTTAAAGGCCTTAAAGGCTTGAACCCCGCTAAATGCTGCTTGCAGCTTTAATTATTATTATTATTATTATTATTCTCCGCTAAAACGCATCGTGCAGCCCAAACCGTAAGGGCTGGAACTTTGAAACTTTGTCAGATGGTAGTACACAAAACGAGGAGAGGTTATCAAATTATGAGCCAGATTGGCCTATAGGTGGCGCTATAGCAATCAATTGCGCGAAACTGCTCATAACTCCTAAACCGTATGTCGTAGACTCAAGTGTCTTATATCATTGGAAAGGTGAGTCCATGACGAACATAACGTATATCTCCGATTTCATTTGCGCCATGATAGATTTTCCGCCATTTTGAATTTTGTCAAAAAACTACTTTTGCGAACTAGTCCTAGGTTTTTCGCTTGATCGGAACCAAACCAGTGCAGAAATGTTCTCTGGAGTCTGAATATCAATAATTATCGAAAAAAAGTTGAAATTTCCATTCACGGTCGCTAAGGGGCGGAAAACGAATGTTGTGGGAGGAGCCTATATTACTAAAACAGCTATAACTCAAGAACAAAATGAGATATCTTCACCAAACTTGGTACACATGTGTATGGGCACAGTATGTGGTCTCGATAAAAAAATAGCGACGATTGAACACTTGGTGGCGCTATAACACGAAAAAAACATGAAAATGGCTATAACCTGCCGAGCGCTAGTCCGATTGACTTGAAAATTGGTATGCAGTGTCTTGGTCCAAGGTACCATGTATGTCTATGAGGACATTGGCGTATCTCAAAAATCATGGCCGCCACAGCCAATTAAATTTAAGCACCTATTAGACAAGGTTAACGGAGGCCAATCGAAACGAAACTCGATGGGCTTGTTTGACTCATAGCCCTAGAGGTCTGTAAGAATTTTGAAACAAATCGGCCACTAGTTGGCGCTAATGAGTTTTATGGCTCTGCAATCACGTGGTGTTGCACACATCCACAAAATATGCATATTATTTGATAGATCTCTTCATATTGAACACCTTTGCCTCTAGAACCATTGCTGTCAATCAAATCGTTCAATAAATATTTGCAATTATGTTAAAAACCTACTTTTATGAACTAGTCCCTGGTTTTTTGCCCGATCGGAACCAAACCAGTCTAGGACAATTCTCTGGACTCTCCAGATCAATAATTATCAAAAAAAGTTCAACTTTTGCATTTAGATGGCTATAAAAGGATCATTTAGAAGAGGGATGTAGCAAAATACACTCAATATCCTATAAATCTTAAAGGAAAACTCAAAACGTCACAAATATTGTTATGTATATGTGACATAACATGCTGAAGAAGCATGCAAAGTTTCATGGAGATCGGACCATAGGTGGCGCTAAAACTGTTAAAAAGCTTTGAAAACCATGTATTCCCTATGGTGAATTGCCTGTATTGGCTGTAAATTGTATTTTCCATCTCTCTATTCAATGAATGTTCAGATCTACTTAAAAACAAGTCAGAACATGTATCCTATGCCTCTAAACAAGCATGAAAAATTTCAGACAGATCGGACAATATTTGCCTCTATAAAAGTTAAAAAATGTTAACATTACAGAGTTCTGGTATATTAAGCCAATAAGTGGTCGTTTGCTGCCCCCCGCTGTTCATTTTATTGTACTACACACAAAATAATATTATTCTGCAGTAAAACACATCGTGCAGCCCAAACCGTAAGGGCTAGAGACTTGAAACTTGGCCAATAGGTAGTACAAACATAGAGGAGAGGTTATCAAATTATGAGCCAGATTGGCCAATAGGTGGCGCTATAGCAATCAATTGCGCGAAACTGCTCATAACTCCTAAACCGTATGTCGTAGACTCAAGTGTCTTATATCATTGGAAAGGTGAGTCCATGACGAACAAAATGTATATCTCCGATTTCATTTGCGCCATGATACATTTTCCGCCATTTTGAATTTTGTTAAAAAACTACTTTTGCAAACTAGTCCTAGGTTTCTTGCTTGTTCGGAACCAAACCAGTGCAGAAATGTTCTCTGGAGTCTGAATATCAATAATAATTGAAAAAAGTTTAAATTTCTATTCACGGTCGCTAAGGGGCGGAAAACGTCTGTTGTGGGAGGAGCCTATTTTACTAAAATGGCTATAACTCAAGAAAGAAATGAGATATCTTCACCAAACTTGGTACACATGTGTATGGGCTCAGTCTTTGGTCAGGATAAAAACATCGCGACGATTGAACACTTGGTGGCGCTATAACACAAAAAAAACATGAAAATGGCTATAACTACCCGACCGCTAGTCCGATTGACTTGAAAATTGGTATGCAGTGTCTTGGTCCAAGGCCCCATGTATGTCTATGAGGAGATTGGCCTATCTCAAAAAACATTGCCGCCACAGCCAATTAAATTATTTCAGTGTTTAAAATCTTGCTAAATAAAACTTGATGTCTTTTGATGCTTGTGTGCTTAAAGGCCTTAAAGGCTTGAACCCCGCTAAATGCTGCTCGCAGCTTTAATTATTATTATTATTATTATTATTCTGCCGTAAAACGCATCGTGCAGCCCAAACCGTAAGGGCTAGAGACTTGAAACTTGGCCAATAGGTAGTACAAAAATCGAGGAGAGGTTATCAAATTATGAGCCAGATTGGCCTATAGGTGGCGCTATAGCAATCAATTGCGCGAAACTGATCATAACTCATAAACCGTATGTCGTAGACTCAAGTGTCTTATATCATTGGAAAGGTGAGTCCATGACGAACAAAACGTATATCTCCGATTTCATTTGCGCCATGATAGATTTTCCGCCATTTTGAGTTTTGTCAAAAAACTACTTTTGCGAACTAGTCCTAGGTTTTTTGCTTGATCGGAACCAAACCAGTGCAGAAATGTTCTCTGGAGTCTGAATATCAATAATTATCGAAAAAAAGTTGAAATTTCGATTCACGGTCGCTAAGGGGCGGAAAACGAATGTTCTGGGAGGAGCCTATTTTACTAAAACAGCTATAACTCAAGAACAAAATGAGATATCTTCACCAAACTTGGTAGACATGTGTATGGGCTCGGTATTTGGTCTCGATAAAAAAATAGCGACGATTGATAACTTGGTGGCGCTATAACACGAAAAAAACATTAAAATGGCTATAACCTGCCGAGCGCTAGTCCGATTGACTTGAAAATTGGTATGCAGTGTCTTGGTCCAAGGTACCATGCATGTCTATGAGGACATTGGCGTATCTCAAAAATCATGGCCGCCACAGCCAATTAAATTTAAGCACCTATTAGACAAGGTTAACGGAGGCCAATCGGAACGAAACTCGATGGGCATGTTTGACTCATGGCCCTAGAGGTCTGTAAGAATTTTGAAACAAATCGGCCACTAGTTGGCTCTAATGAGTTTTATGGCTCTGTAATCACGTGGTGTTGCACACATCCACAAAATATGCATATCATTTGATAGATCTCCTCATATTGAACACCTTTGCCTCTAGAACCATTGCTGTCAATCAAATCGTTTATTAAATATTTGCAATTATGTTAAAAACCTACTTTTGCAAACTAGTCCCTGGTTTTTTGCCCGATCGGAAGCAAACAAGTCTAGGACAATTCTCTGGACTCTCTAGATCAATAATTATCAAAAAAAGTTCAACTTTTGCATTTACATGGCTATAACAGAATCATTTAGAAGAGGGACGTAGCAAAATACACTCAATAGCCTATAAATCTTAAAGGAAAACTCAAAACTTCACGAAAATTGTTATGTATATGTGACATAGCATGCTGAAAAAGCATGCAAAGTTTCATGGAGATCGGACCATAGGTGGCACTAAAACTGTTAAAAAGCTTTGAAAACCATGTATTCCCTATGGTGAATTGCCTGTATTGGCTGTAAATTGTATTTTCCATCTCTCTATTCAATGAATGTTCAGATCTACTTAAAAACAAGTCAGAACATGTATCCTATGCCTCTAAACAAGCATGAAAAATTTCAGACAGATCGGACAATATTTGCCTCTATAAAAGTTAAAAAAGGTTAAAATTACAGAGTTCATTTGATAATAATGGTATATTAAGCCAATAAGTGGTCGTTTGCTGCCCCCCGCTGTTCATTTTATTGTACTACACACAAAATAATATTATTCTGCAGTAAAACACATCGTGCAGCCCAAACCGTAAGGGCTAGAGACTTGAAACTTGGCCAATAGGTAGTACAAACATAGAGGAGAGGTTATCAAATTATGAGCCAGATTGGCCTATAGGTGGCGCTATAGCAATCAATTGCGCAAAACTGCTCATAACTCCTAAACCGTATATCGTAGACTCAAGTGTCTTATATCATTGGAAAGGTGAGTCCATGACGAACATAACGTATATCTCCGATTTCATTTGCGCCATGATAGATTTTCCGCCATTTTGAATTATGTCAAAAAACTACTTTTGCGAACTAGTCCTAGGTTTTTCGCTTGATCGGAACCAAACCAGTGCAGAAATGTTCTCTGGAGTCTGAATATCAATAATTATCGAAAAAAAGTTGAAATTTCGATTCACGGTCGCTAAGGGGCGGAAAACGAATGTTGTGGGAGGAGCCTATTTTACTAAAACAGCTATAACTCAAGAAGAAAATGAGATATCTTCACCAAACTTGGTACACATGTGTATGGGCTCAGTCTTTGGTCTCGATAAAAAAATAGCGACGATTGAACACTTGGTGGCGCTATAACACAAAAAAAAACATGAAAATGGCTATAACTACCCGACCGCTAGTCCGATTGACTTGAAAATTGGTATGCAGTGTCTTGGCCCAAGGTCCCATGTATGTCTATGAGGACATTGGCCTATCTCAAAAAACATTGCCGCCATAGCCAATTAAATTATTTCAGTGTTTAAAATCTTGCTAAATAAAACTTAATGTATTTTGATGCTTGTGTGCTTAAAGGCCTTAAAGGCTTGAACCCCGCTAAATGCTGCTTGCAGCTTTAATTATTATTATTATTCTCCGCTAAAACGCATCGTGCAGCCCAAACCGTAAGGGCTGGAACTTTGAAACTTTGTCAGATGGTAGTACACAAATCGAGGAGAGGTTATCAAATTATGAGCCAGATTGGCCTATAGGTGGCGCTATAGCAATCAATTGCGCGAAACTGCTCATAACTCCTAAATCGTATGTCGTAGACTCAAGTGTCTTATATCATTGGAAAGGTGAGTTCATGACGAACAAAATGTATATCTCCGATTTCATTTGCGCCATGATAGATTTTCCGCCATTTTGAATTTTGTCAAAAAACTACTTTTGCGAACTAGTCCTAGGTTTTTTGCTTGATCGGAACCAAACCAGTGCAGAAATGTTCTCTGGAGTCTGAATATCAATAATTATCGAAAAAAAGTTGAAATTTCGATTCACGGTTGCTAAGGGGCGGAAAACGAATGTTGTGGGAGGAGCCTATTTTACTAAAACAGCTATAACTCAAGAAGAAAATGAGATATCTTCACCAAACTTGGTACACATGTGTATGGGCTCAGTATTTGGTCTCGATAAAAAAATAGCGATGATTGAACACTTGGTGGCGCTATAACACGAAAAAAACATGAAAATGGCTATAACCACCCGAGCGCTAGTCCGATTGACTTGAAAATTGGTATGCAGTGTCTTGGTCCAAGGTACCATGTATGTCTATGAGGACATTGGCGTATCTAAAAAAACGTGGCCGCCACAGCCAATTAAATTTGAGCACCTATTAGACAAGGTTAATGGAGGCCGATCGGAACGAAACTCGATGGACATGTTTGACTCATGGCCCTAGAGGTCTGTAAGAATTTTGAAACAAATCGGCCACTAGTTGGCGCTAATGAGTTTTATGGCTCTGTAATCACGTGGTGTTGCACACATCCACAAAATATGCAAATCATTTGATAGATCTCTTCATATTGAACAACTTTGCCTCTAGAACCATTGCTGTCAATCAAATCGTTCATTAAATATTTGCAATTATGTTAAAAACCTACTTTCGCGAACTAGTCCCTGATTTTTTGCCCGATCGGAACCAAACAAGTCTAGAACAATTCTCTGGACTCTCTAGGGTAATAATTATCAAAAAAAAGTTGAACTTTTGCATTTGGATGGCTATAACAGGGTCATTTAGAAGAGGGACGTAGCAAAATACACTCAATAGCCTTTAAATCTTAAAGGAAAACTCAAAACGTCACGAATATTGTTATGTATATGTGACATAACATGCTGAAGAAGCATGCAAAGTTTCATGGAGATCGGACCATAGGTGGCGCTAAAACTGTTAAAAAGCTTTGAAAACCATGTATTCCCTATGGTGAATTGCCTGTATTGGCTGTAAATTGTATTTTCCATCTCTCTATTCAATGAATGTTCAGATCTACTTAAAAACAAGTCAGAACATGTATCCTATGCCTCTAAACAAGCATGAAAAATTTCAGACAGATCGGACAATATTTGCCTCTATAAAAGTTAAAAAAGGTTAAAATTACAGAGTTCATTTGATAATAATGGTATATTAAGCCAATAAGTGGTCGTTTGCTGCCCCCCGCTGTTCATTTTATTGTACTACACACAAAATAATATTATTCTGCAGTAAAACACATCGTGCAGCCCAAACCGTAAGGGCTAGAGACTTGAAACTTGGCCAATAGGTAGTACTAACATAGAGGAGAGGTTATCAAATTATGAGCCAGATTGGCCTATAGGTGGCGCTATAGCAATCAATTGCGCGAAACTGCTCATAACTCCTAAACCGTATGTCGTAGACTCAAGTGTCTTATATCATTGGAAAGGTGAGTCCATGACGAACAAACCGTATATCTCCGATTTCATTTGCGCCATGATAGATTTTCCGCCATTTTGAATTTTGTTAAAAAACTACTTTTGCAAACTAGTCCTAGGTTTCTTGCTTGATCGGAACCAAATCAGTGCAGAAATGTTCTCTGGAGTCTGAATATCAATAATAATCGAAAAAAAGTTTAAATTTCTATTCACGGTCGCTAAGGGGCGGAAAACGACTGTTGTGGGAGGAGCCTATTTTACTAAAATGGCTATAACTCAAGAACAAAATGATATGTCTTCACCAAACTTGGTACACATGTGTATGGTCTGAGTTATTGGTCACGAAAAAAAAATCGCGACGATTGAACACTTGGTGGCGCTATAACATGAAAAAAACATGAAAATGGCTATAACTACCCGACCGCTAGTCCGATTGACTTGAAAATTGGTATGCAGTGTCTTGGTCCAAGGTCCCATGGATGTCTATGAAGACATTGGCCTATCTCAAAAAACATTGCCGCCACAGCCAATTAAATTATTTCAGTGTTTAAAATCTTGCTAAATAAAACTTAATGTATTTTGATGCTTGTCTGCTTAAAGGCCTTAAAGGCTTGAACCCCGCTAAATGCTGCTTGCAGCTTTAATTATTATTATTATTATTATTCTGCCGTAAAACGCATCGTGCAGCCCAAACCGTAAGGGCTAGAGACTTGAAACTTGGCCAATAGATAGTAGAAAAATCGAGGAGAGGTTATCAAATTATGAGCCAGATTGGCCTATAGGTGGCGCTATAGCAATCAATTGCGCAAAACTGCTCATAACTCCTAAACCGTATGTCGTAGACTCAAGTGTCTTATATCATTGGAAAGGTGAGTCCATGACGGACAAAATGTATATCTCCGATTTCATTTGCGCCATAATAGATTTTCCGCCATTTTGAATTTTGTCAAAAAACTACTTTTGCGAACTAGTCCTAGGTTTTTCGCTTGATCGAAACCAAACCAGTGCAGAAATGTTCTCTGGAGTCTGAATATCAATAATTATCGAAAAAAAGTTGAAATTTCGATTCACGGTCGCTAAGGGGCGGAAAACCAATGTTGTGGGAGGAGCCTATTTTACTAAAACAGCTATAACTCAAGAACAAAATGAGACATCTTCACCAAACTTGGTACACATGTGTATGGGCTGAGTATGTGGTCTCGATAAAAAAATAACGACGATTGAACACTTGGTGGCGCTATAACACGAAAAAAACATGAAAATGGCTATAACCTGCCGAGCGCTAATCCGATTGACTTGAAAATTGGTATGCAGTGTCTTGGTCCAAGGTCCCATGTATGTCTATGAGGACATTGGCGTATCTCAAAAAACATGGCCGCCACAGCCAATTAAATTTGAGCACCTATTAGACAAGGTTAACGGAGGCCAATCGGAACGAAACTCAATGGGTATGTTTGACTCATGGCCCTAGAGGTCTGTAATAATTTTGAAACAAATCGGCCACTAGTTGGTGCTAATGAGTTTTATGGCTCTGTAATCACGTGGTGTTGCACACATCCACAAAATATGCATATCATTTGATAGATCTCTTCATATTGAACACCTTTGCCTCTAGAACCATTGCTGTCAATCAAATTGTTCATTAAATATTTGCAATTATGTTAAAAACCTACTTTTGCGAACTAGTCCCTGGATTTTTGCCCGATCGGAACCAAACCAGTCTAGGACAATTTTCTGGACTCTCTAGATCAATGATTATCAAAAAAAAGTTCAACTTTTGCATTTAGATGGCTATAACAGGGTCAATTAGAAGAGGGACGTAGCAAAATACACTCAATAGCCTATAAATCTTAAAGGAAAACTCAAAACGTCACGAATATTGTAATGTATATGTGACATAACATGCTGAAGAAGCATGCAAAGTTTCATGGAGATCGGACCATAGGTGGCGCTAAAACTGTTAAAAAGCTTTGAAAACCATGTATTCCCTATGGTGAATTGCCTGTATTGGCTGTAAATTGTATTTTCCATCTCTCTATTCAATGAATGTTCAGATCTACTTAAAAACAAGTCAGAACATGTATCCTATGCCTCTAAACAAGCATGAAAATTTTCAGACAGATCTGACAATATTTGCCTCTATAAAAGTTAAAAAAGGTTAAAATTACAGAGTTCATTTGATAATAATGGTATATTAAGCCAATAAGTGGTCGTTTGCTGCCCCCCGCTGTTCATTTTATTGTACTACACACAAAATAATATTATTCTGCAGTAAAACACATCGTGCAGCCCAAACCGTAAGGGCTAGAGACTTGAAACTTGGCCAATAGGTAGTACAAACATAGAGAAGAGGTTATCAAATTATGAGCCAGATTGGCCTATAGGTGGCGCTATAGCAATCAATTGCGCGAAACTGATCATAACTCCTAATCCGTATGTCGTACACTCAAGTGTCTTATATCATTGGAAAGGTGAGTCCATGACGAACAAAATGTATATCTCCGATTTCATTTGCGCCATGATAGATTTTCCGCCATTTTGAATTTTGTCAAAAAACTACTTTTGCAAACTTTTCCTAGGTTTTTCGCTTGATCGGAACCAAACCAGTGCAGAAATGTTCTCTGGAGTCTACATATCAATAATAATTGAAAATTTTTTAAATTTCTATTCACGGTCGCTAAGGGGCGGAAAACGACTGTTGTGGGAGGAGCCTATTTTATTAAAATGGCTATAACTCAAGAAAGAAATGAGATGTCTTCACCAAACTTGGTACACATGTGTAGGGTCTGAGTCTTTGGTCTCGATAAAAAAATAGCGACGATTGAACACTTGGTGGCGCTATAACACGAAAAAAACATGAAAATGGCTATAACCACCCGACCGCTAGTCCGATTGACTTGAAAATTGGTATGCAGTGTCTTGGTCCAAGGTCCCATGCATGTCTATGAGGATATTGGCGTATCTCAAAAAACATGGCCGCCACAGCCAATTAAATTTGAGCACCTATTAGACAAGGTTAATGGAGGCCGATCAGAATGAAACTCGATGGGCATGTTTGACGCATGGTCCTAGAGGTCTGTAAGAATTTTGAAAGAAATTGGCCTTTCCTATGGACCATAGGTGGCGCTATAACTGTTAAAAACCATATGTTTCCTTTGGTAAATTGCCTAAATTGCCTGTAATTTGAGTTTTCCATCTATTATTTCAGTGTTTAAAATCTTGCTAAATAAAACTTGATGTCTTTTGATGCTTGTGTGCTTAAAGGCCTTAAAGGCTTGAACCCCGCTAAATGCTGCTCGCAGCTTTAATTAGGGGTTCAAGCACGAAGTGCTGAAACCCTATTGTAATTGTACTGATTTTTATTATTATTATTATTATTATTATTATTATTATTATTCTGCCGTAAAACGCATCGTGCAGCCCAAACCGTAAGGGCTAGAGACTTGAAACTTGGCCAATAGATAGTAGAAAAATCGAGGAGAGGTTATCAAATTATGAGCCAGATTGGCCTATAGGTGGCGCTATAGCAATCAATTGCGCGAAACTGCTCATAACTCCTAAACCGTATGTCGTAGACTCAAGTGTCTTATATCATTGGAAAGGTGAGTTCATGACGAACAAAACGTATATCTCCGATTTCATTTGCGCCATGATAGATTTTCCGCCATTTTGAATTTTGTCAAAAAACTACTTTTGCAATCTAGTCCTAGGTTTTTCGCTTGATCGAAACCAAACCAGTGCAGAAATGTTCTATGGAGTCTGAATATCAATAATTATCGAAAAAAAGTTGAAATTTCGATTCACGGTCGCTAAGGGGCGGAAAACGAATGTTGTGGGAGGAGCCTATTTTACTAAAACAGCTATAACTCAAGAACAAAATGAGATATCTTCACCAAACTTGGTAGACATGTGTATGGGCTCGGTATTTGGTCTCGATAAAAAAATAGCGACGATTGAACACTTGGTGGCGCTATAACACGAAAAAAACATAAAAATGGCTATAACCTGCCGAGCGCTAGTCCGATTGACTTGAAAATTGGTATGCAGTGTCTTGGTCCAAGGTACCATGCATGTCTATGAGGACATTGGCGTATCTCAAAAATCATGGCCGCCACAGCCAATTAAATTTAAGCACCTATTAGACAAGGTTAACGGAGGCCAATCGGAACGAAACTCGATGGGCATGTTTGACTCATGGCCCTAGAGGTCTGTAAGAATTTTGAAACAAATCGGCCACTAGTTGGCTCTAATGAGTTTTATGGCTCTGTAATCACGTGGTGTTGCACACATCCACAAAATATGCATATCATTTGATAGATCTCCTCATATTGAACACCTTTGCCTCTAGAACCATTGCTGTCAATCAAATCGTTTATTAAATATTTGCAATTATGTTAAAAACCTACTTTCGCAAACTAGTCCCTGGTTTTTTGCCCGATCGGAAGCAAACCAGTCTAGGACAATTCTCTGGACTCTCTAGATCAATAATTATCAAAAAAAGTTCAACTTTTGCATTTACATGGCTATAACAGAATCATTTAGAAGAGGGACGTAGCAAAATACACTCAATAGCCTATAAATCTTAAAGGAAAACTCAAAACTTCACGAAAATTGTTATGTATATGTGACATAGCATGCTGAAAAAGCATGCAAAGTTTCATGGAGATCGGACCATAGGTGGCACTAAAACTGTTAAAAAGCTTTGAAAACCATGTATTCCCTATGGTGAATTGCCTGTATTGGCTGTAAATTGTATTTTCCATCTCTCTATTCAATGAATGTTCAGATCTACTTAAAAACAAGTCAGAACATGTATCCTATGCCTCTAAACAAGCATGAAAAATTTCAGACAGATCGGACAATATTTGCCTCTATAAAAGTTAAAAAAGGTTAAAATTACAGAGTTCATTTGATAATAATGGTATATTAAGCCAATAAGTGGTCGTTTGCTGCCCCCCGCTGTTCATTTTATTGTACTACACACAAAATAATATTATTCTGCAGTAAAACACATCGTGCAGCCCAAACCGTAAGGGCTAGAGACTTGAAACTTGGCCAATAGGTAGTACACACATAGAGGAGAGGTTATCAAATTATGAGCCAGATTGGCCTATAGGTGGCGCTATAGCAATCAATTGCGCGAAACTGCTCATAACTCCTAAACCGTATGTCGTAGACTCAAGTGTCTTATAGCATTGGAAAGGTGAGTCCATGACGAACAAAATGTATATCTCCGATTTCATTTGCGCCATGATAGATTTTCCGCCATTTTGAATTTTGTTAAAAAACTACTTTTGCGAACTAGTCCTAGGTTTTTTGCTTGATCGGAACCAAACCAGTGCAGAAATGTTCTCTGGTGTCTGAATATCAATAATTATCGAAAAAAAGTTGAAATTTCGATTCACGGTTGCTAAGGGGCGGAAAACGAATGTTGTGGGAGGAGCCTATTTTACTAAAACAGCTATAACTCAAGAAGAAAATGAGATATCTTCACCAAACTTGGTACACATGTGTATGGGCTCAGTCTTTGGTCTCGATAAAAAAATAGCGACGATTGAACACTTGGTGGCGCTATAACACGAAAAAAACTTGAAAATGGCTATAACCACCCGAGCGCTAGTCCGATTGATTTGAAAATTGGTATGCAGTGTCTTGGTCCAAGGTACCATGTATATCTATGAGGATATTGGCGTATCTCAAAAAACATGGCCGCCACAGCCAATTAAATTTGAGCACCTATTAGACAAGGTTAATGGAGGCCGATCAGAACGAAACTCGATGGGCATGTTTGACTCATGGTCCTAGAGGTCTGTAAGAATTTTGAAAGAAATTGGCCTTTCCTATGGACCATAGGTGGCGCTATAACTGTTAAAAACCATATGTTTCCTATGGTAAATTGCCTAAATTGCCTGTAATTTGAGTTTTCCATCTATTATTTCAGTGTTTAAAATCTTGCTAAATAAAACTTGATGTCTTTTGATGCTTGTGTGCTTAAAGGCCTTAAAGGCTTGAACCCCGCTAAATGCTGCTCGCAGCTTTAATTATTATTATTATTATTATTCTCCGCTAAAACGCATTGTGCAGCCCAAACCGTAAGGGCTGGAACTTTGAAACTTTGTCAGATGGTAGTACAAAAATCGAGGAGAGGTTATCAAATTATGAGCCAGATTGGCCTATAGGTGGCGCTATAGCAATCAATTGCGCGAAACTGCTCATAACTCCTAGACCGTATGTTGTAGACTCAAGTGTCTTATATCATTGGAAAGGTGAGTCCATGACGAACAAAACGTATATCTCCGATTTTATTTGCGCCATGATAGATTTTCCGCCATTTTTAATTTTGTCAAAAAACTACTTTTGCGAACTAGTCCTAGGTTTTTCGCTTGATCGAAACCAAACCAGTGCAGAAATGTTCTCTGGAGTCTGAATATCAATAATTATCGAAAAAAAGTTGAAATTTTGATTCACGGTCGCTAAGGGGCGGAAAACGAATGTTGTGGGAGGAGCCTATTTTACTAAAACAGCTATAACTCAAGAACAAAATGAGATATCCTCACCAAACTTGGTACACATGTGTATGGGCTCAGTATTTGGTCTCGATAAAAAAATAACGACGATTGAACACTTGGTGGCGCTATAACACGAAAAAAACATGAAAATGTCTATAACCTGCCGAGCGCTAGTCCGATTGACTTGAAAATTGGTATGCAGTGTCTTGGTCCAAGGTCCCATGTATGTCTATGAGGATATTGGCGTATCTCAAAAATCATGGCCGCCACAGCCAATTAAATTTAAGCACCTATTAGACAAGGTTAACGGAGGCCAATCAGAACGAAACTCGATGGGTATGTTTGACTCATGGCCCTAGAGGTCTGTAAGAATTTTGAAACAAATCGGCCACTAGTTGGCGCTAATGAGTTTTATGGCTCTGTAATCACGTGGTGTTGCACACAGCCACAAAATATGCATATCATTTGATAGATCTCTTCAGATTGAACAACTTTGCCTCTAGAACCATTGCTGTCAATCAAATCGTTCATTAAATATTTGCAATTATGTTAAAAACCTACTTTTACAAACTAGTCCCTGGTTTTTTGCCCGATCGGAACCAAACCAGTCTAGGACAATTCTCTGGACTCTCTAGATCAATAATTATCAAAAAAAAAGTTCAACTTTTGCATTTACATGGCTATAAAAGGATCATTTAGAAGAGGGACGTAGCAAAATACACTCAATAGCCTATAAATCTTAAAGGAAAACTCAAAACGTCACGAATATTGTTATGTATATGTGACATAACATGCTGAAGAAGCATGCAAAGTTTCATGGAGATCGGACCATAGGTGGCGCTAAAACTGTTAAAAAGCTTTGAAAACCATGTATTCCCTATGGTGAATTGCCTGTATTGGCTGTAAATGGTATTTTCCATCTCTCTATTCAATGAATGCTCAGATCTACTTAAAAACAAGTCAGAACATGTATCCTATGCCTCTAAACAAGCATGAAAAATTTCAGACAGTTCGGACAATATTTGCCTCTATAAAAGTTAAAAAATGTTAACATTACAGAGTTCTGGTATATTAAGCCAATAAGTGGTTGTTTGCTGCCCCCCGCTGTTCATTTTATTGTACTACACACAAAATAATATTATTCTGCAGTAAAACACATTGTGCAGCCCAAACCGTAAGGGCTAGAGACTTGAAACTTGGCCAATAGGTAGTACAAACATAGAAGAGAGGTTATCAAATTATGAGCCAGATTGGCCTATAGGTGGCGCTATAGCAATCAATTGCGCGAAACTGCTCATAACTCCTAAACCGTATGTCGTAGACTCAATTGTCTTATATCATTGGAAAGGTGTGTCCATGACGAACAAAACGTATATCTCCGATTTCATTTGCGCCATGATACATTTTCCGCCATTTTGAATTTTGTTAAAAAACTACTTTTGCAAACTAGTCCTAGGTTTCTTGCTTGATCGGAACCAAACCAGTGCAGAAATGTTCTCTGGAGTCTGAATATCAATAATAATTGAAAAAAAGTTTAAATTTCTATTCACGGTCGCTAAGGGGCGGAAAACGACTGTTGTGGGAGGAGCCTATTTTACTAAAATGGCTATAAATCAAGAAAGAAATGAGATATCTTCACCAAACTTGGTACACATGTGTATGGGCTCAGTCTTTGGTCAGGATAAAGAAATCACGATGATTGAACACTTGGTGGCGCTATAACATGAAAAAAACATGAAAATGGCTATAACTACCCGACCGCTAGTCCGATTGACTTGAAAATTGGTATGCAGTGTCTTGGCCCAAGGTCCCATGTATGTCTATGAGGACATTGACCTATCTCAAAAAACATTGCCGCCACAGCCAATTAAATTATTTCAGTGTTTAAAATCTTGCTAAATAAAACTTGATGTCTTTTGATGCTTGTGTGCTTAAAGGCCTTAAAGGCTTGAACCCCGCTAAATGCTGCTCGCAGCTTTAATTGTTATTATTATTTTTATTCTTAAATATTTGTTTTGTATAGCACTTTTTGCATTTTTCAGACATGGTAACAGACGTTTTATACGTGCTACAAAACGATACTCGGTTACTTAACGTAACCTCGGTTCTCTCTAGAAGAGGGAACGAGTATTGCGTAAGTTCCTTACGCTACGGGAAAGTATTCTTTCTTCGAGATTTCTGAAAAACCCAAAATTATCCTTAATTTTGTAACATTGTCAACGCAGTGCGGCAGCCTGGCAGACCATAGCAGGCTATTCCAGCGTGCTATTGGCTGCTCTGCTGGCAACTGCAGCAGCCTATCGGTGAGCCCGCGTGACGTGGTGACCAATGAGGGCGCTTCGCGCCCACCTGGCTTCATTTGCCTACAGGTGGGGCGTGGCCACGTGTATATAAGCAGGGCTCACGGGCTGCATATTCGGTTTTCGTAGTTCTGAAGCATAAAAGCCCGCGGGGCGCACGGCAAGGAACGCAATACTCGTTCCCTCTTCTAGAGAGAACCGAGGTTACGTTAAGTAACCGAGTATCGTTCTCTTACGAGAGGTTCTCTCGTATTGCGTAAGTTCCTTACGCTACGGGAACATATTGTCAACGCCGTGCGCGCCTCGCATACAGCATATGTATCCCAGGGAACCGGGGACCATAACACTGCTCGGGCAGGGTGGCCGGTAAGGAAAACGGGCCACCACATATACAGACACTTCATTCGAACTGACGGGTGGTTACGACGGGTGGTTACAACACCCTGTCCCATGAATGAGGGAACGGCACCTGCCGGTCTCCTTCAAATTCACCACACCTTGTCTCATGAATGAGGGAGCGGCAACGCCGGTCGCCTTCAAATTCACAATATCTTGTTATATGAGTGAGGTAACGGCACCGCCGGTCACCTTCAAACTCACAACAGCTCGTCTCGTAAATGAGGGAACGGCACCGCCGGTCTCCTTCAAATTCACAATGAGCCTAGTACCGAACTTACTACCAGTATGTGAGCTATGTCTGCGCAGAACCACTGGGCAGAACCAACAGCCCTATTGAACTGATAACACTTTCGCCTGTAAGGCAGGAACTTCCAGATTGTAAAATCTCACGAACGTAGACGGGGAGGCCCAGCCTGCCGCCATACAGATATCGTGGATGGAAATCCCTCTGGCCCAAGCCCACGAAGAGGCCATGCCTCTGGTGGAGTGTGCTCTGACACCTAGCGGGCACTGCAGGTGTTTGGAAGCGTATGCAGCTGCAATCGCGTCCACTATCCACCTGGACAGGGTCTGTTTCGAGGAGGCGAGACCTTTAGTGCGCCCGCCAAACGAAACAAATAGCTGCTCAGAACGCCTGAAGGCGGCGGAGCGTGTGACATAAACCCTCAATGCCCTGACAGGGCAGAGGAAATTGCCACCGTCCCCCTCATCGGATGCTGGCAGAGCCGAGAGGGAGATAATCTGCGCCCTGAAGGGAGTGCCGATCGCTTTGGGGACATAACCATGCCTCGGTCTGAGAATGACCTTAGAGTCATTAGGACCGAACTCCATACACGTCGGGCTCACTGAGAGCGCGTGTAGATCCCCCACGCGTTTCACTGAAGCCAGAGCTATCAGAAACGCGGTTTTCAGCGAAAGGAACCTTGGTTCCACAGTCTCGAGCGGTTCAAAGGGATGAGCCTTCAGGGCCTCTAGGACCAAGGCCAGATCCCATATAGGAACCGACGGGGGCCGCGGGGGATTCATCCGTCTGGCTCCTCTGAGGAAACGGATGATGAGCTCGTTCCTTCCTAGCGTGCTACCTAGCGTCGTCTGAGCGAACGCTGCTATAGCCGCCACATACACTTTGAGCGTGGAAGGGGACCTGCCCCGTTCCAAAAGCTCTTGGAGGAAGGAGAGCACCCGCTGGACCCCACATTGCTGTGGGTCCAATCCCTTGGAAACACACCACTCGGTGAACACCGACCACTTAGAACTATATAACCGCCTCGTCGAGGGGGCTCTAGAGTGTGAAATCGTGTTCATAACCCCTTCGGGCAGGTCAACGGGTATCCGTTGGTCACCCATACATGCAGAGACCATCGCTCTGGATGGGGATGCCAAACTGACCCTCCTGCTTGAGAGAGAAGGTCTGCTCTCAGCGGAACTGGCCAGGGGGGTGAGTGCGACAGCTTCACCAGCTCTGGGTACCAAATCTGGTTCTCCCAGCGCGGTGCTATAAGGAGCACCGGACGGCGCGTTTCCCTGATTTTCGCTATGACCTGGGGCAATAGGGAGATCGGCGGGAAAGCATACAGCGGGAGGCTGGGCCAAGTTTGGGACAGCGCATCCTCGCTTTTGGACAGAAACGTCGGGCAGCGGGCGTTCTCTTTTGTTGCAAAGAGGTCGAGCTCCGCTCTGCCGAACAGGCGCCATACCAGCTGGACTGTCTGGGGGTGCAGGGACCATTCTCCTGGGAGAATGAGGCCCCTGGACAGCTTGTCCGGGCCCACATTGAGGTGGCCCGGCACGTGCGCAGCTCTCAGCGAGCGCAGCGAGCTGTGTGCCCACACGAGCAGGCGTTCTGTCAGATTGCCCAGACCTCTGGACCTGACACCGCCCTGCCGGTTCACGTAGGACACCACTGTGGTGTTGTCCGACCGGACTAACACATGGTGTCCTCGTATAAGCGGGAGAAACTGCCTGAGCGCGTTCTCTACCGCTATCATCTCCAAACAGTTTATGTGTAGGAGTTTTTCCTCGCTCGACCAAAGGCCCGAGGCTGATCTGCCCTCGAAAACGGCGCCCCAACCCGTGGTGGAGGCGTCCGTCGAGATGACCTTGCGGTGTGAGATGGCTCCCATCGTCACTCCCCTCTGGTACCAGTCGGCTACTAACCAGGGCTCTAGGGCTGACACGCAGCCCTGAGTCACTCTGATCCTGAAGCCGCCGGACGCCCAGGCTCTGTGAGGCACTCGGGCGTTTAACCAGCATTGCAGCGGGCGCATGCGCATTAAGCCCAGCTGGAGCACAGCCGCAGCTGAGGCCATACGTCCCAGCATCCTCTGAAAAAGCTTTAGAGGTGCGATTTTGCCCGGCCGGAAGTACGCAGCCATGCGCCGAACTTGGCGCGCGCGATGGGGTGACAGGCGGGCTGACATTGCCACAGTGTCCAGATTCAAACCCAGGAATGAGGTTGATTGCGTGGGCACTAATGAGCTCTTGGTCCAATTGACCATGAGCCCTAGGCTGTCCAGGTGGCTGAGCAGCATTGCCCTGTGGGCGAGGAGCTCGGCCTCCGACTGCGCCAGGATGAGCCAATCGTCCAGATAGTTCAATACTCGCATCCCTCGATTTCTCAGAGGAGCGAGGGCCGCGTCCATGCACTTCGTAAATGTACGGGGTGCTAGTGACAGGCCGAACGGAAGGACGGTGTATTGATAAGCCTGGCCGTCGAAGGCGAATCGTAAGAATGGCCTGTGACGCGGCGTTATCTTGATTTGAAAATATGCATCTTTCAAATCTAGGGAGATTAGCCAGTCTCTCGGGCGAATATGCGCGAGGATCTGCTTGGTCGTGAGCATCTTGAACGATCTTTTCATAAGAGCTTTGTTCAGACGCCTCAGATCCAGAATCGGTCTGAGCGACCCATCCCTTTTTGGCACGAGAAAATACCGGCTGTAAAAGCCTGACTTGCTCATAGAATGGGGAACCGGTTCTATAGCCCCTTTGCACAGCAGCGTGGCTATTTCTGCTCGAAGTAGATGTGCTACTTCCTCGCTCACTCTCGTCTCTGTACGCGCACAGAAGCGCGGAGGGCGGCGAGCGAACTGCAGAGTGTAGCCGTGCTTCACTGTTTTCAGCACCCATTCTGATACACCTGGAATGGCTTCCCACGCTCTTGCGTGCGCCACACGGGATAGAACGGCCTCCGGGCTCGAAACGCCGCGCTTCGCGGGTTTGACGGCCTGTATAGGAGGGGCGGGCGCAGTGCGCGCGCTCTCTGTGCTGTGGGCCAGCCGATCGCTCGCGATGGCTGGCCGCCCTACACACTGCATCTCTGCCGCTTCGAGCGGGGAGTGGCTTGTGTGCGGCCCTACACTCATCGCTCCGGCCACCCTGGGCGGGAAACAAATGGTGTGTGGCGCGGCGCGTGGCGCCTGAGGCATAATGTTCGCGAAAATGTGTGAGCGCGTTTGAGCGGGCACAACTCTTACGCGTGGAACATGACCGGTTAAGAGTGGCTGTGTGACAGCGCGTGTGGTGGTTAGTCGTGGACGCAAACAAGCGGACACGTGACCTAACTCTAGCACTCGAGCGGCCGGTGGCCGCTTTATGTGAGTGGGGGACACAGGGTTTATAGTGCTTGTGTGCAGGGGTGAACACAGAAAAGTGGGCACATTTACTGCATTTGAAACACATACGGCGTGAGCCGTGCAACCAGAAATAATGCAACTTTTGTGATTTCTCTGGTTCGCCGTAAAAACGGCGGTTATTGACAGGCGAGAAGGCATTTTTGCCGGCTCGTTGGCTGCGTGAAATCCATCTGCAGCAGCCACAGTGGCGGGGGCTGACAGGAAAGAGAGTTTTGACGGTGGTCCGGCCGCGGCGGGACTTAACCGTCGTTTCTTGCCTCTGGCTAGGAGGACTTTGGAGGCTCGGGCTTCAGCGCGATCCTAGGCCGGGGGCCCCGAGGTGGAGGCGGCTTACCACGGCTGGAAGAGCGCGATCTGGGGCGGCCGCTCGGTCTTCGCTGAGACGAAGGGGGCCGCGCTGGGCGCTGCGCGGAGCTCGTTGCTGGCTGGTCACGAGGACGGCGAGCAGCGGAGCTATTGCTAGCGCCGGGGCGTCGAGGCAGGAAAAGGTTCATGGCCTGCGTCGTTTTCTGCACTTCGGAGAAACGGTCGACGATCCCCTTGACCGCTGGTCCAAAGAGCCCAGACGGAGAGAGCGGGGCATTTAGGAAGGCCGCGCGCTCTGTTTCTCGCATGTCCGCGAGCGTGAGCCAGAGGTGGCGCTCAGCTACCGTGAGGGAAGCCATAGAGCGTCCGAGGGCCTGTGCTGCGGTCTTGGTGGCGCGAAGGGAGAGATCCGTCGCGCTTCGCAAATCCGTGATTAACTCAGCGTCACAGCATTTCTCGTCCAGGTCGCGGAGGAGATTAGCTTGGAGGATTTGCAGCACGGCCATAGAGTGCAGAGCGGACGCAGCTTGACCGGAGGCAGCGAAAGCGCGGCCGATCAGCGATGACGTCACTCTGCAGGCCTTAGACGGGAGGGCAGCCTTTGAGCGCCAACCAGAAGGCGGGCAAAGGTGCGCTGCGACCGCCTCTTCCACCGGAGGGATAGCGTTGTAGCCTTTCTCGGCCGCGCCGTCGACTTGTGAGAGCGTCGAAGAAGCCTGAGACGAGACCCTCGCGGAGAATGGCGCGTTCCAGGACTTTGCGAGCTCCTCGTGAAGCTCCGGCAGAAAGGGTGCAGTCCTGGAGGTGGGCGCACGGCGGCGACTGTTTAGGAAGCATCCGTCAAGTCGGTTCGGCGCTGCCACCTTGGGCGGGGCCCATTCGAGGCCTAGCTGCTCGACGGCCCGGGTGAGAAGGCGCAAAAGTTCGGCGTCCTCACCCGCTCGAGAGCGTCCGGAGCCCCGGACTGAAGAGGACGCGGAAGACCAGTCCTCGCTGTCGGAAGCCATGATGGAGCAGCTGTCGGCGCGTTCCGCGGCCGCATCCGCCTCATCCCCGGAGGCGGCAACAGAAATGGCGGCCTGGGGTGGGGGCGGGGAAGGCGAGAGTGAAGCGGGCGGGAAAGGTTCCGGCGAGCTTCTCTCGGCGAACTCCGGAATCCGCTGCGAGCGGCGCTTCTTTCTGCGCGGCGTGGCAGGGACTGGAGGAATATCATCATCGAACAGGACGAGTCGAGCCCGCAGGGTCGACATCGTCAGTTCTTCGCACTCTTGGCATCCGCCGGCGAGGAGTGCGGCAGCGGCGTGATCACGGCCCAGGCAGAGAGCGCAGATCACGTGGCGGTCCCCGGAGCTGAGCTGCGCGTGACACGAGCCGCAGGTGGAACGAGACATTTGTATCAACGCTCGGCTCTTTTAGTGAAAAAGTGTGACGCAGCGGCGACAACACTTTTGAGCGTAAAGGATATGGGCTGCCGGATAGCAGAGCAGGCACGGATGGCTGAAGGTGGCGCGATGCTGCCGGCTTCCTCAGGCGCTGTCCTCTGCTTGCTTGTCTGCGCGGTCACGGCGGCGGGTTCCAGATCCAGCGATGCGAAGGGCTTCGCTGAAGAAAAGAAAATCGAATATGCAGCCCGTGAGCCCTGCTTATATACACGTGGCCACGCCCCACCTGTAGGCAAATGAAGCCAGGTGGGCGCGAAGCGCCCTCATTGGTCGCCACGTCACGCGGGCTCACCGATAGGCTGCTGCAGTTGCCAGCAGAGCAGCCAATAGCACGCTGGAATAGCCTGCTATGGTCTGCCAGGCTGCCGCACTGCGTTGACAATGTTACAAAATTAAGGATAATTTTGGGTTTTTCAGAAATCTCGAAGAAAGAATACTTTCCCGTAGCGTAAGGAACTTACGCAATACGAGAGAACCTCTCGTAAGAGAACTTTCAACCTCTTTAGCACCAGTGCTATGTGCAAAAAAAGTTAACGTACAGCCCTGCCTTACAGTAAAGTCACCATTTTACACCGCCATGTTTCTACAGTAGCCCTAAACAGACAAACTGCTCTACTGCGCGCTAGCTACTCTCTGCTGTCTCAGACGACATCTTTGTCCTGTGTCGGCCACCGTAGCTTCTCTATGTGCTTCGAAAGGGAGGGGTGAGCGATTGCAATTGGCAACCTCACCGCTAGACGCTAAAATGTACACAGTGCACCTTTAAAAGGCAGACTTTCATTCCTACTGCCACTTTTATTGAGCCTTATTATTTCTCCCGTTCATTTATCTACGAGTGGTCCATCCTGTCCTCCCCCTTATAATGTCTCTGGCCTGGTGCTCAGCATACTCCAAGCAGTTGAGCTAGAGGAGCACATGCACATCCTTTGGAGGACTGGCTTATAATTATCTTACCCAGCATGTAGCATAGGCATGTGAGAGAGTTTCCTCACAAGTAACTTTAATGTAACTGCATCTTTCAGGCACATGCACAGCACTAATTATAGGCGCATATTCTACATAGTCAGACCGCATGCTGCATCAGGATTTGCCAATCATTACAGGCAGAGGGTGTGACATTCCACACACACCCCAAGCAATGTAATGTGCATGTAATTCGACACATCAAAAAAAATTATATTATATAAATAAAAAATGTTGTAATACAGCAATGAGACTCTGTAATGTTTGGGGTCAGTATAGATCTTTTAATGTTTTTGAGTCTCTTATGCTCTCAAAAATGATATTATCATCATGACAATTTAAGTGAAATCTGAATTGAATTAAATACATTAATTTCAGAATATCCTGTTCATCCGTCTTCATGAGAAAATCTTGTGTACAATTTACAGTAAATGCCTATTCCTCTTTTTATATCACAGCACTTCAAAACCATAACATTTCATTTACAGGTTTACATTAGACATATTCAATCAGATTTTCAATGTGGATGGTGCACGTAGGAGTAGGACAGGAGAGTCTGAAAGTGTGCACCAAACGGGTCTATGATCAGTTGTGATCACATCTGATCTCCACAGTAGAAAATAACTGACCTCAATCTGTGCTAACAAGCCAGCTCAGCAACAGTCTCGCATTCACACAGGGCAGAGCATTGTACTGCGAGTTTAGAGTTTCTTTGTTCATGTGTGTGGGTGTGTGCGATATGCAATTTATTCAATTACTGGACGCAGGTACATAAAAGTCGTATTTCAGGATGACAAGTGTGTGTGTTTACCAGGGGTCATGGCCCTGTATGTCTGTATTTAGAACATAGAACCTGGTCACGCAAAGTTTACAAAGCATTTTCCTATATTACAGGCCGAACTTCCAATATGCAAACTTAATCTGAAACATCAAAGCAGATATAGGTTTGTGTGCATATGGGTACATGTACACTTTACTGACACATCTTATGATTACAGTATTCTGACAGCGTGAACACACCAATACAAACCAGTAGTAGCAGATGAGACGTAAAAATTTGTTGACCATATCACTGCACAGCTCAGCACCCATAGCCAATTGTTACTCCAGTCTTTAGTGTCACATGATCCTTCAGAAATCATTCTAATATGCTGATTTGCTGCTCAAGAAACATTTCAAATTTTTATCAATGTTGAAAACAACTGTGCTGCTTAAAGGTGCCCTAGAATGAAAAATTGAATTAACCTTGCCATAGTTAAATAACAGGAGTTCAGTACATGTAAATCACATACAGTGAGTCTCAAACACCATTGCCTCCTCCTTCATATGTAAATCTCGTTTGTGAAAAACACCACGGAAAAATAGGCAAATCTCAACGTAACACCGAGAGTGATGCAATACACGGGATCATTAATATGTACACCCCCCAACATTTGCATATGCCAGCACATGTTCACTGTCAGGCGAAACTGCGCAGCCGTATCATCTCTGCACAGGTAAACAAGCATCACGCGAGGATAGCGAGCATGGCAGATCATGGAAACAAATGTTATGTTCCAGGCTGTGCAGGGGATGTGAAGACGTTTCATACTCTCAACAGGCATAGTTGATGTTTATTTATAATCGGATACCGCAACAATTTAATTCAAATTTGTTAGTTTGCACAGCCCATTTCACCACAGACAGTTTTTCAAACCCGGGACAATATCAAGCAGGCTTTGCTCAGCGTCTGATACTGAAGAAAGGGGCAATTCCAACCATATACCTGCAACCAGTAAGTGATTTTATCCACTTCTTGACTGTCTAAACAATTTCTGATTAAATTTTTTGTTTCTTAGAGAGACAACATTAACGATAATATCCCCGTTGTTGTCTAGATCCAACGCAAGATGCTAGTAATTTACAATAACAATAGGATAATCCAGGTAGCTTACAAAACTAAATGGCTAAATAAATCGACTTTTAAATCAGTACTCTACTGTCAAACTCAAACGTTACTGTACAAACAACATATTTAAGCGCTACCCAGTTCAGTTTGTGATTCAAAGTGAAGACGCTATCATTGTAAAATCATACAGGGACACATTACAATAATTAAAATGATTTTACAATGCTAAAAAAGTTGTGACTGCTGATGTGTATATTTAATGCTATATGCTAGTTATCGTTTAGGCTGAAGTTCTGGTATGGACGTAATGATTTTGCAGGTTCCTAATTAAAATAAAGACTTAACTTACCATTCAGAAGCGTTCATTTCCAATCTCAAAACATGTTGTTCCTCAAAATCTGCATCTTCGTCAGAAACAGGCTCAAACATATAAGGTTGAATGCCTAATGTCTCCATTGTCATGACGGTCAGTATAGACGTGCCTGCTATCCTTGAGCCGCGCAGTGAAACAGCCAATCAGAGCAGAACTCTGCATTAATATTCATGACCCTTCCAAATAAGGCATCCTGGGGAAGATTTCTAGAGTTGTAAACGGACCTGTAAAATCTGGACAATTATTGACCTTAAATAAGCCATATACCCTCTATGTAGATACCAGAGAACAATTTAAAATGTTGTTTCAAATCATTCTAGGGCACCTTTAATATTTTTGTGGAAAGCTGGAAACTGATCATTTTTTTATTGAATCTTTACTGAACAGAAAATTCAAAAACAACAGCTTTCATTTATAATGAAATAAAAAAAACTTTTGTAACATTAATAAATGTCTTTACAGTCTCAATAAAACATTAATTACCCAAACCTTTTGAAATATAGTGTACTAACCATTTATAAAAGCATTTGAGGCTGTGCTGTATAGTAGATAGATATTGATGGTCACATCAGCTGTGACTATTTTCCAATATGTAAAAATAGCCACATATTTTATAAAAAGAGTGAGTCTAAATTTAATCCCTGTTTTTTAAATACCTTACTAAAAAAAACCTTGTTGATTATACTACGCAATCATCCGAATTAAAATATTACAAAAGTAAGTTTTTGTATGAAACAATCTTCAACAAAACATTACAACCAAACATTGAGCCTAATAACAAACCACCTAAATCAATGACAGATGTAAAAACCCCACAGCAGACAGTTTGACAATCTCATTCCTTTCACATCACGAAGCCAAGCAGAGAAACCTCCCTGTGGAGATATGCTGCAGTACATGTGTATCAGCAAAGCTCAGATATACTGCTGAGAGCTTAGATCATGAAGCAATGAGCTACACTACAGTTTTAAATGATAAGTCAGCAACATCCATCATCATACAGCTCCACTTAGTGGAACAAAGAGAGAAAGAAACATGGGATAATGCGAGACTGAGAAGTGGAAGCACGAAAGAGGAGAGAAAGCACTGCAGACAGCTTCAGAAAGAGTGTCTTACTTCACAAGTGTTATAGTCCTCTGAGTCCAGCAGTAAACAGAGTTTAGGTAGAAGCTCCGGCCAATTCTGTAACTCCCCTTTGGAGGCTATAGTTGTGATCAGAATACCTGAAGAACACAAGCATATGCACAATAATGCACCATTTAGACTAGACTATACAGAAGCTCTGAAAATTAGATTAGTGTGGATGGATGGATGGATGGATGGATGGATGGATGGATGGATGGATGGATGGATGGATGGATGGATGGATGGATGGATGGATGGATGGATGGATGGATGGATGGATGGATGGATGGATGGATGGATGGATGGATGGATGGATGGATGGATGGATGGATGGATGGATGGATGGATGGGTGGGTGGGTGGATGGATGGGTGGGTGGATGGATGGATGGATGGATGGATGGATGGATGGATGGATGGATGGATGGATGGATGGATGGATGGATGGATGGATGGATGGATGGATGGATGGATGTCCGGACTCAGAAATGTGCATCTTCACCCTTTATTCAAATATTATTATTAACATTTTGTAAGCATATTACGTAGTTGTACTTGTAGTAATTTTGTTGTTGTGCAAACATAATTTTTGGCCAGGAAATTATGAATACATGCAAAAGCCAACAAAACATATTTTGAGAGAGAACCAACAAAATATTAATAACTGATTATGTTGTTGTTCTTTTTTGCATGGCAAAATAAAACCTGTTGCTGTAATTTGTCTTTTTTTGCCAAATAATTTTGCCAGATAAATGCCTTAACCAAGTTTAGTGTTTTGTACTTTCCTCATATTTTACATGTTTTTAAAATATAAATAATTTCCCTCACATTTTGGTGGTTTAATCAATCTTGTAGGATCATTAAAAAATCCAAAATCACTTTTGGTCACTACTGTATATTAATCAATGTGCAGAGAAACATTCATAAAAAACAACTTTCAAATCAAATAAACAAAAAGAGGAAAAATTATACATTTTATGTTGTGTTTTGCAAGATGCTGGGTAACCATAGAAACACAGCAATGCATATAACTCATCACAGTCTAATCACAATCACAAAGAGCAGATAATTCAGACACATTGTGTACACTCAGACATAGATTAAATAAATAATCAAAAGCTGTGGCTCAAGGCCAGAAAAACAAATGCTCTGTCAATCCATACTTACCCACTGTGGCTCTAATGAGCGGTGAAGAGTCTCCAATGTTCTGCAGACACTCATTTTTGATGAAGTCAGACACGCCATTTGGGAAGTTCTGGTAATGGGCCTTAACATTGTTCTTCAAAATGAGACCACTGAGAGAGCGAGTAGGCTCATCTATGAGAAAGAAAGGATGAAAAGCATTACTTTCAGACTGGGTGGAAAATACAGCCCTTGGCAAAGGCCATGATCTAAATTTTTTTAAAGAAAAGAAAAGAAAGACACAAACAACTGCAGGGATAAATTGTAATAACCGTTCATACTATAAGAATGCATGTATTATTACAAATTTAGAACATTATAACACTAAAAAACATGTTGCTGGAAAATAAAATTTAAAAACTCTGTGTGGATGCTTAATAAAGATGTTCCTTCTGTTTTGAAATATTATATAATATAATACAATATAATAACTATAAATATGTTGTTTAAAAATAAAATATAATTGTTTAAAATATACAAAACTACAGCCTACACTGAAAAATCCTTACTGTTGAGCTCTGAACTAGTTGGCAATATTATATTATGTTATATTTATTATATTACCTTATATTATAAAAAATATTTTTGACACTTATAAAAATATGTTGTTTAAAAATAAAAAGGTTAAAAAAATGTGTTTAAAATAAATAAAACTACAGCGCACACTGAAAAAAAATCCTATTGTTCAGCTCTGACCTGGTTTGCTAGATGCTTAATAAAGATCCTTCTGTTTTTAAATGGACCGTGGGCTAATTCAGGGGGGAAAAAGAGGGAGAAACCTTGGTAGATGAACTTGTGTGTTGTTCCTAAACATGTTCTGTGACCTGGGGCTTTACAGAGGACACAGATTCAAAAGGTCAGTGCAGCTAAGCTCCCAGTGCACTTGACAGATTACCACTGACCTGAAGTCACACCAGCTATAAAGACACTGGCTTCAGAAGACACTACAGATACTAAACACCACCTAGAACTGAGCTTCATTGTGCTTGACTCAACTCCTTCCAGAAACAGCAGAAGACTGTGTCTTAGGGCGTTTTCACACCTGAAAGTCCACACCAAGGTCCGAACCAAAGTTCATGTTTTGATACATTTGGTTCGTTTTGGTTTGGTTTCACATTGCAATTATGCGAGAACTTTACATGACATACTTGCGTCTTCTCGTCATCATCTATGTGGACTGCATCTTGACATTGATTGGTTTGTAAATGGACGTCGGCTGACGTCAGCGTCTTTGACAAGAATGAATGAACGGACGCATATCGTTGCCACTAGTGAACCGTGCGCATTGCTTGACTATTTCTTTTCGTTTCGAATTGTTACGTTTAAAAGTGGACATTTCAAGCTTTCTATACACATATTTCTCATGTCTGTGAGGCAAGTAGCCTCCTGAGTTTCGGTTTATTTGAGACGCGCTCCAGTTCATGTGCAAAGCATGTGATTGCTCCCGCGCCTCTATGTTACGATTGTTGTCTGCCATAGACTATTTGCTTCTTATTTGTTAAATCCAGGCAACTATCTGATTAAACGTTGATTCAAATTGAGATACAATTTATACAAAACGAAATTCACTTTAACAAAACAAAACTTAATGAAGTGGTCAAAATCATTTCTGACCTTCTGTCTTCGGACATATTGCGCACCTTTTCACTTTTCATAATCAGTATAGCCTAGATTTAATTTTTAAAATAACATTATAATATTTAAACATAAACAGGAACTTCCTGTAAATGGTCTGAAACTCCAAACCATACAGAAAATGCTTTAACACTAGAAACGAACCGAACCTTTGTTCAGTTTGATCCGGACCGAGACTACCTCTTTTCGTTTGATCAAATTTCGTCTGTTTGGTTCCGGACCATTAGTCTAGAAATCTAGCACACCCTAGCGGCAGAAAATGTAATTTGCTGCGAGTGTAGTCTAGCAACTCTTGGTAGACCTAAGAGCTGGAAAAAACAAACTCTGGTCAGGCCAATCACAGCGTGTGTACAGTCGGTGGGCGGGCTTAACATAATGACGGCACGTCACGGCAGAGTTGCAGAGGTTCTGCGTGCTACTCGTAAACAAAGAAGCTGACGAACAGCGGCCTTTTGAATCGGCTTTGGAGTTAAGCTTTTCTTTGAGAAAAGAACAAAGAACGGCACTGAAGTCATTCTTAAGAAAAGAAGATATCTTCAAAGTTTTGCCGACCGGATAAGGCGAAAGTCTATCAACTAAAGTTAGCTTGGCTTCACCTTCTTCTTTGCTCTGCTTGTGGCGCTCATGGCGCCATCCAATTGCGTGCAGAGGGAATTTGAAAGACAACCATTTATCCCGCCCCTCGGACTGAGCCCTGTCAATGGTGAGTTTGGGTCTGGCTTGTCAGGCTACCGGACCGTGGTACGGGGGAACTTTCACACCTCTAATTTTGATTCGGACCAAACAAGGTAGGTGTGAAAGGACACTACACAAACGGTCATGGCAAAACTCAAACTGCAACAACCACAATGCAGACCGACAAAGGGTAATTTCCTGCAGCTACTAGCACCTCCCATAACACAATGCCTACGTAAAATGAAAAGGTTATAGAATTTCAAATGAATATGACCTATATCTATCCAGATGCTTGACTCTCAGCTCAGGTATCCCTACTCAGCAAGTCGCATCATATTATAAATCTAATAAGTCACATCCCAAATCAAAATGATAAATCAAGCATGCGTAATACAAGAAGTAAATGTTAACATGCACATCTTACCTTCCGTCTTTAGCTTTGTGAGCACAAATATTAGGTAGTTGTTGAAGTCCGGGTATTGATTGAGCTGCTCAAGTTTCTGTGGTGCACATTAAGAAAAGACATCCAGACCACAGAGTCGGAGGATAATGCAAACAGCAGGGGAAATGTGCATCAGTGCACATACTTTATGGACTAACCACATGGTGTTTGCAGTAGATGGATGATTACATTAATGAATGAATCCATGGATAGATGAGCAAATGGTATAATACGCAAATGTACAAACATCAATAGTGTGTAGCCTAAATGTATAAAACAATGAAAATAATACAAAATAAATGAGTAAGTCTGTTGTCAACTGAGATAATTGTGTAAGAGCAGGGATGGGCAACTTCGGTCCAGGAGTGCCGCTGTCCTTCAGAGTTAAGCTCAAACCCTAAAAAAAATAAACCTCACCTGCCTGTATAATAATAATAATGGGGGGGAATCTCCTCAACCACCACCAATGTGCAGTGTGATGAAGCCAATCAGTATATGGGGATGATTAGGAAGCCATGATGGACAGAGGCCAATGGGCAAATTTGGCCAAGATGCCGGGGTTACACCCCTACTCTTTCTGAAGGACCTTTACGAAGGACATCCTGGGATTTTTAATGACCACAGAGAGTCAGGACCTCGGTTTAACGTCTCATCCAAAGGACTGTTTAACCTTAGTAATCCTGAAGACATTGATTAGCTTGTTCAGATGTGTTTGATTAGGGATGTAGCTAAACTCAGCAGGACAGCGGCACTCCAGGACTGACGTGGCCCAATGCTGATGTAGCAAGTGTATTGCTGATGAGTTTGGACAATCGTGGCATAGAAGAACTAACTCAGGGCCATAGAAATACGGTCTCCCAAAAAAAAGAGACATCAAGAGGTATGAAGATTAATTGAGTGCAAACAAAATATGAACATAACGGAGTTGTACAAACAACTATTTAATAAGGTCTATTTACAAAGTTTTATTTTGATGCATATTATTCACATTTTCATAAACAAGCCAGAAAAATTTAAAAGTATTTAGACTGAGTATAGATGTTAGGGATGTCAATAATTACTTGTATTAGCCACTGGCACATCCGAAGCACCTGACCCCACAGCTAACATTTAAGGAAAAAACTTAAAGGTGCCCTAGAATGAAAAATTGAATTAACCTTGCCATAGTTAAATAACAGGAGTTCAGTACATGTAAATCACATACAGTGAGTCTCAAACACCATTGCCTCCTCCTTCATATGTAAATCTCGTTTGTGAAAAACACCACGGAAAAATAGGCAAATCTCAACGTAACACCGAGAGTGATGCAATACACGGGATCATTAATATGTACGCCCCCCAACATTTTCATAAGCAAGCACATGTTCACTATCTGGCGAAACTGCGCAGCCGCCGTATCAACTGGAGTTCTGCAGCAGTAAGCCTGACGCGAGGATAGCGAACATGGCAGATCATGGAAACAAATGTTATGTTCCAGGCTGTGCAGGGGATGTGAAGACGTTTCATACTCTTCCCACAAATAAAACATGTCAACAGGCATGGTTGATGTTTATTTATAATCGGATAACGCAACAATTTATTTCAAAGTTGTTAGTTTGCTCAGCCCATTTCACCACGGACAGTTTTCAAACCCGGGACAATATCAAGCAGGCTTTGCTCAGCGTCTGATACTGAAGAAAGGGCCAATTCCAACCATATACCTGCAACCAATAAGTGATTTTATCCACTTCTTGACTGTCTAAACAATTTCTGATTAAATCGAAAGTTTCTTAGAGAGACAACATTAACGATAATATTCCTGTTGTTGTCTATATCCAACGCAAGATGCTATACGGTAAGAATAGGATAATCCAAGTGGTTTACATAACTAAATAGTATGTCTAATGACAAAGGTTAATATTATTTCATGCCAGTGTTGTCATAAAACAAGTAAATGCAACCATAGATACGTAACATACTATGTTAGTTTAGTTGCTTACACATAGCTCACTCGATCCTTCTAGCTAACACCACCACCTCCAAAATTTAAGTTGAAACGATAGTAGGCCTAATTTGATATTTATTTATTTATATTTTTGACAACTGAAGTATGATTATATACTGATTGATATATATAAGGTTGAATGCCTAATCTCTCCATCGTCAAGACGGTCAGTAAAGTTGTGCCTGCTATCATTGAGCCGCAGTGAAACAGCCAATCAGAGCAGAACTCTGCATTAATATTCATGACCCTTCCAAATAAGGCAAAAACAGACCATTTCATCCTGGGGAAGATTTCTAGAGTTGTAAATGGACCTGTAAAGCCGTAGCTGGACAATTATTGACCTTAAATAAGCCATATACCCTCTATGTAGATACCAGAGAACAATTTAAAATGTTGTTTCAAATCATTCTAGGGCACCTTTAAAGGGACAGTTCACCCCAAAAATATAAATTCAGTCATTTACTCATCCTCATGTTTTTCCAAACCTGTATCACTTTCTTTCTACTGTGGAACATATTTTGAGCAATGTCTCAGTGTTTTGGTTTGTTTTTTTCCACCATTTTGTCTTTTCTGTTTCTAGCTAATGTGTATCCAAATAATTGATCTAGTTTTCACGTATTGGCAATTAAACAAAATATGACACGTATTTTTACCTGAAATTTTGAAAATTGTCGTAAAAGTTTTTAGTATAGCATTTTATTGCGTTCTAATGGACAAACGCCGATGCATAATTTGCTAGATAAAGGGGCGTCCAAGTTCACCCACTGACACATCTTCCTCACTATCTCCCTGTGTGGAATAAAGGCTGAAACATCGCTAATGTCAGATGTCTTTGTCTGAGCTGCATCCGATTATGTGACAGAAATTCGTGATAACAATACTCGCGCCACTGCAGATGGAGTCCGTCTCATCTGCGTCTCATAACATACTGAGCAGCCTATTTAGACAACATTTCATTTCCAAGTGTTCCAAACGCCTACGATACTCAAAAACGCTGTCAAACATGGGTTTTGCGCGTTTATTAAATCAGATTATCGTTTATAGATAATCTCAAAGATGTGTTTGTTATAGATTGACACGCTATCTGATCTAAAGGGGTAGTAGTTCACTCAAAATTTTTAAATCAGTTATCATTAACGTACCCTTTTCGTCTTTTTAAACCTTTGGAGGCTCTTTCTTCTGTGGGACGTGAATTAAGATATTTTTAAGGAATGATGGTGACCAAACCAAACGATGTGGGTGACCATTTGCTTCCATTGTACGGAAAAAAAGAAGAAAAAACACTGAGGCGTTTCTCAAAATATCTTAATTTATGTTCCATACAACAAAATCATACAATTTTGGGATAACGTGAGGCTGAATGACAGATGTTCGTTTGTGGGTGAACTACCCCTTTAATTTAAACACTCCCCGACTGACAGCTATACATCTGCTGACACCATGCAGTCACCATTCTAATCGACAGATAAAATAAACAAACAGACCATAAATGACTGCGTGTCTTTCAAATCTCAAGCACTAACTAACGGATGAGCTAATCACAGGCCATCCCCTCGTTCGCCGCCCTTCATCACTCTGTTTTACAGTGAGGTAAAGGATACTTGCTGGACGGATCGTTGCGTCGATGTGTCCGGGGACTGTGATTCCTTGAGCAGCTGTAAGATCTGCTGAAGTCCCTGCTCGTCGGGTTTCCACTGGCACTCCATCTTGTATGTCTGGAGTCTCTCTCTCTCTCTGTGTGTGTGTGTGTGTGTGTAGGCGCACAGATCTACACCCTTTCACATCAAATAACGGCCTCCACCTTGACCTTCAGCTTCAAGATCGGCTGTTATCGAGCGAAAGGTGAGGAAAACGCCTCTGCGAGAGTTTACAGTGGATGGACCCGTATGAAAATGAGCGTGTTTTGCGGGCGTTGGGTTGTTGGTGACGCTAGGCTAGCTTACATGGACTCAGTATGGTCCGGATCACCGCACATCGACAGCGATAAGCCTCTGTGCGGCATTGCCCGGGTCCTAGAGCCCGCTGAGTCGCTGGACAGGATTTGGAAACCCTACATTGACCCCAAATTTACCCCGTTGTAAACCCGGCTGAGCACTAATCTCAGGGTCGTGGGTTCGAGTTGGGTGAATAATTTATTTCGAGAGTACATTTGCATCATTGTTCTGTGTAGATTAATTACACATAGACAAAACTTGTATAACGTTGTAGAACATGAACGATCTGTGTTTTGGCCATACAATGAAAGTCAATGTAACCAAAACTGTTTGGCTATCAACAATCCTCAAAAGATTTTCTTTTCTTTTCCACATAAGAAACGACGACATGAGGGTGAGTAGCCTAAATGATGACAGAATTTACAGCATTTTTGGTTTGCCCCTTTTGATTTAGAAATTAAGAATAAAAAAACAATAGATAGCCTATTCATTAAAGAGACAGTAATATAAGTGTTGTGATTGTGAACAATGTCACATTTTTGTTTTTTATTCCAGTCATTCAAGGCAGTCATGTCATTCATCTGGACAGTCCGTGTTCAAACCCTCAATCAGTACTAACACAGTATTTATTAAATATAATGTACGTTTTTATACATCTCATGCATGCATGGCCACATAAACACATCAACGCCTATTTTTCTTCCAGCAGATCATCTTGCTTTTGTGTTTAGAAGATGTACAGCAACACTGTTTCTAACAGCATTTATCAATGCTTTAAAGTGCTGTATGTTGCTAATTAAGAGGGTTGAAAAACAAAGACTCATAAGGAAATTAAGAGGATTCACAGTTATCACTTGATTGCTGCTCTTTTCACATTTCTTCCATTTCCCTTTAAAATGGAATACAAAAATGCACAAGATCCCAAATTAGAGGAACACCACTTTATTAAAGCGATTCAATTCCTTACTTGATTTTAACAACTCATAGCAACAGTAACTGGCTTAAAACAGCAGGAGGTAGATGATGCCAAATCCTGAGCTTGAATGGGTTGCGTCTTTGGTGTGTGCAAATCAAGGATACACCTTCACTCTTGTAATATAATACACTGAAGCTGAGAGTCTTGGACTCTCACTGGATTCACTCTAACAGTAGTGCAGACTGCAGTGGTTTAAGAGTCCTTCGCCTGATCTTTCTTTCCTGCTCCAATATTCCCAGAGGCCTCTTCCTAGAGGTAGTGTAACACAGGATCTCATCAAGGGTTTGTTTGGTGATCTGACCGGCCTCCTCTAACCGCCTCACCACCTGTTCCACGTGTCCCTCCCACAGCCCGTCAGCACTCTTCTTCCTCAATTCATTAACCTAAGAGACAGAAGGAAAGAATGGGTGAGAAAACACATGAAATGCTTTTAATACAAGAGGTGTTTGGCTTTTATATTTATTGAGGATCTGGGCCCAATTGCAACAAAGCCCTCAAGTCAAGAAAACCCTTATTTATAAGATAAAGGGTAGCCTTGAAACATGGGCTGTGAGAAAAAAAAAACTTAAGGAACCTCAAGGTCATCATCAAGTATATCCCCTGAATTGCTTAAGTGTTCGCTTAAGTTCCCTTATGGGTCACAACAAAGTGTTTAGAGACTATTTCATCCTTAAATGAAGAGACCAAAACACGTCCCATAGGTCATCTGCTGAACTCAAAGCAATGGCTGATTTCATATTGATTGAGGAGAAGGTGAGTGAGGGTACAGTGGTGCATTTTAGCGATCTATATAAAGTATTATGAACATTTAAAGTATATGTTTTGATACAATGTGCATTGTGAAAAGCATTTAAATAAATTAATATAAAATGAATACAATTAATATATGAGCAGCTTAATTTTCATATTTTTTCATCACTTCCACTGTGTTCTTGACAGCAACATTTATCATTTCTAATTGTTTCAAGGCAGCAGTCCAAAGAGGTGAATCTAATCACCATACAGGTAAAGATGATCTTCAAGAATGAACTAAGTGGCGTCGTCAATGAGTTTGAATTTCAGTGTATGAAAAATGGTGCAACAGCACAAACAGAAATAGAAAGGACGATGGATATTGTGCCGTTTCCTTATGTGGCGTACTTTAAAACTTGTTACTGAAAAAAAGTCTGTACACCATATATCATGCAGCCTAGGGTGAAGTCAGTGAGTACATTAACACTGATCCAGGACAAATATAATGTAATTTAATGGGAAATTATGTGCAGCATCCGAGCTGTGCGCCGCCAGTGTGCATACACTGTTCTATTTTTTAGGACATTGTGATTTGTGCCTTCAATAATCTTCCAACTCAAATATTGTAATACAGCTGCTCAACTGTAGTAAAGGTAAACACGTTTAGTCAGTGTCCATTATGTTCTGTTTATAACATCTTCCATAAGTACAGGTGCTGGTCGTATAATTAGAATATTATCAAAAAGTTGATTTATTTCACTAATTCCATTCAAAAAGTGAAACTTGTATATTATATTCATTCATTACAAACAGACTGATATACACTCACCTAAAGGATTATTAGGAACACCTGTTCAATTTCTCATTAATGCAATTATCTAATCAACCAATCACATGGCAGTTGCTTCAATGTATTTAGGGGTGTGGTCCTGGTCAAGACAATCTCCTGAACTCCAAACTGAATGTCAGAATGGCAAAGAAAGGTGATTTAAGCAATTTTGAGCGTGGCATGGTTGTTGGTGCCAGACGGGCCGGTCTGAGTATTTCACAATCTGCTCAGTTACTGGGATTTTCTCGCACAACCATTTCTAGGGTTTACAAAGAATGGTGTGAAAAGGGAAAAACATCCAGTATGCGGCAGTCCTGTGGGTGAAAATGCCTTGTTGATGCTAGAGGTCAGAGAAGAATGGGCCGACTGATTCAAGCTGATAGAAGAGCAACTTTGACTGAAATAACCACTCGTTACAACCGAGGTATGCAGCAAAGCACTTGTGAAGCCACAACACGCACAACTTTGAGGCGGATGGGCTACAACAGCAGAAGACCCCACCGGGTACCACTCATCTCCACTACAAAATTGGACAGTTGAAGACTGGAAAAATGTTGCCTGGTCTGATGAGTCTCGATTTCTGTTGAGACATTCAGACGGTAGAGTCAGAATTTGGCGTAAACAGAATGAGAACATGGATCCATCATGCCTTGTTACCACTGTGCAGGCTGCTGGTGGTGGTGTAATGGTGTGGGGAATGTTTTCTTGGCACACTTTAGGCCCCTTAGTGCCAATTGGGCATTGTTTAAATGCCACGGCCTACCTGAGCATTGTTTCTGATCATGTCCATCCCTTTATGACCACCATGTACTCATCCTCTGATGGCTACTTTCAGCAGGATAATGCACCATTTCAAATTCATTTCTTGAACATGACAATGAGTTCACTGTACTAAAATGGACCCCACAGTCACCAGATCATAAATCCAATAGAGCATCTTTGGGATGTGGTGGAACGGGAGCTTCGTGTCCTGGATGTGCATCCCACAAATCTCCATCAACTGCAAGATGCTATCCTATCAATATGGGCCAACATTTCTAAAGAATGCTTTCAGCACCTTGTTGAATCAATGCCACGTAGAATTAAGGCAGTTCTGAAGCGAAAGGGGGTCAAACACAGTATTAGTATGATGTTCCTAATAATCCTTTAGGTGAGTGTATTTCAAATGTTTATTTCTTTTAATTTTGATGATTATAATTGACTAAGGAACTAAGGAAAATCCCAAATTCAGTATCTCAGAAAATTTGAATATTACTTAAGACCTATACAAAGAAAGGATTTTTAGAATTCTTGGCCAACTGAATAGTATGAACATGAAAAGTATGAGCATGTACAGCACTCAATACTTAGTTGGGGCTCCTTTTGCCTGAATTACTGCAGCAATGCGGTGTGGCATGGAGTCAATCAGTCTGTGGCACTGCTCAGGTGTTATGAGAGCCCAAGTTGCTCTGATAGTGGCCTTCAGCTCTTCTGCATTGTTGGGTCTGGCATATCGCATATTCCTCTTCACATTACCCCATAGATTTTCTATGGGGTTAAGGTCACGCGAGTTTGCTGGCCAATTAAGAACAGGGATACCATGGTCCTTAAACCAGGTACTGATTACTTTGGCACTGTGTGCAGGTGCAAGTCCTGTTGGAAAATTAAATCTGCATCTCCATAAAGTTGGTCAGCAGCAGGAAGCATGAAGTGCTCTAAAACTTCCTGGTATATGGCTGTGTTGACCTTGGACCTCAGAAAACACAGTGGACCAACACCAGCAGATGACATGGCATCCCAAACCATCACTGACTGTGGAAACTTTACACTGGACCTCAAGCAAACGTGGATTGTGTCTCTCTCCTCTGGGACCCTGATTTCCAAAGGAAATGCAAAATTTACTTTCATCAGAGAACAAAACTTTGGACCACTCAGCAGCAGTCCAGTCCTTTTTGTCTTTAGCCCAGGCGAGAAGCTTCTGATGCTGTCTGTTGTCTGTGCGTAGTGGTTCTTGAAGCACTGACTCCAGCTGCAGTCCACTCTTTGTGAAGCTCCCCCACATTTTTGAATGGGTTTGTTTCACAATCCTCTCCAGGGTGCGGTTATCCCTATTGCTTGTACACTTTTTTATACCACATCTTTTCCTTCCCTTTGCCTCTCTATTAGTGTGCTTGGACACAGAGCTCTGTGAACAGCCAGCCTCTTTTGCAATGACCTTTTGTGTCTTGCCCTCCTTGTGCAAGGTGTCAATGGTCATCTTTTGGACAACTGTCAAGTCAGCAGTCTTCCCCATGATTGTGTAGCCTACAGAATTAGACTGAGAGTCCATTTAAAGGCCTTTGCCAGTGTTTTGAGTTAATTAGCTGATTAGAGTGTAGCACCAGTTGTCTTTAATATTTAACCTTTTCACAATTTTCTAATTTTCTGAGATACTGAATTTGGGATTTTCCTTAGTTGTCAATTATAATCATCAAAATGAAAAGAAATAAACATTTGAAATATATCAGTCTGTGTGTAGTGAATGAATATAATATACACTTTTTGAATGGAATTAGTGAAATAAATCAACTTTTTGATGATATTCTAATTATATGACCAGCACCTGTATAGCAACCACTTCTCCATTTCCATGTTTTGCCAGAAACATAAAAAAGTGCTTAGTATAAACACTTAGGTATGGGTGAATCTTAAGACATTTGTTTTTTTCCCCACCCTTAGGACACCCTCACTTAAGGGTTTTCATGCAACTAGGCCCAGAGATTCCATGTTTGTTTTTATATAAATTACCTGTCAATTGTTTTGTACACCCTCGACTGAATTTAAATGTCTCTCATAATCGTAAAACATTTTTCTTATATGCTTAAATTTAGCTTTATAGCAAAAATACAGTGCTATTCAAAAGTTTGGGATTGTTTAGAGTCTTTTAGGTTTTTGAAAGAAAACTCAATGCGAAATACAATATAATCTAATTTATTGTTTTAAAGGTGCCCTAGAATTAAAAATTGAATTAACATAGTTGAATATCTTGGCATAGTTGAATAACAAGAGTTCAGTACATGGAAATCGCATACCGAGAGTCTCAAACACCGTTGCGTCCTCCTTCATATGTAAATCTCGTGCGTGAAAAACACCAGGGAAAAATAGGTGAATCTCAACATAACACCGACTGTTACGCAACAGTCGGGATCATTAATATGTACGCCCCCAACATTTGCATGTTCAAGGCCAGGCGGAACTGCAGGTATTGTGAAGAAACAAGCGTCAAGCGAGGATAGCGAAAATGGCAGATCATGGGTCATCAATGTTATGTTCCAGGCTGTGCAGGGGATGTGAGGACTTTTCATACCCTTCCCAAAGAACAAAACTGTCTATAGACATGGTTGATGTTTATCTATAACCGGATACTGCAACAATTTTAATTCAAAGTTGTTAGTTTGCTCGGCCCATTTCACCACGGACAGTTTTTCTAACCTGGGACAATATCAAGAAGGCTTCGCACAGCATCAAATACTGAAGAAGGGGCAATTTGAGAACAATTTAAAATATTGTTTCAACTCATTCTAGGGCACCTTTAAGAAATTTTGAAGTGAATGAATTGGACCAGAATGTGCCAAAAATCCAAGTGCATAGCAGTAATGAAATCTCGTAATGTTTAAAATGCACCTCTGAACAGAATGACACGATTGTGCAGAGCTAGCGGCTACTTTGAGTTTTGATTTGTTTTACATTATTAATATTGGTAACTGCATAAAGGCCCATTCACATCAAGGACAATAACTTTAAAGATAACAATAAAGATATAGTTCTGAAAATCGTTCTCAATATTAAAGAATAGCAGAGTTCACACCAGAGCTTTAACGATAACAGCAAAAATAAACTATATCATTGGAATCACTTTCAGAATAATTTTATCCAGCTGATGAACAATAATCCATCCTGCTGTAATGAGTGAGCATTTAAAGTGCCAGACAGTCTCGCGTAGACTGGACCTTATCACAGCTTTCATTAGTCGAGGACTGCCCAAGAGGACGTTTGACTGACATGCAATGCAACCAATCACAGTTAATTTAGGGGTGTGAAAATGTAAAGTCAATGTCCCTGCAATAACAGACCAGCATGCATCTATAAATTATTAATTCAAGAACGTTGTGCAAGTTTACTGCAACAATGGAGCCGCAAACTTCACATACTTTTGAAAACACAGCATTTAGTTGATCCTGGTAAGCGCTCTTTGTCACAGTTGTAAAGATGATGGCATTATTCTTCCACGAGGGAGTTTGGCATCAGGCATTTGTTTCTAGACAGACCGTTAAAGAACGCAACACACTCGTCTCACGGAAATACTGTAGAAATTCATCAGATGACGACTTCGAAACTCCTGAAGTGTTTCCAGACAAGTGTGCCATATGCATCAGACGTTCAGCCAGTGGTCTGTGGGTGTGACGTCTGAGGCTGAGACTAAGAATAAACAGAACGATATTGTCCGCTAGTTTGGATCTTTATAGTTATCGTTGTTGGTGTGAACGGGCCTTAATTCCATTTGTTTGTATAGTTTTGATGACTTTACTTTTACTCTTAAATGCAATAGACCATTTGTGAGCAGACGTTACAGTTACACTATTTGCAGATGCGCGGGCATTGCAGTGGCAGAAAAACTGGTAACAAGTGGAGGAAAATAGGCAAAAAAAAAAAAAAGTATTGTGCCTCAGAATGCAAAAAAGATGGACTTCATATTATAGAATACTGTTCTGTGAAGCTAAACGCAGACATTCATGGTTGCAAGTCACAGACTTGACTGATGAAACCTGCGATGATTAGTCTAATATTAAAGCATGGATTTGATGTTAACAATAGATCTACATAATATTCACATATGCAGTACATAGGGGCATAATAGCTTTACAGTTACAGAATTCAATTATTTTTAAACCTATAACGTTTAATATAAGTACCATTTAAACAACATTTTAAGGTCTATCACACAATTCTGACTTTTTTTTTCTTGCAATTGCAAGTTTTCAATTACAACTCTGAGGGAAATTTTAAAAAAAAATAACGTCAAAATTGGGGGACAAACCCGCAATTCTGAGGGGAAAAAAATTAATAGAGTATTCTGCAATTCTGAAATTTCACCAGGTAGGCTCCGCCCACAAAACACATCATTGATGTTTGCAAATGCCCAAATGGTCTATAGCAATGGTGAATGAGTAATAATAATAAAGAATAAGTATTGTAGGTGTGTTGTTGATATCTCACCACTTCCTGGGAGAACTCTGTTTTCTTCACAAACATTGGAGTCTTTGACACTTGGGCTGTTGTGAGGGCAAAGATTGCCTCTTTCATGGACCCTTTCATAGCCAATATGAGAACCTAGAAACAGAGCAGTTACACATATGCAAGCTCTCTTTCAAAGACACACATACTCTTAAACACACTTACTCTCAGGTTCTGGCATAGACGACTATCCGTGCTCATGATCTGCGAGTAGAAAGTCTGGGCTCTCTCTATATCATTCTACAACATACATCAGGTAAAAATCAAAAATAAACACTTCACCAGTTGAACAAATTATGATTTACTGTTAATATATCAAAAGATGCAACATCGTCTGCGATTCAATTGCAATTTCACAACATCTGAATGCCATTTTACTACTAAAATTTGATGTTACACCTACCCAGTTAATTTATATGGCATTGCACAGCATACAAGAAAGATTTATCCTTTAATTTGGATATTGGCATTTTAATTATCTTACCTGTTTGAGAGCAAGAGCAGTTGCAAAGCAATAGGCATGTCGAGGGATAAAATTGCCTTTTGTCTGACCTTCTTCCAACAGGGTCAAACAGATATGATATGACTTTGAGGTGCTCTGCCAATCCCACAAAAACAGATGTGTAACAGTTTATAAATTATACTATAAAAATCGGTTGTGCTTGCATAACTTAAAATTACAGCGGGAAACTATTGCCCAAAAAACAAGCCACAAGATGGTTATGCATTATATTGTTCTGTATGTGATGAAAATAACATGTCTTTTCTGGTATTACAGTAACTCACTGGTGATTCTTAATGTTTTTAATACAAAGCATACAATACTTGCTTCTACACTGTCTTTACCAGTTTATAACAAGTAGCAAAGGCTAGCATGAAGGTGTCCTTGTTGAACGGCACTCCTTGTTTTTTCATTTCTCCAACCACCTCCAGGCCACCTGTGAGAAAACGATCAGTGACCCACATCACATCCCCTGAAACCATGGCAACAACAGACAGACTTTTTTGCAGATGAGAAGCTGTACTGATAAAGGATTTGTTTGTGGTGATCAAATCCTTCAAGAATCTCAGATAAGCATTTGTCTCACTGGCAAATACGAGACATTTCAGTTCTTTATTTCATCCAACACATTTTTAAGGCAGGATAGGCAACCAGAGCATAATACAATTATCTGATTGGTCGTAAAGTTTCATACTCCATTAGAATAGAGAGATAAGCTGAAGAAACTTACTTTCGTAGCATTGTTTAGTGAAAAGCATGTCAATGGCGATATTAAAGGATGTAGAGTCTGGAAAGAATCCTTTGAGAGCCTATGCAAGAAAAAGAAAATGTCAAATCTCACTACAATCCATCCACTGATCATCCAGTAAACAGCATATTGCTTTTGCACAATATGTGTTCATTTTCACGTACAGGATCTGTCAGAGTTGTGGCTGCCAGCTCCTCTAAACCCAGCTCATAGCATAACCTCATGAAAAGAGGGCCAAACTTGAATTCCCTAAATGCCATGCTACGACTCTCTTTATGGTACCTGGAATGGACATAAATAAAAAGAAAACAGTATTAAAAGGTTAGTTCACCAAAAAATAAAAAAAATCTGTCATTTACTCACCCTCGTGTTGTTTCTAACCCGTAAGACTTATGTTCTACTTCAGACATTAAGATCTTTTTAATAAAATCGGCGATTTCTGTCCCTCCGTTGACAGCTACGCAACTACCACTTTGACGCTTCAAAAAGTTCATAAAACTAATTCATATGAATTGAGCAGTTTAGTCCAAATTTTCTGGAGCGACTCGATCACTTGTTATGATGAAGATTGAATTTAGGCTTTTATTCACATATAAACATTGATCTGCGAACATAAAGAGAAGCTCAACCGAACCTGTTGGACGCACAAGAATAAACCTCATTGGTTCTTGCAGAAGCTTAAACATGCTGCGTAACACGAGAATTAACCTCCTTGGTTCTCTCACGTCATGCAAACATGCTTGAGCTTCCGTTTACCAAAACTGATGTGTGCTTTGATGAAAGCTACAGTTGCGTAGCTGTCAATGGAGGGACAGAAATCGCTCAAATTTTACTTGCACTTTTATTGCTTTTATTTATTGCTATTTAAAATTGGTGTAAATAGCATCTAGTCATAATAAATAGCCGCTGCCTGCTGAAAATTCAGCTTTAACATCACAGTAATAAATTACATTTTAATTGATATTAAAATAGAAAACAATAATAAATGAAAACAATATTTTTAGCAAAACACTGTTTTACAATTCGAAATTGAGATTTATACATCACATGAGAGCTGAAATAAGCTTTTCATTGATGCATGTTTTGTTAGGATAGGACAATATTTGGCAGAGATACAACTATTTGAAAATCTGGAATCTGAGGGTGCAAAACAACTAAATATTGAGAAAATCGCCTTAGCCATGCATATTACTACTGATAATAACTTTACGAAAGAAAATTTACAAACTATCTTCATGGAACATGATCTTTACTATATATCCTAATGATATTGGCATAAAAGAAAAGAAAAAAATCGATAATTTTGACCCGTACAATGTATTGTTGGCTATTGCCACAAAAATACCCGTGCGACTTATGACTGGTTTTGTGGTCCAGGGTCACATATATGCAGCCTTGGTGAGCATAGAGACTTCTTTCAAAAACATCTTACCGACCCCAAACATGGTAGTGTAATAATCCTTGTAATATAAACCATATATTTATATAAGAAATAACTGAGACAATTTTACCTGTAAAAGGCATTTCTTGCCATAATGACATCTTCAGCAGACTGGCATAAATGCAGAAGTATTTTCAACTCCTCCTCTAAAATTAGCTCATTTTTCTCTATTTTCTGATGTATTGTATCAAAATAATAACCTGTAAAAAAACAAAAAAACAAGTGACATTCAGAACAAGGGACAAAATGACGTTTAGCTCTGAGTGTTAAAGGTGCACTCAGTGACTTTTGTTTATGTGGTGCTGGCCAATACAACAGTTGGTGACACGTGACGCATGGATATTGTAATTGAATCAATCATAATCTGTTTTCAGTTGCCATTTTAGAAATTCACAACTCACCACCAGCCATGATTCATTAATTCCACAAGTTAAATGTTCTGATAAGACACTGAGAAAAAAAAAAGTAGTACTCAGCTGGTCATGTGATCTCATGGCCCCCATGAGACCACCAACTTTCATGTAAAATACTTTCATGCAGTCATTTTGTTGATATGACTGCAGTATGACTTGCGATGTCATGTGGGCGTAAATGTTTTTATTAATTTATTTATGTGTTTAACTTTTTAATGAGACAAAGTGCAACTTTGAAGAAGTAATGAAACAAGAGTGGTACCAAGTTATTTAAATCAAGCCAAATGATGCATGCCTTTTGATCCCGAGACTCGGTGGGCAACAGCAAGTTTCCTCTGCTGAAATTCCTGCAGCTTCACCACATCTTCAGACAAGAGGTGACGTTTGGCTGCAAAGAGTGGAAAAAAGCAGTTTCTCATTAACTGTCTGAAAACCCAAATATTAAACTGTCAGGAGGATTGCCATTTTTATTTTGACCACCTTAATCACATTTAAACCCTGCTGATCAAAATTTTAGACCAGCAATTTTAGAGGGTTTTGGGCAATTTTCACCTGGTCTGGCTGAGAAACAAACCAGCTTGGGTTTCTTTTCCCAACATAAGATACAACACGGACAGAAACATGTCAATATAAAAACGTCAGTCCAGGTGAACATGAAAAAGGAACAGTGACATATTCTTCCATGCGGAGACAACAGTGTTGTATTAACAATCACGTAAATATATATTCTTTACACTGCGGTGTCTGTGTGTAAACTCGGCTACTCCTTAATGACATTGGCCTTGACTTTTAGCGACAGTTTCTTTGGTATGTTCACAGTTCATTGTTTAAAGATAGAATAAATACAGCGTTATACGCATAATACCTCCATGTCGACATTTAAAACAGTCTGACTGCAGGGCTCCTGCTGCTGCTCTGGACGCATCGGTCAGTACGACACGAGCACAGGATAACAGGCCTCGCAACGCCATGTCTGCCTGAACTCACGTGCCGTCACAATAGTGCACTTTCTATCCAAATGAATATTTCAGCATGTGCAATTATTTAAATGTATTCCTTGAACAACACATATTAGAATAAAATATTTAAAATAAATCAAGAATAGTATCTATTATTAGCGATACAAATCATTTAAAACAACTTTTACTAAAAATTATTAAACCTGACACCCCCGTTGAATGGAGCATTCCAATGTGGCTTTCTCCTGTTAACCGGTATGTTTACAATGTGAGTATTACATTATTTCTTATAAAATGGTCATTCAAATATTAATTCAGAAAATATTGCGATTCTTATTTTAACAGTGGTTTAAATCGCTTTGGATTATCTTTGCTGGTAAACTACACGCTAAATATACAGCTAGCTCTGCATCTGACTGCAAGCCATTTTTACCCCTTATAATCAGTCAGCAGATGGCGCTGTTGACCACAGACTAAACACTCCATTGGGACAATTTTTAGATTTAAATGGAGGAATACATAACTAATTAACAAAAACAATAAGAACAGCCTAGCAGGTCTCACTGAAAAGTTCACCTCTAAAACGAGAGTTTAGACTGATTTATTATTTAGTTAAATTGCAAGTTAAAACAAATAGCCTATTTTGACTATCCCTGATTAAAAATGTTTCAATGGTTGTTTTATGAGCACTGCCAGTTGGAGGTTGTGATAAACCATTGGTTTGAGACAGAGACATACAGATTCCCTAGATACACTTACAAAGTCTTTCTGTCTGTAGTGATGCTGTAATGTAGGCTATTATTTAAAAAGGAGGAACTATTAGTGAAGAGAAAAAACAGCTAAATGTGTGCCTTTGCTTCCCTTGCTCATCTGTTCTAACCACACAGCAGTAGATAATCAATTAACAGCTGGATCATTTCCCAGCTTCTTTTCTCTACATTGAAAGGTCATTATTAACAGCAGTGAGATAGAGTCGTTCTAATGCATATGCCACAATAATACATTGTTTGTGTGACAAAATGTTTGAATAAGAAATTTTGTCGTGGCAGGTTTGATATAAATTATTGCATGTCTAGAGTGTTAAGTGTGTCATAGCATGTCATGTTGAGGGTTGAAATACACAGTTATTAGCTTGATTTAAATGTAACGTGCAACCCTTACAAAAATGAACCATGGTTTTACTACAAAAAACCATGGTTAGTATAGTTAAACCATGGTAACCACAAATTAACCATGGCTTTGCTACTCTAACCATATAGTTTAACCATGGTATTTGTGGTAAAACTGTGGTTATATAAACAGTAATCAATTATATATATATATATATATATATATATATATATATATATATATATATATATATATATATATATATATATATATATATATATATATATATATATATATATATATATCAATTTATATATATATATTTATATTTATGTATTTATATTTATGTATTTGGCAGACGCTTTTATCCAAAGCGACTTACAGTGCCCTTATTCCCACAAAATTAGCCAAAAAACCCCCCCAAAAAATCATGGTTACTGCACTTTTACTATAATAAAACCATGGTTCATTTTCATAAGGGAAGAAAGCAATGTAGATAGAATAAAGAATATATTTTGTGACCCTGTAAGATGTTTATGTTTGCACTGCATGAAATACATATAGATAAACCCTTAGATGAGTATTTTTAAAGGGGTGTTGGTCATTGGAATTGTGATTGATGACTATACATGATTGTCAGGTCTGCAAATACACGTTAGTGTGTATCTATACTTTAGGAACAGTTTTGTCCCCTGAAGAGAGCTAAATTTGCATTGAGGACATTTTATTTAGGGTCAGTATTTGTAATATTTTTAATGAGCTTTATATAAAATTATACAAACCTGTGTACTCATTTTTAAACTGTGTGTGTGGTATAATATGTTAAAGATAGTAACAGAACAAACAATTGTATTATACTTAGACTCTTTCCGTGGTCCTGGTGGGACTCTGCTGTTCGTTTCCTTAGCAACAGCACCTCACCCCATTCAGCTGAGACTGTCTTTTGCCCAATTGGAGGCTGACTCTCAAGTGTGCTGGATTATTGATGAGACCCAAGATGGAGGTGTTCACATGATGCTGTGATCAGCGTAAAATGGCTAATAAAGTAAATTCTGTGATTTGTCCTGCCATAGATACTTGTGTTCACTTATATTGGAGAAATGACAATAGATTAAAAAACAAATAGCTTTGCAAATTTACCAGTGTATTGTGACCCTGTATATTTTGTTTTGAACAATAGCACAGTGTGCATGGCCAAATTACAGGTTTATATGTTGTAATTTCTTTAGCATTACCCAGTGTATCTTAGTTGTTGTTTGGAATATGCATGGTAAAGAGTTGTTGTAAACTGATAATATTGCAATTTTAATTTCTCAATACCTACTTTGAGAACCCTTTAATTCATTAAATAATGAATAATTTATTATCTGCCTTGTTACAAAATGCATTCAGTGACCATATCTTTGACCATATATTTTAACTCATATATCTTTTCTCACTCACTGTCAATCAGCCCTTTTTGCTCAGTTTTACATGTTAAACATCACAGTTTTTCTGCTTCCTTCTATCTTTTATCAATGTTTTATTTTTATTAAAAGATACTAAAACAGATAATTTGTGATTTACACTGACATAATACAGTGTTTGAAAAATCTAATTCAATTATCCAGTTATGTTAATAGGATTCAGCGCTTTAAAGGTTTTTTTTTTTATTATTAGTGACCGTTATTGGTGAGAATGTTTGCTACATGATGTATGAAGTGTTTATGTGGGTTTAGTGCACTTTGGGAGAGATAATAACTGCTTTCAAGCTGCATCAGTACATCAGTTTTGAAAACTCAATGTGCATAATTAAAAAAAAAAAAAATCTGTAAAAACAATAGAAATATTTAAAATAATTATACTTCCTTTACTCTGTTCACATCAAAGCAAACAGAGTTGATCTAAAGTCACTTTAGGTTGCATGACCCCTCTGACATGCATTGATCTGCTGACATCAGTACATAAAAGTAATGGCATGCTGTGACCCAGACTTCTCACATTGAACTTCAGCCAATGTTATTTCTCTGGTACTTTTGCCGCTAGACATTTCCATTTTGATTTAACGCTACGGTTCTGTCTGGGTTTGAAAAATGCCTGCAGTGCCCAAGTCATCATTAGTTAATGTCCTTTGTGACACAAGGGCAGTGATGGCATGGTATACTGCCAGGGTAGTGACCAGTCTGTCTTCCCTCAATCAAATAGATGTTAATGCGAACCAGTCTTGATTTACCATAACAGCTTATTTTCAAGAGTGCATTTTTAGTATGTTTTTTTTAATTTTATTTTTTTAATAAAGCATGTTGAATATTGCACTCCTTTTATTTAAAATAAAAGTTCAATTTAAAGTTATGCTCAGTGTAACTTTGTCTTTATGAGGCCAAAACTTTGAATGCACAAATTACATGCCTAAATCCTGTTCAATTTGGGTACATTTGGTCAGAGCCAGATCTCTAACCAGAATCAGACATATGATTCCTGAGGCTTAGGCCTGTTTTGTAGCCAATTCAACTGAAATGCCTGCTTTGAGCATGCACAAGAACACAATTCCCCTGCCAACAACATAACCACATTATGTTCCACAGTGAACTAGCATACTCACAAAATAAAAACACAAAATATGTTCCACGAAATGATTTATTGTGGCCTGATTTACCTTCTTTTTAATTGTAATTCCCTTTACATCAAACACCCCATAGTTGAGAAGATATATCGCACACAAACATCAGGAAAAAGCACATGGTAATACTTTCACTTGAGACTATCCTCTAGATATGGGATTAGGAATGAAAAAAGGAAAGATGCAAGTTCACAAGATATATATTTCATACACAACTGCAGACATTTCTTACTAGCACCCGAAGGTCAGCGAGGAAAACCAGAGGGATTGTGAAGTTTTGAGAGAAAGTGAAGTGTTACAGTGGGTCAGAGGAAAGAGGGGAGTGATAGACTGGATGTGTGTGTTGTATTTACTCTTGTAGGTGTCTTGCGGATAAATAATGTATTTTGCTGAAGCATGTGGCTAGAAGAGTATGTTGACCATTGCTGCTGTTAGTATGGAATTAAGAAGTGTCCAGTTCTGAACCGTGAGGTTTGAGATCATCGTCATATCAAGTTTGCTGTTATCTTGATCTATTGAAAAGGGTTGGGCCACATCGGCACCAAGTTCCCTGGTCATTTTCGTTGACGTGTTGTTGGCTCTAAATGTTGTGATAAAATGTTTCAAGCGGTTATGGCTATGACATATTAACAACCTGTGGTATAATCCTGTATTGTCGTGTAGACATCACACAATTGTACAGACAATTACAGACACTGTAAAGTCTGTATACAGTGGAAGCGTCATAGTAATTGATGATTGGAATTCAAATCTCATTGACAATCTTCAATGAGATGTTAAAACTTCCATGACTGCATGGTTATTGATTAAAAGTGACATTTAGATACAACAAACCTGATCCAAGTTCATGATTTTCCAATCATGAATTCTTTCAGTCATATCCTTGCAGTGATTGTTGGCAGTAAATAGTGAGTTTCCCCTCTTAGTAAAGAAAGCACAGAGAAATGTCAAGGATAATACATTACACATGCACATATCATCCGACCACTCACTCAGTCACTAAGATATTTATAATTATAGTACAGTGCAATTTTATAAAAGATTCCTAAGGAAAGGAAAGTTTTCAGTTTCTCAACTCTCAATGTACCACAACCTTGATGGCTCTTCTTGGCAACATTGACAAGCTAAGAAAATAATAATTGTAGGTGGATACGATTTGGATGAACAGTGCATACAGAAGAGCTCTCAACATTGAGTGAAATGTTCCGTTAAAAGGATAATCAACTCCATTTGGAGTTAGAGAAGAAAACAATAGTTATCAAAGAAAAACAAAAACAATTGTTGAACTTTGACACTACTCTGAATCGACAAGAGTTTTGCATGTTAGAGATCTCCTTTTATGATTAATTTCATAGGAATGCCCAAAAAGTAAATTTCAAAGTTATAAATTATTTAAACATTAAATAAGGCAAATAAATATTGCAACTCTATTAATAGGATACACATTAACATAAATAAAGTGTGCAAATAATAAGCAGTACAAATTGATGAGTAACAATTTTTGGAGTTCAAACATGTAATATTTTACCCAATTAAAAAAAAGGGTGGTGTGAAATTGATGAGATTTCAAACTTTTGATGGGCAATTTTAAAGAAATATCTCCTACCTGTAAAAATGTATATCTATTACAATGGTGACAATATAATTAACTAATTCTTTGTCCAGGAGGAAGAGGTATGAGATGTATTGTTTATAAAGTTAAGGTTTTTACATACGACTTATGGTAGGCTATTTCATGTTTTTTCAGGCATTTTTCATTTTTTTCTCAGGGCGTCTTTTAAATTGGTTAGATTTAATCACAAAGGTAGCAAGCTTCACATTCATATTGTATGCAACTCAGTGAGGCTGGAATATGATGTTAAATGTAGCTTTTCATCCAATGATATATGTAATTGTGGATCATACATACCATTTAATTGTCCTCATTAAGTGCATCATGTTTGTTGTACATTCAGTTTAACTTTCTAAGGCATTTAAACAATCCCTCAACCTTTGGGGTAAACATTATAATTTCTGGAGTTCTTTTTCAGTGATCATTTCATTCCATTGATCCATTTATAATCTGTTTTTAAATGAGTAAATTTGTAGTGTTTTGTCAGTTTTCTTGGAGATGCTCAGTACATTGTTCATCCAACAACTACTGTATGTATTTAGTCAGTTGTTCAGTTTGCTCTAAGTAGCTTCTGCAGGGTGTTTGTGTGTGTTTGAAGAGGTCTGATACATAGCAAAAACTGCTCTTTGGGTGGACAACAATGCCTTACCAAATATTTTCACAACCTGAGACCTCAAAAAGTACTAGATAATTTGACTGAGAAACATTTTTGCTGGTTCCTCATTTGAGTATATGGAAAGGGATCCTAAACATTTGCTTTAGTGAATGCGTGTATTAAGTTTTCCAATTGTTTGCTCTCCAACATCCGACCTTTACTACATCCTGATCATGACAATCACAGCTCAATCTTACATGCAGGGAAAGACTCATCTTGCATGACCACAGTGCTGCTGCTTGCCAAAACCATGATGTTTAAGTCTTGCTGCTTCTCATGGGTTTCCTGGTACCACTCCCTCATAACTTCTGTATCATGGGTTGGAATCAGTGTGACCTAGAGGGGTAAGAATATCCATACCAATATCATATGCAACATTAATTTCAAGGAAAGTATTCATTCAATTATGAATCAGACCATTGGAAGAATAAAAGTACCTGCATATTATTTCCCCATTGGCTCTTTCCTTCCAAGAGAGCATCCAGAACTGCCTTACTGGGCTCCTGTGCTGTTGGATCATTGCCACTGACTACAAAGTAGGAGGACCGGATCCGTTTAAAGAACTCAGCATCCACATTCTTCGCATTGCAGTGATTTGGTATGTAAACTAGGTCCATATACATTGGAGGACAGTTAGGTACTGACGTTCCACTGCTGGACTTGGTGCTTCCTTAACAACAATAAAAATATATAAATTATAAACATAAACAGTAAATCTCTGACATTAAAGTCCCTGTAAAGGCAATTTTGAGATTTGTTTCTAAACACATTATAAATGTTATAAATGTATTGCTGTGACTGTAAATAATTACAAAGACTGTGAACTGTGTAGTGCTGAATTGTGGAGTTTTTCCCCATTTCTGTGTTCAGGATTTTTGGGCAGGGCTAAAACAGTGGCTCTGACACACTGGAGCCACTGAGCCTGGCCCCTCCCCTACTAGAGCACATTCGCATCAGTTCAATCGCGAGTTAGTCAGTCAGTATCGTTAGTTACTTCCTACAGCCTACAACTTACAAAACAGCGAATAAAAAACTATGATATCAAGAAGAGGTGGATTAATTTTGTGACCAGCTACCTTGATGGAGAGCTGAGGATCACTACCAACACCTGCCTCTGCAGTGACTTTACACCGGATAGTTTTACAAACTTTCATCGGAGACAACTGATAATCCGCTGCAGAATGGGGCCGAAGCGACTATCTCCAATCAATCAAAGACTATCTATCAATCAAATTTGGCTGGGTGGTTAATAACACATTTTACTGTGGTGTGACAAACTCAGAAAACATATTTAATTTTGACTTTACAGGGACTTAAAAAACCCCAGTAGACTATAGACATATAACTGTGTATTATGTAAGGTGTCATTTTTGAAAGTATGAAACAAGAGTTACCTGAAGTGCTGCTTTTCACTCCCCTTGATGCAGAGGTATTAGTAGCATTTTTGGCATCTTTATCTTCTGTAGCCTTTTTTGGAGAAGATACTTTCGACTCTTTTATGGCACTTGTTTTTGACAAGCTCTTTGTTGCAGATGACTTGGTCTTGCTGCTGATGTTCTTTTTTGGCTTCCCTCTTTCATCTTTTAGGGATGCCTCCTGAGCCTTAAGGACCTCAGGATCCACCATGCAGGCATCAGAATGTGGAGGAGCAGGAGCAGGGTCTCTGGGTGTGACTGGAGGTGGGTCTGCATGACGATAAGTAATAGTCCTATCTGTTGGTAGTGTTTCGGAGTCATCCTCAGAGTCAATATTTGCATCTGCAGTTATTGATGGGCACTCCTCTGTGCCAGGAGGAACATCAGAGTCTGTCTGAGAGGGTGCTGATTCACTTACAGAGGTTGGTGGAGTTTCTTCACACTGCTTGTTCTGCTGTTTCCCTCCAGGTGGTGGTGGTCCTCCTCCAGACTTAGCAAGTGGCTTTTCCTCCTCTAGGGGATGTTCTTCATTCATGAAGTACTCAAGAGGACTAGGGTTTATAAAGGATGGAGAAAGCTCTGTTTTTGGATGTCTGTATTCACAGGAGGTCACCAAACACAAGTCCACATCTGCTCGTGACTGAGAAAGGCTTGTTTTACATATATCTGGCCCTATGGACCCACCATCACAAATTTTAGTAGATTCTCCATATTGACAGCTGTAGGAATATGATGTGGAGCTACTGGAAAACTTCTCTTGTGTGTCTGTTTGATTGGAAGATGGAGAAAGTTGGGCTGCAGATGACATTTTGGGGCTAGTGGGGGATTTCAAGTCTGTGAAGGGATTCATCCCTAAGCCAAGTTTAAGCTCTTCTGTCTTCTGAGAGAAACAAGATGACACCGTCGGAGATGTGGGTGACTGGGTCTTCGGAGGAGACTTATCCAGATTGTGTGTGTCCTCTGTTTTATCTATACAAATCTCTTCGTAAAATGGGCTGGGACTAGGTTCATCTTTATCTGCACCTTCATGCAATGTACTTGGTCTGCCTAGAACAAGAGAAGAGTCAGGAGATAAAGGGGACTGTTTTGGAGTAACAGATTCTGAGAAACGACCAGCATTTGGGGAAACTTCTCTTGGCTCCCCAATTTGGCAGGGTGTTTTAACTGATGGGGTGGACTGAGAGGAATCTGATGGGGAAGCAGAAGCAGCCTGGGTACTATGAGACTCTTTGAAAAGCATTGCCTTCTCCCCAGCTTCCACAGGTCTGTGCTGTTCTCCCATGAGACCGGCTCCATCCGAGGGGCTGTAATCAACTTCTGTCGGACCATTTTCAGTGGCTGTATGCTGCATTCCTCCTACAGATTGATGATCTGGTGACTGCTTGCTAAAATTCAATGCAAATGAGTGTTCTGGGGATTCTTGTCCACACTCAGCTGACAAAGACTGCTCAGAGGATTTTGTTTCCTGTTGTGGCATTCTCAATTTGGCTGTTTTTGGAGAAATATCAGGGGAGATTGACATAGGCCGGGGGCTGTCCTTAGATGGGGAGACTTCTGCTCCTTGCATTGTGGTTGGAGTCTGAACAACAGAGACAGAGAGAGAGTCATCCACTTCTGTGGAATGAGGGGAGCCCACTTCAGCATGAAGTGATGGGGAGACCTCATCTGTTGTAGGTTCTGGTAAGGAACTTGTTGCGAGTGATGCTGTTGAGGCAGAGGCAATGTGAGAAAATGTGTCCTCTGCAACAACCTCATCAACCGGTGTGCCAGACTTATCAGATGTGGTCCCCTCAGATATGGACATTTTGCTGTCCTCTCTAAATGTTGTGAAAGGATTTGTATAAGACAGGCTCTCTACTTTAGCCGGCGGCAATGATGTAGCAGATGTAATTGAAGAACTGTCATCAGTTGCTAACTTTTTATCATTATTACCAGTCTGACTTTGGGTCTTGTGTTCAAGCTCAAAATTGGTTGATACACTTGCTTCATAACTTGGTGATTGCTTTTTTTCCATTTGTGACAAAGGCACTGCTTCATCAATAGGACTAGCCTCTCTAGGAGAGTATTCCTTGTCACTTGTGATGTCAACAATAATAGGACCCTGGGGCTCAGATGGTAGAGTGCCAGCTTTCTCCTCCACTGGGGATTGGTAGTAAGGTGTGTGACCTGAGGACTGGGGAGATAAAGGGCCCTCTAAGGTTTTCTCATCTGGACTGTATGATTCCATTCCTTTTGACATCCCTGTTAGTGTGGTTCCCAGTTCAATCGGTGAAGATACGCCTGTATGAACATGGTCAATGTTCATGTTTTGGTCACCAGAAGGTGACCTGACAAAAGGCAAAGCTGTAGTGGTGGCAGTGAACCTGTTTGAATCAAAAGAGAATGTGTCTTTAGTTAAATATTCCTTAGCAGATTTGTCTTCCTCCAGTGAAGATGGAGGTGAAATGGTGGAAGCTGATGCATGATAGTCATGCCCCTCAGTGGCATCGCTCTTAGATTGATCTAATTCAGGAAGATCTTGGAGAGGTGAGAGTTTCTTTCGTTCATAATCTGTAGCCATACTGTACCTGACAAAATCTTGGGAGGGAGAATCACTTTCATCATTAGTTGTCTCGTCACTCAGTACATCTCTTGGAGTTGACATTTCATCCATTGGTGTTGGAACACTAGAGATCTCAATTGTAGACTGAGTGTGCCCAGATATTGTGTATTCTTCTGGAGGCTCATCTCGATTTTCTTCATCAGAGGCAACCTCACTTTCTGAACCTGCTGGTAGGGTTTCATCATGAATTGAAACAGCAGGAGATACAGGTGCCGAGAGCTTTGGTGATGTGGTTACATCAAAACTCTGCAATTCAATTTCTTTGTCATTTCTACATTGTAGTTCTTCTACACCATAATCTGTTCCTTCATTTATTTCCTGCTCTCCTTGCTCTCCATCATCTTTTAATGTAGATATTGCTCTGTCCTGCTCATCCACTTCCTCTGTATCTCCCTTTTCTTCATAGTCCCCTATCTCAGATGACTCTTCCAACCCTGTTCCCTCATCTTCAAATTTTTCACTGGTACCATTGCTTTTTTGATTAGGTTCTAGCTCCCCTGGAGTGCCACCATATTCCTCCTCAGCTTCTGTGGTTGCTATTCCTTCATCCAGTGACTCTGCTGCTTCTGGTGACTCTTTGCAAGGAGTTATTTCTTCATGCTTGATCATCTCTCCTTGATCACAATTGTCTATTTTGGTCTGAGATAGGATTTCGTCATCTTCAACAATCTCCTCTGCTTTCAGAGCCTCAAAGTCTTTAGTGAGGTCCTCAGGAGAAGACATCAATGATCTCTCTGCCTCAAGAACATCTGTTACACTGGCTTCAATGGCAGGTTCTTCAACAGTAGCACATGAGACAGTAGGTGCTGCCACTAATTCTCCAACATCTTTTTTTGTGGGCTTAGCCTTAGCCTTCTCTTTGGATTTTGCTGGACTACCGGGAGCCTTTCCTCGCGCTGCAACCTTTGGTTTAGGCGCAGGTTTTTTCAACTCTGGTATGCTAGGGGCATTCTTTTTCAAGCTACCAGCTTTCCTCAAATCTTTCTTAGGTTCTTTTTCATCTTTCTTCATTTCTTTCTTTTCGTCCTTTCTGCTTTCCTTTAATAAGGAATCTTTCCTAATGTCTCGTCTTTTAATTTCCTTCTTCACCTCTTCTTTCTTCACTTTTTCTTCTTTTTTGGCCTTTTCTTCTTTCTTGGGTGTGGGTTTGTCAGCAATTTTATCAGCTTCACTCTTTTCCACTGATTTCTTTGTTTCTTTCTTTATTGTTTTTGGTTTAATGTCAGCTTTCTTTTTCTCTGGAGTGTCAATTTTGGGTGTTTGCTCAATCTTGCCTTTAACGTCCTTGTCTCCTGCTTTCACTTTTTTCACAAGTGCTTTTTCTTTCTTCTCTGTTTTTTGTGTTGGCTCCTGAGTTTCCACAGAGTCAGTTTTACTAAGGATGTTTAGTTTTTCAGGGGCTTCTTCTTTGGACTCTTTGTGGAGATTTTTGCTTGGGGATGCTTTTGATGTGGACTTTAGGCTCTCTTTACTGTCTGTCTTATGTTTCATCTTTGCTTGTTTCAGTGTAGGGGCTAAATTTGAATTAAGCTCTTTTTGTGTGATAACAGGATGTTTGAGGAAGTCTAAGTGTTTAAGTTTCTCTAGGCCTTCGAGAATATTACTCTGAGTGGAATTGCCTGGAAACAGAACACGGATGATTTTTTCGGATGGGTTAGCAGGATGCCACACAATCAGTGATGAGATGGAAGACAAATATGAGATTGGGAGCTCTGATTCTTTTCCATTTGGCAACAAGACAGGGGCTTTGTCTTTATCACTACCAGACCATTCTTTCAGGAAGTATTGCAACTCCTTGCTGTTCTTAGCAGGGTTAAGAACATACATTTCAAGCTTTCCAACCCCCATTTTCTGGAAAAGTATAATTGGTTCTACTGCATTCCCAATATTCCTATGCAGAGGTTCAGGTTTTAAAGACAGCTTGTTTAGGTACTGCAGTGTGAGAGATGCCTCCTCAGCATTTCTTCTAATCTTGTAGTTGGGCTCAAGGTTTTCCAGGTTCTGGGGCATGTTGACAAACATAACACCAATATCAGGTGAGATCATATTCTTTGTCCAGTCACTGTTAGCCGTGGATCCCTGTGACTGCTCCTCCTCGAGTTCAGCTATTTTGCGCTGCAGCATGCTATTGATACCAGGGAGGTTGTCATCGCCAATGTGTGTGAGGAGAACAGAATCCACTCTGTCAAGATGGCGCACCAGCTTCCAAAAACATGACTTTCTATCAGATCCACCATTAATCAGCATGTTAAAGCCGTTAACTGCAAACAGTGCTGAATCACCTCGTCCACCAGGAAAAATATAACAGCATGGTTTGGATAATTTTAGGAACCCTCCTGAGGTCGGGGGTTCCAGCATGTCAAATGGAGATGGGATTTCCACTGATTCTGACAGGTATTCTGTGAACTCAGAAAGACCTTCCATTTCTGGAAGGATGGTTGGGGAGTTTAGCTTCATATGGATGAAGTCCTGTAAGTTGTGTTTATCCAGGTTTGAATTTTTCCAGTCACCATGCTCAGGACAGAAAAGGGTTAAACTGGCTTTGTTGGCTGGATGTATGGTGCTTAGAAGTTCTCCAATCTGTGAGTAAAATTAATTGAAATATTTCACTAAATAAGACAGCTTTCTTGAATTAAATGTTGAACCCAATGTTGAATATGCATGCTGAATTTTAGCATTTGTTGACTGAGAATGCTTTTCTCAAATGCAGTCACAAAACTGGTAAATATAGCAAACCGAAGCAAAAAACTAACAATCACTCACCTCTTGATCTTTAAAAATGTCAATGAAATTAGAGAGAGAAAATGAGCCTGATTGGAGAATCAGCTCGCCTGTATTTTCAAAACTCTGTCCTGCTAGGACAAGCAGCTTATGATGGGTTGTGTCTGAGACCATCAGACGTACCTAGATATAAACAAAATATATAAAATATAATAATCATAATTAACCATGGACCTGGTTTGGATTGATCATGGCTTGCATTTGATGCAACAAAAACAACATAGCATGTAAATGTTTTCCTTAATTATTTAAATGCAATTTGCACCTTAATCAAGTGAGATTTTGCACTGTAAAATTATATATCATGCCATAAAGAACCCACCTAACAGTAAACTTGTTGCTATAAGCTCAACTAAACTTTTTTGCAGTTTTGTGTGACTTTAACTGAAAAATGTAATTAATTTCAACCATTAACACATTTTGCTTTTGTCTTTCTGTTTCTTTTCCTTTCTCTTTCTTGTTCTCTGTCCAGGCCAGCATTTTCCAGTTTGCTGCCATTGACTGTTCTGGGCGGTCTGCCAGGGTCAGACCTGCAGTGCTCTACCATATTATTAATGCAGAGTCAAACTGCAGTCACAGTGTGCAAGCAAAGCTTTGTGTGTATGACCGTGTTGTGCATTTATGAGTTTGCCTGCAACTGCGACACACCCATTAAATACGGACCTATTTGATGTCTTAGCAGTTTAGTGATTTCAAATATTTAACAGAGGTTATCTTTGTAGAGTCAAAAATATATAATTATTTTTGTAATATTAGATGAGTCACATGTATAACCATTATGTTCTTGTCCTGACATATAGGATACTAGCTCTGTGTTTATTCTTATCCCTGATAAGGTATTTGTTTCAATGTGAACCAGACACCTAAAATGGTTTTAAAATATGTTTTAGTGGCAGGCATAGATATATTTATTAAAATATAGCAAGACAGCGAGAGGGTGTTTACCTCAGTGCTAACAGCTTCATCTGAAGGGTTGATGAGCACTACTGTCTCCAACACATTACTTTTGTGGTGCAGAATCTTTTGTCCTGAAAATAAAATTACATATTATTAACGCTCACTGTGATGTACACAAAATGTATTACATTTGGCAGACGCTTTTATCCAAAGCGACTCACAGTGCACTTATTACAGGGACAATCCCCCTGGAGCAACATGGAGTAAAGTGCCTTGCTCAAGGACACACTGGTGATGACCGCTGGGATCGAACCAGCAACCTTCTGCATATCAGTTCAGTGGTTTAACCCACTGGACCACCATCTCGCACATGAGGATCTTGAAAATGCTTTGGTATGTGCTATATACTGAATTAAATTATGAATATGAAAATATATGTTAAGGATTGTTTTAGCCGAAAAAAACCCCCAGGACTCCAGTACAACACATGCTGCTTTTTGGGCTTCAAAATCTCAGTTACTATTTACTCCCATTATGAAGCTTGGAAGAGCCAGGATATTTTTAATATAACTCAGACTGTGTTTGGCTGAAAGAATAAAGTCATATACACCTAGTATGGCTTGAGGGCGAGTAAATTATGGGATTTTTTGGTGAACTAACCCTTTAAGGAACCACAAAGAAAAGCAAAAAACTAGCTTTGGTGAGTATATTTCCTTCATCCCCTTTTGTCATGCATATTATGCCTTATTGAGTTTTAAGTTTAATTTACAGTCAAAATGGTTTTGTCTGGGGGATTTTTTATGTGACATATGTCTCACCTAATTGCCTTGTGTGTACTCAAGCAAACACTCCTCTTCTCTTCCTCATTTCTCTATATATGCTCTATTGACACAGAATTACCCTCTGCCCCTCTTCCAGCAACTTGTCATCCTTTCTCGTTCAATCACCACATGGACGGAACACAAAAAAGCATCTAGTATTACACAGTGATAAGTGTGTTCCCTTTTTTTTGGCTAACTGACCATTTTATCTGTACATTCTGTCCATACATGTCAATGTGACTATACTGACAATATACTATGCCTCTGATTGTTCAATATCTTATTATTTCCCATCCCCTGTCCATATGGCTCATTATAAATTCAAGTGAGAATTTTCCGGTCTCTGTCTGGGTGAATCAATCCTATTATAAATTCATCAAGCTGTCCAGAAGCGGTGAGGCTGTAAGATTGCAGGAAACAGCTCTGTCACTGTCAGTAGTAGAGTGTTTGCTATTACTGCAGAGGTCTATGAGCCCCTTCTGTAACATCATCTTCATGCAGCAATTGTTGCTCATAAGTGCCTTCTCACAATTCAAGATGCGTACGCGATGTCTGACAAGCGTACCTGGTAACGGAAGCCTTTTGAGCGGCAGAGGCACTTTCAACACTTTTTCAATAAATTGAATACGGAAGGCGATTGGCCGAAACTTTACTTTATATAGTTTTAAATATGGATATTTTTCTTACACAAACGCATCGATTCGCTTCAGAAGGCCTTTATTAACCTCCCAGAGCCGCGTGGAACATGTTATTTGACGGACAGATGCATTTTTTTATGGACTTCAAAACTTGGATTATCCAGGACTTTTGTAATATAACTCCAATTTTATTCGTCTGAAAGAAGAATGTCATATACACCTAGGATGACTTGAGGGTGAGTAAATCATGGGATAATTTTCCTTTTTGGGTGAACTATCCCTTTAAGGCCACCTAATATAAAGAGAGCCACACATTTTTTATCATCTTAAGCTGGACATATTTTGGCCACTACTGTATGTGCATTTAGAAACTTTGCTGACCTTTTCTGAGTTGTAAAAAAAAAAAGCACAAAATATGAAATAATTAGTGAATGTGACCCTAAACTTCAGATAAAAGATATTTATTGTATTTCTCTCATCAACTTGTACATTTGCAGGCTGTGTGTGGGTCTCAAAGACTGTTCGCCTTTGGACAAATGTAGTATGTTTGCGTGTCTGTATGTGTGTGTGCATTAATCCAGGTGGTTCTCTCGTGCGGTGTAGATAATTACAGTGTGTTTCCCACCTGCCGAATGATCATTAACGCTCTGAATTTGTACTGTTCCATATCTCCTCATCTAAAAATGTTCACTGTGTACCCCTATCTCTTTCTTCTTCTATTATTTCCTCTGTATTTTCTGCTTTTTCTACTGCTCTCCACAAAACATTTCTGTAACCTTTCAGAGAAATAATGTAGATCAACCAGAGCAATGATCATTGATATTATTGATTAATTAGTGTTAAATGTGTTTCTTATAAAATTTAAGTGCAACTGCCCTCTAGAAAACACAATTTTTAAGAAGGTATACAGGATGTCTAAGACTCCAGATACCAATATGGGCCACTCTTTGATCATTAGCAATGGGAGTGGGTGTCCCTTTGGGAGAACATGCTTTATCAAGATCAGTGGGAGGATGAGAGAATTGAATAAATTAATTAAATAGAATGCATCTGATTTAGCTGAAATCGACATCTGCATAGCAAGGGGAGTCTTGATGTAGAGCACACTGTAACTTCATTTCTTTTCTACAGGTGTGTTCTGAGGTGTTGCACTGCAGTACTCTCTGCTCTAGTTTAGTTGCAGATATTCTTCAGAGTATAGACATCTACGTATTGGAAATGCATATTGGATTCTCTTCTAACCTCATTTCTTTTCTTCTTGTTCCTCTAAATCTAGGCAGGTCCGTTAACCCAATTGTTGTGGCAGTAACCTGACATGAATGCTATTCCTGCTACCCAGCACACACCCAGACTCACACAAGCAGAAAAGCGGTCAGCCTCACACCAGGCCAAATACCATTTATGCAACAAAAACAGCTGCTGTCAGGAACTCCAAAGAGATGAAGACAAAAAATATGATTAGAATCAGGGATGCGAACTAAAATTCGGACAAATTATACTACAGTCAATAGCAGTTTTCCTCTGCCCTTGGAAAATGTAACTGCTGCCATCGACTATTATCCACATGGGTGAGTAAAATGGGTCTTTTATGATGAATTCCTCACCATACCTGACACACACGTTTTTAATACTAGGAAAAGATCCACAAACATGTTCTTTCTGTCAAAACTCTTTATCATTGAATCACGTTTTATTAGATTGTGCTGGTTTTAACCCTGTGAGAAACCTTTGTCCCTTTGTCTCTCTCCAACTCTGTCCTGTCTGTTCTTCTCTTGAAGACATTTTTAACAAAGTTAAACCAAACATAGTTTTAGAGTGTTTAGCAAAAAATACATGGTAAAAACCTTTTCCAAATGTAACTGAAATGTTTTCCTCTTTTTTAATTTTTTTTTAGCCCCATCAACTTTCATTGTATGGGCTAAAATAGTTCAAACATTCTTACAAATATATATATATATATATATATAAGCTTGTTTTTTGGAAACATCACACATAAAATGTCTCCACCACCTTACAGATATCACTGAAAAGAATCAAATATGTCTCCGACACCAGGGGCGTACGTCCCTTTTTTACCACAGCAATTTTTTGGGAGAGAGAGAGAGAGAGAGGGAGAGAGTTGAAATTAGAAAAAATGCAAAGAAGTCAGCTAAATGTCTGAAATTGTGTGTAAACAGCACCTTTAAATAACCATATTATATTGTAGATATCTATAACTACAAACTTACAACTCTTAAGCTCAAGCACACATATGTAATTGTCACAGCGCACAAAGCAAGCAAGCATCCATACAAATACAATGCCATGAACCTGACTTTCTCCCTCACATTGTCTCTTTCCAACTCTGTCCTGTCCTTTCTCAATGCCAAAATTGGAACTGTACTTGTATTACAGCTAGTGTTTTTATGCCCACAGCACATTTAGAATTGTATGCTTGCCGTCTGTTAACCATGGCAATATCATATGCTAAAAACTGAAGTACTTAAATCAATCTGGATAAAAGCATTTGCCAAAGGCATCAAATGTAAAATAGAAGCAAACAAGCAAATTAATCAAACAAAGAGTTTGATTGATTAAGTAACTGTACAAAAATCTATATTTTGTGAACACGCCTAGGAAAGCAATATCAGCCACAATGACTCTACTGTAAATCTGTATTGAAATTGGATATTCAATACATTTTATTTTTACATTTGTTTTCCACAAGAGAAAGAAAGTTATTCTTGTCTAGAACAACACGAGGGCAAGTAAATGACATGATTATTGTATGAACTGGTCCTTTAAATTGTCAAGTTGTTGTAGGAAAACTATTTTAAATGAAGTAGTATCATATTACAATATGGCATTTCATGTATATTATTGTCAGTTCATAAGTCATACTTTTAATATTAATAATATCACAATTCTAGATGATCAGGAAGCATGTAAATGCACAGTAGACAGTGCAATCATTTGTTAAGTGCTTATTGATTACCTTACAGAAGCTGATTCATTCCTATTGATTACTGCACTGTCTGATGCTGTGCGAATCTGCCAGACTATGATAGCGAATCTAATATTAAACCCTTCCATTGCTCCCGTCTTGACTCAAAGCAATGAAAAAGTCAAAGTGCCGGGTACCATATATGCTCATCCTCTAAAGGTCCTGATGTATCTCAGAAGCAAAGGGATCCTCCACACTCCTTCTATCTTCTGAGCCTCACAGACACAATATTGCCTCTCTCATAATTCTTTCTTTCATGTGCTCCCTCATCTTTTTTTACTGTAATCTCTTTTCCGAGATTCACACTGTGATTCATCTAATGTTAGTGATTCTGGCAGAGGTTCCACGTATTTCAAAGGCATTTTGGTTGGTATTTTGTACAAAGGAGTTCATCTAATATAGATATATATTTTCTTTTTTAAAATGTGAATGAACAATAAATGTATACAGGGTTTCTGCAGGTTTCACCAAGTCAAATTTAAGACTTTTTAAGACCTTTTTAAGACCATTAGGGATTAAATTTAAGACCTATATCGCACAATAAAAAAACGTACAAAGGAAATGCAGAATCACAAAATTACTTGCAAAGCAAATTAATTTATTCAAATTGAACAAAGTATTAGAAAACTTGCACTTCCTCATAGCGCAATCTCAGGATTTCACTAATATATATATATATATTTTTTTTTTTTTTTTTTTTCCTTCTGAGATCAAAATTACTGATTTTTGTGGATTTCCAATTTTCCAGTTTTGTTTTTTGCATAGGATGCCACATTTACCATATTACCGTAGATGCACAATAGTCACACATGACAATAAAACAAACAAAATGCATGAATCTTGTTTGGTATTACAAAAAAGGCTGGTAAAGTGGTGTGCTATCTAGCTTTAATAACATTATCGCTTTGGGTGGGAAATATGACCAAAATCTTACAAGTAAGCAATTGCTTAATATAAGTAAAAAGTTCTCAAGTAAACGGTCATTAATAAAATAAACTAAACTTATTAACCAATTACAATAGGACAAATAAATACAACCTAAAGATACGGATACAAACAGTGCTTAAAGTTGAAGTAACGTTTTTTCCCTGTTGTTGTTTAACATTAACACACAGACAGGAGCGGCTTTAAGCTATATTGGTATGCTTTCACTTTAAGAACTACAGTAATGTGCAGATACAATACTGACACACGTCTCAAACTTTTTTACTCAAGAGTCAAGACATAACCGCCAATAAGAACACAGGGATATTAATGTGTGTATGATCGTTCAAGAGTCAGCCTAGAAATAGACACATTCGGTACACTTGCGCGAGCTGACAGGCGGCAAACGCGTGCACAAAATCCACAGCTATTCTGACATCTGTCTGTGTGTCTATTGAGTTTGATTTACATTGCTTGTAACTAACTCTTATTAATTAACTCTTTTTAGTGCTATCGGACGTGTCATACTTTTATTTGGTCATTATGCGAGATGTGAGAAAGATTGACCTTCGCTTTCACGATCGCGTGAACTGGAAGAACTGGAGAACTGAAGCTGAAGAATAAAATCCGTTTGATGCGTCTTTGGTACGATCCGAAAGAGACCCGCGCCAATAACATGAAAGCTGATTGGCTGCAATATAAGATGCATGCTGGTCTCATTTGTAGTTGTAATACAGCGAACTATAGTTGGACTAGCGAAAGAAAGAACTACAACAGCCCGGAATAAACACACACAAAAGCGCTGCGGGAGCATTTCAATGAGCATTAGAGGAAGCGTTACATGGACGCAGAACAATTTAAGACCTGTTTAAAACTATTTAAGACCTAGAACTCAATACTTCAGATAATTTAAGACTTTTTAAGGCCTAAAATTTAGATTTTGAAATTTAAGACATTTTAAGACTTTTTAAGACCCCGCGGGAACCCTGGTATATATGTGTGTATTTGAGACTCAAGTCTCCCTGTACTCTGCACGGGCCTCATACATTCAATGATTTATATTTCACCCTCCTCCATGCTGACTAGTAATAACCTACCTTCTCCCTGCCCCCATTTATGTCTTACCCTCCTACAAAACCCCTGTAGGAGAGATCGACAGATAATTATCCTACAAATCTCTTATACTCAGTGCTGAATAGTATTAAAGACTACATTAATTTAAAATGCTTTGAAAGTAACACAAAGTGTTATAAAATTGGAATTGCTGCAATTATCAAGACATCCACTAGGTATTTGTCTGTGGTGGACAGCTAATGGCTTTGCATTTAAAAAGCTTAATGGCCAAAAGAGGCATAATGCAAATTCCTCTGTAAAGCTTTGTATAAAGCCACCCATTGAGCAATAAATCTGATTATGGAAATGAACCAACACCTACATGTGTCATGTTTATCCTTAAGGGGAGGATTAGTAACCAATGATATATTCTTGTTTTGTCCTCTTCCGACAATTCAGATGAGTAAATAAGAATTCCAGAATTAATTCTGATGATCCCAGCAAAGGAATGTGCTCAAGTGCTTCCTACTAACATATATAATCAAGGAGAAAGTCAGTGTAAGTTATTGTGCTATTAAGCTATGGTGTGTGTGTGTGTGTGTGCGTTCAAGCTAACACAGATTACATTTCAATCATTCAAGGTCAGTGTTGGCTCATCATTTGCTTACATTAGCAGACTCACTGTCCCTCGGGAAGAGATATTTCCATTATGGTTGAACTCCTATAATTTCCTGCTGTTTTGTGAATATATATTACTGTTGGGGTCTAACTGCATTTGAAGCCCCTGTGTACGACTGTGTGCAGTCTTTAGTTCAAAAGCAGACAAAAAAAACATTGTCATTAATTTTTCATCTAATTATCTCACATTTAGCTTTTCATCCCTTGCAGCAATTCAGCATGAGAGGGGGAAAAAGTAGAGAAAACAAAAGATACAGAGGCAGACAGTCAGGGAGGACAGAGGAGGGGACACCAGGGACAGGGTTTTTTATTCCAGACAGAGCTCCAGGCAGACCGTCTAAACCCACCTCTTTTATCTCCATCAAAAGAATCCATCAAGAACTCACACTAAAATTCCCCGTGTAAAAAATACAAGCTTACTCTAAATATAGAACAATATAGATATAGCAAAGAGAAATAGGGAAGCAAATATAGTTCTGAACATTGTGGTCGCCTCTACAAGGTTTGCATGCTAAGTGCTAATATAAAGATAAACTGATAACAATCAATTTTACATGAGGTTACGTAACATTGGTGCTGTCACAGGGAAGTTCAGAAGAGTCACAGAGCAAAGCAAGATGGAATAAATGTAACGCAGATATAAATGCAGGCACTGAACTGCTGAAATGACATATTTCATAGATACAGCTGATTTAACTGGCAAGTGAAATTATATCACTGGGACACTTCCTGTCTATATTTGTAGACAGTTTTTTCTGGCAGATTTTCTATGACAAATTCAGCTCAGTGCGAAGCTGTTTAAATGACCTTGTGACATGCTAGTTTTCTTATAATACAAAATAAAACTTTCAGCAATTGTTGTTTTGGCATCTCTACACAATACTTGCTCTTTAGCATTATTGAACTGTGGGGTCACTATAGTGTTTTAAATATTTAATATTAAGTTATCATAAATTGCTACATAAGAGTTTTGTGCTGGTTAGAGGATATGAAGTGAGCAGATCATGTTCAGCCTACCTCTCACATCGGCTGAAAACCTGGCAGAGTGTCGAGAAACAAAAAGCTTCAGCTCCTGGTCCAAGTTACAATCGATCAGATTTGTGTCCCATGAACGAATTCCTGCAAGTCAGAGGAAAAAGGGTGAAAATATGAAATGCGTTGTACTTTTTATCAATCATGAAGAGAACAGTTCTTTACGCATTGACAATACAGGCTACTGTTTGCAACAAAAACTACTTCATATAAGGTGTTTGTTTGTTTAGCACCTTGAGCATGAATCATGTAGCAGTATGCCAGGGAGAGATCTGAAACTCAGTTGGGCAAAAAAATAATACTTAACTTTACATTGATCAGTCTGAAGTGGGAAGAAATCAAATAAACAGATTGGGTTTTAGATATTTCCTGCATACTGAACTGAAGCCCAATATCTCTTAAATTCACGTAACTAAACGCTGGGCTTTGATGGTATACATGCAAAAGCCAATCAATGTATGGAAATATCTATAAACCTTCACGGTCACTGGTTAGCCAGAACAGAGATTATGCTTTGAAGAGAACATTTCCCGAGATCAGATATACTTCAGAATAATCTGCCTCCGAATGGTTAAAAGGTTAAGAAGGCTGTTCACACTGTTCATGACAAACATGTTTTGTTTTTATGACGGCATACTTGTTCCCCTCAAGGGACCACAGAAGAATATTACCCCTATATTTCTACTACCGCACATGCACACCCGCAACTCATTTGCCTTCAAGGCAAGTATAAAACACTGCCATTACTATCGAATTTATGGTCAGAATGGTTTGAATTTAGCAGATGCCGAACCTCATTTACTCACAATTTCCAAAAAACAAGAGCACAACGAGCCTGATGATGTTTTGTTTATCACAACACAAAAAATGTGCGACATTTCCAGTAAAGGGAATCCAGTAACAACAACTAAACCTTAGAAATCATAAATATTTCAACTTTGAAGCAGAGGCCTCATCAAAGTGATGCTAGTGCCTACTGATTAAAAGAGTGATCATTCTGTTCTTCTTCTTCTTCTTCTTTTTGTGAGTCACACTCAGGGATCAAACCACCGTAGATGTTCTTGGCGAATCAGTTAAACCGGTTAACAAATCAGTCTGTGATTCATTATTGAACAGGACTGAATCTGCCAGAAATTAGTTCTTGAGTCAACAACATTACTCACTGAACCAAGAATGCTATTTTGGAAATAATTAATGCATTAATAAATGAATAATTCTAAATTAGATTCTAAACGACGTATGTATGAGTTGATGGCTGGGACAGAGGGACATGTAAAATTACAATAAACACACTTAGGCCTACTAATCAAATCTTTTTTCTTTCTTTTTTTAAACAGTGCTGGTTCACGTGACGACATAGTTACGTCTTTAAGCAGAGAACAGCCGGATCTGTTATATGAATGAATAGATGAAAAAGACAGTTACGCGCGTTCCATCACTAACCGAAACGCCCTTTTTGACATGAAAGTGGGGCCCTTCTGACTTTCCGTAGGGACTGCAGTGCGGACCGAGCCACGCCTACAAGCCGGTGATTAGAAACGAGTGAGTGGAATGGAGGAGGATGGAAATAAATCAGGATGCGCAGCAACAATGTTTCTAGGTCTGGTCAAGTGGGCAGAAGTTATGGCTTTTGCCATAGGCTACAACGTCTAACTTGCTATGAAGTAGCCTACAGCTAGCAATTTATTATTATCATTATTTTCTAATGCATTTAATTTAGTGTTAAACTGAATAAATAATTTACTGAAATCTCTCGTGCATGGTTATTTAGGGTGATTCCAACACGAGTCGCAAAACAGGACAATAATATAGTAAGAAAAACACGAGCTTAGGAAACAAAGAACTGGTGCGGATTCCACGCAGATGCAAGGTGATGGTGCACATTCTGACTGCAGAGCCGATCGATGCTCCAAATAAAGACCCTCCACCCCGGCAACACAAGCGATGAGTCTTATTGATCGACACTATAAATATGCGTGCTGAATCATCCTAGCCCACAACATAAGTCAGACACTAAAGTTCGTTATATGGCCCAACACAACATCTGGGTAATCGGATAGAGCTGCACGCCCTGCGAAAACAGTCATGGTGCTGATGGTGATGATCTTTGGGAAACTGGGTGGCGCGATGCGATCGCTTTGATAAGACATGCAAAGCACTTGCCAGTTACGAACAGGGAGGGGCTGCGATACAGTTTCCATCTATATTGTCACACAACAAAGAAATCCAATAATGGAATGCATGGAAAGTTTCTTGCAGTCAGCAGAAATCTGTGGCTAGATTCACCCGTGAAATCACCCATTCAACCCCAAAGTGAGTTCAAGGTTAGTCTACTGAACTTAGAAGATACACAGGTCCAAACATCATCTAAATATATTCACGGCATAAATAGCATTGAGGCACTGCACATTATTCGTTCATCATTCTTGTCAGCTGAGCTACCTTTCTCAATGTCCGCAATGGCACACTTCAGATGCTCGTCAGTGACCAGCTCCCCAATGACCACCAGCAGGTAATATTTGCCCTCGTCGAAGTGATGTTTCGAGGCCGTGGGCGATGCAGTGTCCCTGGTGCTGCTGACACCTCCGAAGGGTGCTGGAGTATCTACAGGTTCAACTAGCGTCGCCATTCTCTCAGACACTCACACACTCACTCACTCTCTGTCCGGCAGCCTGAAGTGAGCTGCTATCTGGAGCCGTGCAGCGGGCGCAGAAGGAGTGGCCCAGGCTTTTATATCCTCAGACTCTGTGTCATAGTGATGAGGAACCGCCGCTGCCTCTCCTCTCGTCCAGCTGATGTCATGCAGCAAATCATAAAACAGCACGAGACCAATTGGAACATCGAAAAGCCTTAGGCTACATAATTAAAGGATGTGCAGAATTTATCGTTAACATTGGATTCACTTGTTGACATGAGGATTGGGCATCAATATATATAGCTTATATTTCATTTTCTGTTACAGAGTTGATAATATTGCATATACAAAAATAGCCACGAAGTTATTTGAAACTGAAGCAGTGAGTCTCTAACCTAATAATACATTTTGAATAAAGTAGGCTATTGTGGCATTTATGAGTTCCCATTCTCAGCTGTCATTTTCTTTGCATTGGTTTATGTCTCACAGAACTCATAACACTTTAACTTTAAAAAAAACATACACAAAGAGAAATTATATTTTGCAGAGCGAAAATGTTTTTTGCCCAGATAGCTAATCTCCCATAATTCTCGTTCATACATTGTGGGGGGGGGGGGGGGGGGGGAACATATTATTTAAATTGTAATATGTATACATATTTGATGTACTTGATTTATGATGATGCAATGCTAATAGTCATGAAAATAATGTTACAGTGTTAAAACAAATGGCTATTTTCTTTATGCAAAATATTTAGATATAAAAATTTTTTTTGTTTTTTTTCCTTTTGAGGTGAAATATGACCTGGACGTGTTTTTGGTTTTAGGTGAGATTCACCCATATAATAGACATAATATTTATCAGTGGTCTTTTTACTTTTAAACCTTACACACAATAGTTTGAATAATCTATACAAAGTCTTGGATTCAATAATGTATTTTCTGCTCTGTTTTGTGTTTTCATGTGGTTCTGATTGAAAGACATTTTGAAAAACTTTTAAGAAAAGCAAATAAATTCTGTTTTTATTTTTAATGCAGAGGCCCTTATACTGATGGAGAAGAGGATGCTCCTCTTTGTCCCATCTTGATGATGTCATTTTAGGCAGAGTCATGGCACAGATTTTACTGTTCCATTTTTAAAGGTGGATGTGCTGTTATACAGCTGAGCTGTCATTGGGGTTCACCTGGAGCCGTATTTATCAGTACTCGTACACATTATTATTATAGTTATGATAAGCACACACACAAACTTCAGTATTTCATAGAAAAGGGGTACTTGATATTTAGTTTATTCTGTTATTTTCATTCTTGATCCGAAGAAGTTGTTTCGGTAAGTCACTATCGTTATAGGAATTTTGTTTTTCACTTCCTGGAGCTGTTACAAATGAACCTGTTACCTATGCAAGTGTAAATATTTCAGGAAGATAAGTCACCGCAATGCTGGGCATTGGCCTATTGGAAGTGGGGCGTGATTCAGCACATCAAAAATTCAGTATAGTACATCTGGAAAAGTGGAAGCCTGTTATAAATATATTATAAGATCACATGCGAGCCAATCAGAGGTGATTTTGTTAGTGTGATATTAAAGTGTTGAAGGGTGCATGATGTAAAGTGACAGAATGGAATATGTTAGAAGAAGTCGAAAATGTTAATATTAAAAGTGTGATCGTGCATTTCAGTATATATGGCTGTATTTGAAAGAGAGCATTCAAATTTAAAAAGAATTAGGAGATCAAGTTGAGTCAATAAATGAATTAAATCAGAACAGAGGGAAGAAAAATAATACATTATTTCAGCAACAATTATGGTGTGTCATTGTCTGTCATGACAACGGCATTTGTTGCTATGGTAGCTGCACCACTGGGACCACAGTCTGCACATCGCTGCATGGGGCACCAGATTAAAGGCACCCTGAAATCAAGATGGACAATTATTTTTTTTAATGGAATGCTATAGCAATATTTATTATAAATGATTTATCAATGCAATTGTTTTTCATTTGTGTGCCCTTGTAATCTTTCATAAAAACAACTTCCCCTCCCACTTGCATCATCATCTCTTTTCTGATGACGTGTTTACTGACATGTCACTCACATGAGATCACAGCAATAGCAAACCATAATGGTCAATTCCTGATGACAAAATCAAGTCCCCCCATACATCTCTTTCTTGTTCAAGAAGCCACTCAGATATACTGTTTGTCACAAATGGGAAGAAAAGACTCTTGCAACTTCCGTTTCAAGTGTGACAAGATCTGTTATGGTTTGTGGCTTGTTCTATGGTATGTTATCAGTTTTCATAACATTTTCTTTAACTAGGAAATACACAGATGTGCTTAAAAATGTATTGTCTTATATTTTGATCAATTTTAAAGTATTATTTTAAAGTATAATTCCAGTTCGTCCTCACTAATAGTAACAATAAATTCATTAAAAAAAAGTTTAATAAATTAAACTCAAAACATTAATTAAAATCATTTACTGTACATTTATATTCATACTTTTTGTAACACAAGCCAAATAATATCATTGTTATCTCCAAGACAGAGGTTACAGAATACAGGATCTTGAACTTTAAAGATGAACCTACCGGCTGTCCAACCGCTGTGTTTGGACCAGGAACAGTAGTCACTCGAGGTCCACACCTGGAGGTTTCAACAACTGCATGGCGTGCCTATAAAACTTCTACCTTGATCAGCTTGAATGAGAAAATAAATGCACGCCTATCCGATGTGGGTCTTCGGGGGAGTTTCACCATGTTTGTGGAGTGGGTGCTAGAAAACAATAGAGCGATCAACACCATCTGCCCAGTGGAGGATTCCAGTCTAGTGAGTAATGTTCCTGGGTCTGTTGCCGAGTCCGTCCCAGTGAGAGAAATTCCAGAGTCTGTTCCAGTGAGATAAATACCAGAGCTCAACCCAGAGAGTGTTACACTGCCAATAATATATCTAGAATGTATGTGTGTCTGGTCCACACAGATCCACTAGAGCACCTGAGCACAGTCCAATGTCACTCTAGTCACTGAGACCGCTCCAGTGTTGGCTCCAGCCAATGAGCCCACTCTAGAGCCCGCTCTAGAGTCCGATTTAGCCCATTAGCACACTCCAATGTCCGCTCCTCTTCACAACCCCATAGCTCCTCCCTAGGGAGGGGGCATAGTGGTCAAGCTCCCGTGGCAACAGAGGCCGATCCTCCCTGGTTTCCAGAACTGTCAGCACCTCCATGGCTCCCTGAGCTACCACCACTTCCCTGGTTCCTTGTAACGTTGGTACTGCCCTGGAGGCTTCCTGTTCTGCCTAAGCCGCCCCTTGTCAGCCTCCAGGGTGCCCACCCTCCTGTGGATATATTATGGCGCGAGGACGCTCCTTCCGGGTTAAAGAAAGGCATATTTCCTAGTTAAAGAAAATGTTATGAAAACTGATAACATACCATAGAACAAGCAATATAACAGATCTTGTCACACTTGAAACGGAAGTCTTTTCTTCCCATTTGTGACAAACAGTATATCTGAGTGGCTTCTCAAACAAGAAAGAGATGTATGGCGGGACTTGATTTTGCCATCAGGAATTGACCATTATGGTTTGCTATTGCTGTGATAGCAATACTGTGAGTGACATGTCAGTAAACACGTCATCAGAAAAGAGAAGAAAGAGAAGAGATGATGATGCAAGTTAGAGGGGAAGTTGATTTTTTATAAAAGATTACAATGGCACACAAATTAAAAACAATTGCATTGATAAATCATTTATAATAAATACTGCTATAGTATTCCATTAAAAAAAATAATTCCTGGTTTGTATGCAGCATGAGTGTATAAATAGATAAGCTAATGCCCACATGCTTCCATTACAGTTCAGGTTCTGTGGAAGACACACACGCCAATTTATCTAAGTAGTCTTGTGGCAGCATTATGAGCAAACGCACCTGAAAATAAAATGATGTCAGTGTAATTATTGTGATAAACATGACATTATGTCAGCCTGTGAAAACCAGAAAATTACAGGAAAGTCTGTTTTCTTCTGCAGGGCAAGCAGGAAAACACTATAGCATCTTGGCAGATTTTGGACTGAATAAGTGTGTGGTGTTTTGATGAGTCAGAAGGACCTCCCACTGGTCTGTCTCCACAGAGTGCCCTGTTCTGTCTGAGTCTGCCATATACAGAGTGGTACACACTGTCTGCTTGTCACATTAACAAACACTAAAGGGGTCAAATAAGGTAAGGAGAATATAGAGCTGCATCCCACTTCCACTTGAAAAATCTTCACCTTCCAGCCATTTTGCACAGCTTCAGTTGCCAGTTTAGATTACTTCAAGCATTTTCTCTCCAATGCTTCTTCCACTCCATCCTCCCATGGTACTGTAAGCTCCACAACATATGCCAGACCATGTCTGAACTGAGTGTTGTAGCCACATTATCTGGGGGGAATACCAGTTTTTTCTCCAAGTCCACATCCAACCTCCAGTCTTGAGCAGCCCACAGAATGCTTGCATCTTTTGCTGATGTCCTTGAAGTTGAGATGTCCTTGAAGTTGGCCTGCTGATAAAGAAATGTATGAAGTGGGAAATTCCTGCTGATGTTTGTGGAAAAGCATTTGTGGTGGTTCGCCGTTGTTCTAAGATTGCCAGCTGCTTTAGAACTAGATTGGCTTGTAGTGCATCCTGATATTATGCATCTCAGTGATGCAGGTACTTGACACAGGGAGCAAGTGGGGTCTTCTCCCAACCACTGGTTCAGGTTCTGAGGTGTGGGTAGGAGATCATAGGTGCCTATAATGAGAAAGCTTGAGTTTTCTCTTTTCTAGATTCACCCAGTTAGTCCATTGACCCTGCCTGGCCATTGTGATGGCCTTAGTGTGCCGCTCTGCATCCTCTGGCCCCTCATCTCTTACACCATGAGCCATCTCTTCTGCTCTGATGTTGCCTTGTACCATTAAGGACCTTTTGGGATGAGCCCAAGGCTGAGGAAGTCCAAGCCATGCTTGGGTGTTGTGAGGCAAAATTACAAATCTAGGAAGCAATATTTTTTACCAGATTTGTTATTATTAAGTACCTGAAAGAACTCAAAAAGCTGTCCACCGGAATGAATGAGGGACTGATTCAAAGGTGTCGACCTTATGGATCAATTTCAACTAAAATGTATTTTATACATACCGGTACGTACTATATATTAGATTCTATTCAATTCAGATCTATCAGATCTTTTAAGCAATATTTTAGATTTGTAGAAAACCAGTTAATTTAGAAGTTACCTCACGAGGCAACATATAAAAAAACAAGTAGAAAGAAGTTTTCTATTATGCTCTTTTCAAACCACAGCAAGAGTCAAGAGTATCCAGGGCCTCTGTTCAGGATCAGAACGTTTCAGTATTGCGCTTCCCCCTAGTGTTCTGATGAGGTGTCACACAATATATAAGCTTCCTTGTTTGTCATTACTACTTTTTAAATTACATTAATACATTTGTGCATGATCATCTCCTACTTGTATCTGTAACCCAGTTAAAAGAGGCCTCAGATTATAATTAATTTAACATGCTACGATTGCCTACAAAATATTACCTTGCCTTCCTGATTTTAAAACTCACTTGACCCGAGTCTATGAATCCTGCAACAGTTCCTTAATACTCCACTAGGTGTCGCTAGCATACTGTTCTACAGATTCTCCTCCTCATGAGAAATTATTCATACACACTGATGCGGGGAAAAAACGTCGTTTTTTATGGTAAGCCTTCGTCGAATCAGACTACTGAAACAGTTGCTCTTTGCCAGTAGTCAGACAGCGCCACTAACTACATGTCTGAACGTCCGGTGTTTGTATAAAGGGGGTGTGTCATCATGAGTCATGTTTTATCCGATCATAGTTTATGGCTCTTTTAAAAGAGCTTTTCACTACGGATAAGGACGCACCTCTTCAGTTGGTATTTTAGATTTATGTAAGAGTATAAAGCACAAAGCCACCAATGTATTAAATGAGCCATAAAGTTAAATATTTTAATTTGTAAAGGCATGTTGGGAATGTAGGTGGGAATGTAAGTGATTTATGGTATCTTCATATAGCCTAGGTCAGGGGTTTTCAAACTGTATGATGCCAAGGACCCCCAAATAAGATGAACCTTTTATGAGGGACCCCCTTCCTAAAATCCATCTATACATTTTTATGTATGAAAAAACATTTAATCTTTTAGGTAAATAGTAAGTGTGACATTATAAATACAACACTGTTTCCAAACTTAAATGGGCTATACTTAACTTTGGATGAATAAACCTGAAGAAGAACATTGTATTAGCAACTTACGGAATAAATGTATGTAAGCAGCTTACGTACTGCGTTAAGAATACTGCCTTACAACCAGTGAACAAGATAAAGGGGACTATATAAAACTCACTAGAAAGATACAAAGCAAACATACACTCTAAAAAAATGCTGGGTTAAAAACAACCCAAAGCAATTGGGTTGTTTTAACCCAGTGAATGGGTTGTTTTAACCCAGCGGTTGGGTTAAATGTTTGCTTAAAAAAACAATGTTTGCTTACTATTCACAGTAGCCTAAAACATTAAGCAAAAAGTACCCAGATGACTTACTAGCTTACTTCCAGCGAGTTTCTGAAGTGTGCGCATACAATGTAGGCCTACACTTAACTTGGATGAGGCAAAGTAAGTTCTTGTTCAGAAGAAGTAGCTACAATTACGGTCACAATCTTCGTCAGCTATGGTTCTCCATTACCCACTTCCTTTCCTATTTTATAATTAATTGATGTTCAGCAGGCCCGGTTCTTGGCAGCTATAGAAGGGTGGGCTGGCAGAAATCCTGGGTGGGCCAGGATTTATCACTTTTTAGTTTTATCCGTTGTATTTTTTGATTGGTTGGGTATTCTACAGTTCTTCATCAAATCTCTCAACACACAGCCCACCTCAGATTGTTTTTAATCAATGCACAAATCATAAAAAACAAATAAACAGATAAACAGTACCTAAATTCTGATTGGTTGGGCAAGGTATATGTCTTCATCCATCTGTCCAAGTATGCATGACACAAATGTATTAAATATTTTAAATATTAAATAAACTTTGTGCAACAAAGTTGTTTCAGTTGGACAAAAGTCTTTACATGCAGTGTTGGGTACACACAGAGAAAAAGGGTGTCACAATTGTACTTTTAGGGAGTACATATGAATGATCAAAACTTAGGTGTGAGCAAAATGCCTGCAGAATGTAAAATCTGTCCCCTGTAGGCCAGCCTTTTATATGGAATGTCTCAACTTTTCAACCTTGCACAATTCTACTTTGATAAATGGCTTGAATTACTTACAATGAATGTGATGTTCGTTGTCGGAAGTTTTAGTTAGCAAATCGTGCAGGCTATTTTCCCTTATCAAAAGTGTGGGGGCCAAAAATAATTCCCTTGACAAAGGGGCCAAGCATAAAACCAAAAAAAGAACCCCCCACACCAAACTTTACACATGGCACAATGCAGTCAGGCCAGTATCATTCTCCTGGCAACCGCCAAACCCAGATTCGTCCATCGGATTGCCAGACAGAGAAGTGTGATTTGTCACTCCAGAGAACAAGGCCACACGAAGTTTGGAGGTCTGTAGCTATTGACTCTGCAGAAAGTTGGTGACATCTGCGCACTGTGCGCCTCAGCATACGCTGACCGCGCTCTGTGATTTACGTGGCCTACCACTTCGTGGCTGAGTTGCTGTTTTTCCCAATTGCTTCCACTTTGTTATAATACCACTAACAGTTGACTGTGGAATATTTAGTAGTGAGGAAATTTCACGAATGGACATTTTGCACAGGTGGCAACCTATCACGGTACCACGCTTGAATTCACTGAGCTCCTGAGAATGACCCATTCTTTCACAAATATTTGTAGAAGCAGTCTGCATGCCTAGGTGCTTGATGTTATACACCTGTGGCCATGGAAGTGATTGGAACACCTGAATTCAATGATTTGGAGGGGTGTCCCAATGCTTTTGGCAATATAGTGTACTTACATTTAAAAAAAAGTACAATCTACTTATTGCGTCCATATTGTATTGCAAAACACTTTTGCTGATATTGAAATGGGATATGGGTAAAGTTATGGACAGGTGTGGTGGTAAGGGTAGGGTTAGGTGTAAGGGAAGTGTCAACAGAGTAATTAGGGCCCGATATGGGGTTCAGAATTAGGCATGACAAAATGGCTCGATAGCGCCACCTACAAAATTTCAATTAAGCGTCGTTCAAGCTATGTTTCACGTACGAGTAAGACATTCGGTAGACACATGTAACAGCCCAATACCTACAAAAAAAGAAAAATCTAAAAACCAACAGGAAGTGAGATATTTTTAATTTTCCCTGAAAATGTTTGCAGTTTTTGCCATTTCCAGATGTCGTACTTTAACGAACTCCACCTAGAGATTTAACCAGAACAACATCATGTTTGGTCAGTCTAATCTTAAGGCCTTGGTGATGTTAAATTGTGAAGATCTTGAATTTTCGCTGAAGGGCGTGTCCGTGGCAGCCTGTCAGAGTCCTGACCTGAAGACATCTGCATGCCAATATTCAGTTACAGTCATAGCACCACCTGCTGGCAACAGGAAATGGCATGCTTTACAATTGTTACTAATTGCTCTGAGACGGGAAGGCTGAGGATCCAAACGCAGCTTTATTAAAGGGTAATCCACAATCGTAGTCAAAAACAGGCAAAAGGTCATACACAGGCAAGCAGTCCAAATAAGCAAACAAGACAGGAGAGACAGGCAAAAGGGTAATCCACAGAACAGGCAAGTAATCCAAAACCAAAAGATAAGAAACCAAGGGAAACGCTCAGAAATGCAGTGTAACACTACACAAAACCTCACCATGAATGACAGGGTGAACATGTTAGATATAGGCAGAGATAATGAGGAGAATGAGACACAGGTGTAAACAGTGAGTGCTGATGAATCCGGGCAAAGAATTATGGGGGATGTAGTCTATGATAGAATGACATTCCGGGTTGGAGTGCCCTCTTGGTGGTTTATTACGGGCACTCACACTGGTGAATTGTGACAACAATGTAATTCACTCAATTGAAATATGCCATGAAGTGCCAAACATGCTAGAAACACATTCAATCAAGTGCTAATGTATGCAATTAACACCACGAAACAGGAAGCTGTTGTAGCTCAGGCATACAATGTCCGATCTGCCCCAAACTTCACATGTTTGATAAAAGTCCTGACCTGAAGACAACTACATGCCAATATTCAGTTATAGTCAAAGTGCCACCTGCTGGCAGAAGGAAGTGTGGCACATTGAAGTGAGTTTGCCATATTTCTCCTATATTTACCCGCTTAAATGCATGTCTCCCACTATTCACTGTTTTCCTGAGGCCACCGGATGGTGGTGCATGTGCGAGGGCCCTTTCATCGCTGCTTGCAGCTTTAATTATAAATGTAACTACAGAAATGAATTACAGATGTCTTTACATTGTACTTACATTTTAAAAATGACATGCATGCAAAGACATATGTACACAATATGTGCATTGTATCAAACTATTAATTTAAATTTTAGTACATAGTAGTTAAGGCCTAATATAAAGAGGGTCCTTTTTAATATTCAATAAATTCAGTCTCCATTCAGTAATGACATTTGAATGGAGAAAATACAGAGTTTACGCAATGCCTCTGATCAGCAAAAGAAATTGTGCAATTTCTTTTGTACAATGACCAATGCTCATATTTTTAGAACTGCTATGGCTGATTGCCTCAATATGGGACCTTTTGGAAGATTGATATCCATCCATCAAACAAGAGATGAGAGACACTTCAGGGTTCTACAGAATCCACTGTGTCAACAAGCCATTAAACAGAAATTTGAGATGCAGCCCTTGTGCCAAATATCAGCAACTAAGCTGTAAATCACTGTGATGTGTGAGACATTCATACAAAACATTTACAAAGTTTAAAACATTTATTTTACTCTCTGTTATTTTTGAAAGACCTCCAATATATTATGCATTTGGCCAACATTCAGTATCGTTTACAGACATTTAAAAAAAAAAATGAAATCATGCAGTCATGATTTATTACCCTGGCTTACACATTTCGCCTTGATCACTTAGTCCTACACATTTAGTCCATGTTCCTCACAAATGAGAATATTTATGATTTTGATAAAGTACCCACTCACAATACATAGAACAGACTATCCATAAGAGAGTTATTAGTAGAAACATGAGCAAAAAGCAACATGTTTTTCTTTTGGCTTTATTTATAATGGACTTCAAATCTTATCACTGGTTTGTCAAAGTAAAATAATGAATGCTTATGACATTTTTAAAAATTGTCTGGAAAATTACTCATTCAAATTTAAATTGAAAGCCTTTCCAGTATGGTAGGGTAATACTGCAATCTGTAAGAACATCGAGGATCAAAGAGTTGCTGCATTAGCAATGAGGTACATTTGTTACTAATTGGCAGAGAATCAGCAGGTCTGGACACAGCACACACACACACTTTCTTGAATATGTGATTTACGAGGACTCTCCAGTAATGGTATACACACTTACCCTACACTAATCCTGTACCCATCACACAAAACCTTTGCCATTTTTTAAATAAAAAACAAACAAACACAGTTTATATGTCCTTATAAACCATGTTTAAGTTGTAATACCCATAACCACATAAACCACACATAAATCCTCATAAACCACATATACCTGTACAGACACACGCACAAATGAGATCACAAAAGGACACCTCATTATGCAAAATCAAAACAACAGTTAATTTTTTTTATTTGCCATTCCGCTATAATCTTATAACAATACTTTCTAAAGTTTAAGTTAACTGTTTACATTTTTTAAGCATTTTGAATATAAAGCTTGTGCAGCATATTGAACACCTACCTATAGAGACTACATGTGCTGGTGAGAAAAACACATCACTAATATAAATACATTTTCAGTCTAATCTACCATAAACATCCCTTCAAATCAACAATGTGTCTTTTCATGAGCTATTAGTTATTATTGGCTGCCCTAAAGACAGTGTTGGAAGGTTACTTTGGAAATGTAATAGGTTACAGATTACAAGTTTACCCTATTTCAAATGTAGTGTAACTATTCAATTACTTTATTAAAGTAGTGTAACTGATTACATTTGATTACTTTTCTAAATTTCTATAAAACGTTTTCAACTGGTTATAATTTCAAACATTTAAACCAGGCAGGGTTAACCTTACAGTAGCCCTCAACACTGATACTGTCAGACTTTCAAAATCCTTCATCACTTGAATTGAGATTATAATTATTTAATTTTAAAACACAGTCACCACAAAATCAAACTTTAGCACCTCTTTTTACTTTGAGATCGTTCTGAGGTTAATTACACTTTTTTTCAGTAACTATAACAGATTACAGTTACATTTATTTTGTAATTAAATTACGTAACTCTGTTACATGTAACTACTTCCCAACACTGCCTAAAGAGCTGGAATTAGTCTAAAATGAACAGCCCACAGGCACAAGCTGCTGCCATTTTGCAGATGCACCTCTCTTTACTAACAAACCATTTTTCCATTATGACATCTCAGAAAGAAAAAAACGAAAAACAATTAACAATAAATGATACACAATACCTGCTATTTATCATCTCTAACACTCTGGTTCTGGCTGTCCAGTGACCACCACATACTGTGCCAGGTATAACACTTATAACACTTATATTCACTGTGTTAAAACTGCCTACAAGTATTACTGCTGAATAAATAGCACTTTGTCAACTCCTGTTAACACTGGCACAATGCTTTGACAACATACAGTATGTTCTATTTTGAACTGAGCATATTGGCTAGCATTGTCTCCAACTACGGCACCTAAGAACACATGGCTTGCTTAGATAAATAAACCATGTACGCAAATACACCCATCTGCACAGTCAACTTACATCTCAGTCAAAGGTTTTTGATCAGGAAATCTGTCGAGATCGACCGGTCCTAACATATGAGAACATTAGCCATTTGCAAAAGCGCACATTCCTTAAAGGTTAGCTGTGAAACAAAACATTACATGTGGATTTAGTTGTGGGTGGGCTACAGTGTTCAGAAATGTGTGGATGAGTGGGAATAATACAAAAAAAAGTACAATTGTAATGAGATCATTGACATCTATTGATGATAGTATAAAAAGTTTGGCAGAGCTTTGTTTGGAGAAAAGCCAGTTTTGAAAAAAACATTGGGACTCTCATTCTCTAACTCTAATTTCTCAGAAATACTCTACATGGACACATATGCTACTTTTTTTCTTTTGTAGTAATTTTGGGTTGCTGGTGGGCCTACATTTGTTTCCCAACCCAACATTTTTCATTCTTGTTTGAATCATCAAACAGAACCAATTTAACTGTTCTGATAATCAGTAAATCCTGAGACAGCTTGGTTTTCCCTCAAAAATGTTAAACCTCTCTATGACCCACAAACTAAACTATCAAATATCCCAGAATCTGGTAAACAAGCACAGGGTCATTGCACAATGCCATTAAAAGATGTGCGAGCGATTTTCACATCGTAAACACATTTTAAAAAGCTATATATTGGCATGATAAATAGCATCAGTAACTATGACAGGTGGCTTGCTAGAGTCTGCAATTTGAGACTGGTGTCTGGCTAATAAATACTTTGAAAGTGTCCATCTGTTTGCTAGGAGAAATGCCAAGACAGATCCATTTCACTGGCATGCTCATTGAAACCACAGCAATTTTGGACAGTATTTGTTCAACAAGAAGGCCAACATGGGACAGTCACTCTGCCAGGAACGCTTGGGAAAACTCCCGAGGGTCTCAGGGTTCAAAATACCACACTGCAGGGTTACTAACTCTTTCTTTGAGCACGGTGCATCTTATTTCTTACAAAGCATACATACGTAAATTCTTGTATTATTTTCTAAAAATATGCATTTCCCCCCATTTGTTTTCTGTTAATTAAACACTAAACGTGCCTCTTTTTCCTTCTGTGTAAAAAGTTTAATATTCTAAATATTGAGTTCCCCTTCGAGGGAACTCGAACTGCGTCATCGTGACGACACTTTGGGGAACGCCCCTCGCGTTACGCGTCTGAAGAAACAGTAGAATCAGCCCAATCCGATTGGTGTTGCGTGATGACGTCGTATGTGACGGCACACCCGGAAGATACAAAGAGACGTCTGAACGAAACAGAGATAGCTTTTTTGCTCTTCAGCGTTAGCGCTCTGTGTTACCAGTCTGAGAGTATTTGGTGTTGTTATCTACTAACGTTGTTTTCACAAGCATACAGGGCTCGCGAATTCCATGGCCGGTCCCGTGCTGTTGAGGCAGCACGGTTGATCTATCATGGACTCGCAGATGGGTCTGTCAGGGGAACTTGAGAGTGCTTATGCATTTTCTCCTTTCCGGTGACAGCTCCATTGTTCTCCTTCCCCGCGTGGAAGCCCGCGGCCCCGCGCTGCGGCTTCTTCCCCCGGGGTGGAGGACCCGATGCGTGAGCTGTCTGATTCTGAGGAATTAGATGGGCTCCGTATCGAGGCTCGCCTTTCCTAATGCAGATTCAACCTCGAGTTGCCGAGGCGGCGCGCAGGTTTGGGTCTGTTATTAGAGTGATACAACGTGACACGGTGAGTAGGGATACTGTGGGTGCGAGGCATGCAGTCAGCTCCTGAGGGGGCGGGCTGTTTTCATTCAGAAATATCGCGACGCGTACTGCCGTGCGCCTTCGGGTGTTTCAGCCTCGCGCCCGTTTGGCTTTTTTCTCGAGGGATGAAAGCCAGTTGTATTATAACAGCTTGAACCGCGTTGCTGAGGCAACGTGTGGTTTACGAGCCGTATATAATACAATTAAGCAGTATTGTCTGATAATTGTGGCTGCGTTTTATTCTGAGGAATTAAATGAAATATGATCTGACTTTGAGGAGTTAGATATTCAGCCTATTATTCAGACCATGTTCACCGTATTTGTGAAATGTGATACTGTTTGGCTTTCTTCTCGAGGGAGGAAGGCCAATTGTATTATAACTGCTTGAGCCGCGTTGCTGAGGCAACGTGTGATTTTCGAGCCGTATATAATATAATCGAACAGTATTCGCTTTCACCTTACTATGGCTGCATTTAATTCCGAGGAATTAAATTAAAATATTATCTGACTATAAGAGTTAGATGTATTTTTTACTCAGCCTATCATTCAGACCAGGTTGCACGGTTGGGTGATTATGATGACATTTAATTCTGAGGAATTGAGTGTCATGTTATCTGACTTTGTTAAGTTAGATACTTAATCAGTCTGTCGCCCAAGCGTGTTTGACTTGTCTGGATATCCATCTAAGATTGGAGGTTGCGGCCCTGTCGAGCTGCTCCCTTAGATGAGGCCCCTGCTGGCCGGCCCCCTCTCCCGGGTGGGAGCGATCGAGGTCGCCTCCCCTGAGGAGCTTTTGGGAATCGATGTTGTGCTCCTGCCGTCTAGTACGTTTCGGGCCACATCGTTTCTCAGCGCACGCGCGCTGCACCAGCCGCCTCTAGCAAGACCTGCGGCGGTCCAGCAAACGCGTACGCTCACCGAAAATCTTCCTCGATTTCGCCCTGCCGGTTAGCCGCTTCAGGGGGTCGGGGAGGAGGCTCGGTTGACACCCGAGGCCGGCCTCGAGAGGCTGGTTCCCTTAGCAGATTATCTCGGCGCATGGTTATGCCTCCGAATATATCTGCATGGGCCCTGCGTACTGTAGAACGGGTTACAGGCCGCAGTTCAGTTCCCTCCCCCGAAGTCTAACGGGGTGGTCTGGATTGTGGTCGGCCCAGAGCAGGTGCGGGTAATGGAACAGGAAGTACACTCCCTGTCGGTTAAGGAGGCTTTGAACATATTCCTCCGCCAGTCAGGGAGTCCGGGTCCTACAGCCGGTACTTCATAGTTCCTAAGAAGGATGGCCAGTTGCGTCCAACTTTAGATCGGAGGTACTTGGATCGTTCTCCGAGGAGATTCAGATTCAAGATGCTTGAGTGTCGTGGTTCAGATCCAGTCTGAGGACTGGTCTGTCACGGTGGATCTAAAGAGGACACATACTTCCATGTTCCATCCGTCTGTGTCACGGGGGATTCCTGAGGTTCGCTTTCGGGGGCGAAGCGTATCATTATCAGGTTCCTCCATTCGGGCATCACTGTACAGCAGTTTAGGACTGCTGGGACTTGCGGCAGCTGCGTCCAACAGAATTTCTCTTGGCCTGCTGCACGAGACCCCTACAGTGGTCCATTCTGTATGATCAGGGTAACGCGCAGATGCCTTCGTTCCCTCGTCATATGGAAGAGACCTTGGTTCCTGTCCCGGGGGCCAGTGCTGGGAGCATCATGTTGCCGGGAAACCGTTTCAACAGACGCATCCCTCACTGGTTGGGACACGGTCATGGAAGGCCGCTTTTTCAGAGGTCTGTGGGAGACCCGGCATTCTTCCTGGCACATCTACTGCCTGGAAATGCTGGCGGTCTACGAAGCTCTGAGGAGCTTCCTCCCGGACCTCCGCGGCCACCATGTCCTGATGCGTAAGTGAACCAGGGGGCTTTCCTTGAGGGGAAGACCATTCTGTATGATCAGGGTAACGCGCAGATGCCTTCGTTCCCTCGTCATATGGAAGAGACCTTGGTTCCTGTCCCGGGGGCCAGTGCTGGGAGCATCATGTTGCCGGGAAACCGTTTCAACAGACGCATCCCTCACTGGTTGGGACACGGCCATGGAAGGCCGCTTTTTCAGAGGTCTGTGGGAGACCCGGCATTCTTCCTGGCACATCTACTGCCTGGAAATGCTGGCGGTCTATGAAGCTCTGAGGAGCTTCCTCCCGGGCCTCCGCGGCCACCATGTCCTGATGCGTAAGTGAACCAGGGGGCTTTCCTTGAGGGGAAATTCATTCTGTATGATCAGGGTAACGCGCAGATGCCTTCGTTCCCTTGTCATATGGAACAGACCTTGGTTCCTGTCCCGGGGGCCGGTGCTGGGAGCGTCAGGTTGTCGGGAAACCGTTTCAACAGACGCATCCCTCACTGGTTGGGACACGGTCATGGAAGGCCGCTTTTTCAGAGGTCTGTGGGAGACCCGGCATTTTCCTGGCACATCAACTGCCTGGAAATGCTGGTGGTCTACAAAGCTCGGAGGAGCTTTCTCCCGGACCTCCGCGGCCACCATGTCCTGATACGATCCGACAATATGTCGCAGTGTCGTATCTAAACCACCAGGGGGGCCTGAGGTCGCGCCCTCTTTGCAGACTGGCGCATCAGGTCCTTCTGTGGTCCCAGGGGAAGTTGTCATCCCTCAGGGCGATGTACATTCCCGGGGACCAAAATCAGGGAGCAGACATCCTGTCGAGGCAGGGGCTGAGGCCCGGGGAATGGCGGCTCCACCCCGAGGTGGTGGAGGCTATGTGCGAGCGGCTGGGCCCGGTGGAAGTGGATCTATTTGCGTCTCGAGAGACGTCCCACTGCCCGCTGTGGTTCTCCCTCACTCATCCGGCCCCTCTGGGGCTGGATGCCATGGCGCAGACGTGGCCGAGGCTGCGTCTGTACGCTTTTCCCCCGATTGCTCTGCTCCCGGGAGTTCTGGAACGTGTCCGCCGGGAGGGCGTCAGCCTTCTCTTAGTAGCACCCCGGTGGCCCACTCGGGTATGGTTCTCCGACATCATCGACCTGCTGGACGGTCCCCCATGGCAGGTCCCTCTGAGGAGGGATCTGCTGTCTCAGGCCGGGGGTACGATTTTCTACCCACGGCCAGAGGTATGGGATCTCTGGGTCTGGCCCCTGAGGGGGCTCAGTTCCTAGCAGAGGGCCTGTCGGCAGGTGTCGTGGAGACCCTACTCAGTTCCAGAGCTCCATCCACCAGGAGGTTGTACAGCCTAAAGTGGAATGTATTTTCCACTTGGTGTAGAGAGCGGCAGGTGAACCCAGTTAACTGCCCAGTGGCTTCAGTGCTGGAGTTCCTTCAAGACCGCTTCTCCGCCGGTCTTTCCCCGTCCACACTTAAGGTGTATGTGGCTGCCATTGGGGCTTTCCACGCACCTTTAGGTGATGCGACGTTGGGAAGGCACCATCTGGTTGTACGTTTCCTCCGTGGGGCTCGGAGGATGAGGCCTGCGGCTCATTCCAGGGTCCCAACCTGGGACCTGGCAGTGGTGCTCGAAGGGCTGGCTGAGGCCCCCTTTGAGCCGCTGGAGTCGGCTGAGGCGAGAATACTGACCTTCAAGGTGGCTTTTCTCCTTGCCATCACTTCTCTGAGGAGAGTGGGGGACCTCCAGGCCTTGGCGGTCACGCCGACTTGCCTGGAGTTTGCCCCTGGCATGGTTAAAGCCATCTTGCATCCCAGCCAGGGCTACGTGCCCAAGGTGCCATCTAACAGGGCAAGGTCAGTGGTTCTCCAGGCATTCCATCCTCCACCTCACGTGACGGCGGAAGAGAGCAGACTTCACCTCCTCTGCCCCGTGCGGGCATTGAGGATTTATCTGGAGAAGTCTGCTCAGTGGAGAAAGTCAGACCAGCTGTTGGTGTGTTTTGGTTCACCCAAGAAAGGGCTGCCTGCGTCAAAACAGACGATTAGTAACTGGATTGTCCAGGCTATAGCCATGGCTTATCGGGTGCGCAACCTGCCTTCACCCTTAGCCGTGAGGGCCCATTCTACCAGGAGCATGGCCTCCTCGGTAGCCCTCCTTTCTGGGGCCTCTATGCTAGACATCTGCGAGGCAGCGGGGTGGGCCACGCCTCACACCTTCATTCGTTTTTATAGTCTGCATCTCCCTGAGACGCCTGGCGCGAGAGTGCTCGCCCCCTAGTTGTGCCTGGTTTCAGCTTCACACTGGGGTGGGTATGATTGGTGCGGGATAGTTGGTACTCGTTCCCCAAAGTGTCGTCACGATGACGCAGTTCGAGTTCCCTCGAAGGGGAACGTCTCGGGTTATGACTATAACCCTTGTTCCCCGAGAAGGGGAACGAGACACTGCGTCTCGTGTCCACCCAATCATCAGAGCGCTCGCTTCATCGCAAAGAACGCTATCTCTGTTTCGTTCAGACGTCTCTTTGTATCTTCCGGGTGTGCCGTCACATACGACGTCATCACGCAACACCAATCGGATTGGGCTGATTCTACTGTTTCTTCAGACGCGTAACGCGAGGGGCGTTCCCCAAAGTGTCGTCACGATGACGCAGTGTCTCGTTCCCCTTCTCGGGGAACAAGGGTTATAGTCATAACCCGAGACGTTTTCCCATACTGCAGTAATAGTAACACAGCAACTCTAATTAAATCTCAGATAGGATTTTTTATTAATCTGAAGAGTTGATGCTGTCCCTCACTCAACTAAATGGGCAACAAACGGTTCTGTTTGTATTAATACTGTAAGCTGGTCTAGAAATTCCAGACACAGTGCAACATAATGGCAAAGACGGCATGGTCTCACAACATATTTTTTTTTTACTTTCACCAAATAATTAGACACACCCTCATCTTTCTAAAACTTTGCCGCTCTGGTGTAACCATAATGCAACATCTGAAAACGCTCCAAGTTTCTTTTAGCTTCCAGCCCCACATTCACTGCCGCAGTGAACACTCAAAAACATTGACAGACAGAAAGCTCCTCAAAAGCCTTCTTATTGGTTAAACAAAGATTCTGCCAGTCCCATCAATTATTTGATTGCTTTAAAATAGATCTGAGCTTTTAGAAACTCTAAATAAATCGCTTTGCAAAATGAAGCACTCAAAACACTGCCCTCTGACAGCACCTGCTGGTCAAAAGGTACCAAATGTGTAATGACACTTTGTATAAACCAACTTCTCGTGTTCTCATGAAAGTGTAATCTATTAAATGTAATCTATAGGCAAAATTCACACTGCACCAACAGACACCAACCAATATTGACAATCACTAGATAGTAGCCAACACAGACAATCACTAGATACAGGGAGTGCAGAATTATTAGGCAAGTTGTATTTTTGAGGATTAATTTTACAACATTAATAATTAAACAACAACCATGTTGTCAATGAACACAAAAAACTCATTCATATCAAAGCTGAATATTTTTGGAAGTGTTTTTTAGTTTGAGCTATTTTAGGGGGATATCTGTGTGTGCAGGTGACTATTACTGTGCATAATTATTAGGCAACTTAACAAAAAACAAATTTATACCCATTTCAATTATTTATTTTTACCAGTTAAACCTATATAACATCTCAACATTCACAAATATACATTTCTGACATTCAAAAACCAAACAAAAACAAATCAGTGACCAATATAGCCACCTTTCTTTGCAAGGACACTCAAAAGCCTGCCATCCATGGATTCTGTCAGTGTTTTGATCTGTTCACCATCAACATTGCGTGCAGCAGCAACCACAGCCTCCCAGACACTGTTCAGAGAGGTGTACTGTTTTCCCTCCTTGTAAATCGCACATTTGATGATGGACCACAGGTTCTCAATGGGGTTCAGATCAGGTGAACAAGGAGGCCATATCATTAGATTTTCTTCTTTTATACCCTTTCTTGCCAGCCACGCTGTGGAGTACTTGGACGCGTGTGATGGAGCATTGTCCTGCATGAAAATCATGTTTTTCTTGAAGGATGCAGACTTCTTCCTGTACCACTGCTTGAAGAAGGTGTCTTCCAGAAGCTGGCAGTAGGACTGGGAGTTGAGCTTGACTCCATCCTCAACCCGAAAAGGCCCCACAAGCTCATCTTTGATGATACCAGCCCAAACCAGTACTCCACCTCCACCTTGCTGGCGTCTGAGTCGGACTGGAGCTCTCTGCCCTTTACCAATCCAGCCACGGGCCCATCCATCTGGCCCATCAAGACTCGCTCTCATTTCATCAGTCCATAAAACCTTAGAAAAATCAGTCTTGAGATATTTCTTGGCCCAGTCTTGACGTTTCAGCTTGTGTGTCTTGTTCAGTGGTGGTCGACTTTCTGCCTTTCTTACCTTGGCCATGTCTCTGAGTATTGCACACCTTGTGCTTTTGGGCACTCCAGTGATGTTGCAGCTCTGAAATATGGCCAAACTGGTGTCAAGTGGCATCTTGGCAGCTGCACGCTTGACTTTTCTCAGTTCACGGGCAGTTATTTTGCGCCTTGGTTTTTCCACACGCTTCTTGCGACCCTGTTGACTATTTTGAATGAAACGCTTGATTGTTCGATGATCACGCTTCAGAAGCTTGGCTATTTTAAGACTGCTGCATCCCTCTGCAATATATCTCACTATTTTTGACTTTTCTGAGCCTGTCAAGTCCTTCTTTTGACCCATTTTGCCAAAGGAAAGGAAGTTGCCTAATAATTATGCACACCTGATATAGGGTGTTGATGTCATTAGACCACACCCCTTCTCATTACAGAGATGCACATCACCTAATATGCTTTATTGGTAGTAGGCTTTCCAGCCTATACAGCTTGGAGTAAGACAACATGCATAACGAGGATGATGTGGTCAAAATACTCATTTGCCTAATAATTCTGCACTCGCTGTAGTAGCTACGTCATTTCTCAGATGTTCCATGACACAACAAATAGCTTACCTGATCTGTCTCAGCTGCTCAGTGAACCCAAACAAACAGATGAACTAGAGGAAATGACTAGCAGTATGAGCAACATTTTATCTAGCACATTAGAAATTGTTGCACCAATTAGATTAAAAAAGGTTAGAGAGAAAACTAAAGCACCATGGTACAACAGTGCTACACATGTTATCAAGAGAGAAACTCGTAACTTAGAGCGTAAATGGAAACAAACTAATTTAGAGGTCTTTAGAATCGCGTGGAGAGATAGTATGTCACGTTATAAAAAGGCCCTAAAAGCAGCCAGGGCTGAGCATCTCCGCAAACTAATAGAAAATAATCAAAATAACCCAAGGTTTTTATTTAACACCGTGGCTAGACTAACAAATAAACAAGCATCGCCTGAGCAAAATATTCCGTTACAGTTTAGTAGTAATGATTTTATGAACTTCTTCACTGAGAAAATAGAAAACATCAGAAATAAAATTGTAAATGTACAATCTTTAATGATGTCTTATGATTCAACCCCTACTATCGCCCCTCAAGATCTACTACACCGCTTTACAATTATAAGACAGGAAGAGCTAAATAAACTTATCATTGCATCTAAACCAACAACATGTTTATTAGATCCAATACCCACTAAACTACTCAAAGAGTTGTTACCTGTAGTGGAAGAGCCTCTTCTCAATATTATTAACTCGTCTTTATCTTTAGGTCATGTTCCAAGAATATTCAAGCTGGCAGTCATAAAACCTCTCATTAAGAAGCCACAATTAGATCATAATAACCTAGCAAATTACAGACCAATTTCAAATCTGCCATTTATGTCTAAAATACTAGAAAAAGTTGTGTCCGCTCAATTGTGCTCTTTCTTGCAAGAAAATGATATCTATGAAAAATTTCAATCAGGATTCAGGCCGCATCATAGCACAGAAACTGCACTCGTTAAAATCACAAATGATTTACTTCTAGCTTCTGACCAAGGCTGTATATCAATACTAGTTCTACTCGATCTTAGTGCTGCGTTCGATACTATAGATCATAAAATACTCATAGATCGACTTCAAAATTATACTGGTGTTCAGGGACAGGCATTAAACTGGTTTAGATCGTACTTATCAGACCGCTACCATTTTGTCTGTCTAAATGGGGAAAAATCCCGGATGATGTCAGTAGACTATGGGGTGCCGCAAGGATCCGTATTAGGCCCTCTGCTATTCTCAATATATATGCTACCGCTTGGTAATATTATAAGAAAATGTAACGTCTTAGGGTCACATATATTATTAAATTAAATTTAGCTCATAGGGAATAATGGGTATTAATATTTAGGGATTTATGATTAATCACAACGGGTTATAATTGAATCACAAATCTCCAAAATCACCCAAAAAGGGAATACCTAACAGGTATTTATGCAATACATATATATCTAAATGGTTAACAACAATTTATTGCAATCAACTCTGGATATATATCTATATTAAATAATCACAGAATAGCCTCTAAGGAATTGATTCAGAATTCCTCTACTCCGTTCGGTTTAACGAACGAGCAGTACAATACTTATCAACTTGGACTTCAACCCATTTTCGAGAAGTTTCTCCCTCTGGCCACAAAGGACAAACTTTCCGAGTTATGGTATTAATTAAAGCATTCCATGATACTTATAAGAGCTCGTAGCTTAGATCTGACATTAAAGGGACTCATGTTTTGTGAGCAGCAACAATGACAATTAAAACGTGGATACAATGGTTTTAATAGTGATGGCTACTACAATTACATATGACTACATAAAGGATACATGTATATACAGAATAAAAGAGGGTAAAGAGGGAGGATGAGGAGAGAGAGGAGGAAGAGTGAGGAAGAGGAGAGGGAAGGAGAGTGAAGAAGGGCATGGTTCGGTCACACATTTCCCAATCAAAACCGCGAGAGCCAGCAACGAACAATTATCACCATAATAGGGGTACAATCTCAAACGCATCTAAATTTCGATAGAATTGATACTTGCATGGTTTCTTTGTGTTGTTTAAACAAGATGCACGCGTTGCGTTTCTCAGAGTGTTCATGCGCTGAAGCTCTCCCTCCGTTCGGTCCTTCCGGGGTCGGTCCGCGGGAGATTTAACGGCGTGTAGGAGCGGTTGTCTTGGAAGGAAAAGGCATCTCGTTCGCGCTTAGAAGATTCGCGCAGTGATGTGCGCGCTCGGATGGAGCGCGCCGGTGTTGCGTCATCTTCAAAGGGGCGATCAGCTTGGCCAGGCGGGCTCGGGCCGAAGCCCCGCGAGCCCCGCTGGCGTGATGGAAGGGAAGTTTTGTCTCGTCTGAGTCCTAGCAAATTTTTACTGAGAGCCGAGGTGCTTGAGTAACTGTACTTTAAAGTCCACTAACCTCCGCCCACCTCCACTGAGAGGACCAATCCTTGATGTGAATTTGAGGCGGGAAAGTTCCTTTGTTTGGACTTTTATTACTCACTGGAATGTTCTTGCTGGCAACCTCAACGAGTGAGGGTTTGCTCCAAAATGGGTAAGCATAATAACGGTACACGTCATAATTATACTTTTTACATAATTGGCTAAGACAGAGAAAGAGGAACTGATCGACACCAAACATGCTGGTTTAAATGCGAAAATGACAGAGTATCTCTTTTACAGAGCCATTTTGAGCATTTAAGATCAACATCACACACATACAAATATATATTTTGTGGTCAACATACATATAACCCAAGGGTCATCACATATATTTCTGGGATGGTTAAATTAAAGGCTAATATGAAGAGGAATACTTGTGTGTGTGTGTGTGTGTCTGTGTGTCTGTGTGTCTGTGTGTGTGGGTTGAGGTCATTGAAGGTGTGCTAGGGGTCCGGGGGGTGTGTGTGTGATAGGAATCTATTTGAAGCTCCTCACCAGGCGATAACGGCACGGCCTGCGTTGTCTCTGCTGGTCGTAAGGGTGATAGTGCGGCCATTTGGCCAGCCTCAAATGGCACCACTACACTCATTTATATGCTAATACTAATTCATAGGCAGAGCTGGGTAAAAGCTCTGCATCTCTGGTGTTTCTCGAACGACCCACCACTTTGATCTCACGTCAAGAGCGACTCCAGACGCTACAAAAACATGGAATTAATTTCCACTGTTATGCTGATGACACTCAATTATATATTTCATCACGACCGGACGAAAACGCTAAATTATCTAAACTGACAGCGTGTGTTGAAGATATTAAATACTGGATGACGTGTAATTTTCTGCTATTAAATTCAGATAAAACGGAGGTATTACTTGTTGGTCCTAAAAACTGCCCACAAAACCTCTCACAATACAATTTTACCTTGGAAGGATGTCCTGTCACTTTATCCACTACAGTAAAAGACCTGGGTGTTATATTAGACCGCAACCTGACATTCGAAAATCATATTTCATATGTTACAAGAACGGCATTTTTCCACCTTAGAAACATTGCTAAGCTACGTAACATGCTATCTATTCCTGATGCAGAAAAGTTAGTTCATGCATTCATGACCTCGAGATTAGATTACTGTAATGCTTTATTAGCTGGTTGTCCTGCATCCTCAATAAACAAACTACAGTTAGTCCAAAACGCAGCAGCTAGAGTTCTTACTAGGTCAAGAAAATATGATCATATAACACCAATTTTATCATCGCTACACTGGTTACCTATTAAGTTCCGTATCAATTACAAAGTATTGCTACTGACCTATAAAGCCCTAAATGGTTTAGCTCCAGTGTATCTAACGGATCTTCTATCGCCCTACAACCCATCGCGCTCTTTAAGGTCACTAAACTCTAGTCTAAGTCCACTAAAGGAGGGAGGGCTTTTTCACATTTGGCTCCTAAACTCTGGAATAGTCTTCCTGATATTGTCCGAGGTTCAGACTCGCTGTCCCAGTTTAAAACTAGATTAAAGACACATCTCTTTAGTCAAGCATTCACATTATAATTGCCTTCTATACTACAGTTAAATGGGAACAACAGCATTAATATAATATTCTGAACAGCAGCTACGCTAATTATTTCCCATCTGCTTTTCTGTTGTTATCTCGGGACACTAGTCCCGAGGTAAATAGTTCGTCAGCTCCAGTATGTATCCAGCCTCTCATGAAGACTTCGGATGCCCCAACACCTGCGATGAGACGACTCCACGCCTGTGAAGAGACGACTCAACGCCAGCGTTGTTATGGCCTAAATTAATATACGACTGATTATCTTTTTCGAACATTGTTCTTTAACATTGTGTTTCTAACATTTTTTATACTGTTCATCTATGAAATGCACTTTCTGTAAAGCTGCTTTGAAACAATGTGTATTGTGAAAAGCGCTATACAAATAAATTTGAATTGAATTGAATTGAACAACAAACAAACATGATTGATTTGTGTGAAGAAAACTGCCGCCCGAAGAAACATTACGTCAGGAGATGGCTTTGCAGCCTTGGGTAAATGGAGTATACACAAATTAGATAATGATCTGAGATGTCATTGCTCTGCTGCAGAATTTCAGTGGCATCAGTATTGATTCCATGTGACAATGTTAGATTTAAAGTATGATTACGACAATGAATGGTCTGACATGTGTTGCCTAACTTCAATAGAGTTTAGAATGTCACTAAATGCCAATCCCAATGTTTTTCATTATCTACATGGATATTAATATCACCAACAATTAGGACATTCTCTGCAGCCAGTACTAACTCTGATAGAAAAATCAGCAAATTCTTTGATAAAGTCTGTATGGTGCCTTGGTGGACTGTATACATTAGCCAGCACAAAAGTCATATGGGATTTATTATTTACACTAGATAATGTTACTTTAAGCACCAAAACTTTGAAGGAATTATATTTGAAACTAGACCTCTCGGTAATACTGAAGATATGACTGTGAGGAATGAGACTGAGGAATCTGATGCAAGCTAACAAGTTTATTGAAATGATGAGAGCAGATAGCAGAGAGAAAAGATGCAATAATTCCACCACGGTTCTCAGGGTAAACAGTAACACGGTACAGTCCTCCTCGGGTCTCAGGGCGGTAGAAAACTCGGATATGCAGTGATCTCTGGAACACAATGCACGCTCAACCGGATCCAGTCTAAAGGCAAGACACACAGATGAGCAATGTAGAAAAAGAGACAAATGTTCACAGGATACACAGTACCGAGAGAGAGCGAAGATGCCAGCTCCTGTCTAACGGCGAGACACGCTGACAGCAGATAAGTCCAAAGATCCACAGAGGAAATCCGCTGGAGAGAGAGAGAGAGGCCCACAGAGAGATCCAAACAAAACAGGTGAGAGGAAAAACGGACTGAGGCAAAACACAGTCTCAGCAGAGTCCTGGAGGCAAAACAAAAAGTAAATAAACAAAACACGATCAAAGACCAACAAGAGCCGGACAACACACGGCAGCGACCACCCAGAAGTAAACAACGAACGCGCAATGAGAACAGAACATCAGGACATTAAATAGAGAGTCGAACGCGAGACAACAGTGGAAAACAAACAGGGATAACGAGGAGGGAGGAGACAGAGAGTGCACATGTGGAAAACAAAAGGTAAACAAACAAATAGTGCAGTCGATCACACCGGAATCCTGACAGTACCTACCCCCCCAGGGCCGGCACTGGACGGACCCGGAAGGAGCTCACCTTGTCGACGACGGAGATCCTCTATCAAACCAGGGTCCAGAATGTCCCGAGCCGGTACCCAACACCTCTCCTCCGGACCGATATTGACCAAGATGGCGGCGCGAGTAGATCGCGAGGCTCAGCGTCTCTCCAGATTCTGCAATTTTGCTGTATTTTTCTTGTTCATCTCGGTTCTGTTCGTACAGAACAGTTGTGCCTTTACATCGTACACCCGTTGTGAACTTTTGGATATTGGTTTGCGAATTTCCGACAGTTTTATGGACAATCTTCAACTCCTTCCTGAGATCGCTAGGACGCCCGAGGCTCTGCACTCTTCCCGGCTGGGCGGAAGTGCGCGCAGGAGGCGGCGTGATCGTAAACAAAGGCGCGGAAAGCGTGGAGGTCTACGGGCTAAGCTAACGCTTTCTCCTCATCGGCTCGCTTTACCCAGCATTTTCCTTCCTTTGATCGCTAGTGAACAAAATGGAGGAGATTCGACTCAGCATCACACACAGTAAGAAACTTTTGAACTGTAACGTCCTAATCTTCACTGAAACCTGGTTAAACGGCGGAATACCGGACACCGCTATTGAGCTAGCGGGACGCCACACACTCCGGGCAGATAGAACATTAGATGGTTCCCGGAAGAGTAGAGGGGGTGGATTGTGCATTTATATTAACAAAGCTTGGTGCACAAACTCTGCTATTGTTGGGAGTCATTGTTCAGCTAACCTGGAGTTTCTCATGGTTAAATGCAGACCGTTTTATCTACCGCGGGAGTTCACTTACACCATTATCACTGCAGCCTATATTCCCCCGGATGCTGATGCCAAGCTTGCTATGAAAGAACTTCACGCAGCCATCAGTAAACAACAGACTGATCACCCGGAAGCTGCGTTTATTGTTGCAGGTGACTTTAATCATTCAAACTTAAAGTCAGTGCTACCCAAGTTTCACCAGCATGTTTCCTGCCACACCAGAGGAAACAAAACCTTAGATCATGTTTACACAAACATGGCGGGAGCTTACGTTGCAACACCCCTCCCCCACCTGGGACAGTCAGACCACCTCTCTTTGTTCCTCAGCCCCAAATATGCACCACTCATCAACCGTGTGAAGCCATCAGTGAAGATCATCAAGGTGTGGCCTGCGGGGGCAGATTCCACACTCCAGGAAAGGTTTCTAAACACAGACTAGAGTATGTTTGCTTCTCAAGCCACCAGTGGCGCTCACACGGACATTGACTCATTCACCTCCTCTGTATTGGATCATATCAATACCACCATCGACAGTGTTACAACCCAGAAACAGATCACCACATACCCAAATCAGAAGCCTTGGATGAACAGGGAAGTGCAACTCCTGCTGAAGTCACGCAATACTGCCTTCAGATCAGGTGATGCACAAGCCTACAGCACATCCAGAGCAAACCTGAAGAGGGGCATCAAAAAGGCCAAGCACTGCTACAAGCTAAAGATAGAGGGACACGTTTCCAACTCTGACCCTCGACGCATGTGGCAGGGCATTCAGGCCATCAGTGATTATAAACCCACCCACTCCAACCCCGCAGCCACTGATGTCAACTTCCTGAACGAGCTAAATTACTTTTATGCTCGTTTTGAAAGATACAACAGAGAAACTGCCACCAAGCTCAAACCCTCAGATGACCACCCACCAATCACACTCTCCACCACAGATGTCTGCAAGGCACTGAGCCGGATCAGCGCGCACAAGGCTGCTGGACCAGACAACATCCCTGGTCGTGTTCTCAGGGCATGTGCGGAGCAGCTTGCTGGGGTTTTTACAGACATTTTCAACCTGTCTCCTGCCCAAGCAGCTGTACCGACATGCTTTAAACGCACTTCCATTGTGCCAGTGCCGAAAAGCTCTAGCCCGAGGTGCCCTAATGACTACCGCCCTGTAGCACTCACACCCATCATTATGAAGTGCTTTGAGCGGCTGGTCCTGGAACACCTAAAAGACTCTCTACCATCCACATTGGACTCACACCAGTTTGCCTACCACAGCAATAGGAGCACAGAGGATGCAGTTTCCATGGCACTGCACTCTGTGCTCACCCATCTGGACCATAAGAACACTTATGCACGCATGCTGTTTGTTGACTTCAGCTCAGCATTCAACACTGTCATCCCATCCAAGTTAATAGCCAAACTTGGAGACCTGGGCATCAACACTTCAATGTGTAACTGGATTTTGGACTTCCTAACTGACAGACCACAGAATATTCGATCAGGATCCACCTGCTCCACGTCCATCACACTCAACACTGGTGTACCACAGGGCTGTGTGCTAAGTCCGTTTCTCTACTCCCTCTTCACTTCCGACTGCAAGCCTGTGTATGGATCTAATTCCATCGTCAAGTTTGCGGACGACACTATGGTGATTGGTCTCATCAGCAACAACGATGAGACTGCTTACAGGGAAGAGATCCAGCACCTGGCCACATGGTGCGCTGATAATAACATGCTCCTCAACACCACCAAAACGATGGAGCTCATCATGGACTTCATGAAAGAGTCAAGAGGCACACACGACACCATCCACATCAATGGAATGGCTGTTGAGCGTGTCTCCAGTTTCAAGTTCCTGGGGATCCACATCTCGGCAGACATGTCGTGGACGACCAACACCTCCAGCCTGGTCAAGAAGGCTCACCAGCACCTCTTCTTCCTGAGGACACTGAGGAAGAATCAGCTCTCCTCGGCTATCCTGGTGAACTTCTACCGCTGCGCAATAGAAAGCATCCTGACCAACTGTGTGGCAGTATGGTATGGGAGCTGCTCTGTTGCGGAGCGCAAGGCACTGCAGCGGGTGGTGAAAACTGCCCAGCGCATCACAGGGACTCCACTACCTGCCATCGAGCACATCCAGAGGAAACGCTGCCTGCATCGAGCTCGCAACCTCAAGGACTCCTCTCACCCAGCCCACAGACTGTTTTCTCTCCTGCCCTTCGGCAGGCGTTTCAGGATCTTCCGATCTGTATATTATATTCATAGTACATATTCACCTGTAAATTCTGTTTATAGTAATAGCCATCTGTATATTTATTCACTGTACATATTCACCTGTAAATTCAGTTCTGTTTATAGTAATAACCGTCTCTCTATTTATACATATTTATATATATTCAGTACATTTCCATGTCCTGCACTTACGCAACCACTGTATATATCCTGCACTTGCTGCTATTGCACTTCTGGTTAGACCTAAACTGCATTTCGTTGCCTTGTACTTGTACTTGTGTAATGACAATAAAGTTGAATCTAATCTAATCTATCCCTCCCAGTCCACGAGATACTGATAACCTCTGCCCCTGCGGCGAACATCTAGTAACCTCCTGACCGAATAGGCAGGAGCACCATCCACTAGGTGCGGGGCAGGGGGCTTAGGGGCAGAGACGGGGGAATTAATGTGGGCAAAAATCACTGGTTTGACCCTGGATACATGAAAAACAGGGTGAACCCGACCAAGAGAAGGAGATAACTTAAGATCAACTGCCACTGGACTGATGACCTTGACAATACTGAATGGCCCAATGAATCGTGGAGCCAGCTTACGAGATGACTCGCGGAGAGGCAGATCCTTGGAAGAAAGCCAAACCTTTTGTCCACAAATGTAACAGGGATGAGGTCGCCGGTGGTGGTCAGCCGCAGCTTTGGTTCGTCTGGAACTTTGTAATAAGAGTGTTCTAGCTCTCCTCCAGGTGCGTTTGCACCTTCGGACAAAAGCTAGAGCAGACGGGACCGCTGCATCGGGTTCTTGTGATGGGAACAGGGGAGGTTGAAAACCAATAGATGATTCAAACGGGGACAGATTGGTCGAGGAAACGGGAAGTGAGTTGTGAGAATACTTGACCCAGGGTAGCTGTTGGCACCAGGAGTTCGGATAACGGGACGACAGACAGCAGAGCGTACGACCGAGATCCTGATTAGCCCGTTCACATTGTCCATTGGTCTGCGGGTGATACCAAGAAGACAAACTGGCAGTAGCGCCGATCTGTCTACAAAACTCCTGCCAGAAACGCGAGATGAACTGAGGACCCCTATCTGAAACCACGTCAGTCGGAAGACCGTGTAAACGAAAAACATGGTTAATCAGAACCTGAGCCATCTCTTTAGCAGAAGGAAGTTTGGGCAGGGGAATGAAATTAACTGCTTTAGAGAAGCGATCCACCACAGTCAATATAACAGTGTTACCATCAGACGCCGGTAAGCCGGTGACAAAATCAAGGGCTATGTGAGACCAGGGGCGGGAGGGCACGGGCAAAGGTTTAAGCAGACCAATTGATGAGAGGTTGATGAGAGGCTTTATTACGAGCACAAACCTGACAGGCTAACACAAACTGTCTGATGTCCGGGCCACTAGAAGGCCACCAAAAATGTTGACGGACGGCTGCCAACGTTCTCCGAACACCGGGATGGCCGACAAACCTGGACTCATGACACCGCTGGACGACATCGGAGCGCACCGCCTCGGGAACCCACAGATGACCCACAGACGACCCACCGGGCATCCCTCAGGGACTTTCACCCCTTGACCGGCGTATTCTAAATTCTTGTGGTCCGTCCAGACCAGAAAGGGCTCCGAGGCTCCTTCTAACCAGTGGCGCCATTTACCCAAGGCGAGTCTAACCGGCAGCAGCTCCCGGTTACCTATGTCGTAATTAAGCTCTGCTGGGTTTAACCGGTGAGAAAAAAAAAGCGCACGGATGCACTTTCCCGTCAATGGATGACCGCTGAGACAAAACGGCGCCTACCCCGACATCAGAGGCATCTACTTCCACTATAAATTGGTGAGCTGGATCAGGAAAAGAAAGAACAGGAGCAGAGATGAAACTGGACTTTAATTAATCAAAGGCTTTCTGAGCTTTGTTATTCCAACGGAACCCTACTTTAGTGGAAGTAAGAGTAGTAAGGGGTCTAGCGATCTGACTGAAATTTCTGATAAAACACCGGTAAAAATTGTCGAAACCCAGAAATCGCTGTAAATCCTTACGTGTGTCGGGTACTGGCCAATCAGCGACTGCTTTGATCTTAGCGGTATCGGGACGAATCTCCCCAGTGGCAATAACAAAACCCAAGAACGAAACCGACTCCTTGTGGAACTCGCACTTCTCCGCCTTGACAAATAACTGATTCTCCAATAACCATTGTAAGACTAGGCGAACCTGCTGGGTGTGTATCTGCATAGAGGAGGAGAAGATGAGAATGTCATCTAGATACACAAAGACAAACTTGTTAATCATGTCTCCCAACACTTCATTTACCATAGTCTGGAAGACAGCTGGTGCGTTCGCGAGACTGAATGGTAAAACGGAGTATTCCCAGTGTCCCGAAGGGGTATTAAACGCTGTCTTCCACTCATCGCCCTCCCTTATGCGGACCAAGTGATAAGCATTGCGCAGATCTAACTTGGTGAAGACACAAGCTCCCTGTAATAATTCAAAGACGGTCGACATTAATGGTAAGGGGTACTTATTCTTCACAGTAATGTCGTTTAACCCTCTGTAATCAATACATGGACGGAGGGAGCCGTCTTTCTTCTTAACAAAGAAAAAACCTGCCCCAGCGGGGGAGGTGGAGCGGCAAATGAGACCGGCGGCAAGAGCTTCATTAATGTATTTATCCATAGCCTCTCTTTCAGGACCAGAAAGGGAAAAAACGTGACCCTTAGGCGGAGAAGTACCTGAGAGGAGATCGATAGCACAATCATACGACCGGTGAGGAGGCAGGGACGTAGCTCGAGCCTTACTGAACACCCGATGTAGATCAGAATACTCCGCCAGAACCCCTGAGATATCAACCGCAGGAACCTGTAAAACAGGACAAACAGTGACCATGACAAGACAACACTATTCTGCCAATCAACGTGAGGATTATGTCTAGTCAACCAGTCATGCCCTAAAATGATGGGTGACTGGGAAGAAATGTAACAAGAAAAACTTAACATCCTCACGATGATTGCCAGAAACAAAAAGACTTACAGAGGGAGTGCGGTGACTGATCTCTGCCATGTGTTGACCCTTTAACGTAAAAGCAGATAATTTATCAGTAAGGGGCATTCCTGCTGGAATGGAATTCCCCAAGGAATGCCCCAAGACTCGGCCAAAGACACGTCCATAAAACTCGCCTCGGCACCGGAATCCAGCAGAGCCTGTGAGTGAAACACATGATTATCGAAGTAGATGGAGACAGCCAGCAAGGTACGAGATCCTAGAGAAGAGCTGATCTGAGAAACGCCCACCGATACTCCCGGAGCTACCGGCGGGCGGAACCTTTTACCGGGCAGTTTAGAGCCTTATGCCCCGGCTTACCACAGTAAAGACAGAGGCTGTTGACAAGTCGGTGTTGTCTCTCCTCAGCGGTAAGCCGGAGATGACCCAGTTGCATAGGCTCTACCGAGAAGGAAGATGGTGTAGGGGTGTTGTCACTCACACGCAACGAAGGGTCGAAGTTGAAATGAGCGACGAACCCTCCGCTGCCTGTGGCGAGCCTCGACTCGGAGAGCCAGATCGATAGCTGCTCCCAGAGAGACGGGAAGATCATGAGACGTGATCTCATCTTGTATGTTCTCCTTGAGACGTCTCAAGAACTGGGATTTCTGGGCTGCATCATTCCACCCGCTGGACACGGCGAGGGTCCGAAACTCAATAGCATAATCTGTGACAGAAGATTTGTCCTGGGTGAGATGGGTCAATTCGGCCGCAGCTAAATCACCTTGCACTGTCCGGTTGAAAAGCTTGATCATCTCAGAACGAATGAACAACAAGGTTCCTGTGCCTCCCAGACTGATATATAAAAGTTAATCGTGATATTGTCAGGATCCTGCCCTGACAGTCTTGTCTGTTTTGTCCTTGTTTAGTTTTTCTTTGTTTGTCTTGTGCTTGAGCACATGGCTGTGTCTTTGTTTGTATGTTCCTCTTGTCCTGCCTCCTTGTTTCCCTTTACCACGCCCCCTTGTTTAGTCATTGTCTAGTCCTTGTTTCACTAATTGTGCTCACCTGATCCTCATGTGCTCTGGTCCTTTTATATTGTGCTTCTTTCCCTTATGTCCATGCTGGTTCGTTGCATTTGTGTGCATTCGTTGTCTGGCTTATCTTGTCCTTGTGATAGCTGTTGCTTTTGCCAAGTTATAGTTCTTAGCCTTATTTTCCCTAGCCTTATTTTTTGGTTTTCTCTAGCTTTGATTTTGTTTCTCTCTAGTTTAGTGGTCTTATTTTTCTCTCTCTAGTTTCCTGCAAGGTTGCAATTTTTCTTTTTTTTTTCTTTTTTTTAACTTTTCTTTGTTTCTAGTTCCAGTCTTTTATTTCTAGTATTTATTTAGCTCTTCTTGTTCGTTATAGTTTTTTTTATTATTATTATTTATTTATCTCTTTTGTTTTCTTTTTACATTTCTGACACTTAGTTGCAGTTTCCCTATTCTTATGTTTTATTTTTGCTCTTGTTCATCTCTTGTTGTCGTGTGTGTCTTGTGTTGGTTCCTGCCCTGTGTCCTGAGTCTCCCTTGGCCACTGTCTCTGTATCCCTGGAAGTCAAGACTGGAGCTGATTCTGGGAGAGGACATCAAATCTCAGGTTCCTGGTGTTCCTGCCTGGGTTTTCCCACCATCTGCCTGGTGTTGCCTCCCAAGCCATCCTCAAGTTCATGATCTCCCTGGACTGGTCTCAGTGGTCATCCTCCCTGCCTTTCATTGTGGTGTCTGTCCCCTGCCCTGCTGTTTAAACTCCCACCTTGTCCCTTCCTTGTTGTGCCCTGTCTAGAGTCTTGTTAATGAAGGCTTCGTTGTTCACTCTGCATCTGGGTCCTCAGTTTCAGAAGTCCTGACAGATTCAAGAATATCCTGGAAGTTTCAGAGCTGAAAACTTCCTTGTTAGTCAAAATTGACAATTTTATTGACACCAGGCCCAGAAAACGAGAGCTCTCAGAAATATGTTGACCACTGACGTCACAGGACGCCTCAACAGATAAATATGCAATATGTACGTCTGATTCCGTAGCCCTGCTCACGACTCGTGGAGCTAAACGGATGGCTCGCCCTACCAAGCAATAAACATGGCGAAGAGAGTAATATATTGCACTTTGCCTGGTTGTGGAAGAACACAGTCCCTGCATAAGCTTCCTTCTGATTCTCGGACTTGGACGTGTAACGCCAGTGCTCGCAAAGTGCGTGTGTGTTTACGGTTCGCAGTTATATTCACTGATCGCTGATCGGGCCGACCAAGGGTTTGTGTGTATGGTTTGCCATTATATTCACATCAGGCCAACCAAGTAATACAAAAATAAAATTTCTTGCGCGCACGTGTGTGTGTGTGTACAGGTCGTGGTTATTCACTGATCGGGCCGACCAAGCGCGTGTGTGTGTGTACGGTTTGCGGTTATTCACATCGGGCCGGCCAGTACAAAAATAACATTCCAATCAATCGCGGTTGGATGAGAGATGATTCATTGGCTGCGTCCGAAACCTGGAAAATGCTGCCTTCGAAGAATAGCAACATTCCCAGATGACATGATATCTGGCAAAGGCTGGCAGGTCATCCCCAATGCATTGGAATGATATCAAAGTTGCCATTTCGTCTAAACATAGTTCTGAAATAGTTGAATAGAGTATAAATGTGCAACCTTTCTAGGCCCAACGTATTCCGAGAAGCCAAAACAAATGAATTACTTTGACATTTACATTAATATATTGTACTCGCATGCAAGTTATTAAAATGCAGTGCCAGTCAATAACGTGTATATTTGCCTGTTCCAAATAAATAATTATTTTAAGCTTCTTTAAGGCTTTAAACAAGTACAGAGTCAGAATTATGTAATGTGTGACCCATGATTCATTGGCTGCGTCCGAAACCTGGAAAATGCTGCCTTCGGAGGACACATTTCAAGGCAGGAAGGCACCAAGGCACGTCCAAATCTAATGTTAGCTTCACTTCCTGTCTCCTGAGATACCTTCATCTGATAGATTTTTTTTGAAGGCAGCATATTTGTATCCTTCGCTGCCATTGATATCCCACAATCCTGTGCTTTCCATTCTGTGACAGTTGAGCTGGAAAAAAAAGATTGCGTTTGCTGGTCAGTTTGTGTATAAATGTATGTTTTTTACCAACATTTTGTACTTTTGATGTAATTTCTAGCAAGAAATTACTAATGTAGTAATGAAATATTTGTTCTCACCAAAGCTCTCTCTATTTTGCTGTAGATCATTAAACGGTTACACTGCCTAAGAAGTCTGTCCGAAATCAGTTTTGTGAGGTGCCTTCATGCACAAACTCTGCCTTACAAGCCATTGACTGATACCACAGCGAGGCAACGAGTCACTGCCTAGGTTTTCGGACGCAGCCATTGTGTTTGTTTGATGAGCCCTGTGAGCGTTTCCCCAGACGATTCCCACATGTACTGAGGGGAGCTGAAGCTCATTAAATATGCAAATCTTATCCAATCCTAGCCATGGGCGTTTACTTCCAAGTCTTCAGTGCGGCACGCCCATCAAAACCGAGTGTTTTTCAGAAAGCATCAAAACCAAGGCAGAAAATAGCCTATTACTTATTATGTTTCTGAATGTAAAAACCACACAAACGTCATAAGTTGACCTCAGACAACAGTATAACAAAATTAAAAAAGCCAGTTCATGACACCTTTAATGAATACTGAACACACATTCAAGATGATGTATTTTACATTTACATTTATGCATTTGGCAGACGCTTTTATCCAAAGCGACTTACAGTGCCCTTATTACAGGGACAATCCCCCTGGAGCAACATGGAGTAAAGGGCCTTGAGAGAGAGAGAGAGAGACCACAACCACAAACACTGTCTATTACACTCTCTAAATTTTCTTGATTGTTTGTATTTATTCGCAATACAAAAGGAGGGAGAATATCTATACTATATACTGCATCTCTGCAAAATGGACTTCAGAATAGGAGATGGACTACAAAATGAACTCCCAAAACTTACTGCCAGATTCTGGAAGATTAATTTTTCAAACAGTGGTACAAGAGGATGTGGTGCTGGTCCTTCAAGAGTTACTCTCTACCTGTACTTTTGTACTTTTTCTTCATGTACTTTACAACACTTCCGCTTGTGATTCTTATTAAGTGGGGGTCATTTTTAACTTAAGTCTCTGAGATCCTGACACCTTGCACTTCTGGAGACTCCAGGAAGGTTGTAGTTCTGGAAAATGGTGGTGCTGGAGGCTTAAGGGTTCCTGATGGTTTCACACTTAATTCTTCACTTTCATTTTTAATTCTTTTGCAGTTAACAGGTGTCTTTTCGCCACATGTTTTTGTCTGACCTGCTGACCCAATAAACATTTCACTGTCCAATGGTCATGCCTTAACTGCAATATCTAGTATTGCATCCTTCTCATGGGCATTTCATACAGTTAAATCTCTTTTTTGGCTTTTTTTAGAAAACGTGCCTAATAATTCTGCACACCTGAATATAAGGTGTTTTTAATTTCCAGCCTTCATAAAAATTATATATCACGTATAAATGATTAAATACCAAACTAATAGTAGTTATTAAGATTAATGTGGCTTTGAATTGGTAAAATGTGCCTGGAAAAAAATATGATCAGAAAATCAACGTTCCTAATAATTCTGCATGCAGTGTAGTACCTTTTCACCCTTTATCCGCAGGCCCAAATAAAAAGGAGTGGAAAGGAAAAATAGAATTAGAGTCTTTAAAATGACCTTTGAACAAAAATGAATTCAAACCTAAAACAATAAGTTTATAATTGTGTAAGTCATTAGCATTTTATAGCCTACATTTTTGACTGAATTTAGATTTCCAAGACCACAATTGTTGCACAGTATATTACATCAAATTATATAAATTTAATGTTCATATAGAAAAAGATCAAATATACATTTCAAAAAGAGAACTCATGTGAAACCAAAAATGCATAGACGTTAAAATGGAAGAATGTGCATTTTCCCCTAGTTAGACTATGTGGCAACCACGCATTAGTGTACATGACTTATGTTTCTGTCAGGACTCCTGGGTGATCGTGTGTGTATGTATGTCTTACCTGTTGGTGGTGGTTCCTCACGGGTTCACTGGCTCCTCCCGCTCGTTTCAGTAATTGTTCACCTGTCGTGTCTCATCAGCTGTTCTCTTTTTATAGCACTCTGTCCTGTCTCTCGTCGCGTGCTCATTGTCTTGGTTGGTCTCAGTCTCGCTGTCCAAGTCCAGTCGGTAGATCTTGCTGTTCTCTTCAGTTCTTCAGGTTCGGTCGCAGGCATCTGGAGGCTCGTCTTAGCCCAGAGTTCACACGCCTGTGGATATCGTGAACTTGACCTCGAGTGAACTGTGCTCTGTTTTCTGGTATTACTGGTGCGCTTTGTTTTCAGGCGAGATCCAGTAAAATCCAGGTTCCGGTGAGCTGCCTTTTCTGTCGGGCGTTGTTTTGCCTTCTGTCCAGTGTTCAGACGTTATCGTCAGTCTTCTGCCGTGTGAGGATTTCTTCCTGGTCACCGACCAGAGTGGATTACTTCGTGGGACGCCGCGTGTGGTCTCTGTTCCGTGGACTGTGACTTTTGTGCTTCATCTGACCCTCTCTTTACTCCTTCTAAATAAACATTATGAACTTGCATTTGGCTCCGAGACTCCTTGTGACAGAATGAGCACGCCAACGATGGAGTCAGCGAGTTCTGAGGGTTCGGATTCGGTGTACACCGCACTTCATCAGCAGGGAGTGGTCATTGAACAGCATTCATCTCTGTTGAATGAGGCTTCCAGAGATTTACAAGTCCGAACAATTTACTGAGCTCAGTACCCGGGTAGACCAGATTGTTTCCCAGGTCGGTGGGCGTTTTCCTTCTGCACCTGTTGAAAGTGCACCTGCAGACCGCGAGCCACACGCGGCGACACCCCCGTCCTTCGACGGCGACCCCAAATCTTGCCGGGCCTTCTTGCAGCAGTGTTCCCTTGTCTTTGCCTTTCAGCCACGGCGGTTCGCCGCTTCATCATCTAAGGTGGCGTATGTATTGACACTTCTCACCGGAAGGGCGAGACAGTGGGGAATGGCTGTATGGGGAGCCAGGGCTCCATGCACGGCTTCGTTTGAGGCTCTCGAAACGGAGATGTTGAGTTTGTTTGATCGTTCGCTTCGTGGGGACATGGCAGCAGCCGAGCTAGTGAGACTACTGCAACGGACCTCTTCCATCACGGATTATGCCATCGCGTTCAAAACGCTAGCCATCACCTGCGGCTGGAATGACGCTGCATTACAGGCTCAGTTTCACGAGGGTCTCAACCCTGCTATTCAAGATGAGATTGCTGCACGGGATCCGCCGACATCACTAGAGACCGCGATCGACCTGGCGTTGAGGATCGAGACCCGCCTCCGTCAACGTGACATCCGCTGGTCGTTTCGTCATCTCGCAGTCTCTGAATCGGAGGAATTCACCGCATCTTCTCTCCAAACAGAGGAACCCATGCAACTGGGCAAGCTCCGTCTGACTGCCACTGAAAGACATCGTCGTCTGTCCAGTGGTTTGTGCTTGTATTGCGGTAAGGCGGGGCATATCGCCGCTGTTTGTCCGGTAAAAGAGTCTGCCCGCCGATGACTTCGGGAGTTTCGGTGGGCATGTCGTCATTAAAGTCTCCCGTAAGCTGTACCACACTTCCAGTAATCATAAACTATAAACAGTCTTTTCATTCACAGGCATTGCTGGATTCTGGTGCGGAGGCGAGCTTTCTGGATGCCGGTGTGGCCGAATCGTGGAATATTCCTTTTATTCCTCTGTCTTCTTCTCTCTCCACTTGGACTTTAAAGGGACAGCATATGGCTGTAATCACCCATCGCACTCCCCCTGTGAGTTTGTTTGTTTGTTTCTGGCAATCATCGTGAGGAGATCGAATTCTATTTATTAGAACATTCTCAATCACCGGTCATTTTAGGGCATGATTGGTTGACCAAACATAATCCTCACGTTGATTGGCAGAACGGTGTTGTGTTGTCTTGGAAGTCTTCGTGTCATGTTTCATGTCTCGGTCCTGCTCCTTCTCCTGTTGTGTGTTCTACTTTTCAGGTTCCGGATGTTGATCTCTCGGGTGTTCAGTAGAGCCCGGGCCACTTCCCTACCTCCTCACCGGTCGTATGATTTTGAAATCAAACTTCTCTCAGACACTTCTCCACCTAAGGGTCGCATTTTTTCCCTATCTAAACCAGAGAGAGAGGCTATGGATAAGTACATTAATGAGTCTCTTAATGCCGGTCTCATTCGCCGCTCCTCGTCTCCAGCTGGTGCTGGATTTTTCTTTGTTAAGAAGAAAGACGGGTCGGGTCCCTTCGTCCGTGCATTGATTATAGAGGGCTGAATGACATTACTGTTAAGAATAAATACCCCTTGCCTTTAATGTCATCAGCGTTCGAGTTATTACAGGGAGCGCACGTGTTTACCAAGTTAGATCTGCGCAATGCTTATCACTTGGTACGTATCAAAGAGGGCGATGAGTGGAAGACAGCCTTTAATACACCATCAGGGCACTGGGAATACTGCGTTCTTCCGTTCGGCCTTTGTAACGCACCGGCTGTCTTCCAAACCATGGTCAATGAAGTGCTGGGTGACATGATTAACAAGTTTGTCTTTGTGTATCTCGATGACATTCTCATCTTTTCTCCCTCTATGCAGATACACACCCAGCATGTTCGCCAGGTTTTACAACGGCTGTTAGAGAATCAGCTCTTTGTTAAGGCGGAGAAGTGTGAGTTCCACAAGGAGTCGGTTTCGTTTCTGGGTTTTGTTATAGCCGAGGGAGAGATTCGTCCCGATCCCGCTAAAGTTAAAGCGGTCGCCGAATGGCCAGTGCCCGACACTCGTAAAGAGCTTCAGCGATTTCTGGGTTTCGCCAATTTTTATCGGCGTTTCATCAGAAACTTTGGTCAGATCGCTAAACCTCTTACCGCTCTTATTTCCTATAAAGTGTGTTTCTGTTGCAATACTGAAGCTCAGGAGGCCTTTGATGAATTAAAGTCCCGTTTCATCTCTGCACCTGTTCTTTCTATTCCCGATGCGGCGAAACAATTTATAGTGGAGGTGGATGCATCTGATGTCGGGGTAGGCGCCGTTTTATCTCAGCGATCCTCTGTTGACGGGAAAGTGCATCCGTGCTCTTTTTTTCTCTCATCGGTTAAACCCAGCGGAGCGAAATTACGACATAGGTAATCGGGAGCTGCTGGCGGTTAGACTCGCTCTGGGTGAGTGGCGTCACTGGTTGGAGGGAACCTCGGAACGCTTTCTGGTCTGGACGGATCATAATAATTTGGAATATATCCATTCAGCCAGAAGATTAACATCTAGACAGGCTCGCTGGGCACTTTTCTTCGAGGGTTTTAACTTCGCCCTCTCGTACCGGCCGGGGTCTAAAAACACCAAACCTGACGCTCTCTCCCGTCTGTTTGAGGGTTCTGGGTCAAAGCGGACCGAAACCATTCTCCCGGAGGGGAGGGTGGTCGGTGCCCTCGTGTGGGGAATCGAACAGCGGGTGAGAGAGGCCGGCCGAGAGGGGTAAGTTCCGGAGAGGTGTCCGGCGGGTCGTCTATGGGTTCCTGAGCGCTTACGTTCCGATGTCATCCGGTGGGGCGAGACAGTGGGGAATGGCTGTATGGGGAGCCAGGGCTCCATGCACGGCTTCGTTTGAAGTTTGTCGGCCATCCAGGAATTCGGAGAACGTTGGCTGCCATCTGTCAACGTTTTTGGTGGTCTTCTATGACTTCAGACAGTTCGTATTAGCCTGTTCAGTCTGTGCTTGTAATAAAGCATCTAATCAACCTCCCACTGGTCTGCTTAAATCTTTGCCCGTGCCCTCCTGCCCCTGGTCTCATATAGCCCTTGATTTTGTCACCGGCTTACCGGCGTTGAATGGTAACACTGTCGTATTGACTGTGGTGGATTGTTTTTCTAAAGCGGTTCATTTTATTCCCCTGCCTAAACTTCCTTCTGCCAAGGAGATGGCTCAGGTTTTGATTAATCACGTCTTTCGGTTACACGGTATTCCGACTGATGTAGTTTCAGATAGGGGTCCTCAGTTCATCTCTTGTTTTTTGGCAGGAGTTTTGTAGACAGATCGGTGCTACAGCCAGCCTGTCTTCTGGTTATCATCCGCAGACCAATGGGCAATGCGAACGGGCTAATCAGGATCTCGGTCGAACGCTTCGCTGTCTGTCGTCTAAATATCCGAATTCTTGGTGCCAACAGCTTCCTTGGGTCGAGTATTCTCATAATTCTCTTCCCGTCGCATCCACTAATTTGTCTCTGTTCGAATTATCTGTTGGATATCAACCTCCTCTTTTCCCATCACAGGAGCCCGACGCAGCGGTTCCGTCTGCTTTAGCTTTCGTGCGCAGGTGCAGACGCACTTGGAGGAAAGCTAAATCACTCTTATTACAGAACTCCAGACGAACCAAAGCTGCGGATGACCGTCACCGGCGACCTCCACCCCGTTATGTGTGTGGACAAAAGGTATGACTTTCCACCAAGGATCTGCCTCTCCGTAAGCCTTCTCGTAAGCTGGCTCCTCGTTTCATTGGGCCATACAGTATATCTAAGGTCATTAATCCGGTAGCGGTCAAGCTTAAGTTACCTCCTATTCTTGGTCGGGTTCACCCAGTTTTTCATGTATCCAGGGTTAAACCTGTGATTTTTGCCCGGAACAATCCCCCTGTCTCTGCCCCCCGCCCCTCGTCTAGTGGATGGTGCTCCTGCCTATACTGTTAGGAGATTACTAGATTCTCGTCGCAGGGGCAGAGGTTTTCAGTATTTAGTGGACTGGGAGGGTTACGGTCCGGAGGAGAGGTCCTGGGTTCCGGCCCGGGATATACTGGATCCAGGTCTGATCGAGGATCTCCGTCGGCGACAGGGTGAGTCTCCTCCATGCCCGTCCGGTGCCGGTCATGGGGGGGGATACTGTCAGGACTCCTGGGTGATCGTGTGTGTATGTATGTCTTACCTGTTGGTGGTGGTTCCTCACGGGTTCACTGGCTCCTCCCGCTCGTTTCAGTAATTGTTCACCTGTCGTGTCTCATCAGCTGTTCTCTTTTTATAGCACTCTGTCCTGTCTCTCGTCGCGTGCTCATTGTCTTGGTTGGTCTCAGTCTCGCTGTCCAAGTCCAGTCGGTAGATCTTGCTGTTCTCTTCAGTTCTTCAGGTTCGGTCGCAGGCATCTGGAGGCTCGTCTTAGCCCAGAGTTCACACGCCTGTGGATATCGTGAACTAGACCTCGAGTGAACTGTGCTCTGTTTTCTGGTATTACTGGTGCGCTTTGTTTTCAGACGGGATCCAGTAAAATCCAGGTTCCGGTGAGCTGCCTTTTCTGTCGGGCGTTGTTTTGCCTTCTGTCCAGTGTTCAGACGTTATCGTCAGTCTTCTGCCATGTGAGGATTTCTTCCTGGTCACCGACCAGAGTGGATTACTTCGTGGGACGCCGCGTGTGGTCTCTGTTCCGTGGACTGTGACTTTTGTGCTTCATCTGACCCTCTCTTTACTCCTTCTAAATAAACATTGTGAACTTGCATTTGGCTCCGAGACTCCTTGTGACAGTTTCATCTAATGACACATACTTTTTCTTCTTTTTATCCTCTCTTTCCATCACTCTCTCTGATCATTTAAGCAGATGTGCTCTAGTGATCTTGATCATTGTAAATATTAATGCATTCATAAATTAAAATACAATGACATTAAGAAAATAACTCTAACAGAAACATAATCAAATACAGAGAATCTTTATATCAGCAGCATCTCTAAAATATGGAGCCCAAAAAACGTAATTCCTTCCTGATGAATGATTTTCTGAGTTCTAAGTTCAGGTCATCAGTGAGTTATTTCCGTATATGTTTCCTGGGCCAAATGTCAGAGGTTGATAAAGAGCTTTTGAAGAATAGCAACATTCCCAGATGACATGATTTCTGGCAAAGGCTGGCAGGTCATCCCCAATGCATTGGAATGATATCAAAGTTGCCATTTCGTCCAAACATAGTTCTGAAATAGTTGAATAGAGTATAAATGTGCAACCTTTCTAGGCCCAAGATATTCCGAGAAGCCAAAACAAATTAATTACTTTGACATTTACCTTAATATATTGCACTCACATGCAAGTTATTAAAATGCAGTGCCAGTCAAGAACGTGCATAGTTGCCTGTTCCAAACAAATCATTATTTTAAGCTTCTTTAAGGCTTTAAACAAGTACAAAGTCAATTCACATAAAGAATTATGTAATGTGTGACCCATGACATCTCCCACACTTTGGATCAAAGACCTCCAGGGTTTCTTCAGTGTGAATGCAGCTTCCAAGCACATGACAAGTAAATTCTCAAAATCCCTTAGTCTGGGACACATACCAACAAAATCCCACAGGTACACATGCACTGTATACAGGCCATTACACAGGAAGTCTAACCTCTGAATATGCTGTTTGTTTTCCCACTAATATTGTTGTTTTTTCCATGAACACATACTTTGTGCAGCTGTCCAGAGCGTTACTAATCTTACACGCCATTTAAATGGATTCCCAAGTCATTTTAAATAGGTGCCTTTGCTTACTGATATGTTCAGAACTAAATGATTTTGCCTACGAGGAACGCATAGCACAGTAATTAAAAAAAAATGGTCATCTGTGATGACTATGGGGATGATAGCTTCCACAAACCTTGTGTTCCCTTTCGTTCAGTCACTACGACGTAACGTTAGTGACTAACAAATGGGGGGTTTCACTTAGAAGCCAATTACCTTCGAGGAGTCTAACAGCGCCCAATGGCAGTGCCAATGCCATGGGCATGTGGAATTTGCATGCGTAACTCCGCCCCACATCGTGGGTATATAATGAAGTACGCTGGCAACATTGCATTATGTTTCTGCTTTGGAGCCAAGAGTATCTCTTCACTCCTTCAAGCCTGCTAACTGAGTCTTCGTCAGCCTTTGAGACGCGCAGCTTTCCAGTGGCGTTGGTGTCTACGTCGCGTTCCAGCGATCACGTACTTCCTGCCTGCTGATCTGTGCAGTGGTCTGCTAGACAGCTGGTGTGTGTTTCCCTGGGCGCTTCGGAGTCACTGTGAAGCTTCCTCTCACAAAAGAGCTTGCACGTGGCACGTCCTTTTCAGGATGTCTCACCCGCGCACTTCTGGGTGCTATTATCTTCCGATGGGTACAATCACTGTCTGGTATGCTTGGGCATTCAGCATGCTCAGGCAGCATTTGTGGATGCGTCATGTTCCCACTGCGGGAACATGACCATCGCGGTGCTGTGGTCGAGACTCGATGATCTTCGTAAAGAAGTGAGAGTCCCCTCTGCCACACCCCAATCTTAGGAGACTAAATCCTCCTCGCTCTCCCCTCGTACCCTCTGGGGACCTCTCAGTAGTCTTAGATGCTCTGCAGAGGTCTCCCTTTGAGCCTTTGCGGTCAGTCGATCTTAAGTTCTTGTCTATGAAGATGGCGCTCCTGACCGCATTGGCCTCCATCAAGATTTTGGTGCCATTTTCGGTTGACGAAGCGTGCCTGGAGTTCGGGCCGGCTAACTCTCACGTGACCTGAGACCCCGGCCCGGATATGTGCCCAAGGTTCCCACCACTCCGTTCAGAGACCAGGTGGTGAACCTGCAAGCGCTGCCCGTGGAGGGGGCAGACCCAGCCTTGGCATTGCTCTGTCCAGTATGCGCTCTCCGCGCTTACGTAGACAGGACGCAGTGTTTCAGGACCTCAGACCAGCTCTTTGTCTGTTATGGTGGAGAGCGGAAGGGAAGAGCTCTCTCAAAGCAAAGGCTGTCTGACTGGATAGTGGACACCATTGTTTTGGCTTACCAGCAGCAAGGTTGACCATGTCCCCTTGGGGTTAGGGCCCACTCCACCCGGAGTGTGGCCTCCTCTTGCTCTAGCGTATGGCGCCTCGCTAACAGACATCTGCAGAGCTGCAGGCCAGACCCTCGTGTCCGTCCAGGTGCCCCGTGTGTATGGTTCCCCTCCGGCGACCCCCACACGTGTATTTCCACCGTAAGCCTCCTTGAGCAGGTGTCTTTCCCTTGGCAAGTCCCTGCCACCCCTGGGGTTAAAAATCCACCTTCGGCTGGTACCCCAGAGTTTCCCATATGCAGCCCTTAGTGGGTCATATGTGTCCTCCCTTTTTCACCAGGTTTGCACACACTGCAGGAGGGATTTTGGCCCACTCCTCCACACAGATCTTCTCTAGATCAGTCAGGTTTCTGGCCTGTCGCTGAAAAACACAGAGTTTGAGCTCCCTCTAAAGATTCTCTATTGGGTTTAGGTCGGGAGACTGGCTAGGCCATGCCAGAACCTTGATATGCTTCTTACAGAGCCACTCCTTGGTTATCCTGGCTATGTGCTTCGGGTCATTGTCATGTTGGAAGACCCTTAACATGTGCTGATTTAAGCAGGGGAACCTTCCGTGCCATGCATGATTTCAAACCATGACGTGGTAACACTTTACAATAAGGTTCATTATTTAACATTAGTTAACTACATTAGTTAACATGAACTAATAATGAACTGCACTTGTGAAGCATTTATTTATCTTTGTTAATGTTCATTTCAACATTTACTAATGCATTATTAAAATCTTGTTAACATTATTTAATGCACTGTGAACTAACACAAACAAACCATGAACAGCTGGATTTTTATGAACTAACGTTAACAAAGATTAACTGATGCTGAACAGAGGTGTTGTTCATGTTTAGTTCATGTTAACTAATGCATTAACTAATGTTAACTAATACAACCTTATTGTAAAGTGTTACCCATGACGTCTTAGTGTATTACCAACAGTAACCTTGGAAACGGTGGTCCCAGCTCTTTTCAGGTCATTGACCAGCTCCTCCCGTGTAGTTCTGGGCTGATTTCTCACCTTTCTTAGGATCATTGAGACCCCACGAGGTGAGATCTTGCATGGAGCCCCAGTCCGAGGGAGATTGACAGTCATGTTTAGCTTCTTCCATTTTCTAATGATTGCTCCAACAGTGGGCCTTTTTTCACCAAGCTGCTTGGCAAGCTTGCTTGGAGGTGTACAATTTTGTCTCTAGTGTCTTTGGGCAGCTCTTTGGTCTTGGCCATGTTAGTAGTTGGATTCTTACTGATTGTATGGGGTGGACAGGTGTCTTTATGCAGCTAACGACTTCAAACAGATGCATCTAATTTAGGATAACAAATGGAGTGGAGGTGGACATTTTAAAGGCAGACTAACAGGTCTTTGAGGGTCAGAATTCTATCTGATAGACAGGTGTTCAAATACTTATTTGCAGCTGTATCATACAAATAAATAGTTAAAAAATCATATATTGTGATTTCTGGATTTTTTTTTTTTTAGATTATGTCTCTCACTGTGGACATACACCTACGATGACAATTTCAGACCCTTCCATGATTTCCAAGTGGGAGAACTTGCAAAATAGCAGGGTGTTCAAATACTTATTTTCCTCACTGTATGTACTCGCCTCTACTAGTGGCCGGTAATGGACTAGGCTCAGGTGTCTTTGCTTGCTCGCCATTCCACTCCACGGACTGGATACGTGCGATATATTTCCTCAGGTGAGCTTCCCGAAAGCCCTGAGTTCCTCCAGCACTGTCAACGCCGACACCAGTAAGTCAGCCCTTTCGAGCCCAGACCCTCGTGTCCGGCCAGGTGCCCCGTGTGTATGGTTCCCCTCCGGCGACCCCCACACGTGTATTTCCACCGTAAGCCTCCTTGAGCAGGTGTCTTTCCCTTGGCAAGTCCCTGCCACCCCTGGGGTTAAAAATCCACCTTCGGCTGGTACCCCAGAGTTTCCCATATGCAGCCCTTAGTGGGTCATATGTGTCCTCCCTACGGGTAGGCATTTTGGTATATCTCCACTGGAATATGCTTCCCAGTGTACCTTGGTAATCCTGTGATAAGTGGGAGTCCTTCGTCCGTACTAGATTTACGACAGGGTACTCACACTTACGCAGGTCACTGGAAGACAGCCGAGTGGCGTCACCGTATTGGGACCCCCATTCGTACTAACGTTACATCGTAGTGACTGAACGAAACTGAGGAGGGAACGGAGACGTAACGTCCCTTTGCCACATCCGCTGTACCGCTATAACGGCCGGGAGTTCAGTCTTGGCTCCTCAGCAGGTAACATAGTGCGATGTTGCCAGCGTACTTCCTTATATACCCACGATGTGGGGCGGAGTTACGCATGCAAATTCCGCATGCCCATGGCATTGACACTGCCATTGGGCGCTGTTAGACTCCTCGAAGGTAATTAGCTTCTAAGCAAAACACCCCATTCGTTAGTCACTAAAGTTACGTCTCCGTTCCCTCCTCAGGGAATGAGGGTTAGATACGTAAACGAGACATTTTCATGATATTTTTTAGCATATATATTAGGGGTGTAACGATTCATCTACTACATCGATGTATCGATTTATTTTCCTACGATCTAACTACATCGTTCTGTGCTCGGCAAGTTGGCCTTCCGGACGACATATATCGATCTAACATCGTTTTAAAAGGTAATCAATCGATTGTATCGATCATAGGAAATAACGCATTGGATTTAACACGTCAGACTTTAAATGGATGTTTTTTCTTAGCACTTTTAATGATAACGGCGTTAAACGTTACTCGATTCATTCTGCCTATCTGTGACATCAACGCACGCAGCAGCGCTAAGAAAACAAAACATAGCGGTGGATGGCAGAGGAGAAGCCAACCAGCGAGAAATTATCAAGCCACCAGGAGAAACAGCTACCTGTACTTTCAACCCTTGCTAAATGTTACCTGTGCATTCCTGGCACCAGTGTGCCAGCAGAGCGAGTTTGTAGTACTGCTGGCGACATAGTGAACGTACAGAGAAGTGTTCTGCAGTCAGATCATGTTGAATCAGTGGCGATTTTTTTAAGACTGCAAGGGAAGCTCGGCTTCCCTTATAATGTCACAAAATTAATGGTCAAATATGTACTATTGTATTAACATTTTATTGACTAAAAATGCGTTAGAAAACGTTCATCTCAAAGGCGAGTTCGTTCAGAATCAGTTACATATAGCAGGTCGGCTGACTCGATTTCCTTCTCATACATTCCCGCAGCGTCACAGTGCATTTCCCTATTGAAGCCCAGCGTCCATTGACTTCAATGGGGCTGCTGTGAACTTTTTTTTCAGCGCTTCGAAACTAGACGGTCATTGGATAAACGCTGCGATTATGTCCCGCCCACGGACGCTCAGCGTCTCTGGGGGTGAATGGGGAGTGGGCTGGCCCGGACTCCGAGCTTCTGCGTGATGATTGGAGGGTCTGTCGAAAGACTGCATCTCCCTTTGACTGACAGCGATTCTGTACTATAAGGAATCACTGAAGCTATTCGCGCTCAGTCCCATCGCGGATTTCTCAAGTTCAGTCGAAATAAAAACTGCTGCAACCTATTTCTTTGATATTTGCTTGGCGAAATTGCTTGATTTTCATCATACATTTCACACAATTATACACCACATTCCTTGTTTCAGTTTTACAGAGTTTAATATTTTTTTTTTAGATCGTTCATTCATTCCTTCATTCATTCCTTCATTCCTTCATTCATTCATTCATTCATATAACGTTAGTAGGCTAGGCTAGCGTCGTGGGTGAAACTTTCTTGAAAAGGAACGTAGGGCAGAATTTACTTTTAAATAAATAGACAATTTTATGATGTAGGCCGAAAATGAGCTTCCCCTCTCTGACAGACCAGTAGCCGCCACTGATGTTGATATTTTTGAAAAAGAAATATGTAGAGTCATTGAAGAGTAGTTGGTTACATTTTATCTTTTGTTAAATATTGTTTGTTTATTAAACTGAGAGTAGTAGCAGGTTCAGCCAGTTTATTCAACCTGAAGAAATGTTGGTTGCACTTTATTTTTTATATTAATATTGTATTTGTATTATTTTAATGTTGAAAAACAACAGCAAAAGTAACAGGTACACCTACTATTAATTAAACCTGAAGAGAAGTTAGTTGCACTAATGCACATTAATATGTTGGATAACAAAAGCAGAAGAAGCAGGTTAACCTACTGTTGAAATGTTGGTTGCACTTACTGTGCTTTTATTGAAAATGTATTAAATATTGAAAATGAGAGCAGAAAAGGTTAACTTCCTGTTAATTCAACCTAAACTGTTGGTTGCACTTTATTCAAATAAAATTTGAATGTTTTTGTCATTAATTGTTGTTTACTTGTTTGTTTATATCCATAATTAATTGATACCTGATTCCCTTACAAGAAACAACAGGAATCTAGGAAACTTCACCTGCACTGACCAGTATCCAGATATTTATTTCAGTCACACAATTTTTGGCTAAAAAGTTACTGAATCGATTTCAAGTCACTGAATCGTTTCGGATCGTATCGTTCTAAATGAACCAATATCGTCCTTGAATCGTATCGACAACCTCAAATCGTGATACGAATCGAATCGTTATTAAAACAAATCGTTACCCCCCTAATATATAAAGTTAAAATAATTACCTCTTTAAATCTTAAATTAATCTACATCGTTCTGTCACTAAACTGTAGTACACTGGGTTTCCCCCAAAATGTTGTTGCTTTATCACATTAAAGGTTTGAGATACATGAGTTAATTCACATTTAATGATCTATGTCCAAAAAGCCACTAAAATTTATGTGCCATAAAAATTAATCGGAGGCAGAGCATTTTAAAGCTTTTACTAAGACTTATGGAGTGGATTTAACTTTTCCCCTTCATTCTTTAACCATTATATTATTTAGGCTACGCAGCATCAAGGAAACAGAATGTTGACTTCTATATGTTTATTAAACTTGTATTATATATTGTATTAAATTCCATACATAGATTAAACTTTTTGTATAGTTGGATCACAGTTTCCAAACTTTTTTAAAAGTAAAAGTAAAATTTGCACAATATCAGTACAAAATATTCAAGAGATTTCTCTCAGTGCAACCATTGCAGGTTTAATATTTAACCATCAAGATGTGTCCTGAATGTGCACCCATTAATTGCCTGCACTTCCTTGTTAATATTTATGCAGTTGAGAGAGGCTATAAATATACGTCTTTGTTTGTGCCCATGCCCTGAGCCTCAGAAAGAAACAGGGTTTGAATTAACATAATGGACCATATCTTTCATTAGCTCTCATTAAAAGGAAAAAAAGCATCTTTCATTCGTAGCTCTGAAGGTACACAGGGTTAGCCTGCTGCTAAAACATTTCCTTTCACACCAAGCATTAACAGAAACACTATGTAAATTCTTCTCTATGCATTAGTTACTCTTTAAAATGTGGCATGACTGAGCAAGAATGTAAGTCAGATTCATTCTTGTTCAATCACTGTCTCTATTCACTGAACATCCATTTACCTTTAAAGGAATTTCATATAGGGAAATGTACTCAAATCTAAAACATGGATTCCCTTTTTGTGCAACACATAGTTAAGCAGAATTTGCAGCTTTTTTTCTCTCCATATAATGAAAGCAAATGCTGACCAGCAGTTGTGGCAGGGGTACAACTCCAAAATGTAAAACCTTTAAAATATTGTCCATACAACTGATGCACTGTATTTCAAGTGTTCTGGGGCCATTTGATAGTTTTGAGTGACTATGAATATGCAAAAATTCAAATCATATGAATGACATTTGAGAACTAGAACATTTCAGATTCAAATTGCAGCTTAAATTTCAGTCTGTTCTCCACTAAAAAAAAAAAATCATATTATTGGAGTACATTTACAAGAAAATAGTATTTCATTTTCTACTTTAAAATTCCTCATTGAGAAATCTTTCAAATCTCTCTAAAAAATCTTCCTGATTTCATTAAAAATATCTTAATTTGTGTTCCAAAGATGAACGATAGAAAGGTGAATAACTTTTTAATTGAACTAACCCTTTAATTCAAATCTGTTACTTGTGTAATGCTCAGAAATGCAGTGATACAACATACAAGACTTCACAGTGAATGACAGAGTGAACATGGTTTATATAGGCTGGGGTAAAGGGGTAATGAGGTGACGAGACACAGGTGCAAACAATGAGTGATGATGAGTCCGGGCAAAGGATTATGGGTAATGTAGTTTGTGATGGAGTGACAGTCCGGGGTGGAATGCCCTCCGGTGGTAATCACGGGCACTTTCACTGGTGATTGTGACAACCTGCTGTTTCTTCACTATACGTCTTTTGGGGATCTTGACATAGCATTCAGTTTCATTGTATAGAAAAAAGCGTCTCCTATTGTAATCCATGGAAGAGGGATGGAATAACATGTGGGTGACTAAATGATGACAGAATTTTCAAAATGGGGTGAGCCTTGAAAATTAAAAAGGAGATGGTGGTCCAGTGGGTTAAACCACTGAACTGATTTGCAGAAGGTTGCTGGTTCGTTCCCAGTGGTCACCACCAGTGTGTCCTTGAGCAAGGCACTTTACTCCACGTTGCTCCAGGGGGATTGCGCCTGTAATAAGTGCACTGTAAGTCGCTTTGGATAAAAGCGTCTGCCAAATGCATAAATGTAAATGTAAAAAAATATAAATCAACAGCAACTTTTGACATATTCTCTGTGTGACAGGCAATAAAAAACTTTAACCTCTCTGTGAGACTGCAGATACTGATCACACAAACTCAAATACTGCAGCAGTTGCTGAAAGGAAGCATGTCAACTGGTATAAACACACGTTTCTATTTGTTTCTGTTGACTTCCACCAGACCATTCAAATGACTTCAAGGGTTTGACAATAGGATGTTTGTATTGTATATTTGACATATTTGAGGACACAAGAAGTAAATTAAGGATTTGCTCATTGCTATACTCTACGAATCACTGCAGGATTATGAGCTGAACAGGGAGGAAGGCTTAGATAACCGATGACGCAAAAGAGGAAGAACTTAATTCTTGATGCAAAAAACATATTTATGGCCTTTCTGGAGCATATTGTATTTGTAAGTATAGTTAATATTTTCAATATTAAAGTAATTAAACATTAGATATCAACTTACATTCTGTGTTACCTTAATATTTCCCTCATGAGATACTTTGTTCTTTCACATATTTATGTAATCTTTGTGACTTTCAGTCTTTTCTCATGCCCTCAGATGCTGAAATATAGCCTGGAGCTTGCTTGTTGATACACAAGCTTAGCAGCACTAATAGAGCCTTGATGAACTAGAATAGATCTGGGTTCTCATTGGCTGAATACTTCACCCTGTCTTGCGTATAGGAAATGGGCTGTGTTAATAGGAAGTTCTTTGTCTCAATCAACAAATGTTACTGAAAAAACACTCACTCATACTTATCTAAATTGGGACATACTAATACCGGTACTAATACTAATATGGTAACACTTTACAATAAGGTTTCATTAGTTAAATACATTATTTAACATGAACTAATAATGAACCGCACTTCTACAGCATTTTTTATTTTTTGTTAATGCTATAATTTAAAGATTTACTAATACATAAAGTTTTATTTGTTAACATTAGTTAATGCACTGTGAACTAACATGAACAAACAATGAACAGCTGGATTTTTATTCACTAACATTAAAGGGTTAGTTCACCCAAAAATGAAAATTCTGTCATCAATTACTTACCCTCATGTCGTTTGACACCCGTAAGACCTCCGTTCATCTTCGGAACACAAATTAATATATTTTAGTTGAAATCCGATGGCTCAGAAAGGCCTCCATTGGCACAATGCACTTCACACTCTCAAGACCCATAAAAGGTACTAAAGACGTCGCTACAAAGTCCATCTCACTACAGTGGTTCTACAATAACTTTATGAAGCGATGAGAATAGTTTTTGTGTGCAAAAACAAAACCTAAATAACGACTTATATAGTGATGACCGATTTCAAAACACTGCATCAGGAAGCTTCGAAGCGTTATGAATCAGCGAGTCGAATCATGATTCTGACCGCGTGTCAAACCACCACACTCATAGATATCCATAATAAAGCCTAGATGTCTTACGGCGGAGTCTCTAACGTCATCACTGGCGGCCATCTTGTCACAGGCAGGGCTCTGTGGTACCTGATGTAAGGTGAGTGATCTGCACGAACACAATACTCTTATCTCACTGAAATCTTGACAGATTTACAAATGGTTTGCTTTCTTACAAACGTTATTAACGTGGCTATAATTATGGATGCTTGAACAAATTATGAATAATTTTTCATAAGTATGCAGTGTCATAACTACATCTCTGACGTTTATAACAAACCAAACAGTTTGAAAATTGGTAGACAATTGAGCAAGTTATGGTTATTTAAAAAGTGCGAGCACCCATGAAAAAAATAATACAAGTGAGCGAGCTGCCTGTGACAAGATGGCCACCAGGTGCGGACGTCGACCTCCATTGGCCAGCAGCGCGGACGAGACATCTAGCCTTTATTATGGATATCTATGGCCAAACTGCTGATATCGCGTGACTTTGGCGATCCAAACCGCTGAATTAACTCACTGATTCATAACGTTTCGAAGCTTCATGATGCTGTGTTTTGAAATCGGTCATCCCTATATAAGTCGTTATTTAGGCTTTTTTGCGCACAAAAACTATTATTGTCAGGGGAATCGGGGATTTAGCATACAATTAGTTTTTAAATCTTTTTAAATCATTTTAAAATGAAACAATCAAAATAAAACACTAGACAAATACTAAAAAGAACAAAACTGAGAATGTCTTGTTAACATTATCTTACATCAAAAAATTATGAACAGGCAAATTTTTTTGTTAAATTATTGAAAAATGTACTTAAAGGGGTGATGAATTGAGAAATCAACTTTCCCTTGAGCCTTTGGTATATAAAAGTTAATTGTGATATAATAATAACAATAATAATAATAATAATAATAATAATAATACATTGAATTTATAATGCACTTTTCTTAAACCCAAAGCGCTACAGTAAAAATAGAACAGAAACAACAAAAGCAATACAAGTTAATTAGAGAAAAACTATCTTAAATAAATGTGTCTTAATCAACTTTTTAAAATGACCCAACGTTGGTGTATTTCTGATGGGCAGAGGAAGCACATTCCATAGCTTGGGGGCTTTTTCCCCATGGTCTTTAGCTTACATGAAGGCTGGAGAAGTGAAAAAGAATTAGCAGAGCGAAGAGAGCGTGATGGAGTATAAGGACTGATGAGATCACAAAGATACTCAGTCCCATGAAGTGCCTTCATTCTAAAATAAGAATTTTAAAATCAATTCTGAGCGGCAGAATTTGTATATACTGAAGCTTGCTCAACGATTTAGCTGGAAGGCCAGAGAACAAGGCATTACAGTAATCTAACCTAGTTGTAAGTCAAGCTATGTTTCTCAAGTGGAAAAATGCTGTTTTAGAGATTTTATGTGTGCTTCAAATGTTAATTGTGGATCAAAAATGACACCAATATTTCGCACCTGTGAAGTGGGGATTACCGTGATGGAATCAACAATCAAACTGATCTGCTCGGCCTTAAGCCACTGTACCAATCTGCATATATTCAGTTTTGGAGCCGTTCAGCTTCAGGAAGTTATTCTGCATCCAGATACTGATCTCTGCTAGACAACTAAGCAAGGCTATTAATGAGCAATGGACATCAAGACATGCATGCACCGGAATCTGCCGCAATAAGAAGATCATTTACGACCCTAATAAAAGCGGTTTCAGTACTATGCCCTCTTCTGAACCCAGATTGAAAAGGTTCAAAGAGACTGTTCAGTGCTAGGTGATTATTTAAATGAATAGCCACAACACGCTCAAGAACTTTAGCCAAGAATGGGAGGTTAGAAATAAGCCTGTAATAGGACAAATCAGAAACGTCACAGTCAGTCTTCTTAGGGACTGGTGTAATGGCAGCTATTTTTAGTTCTGGAGGAACAATTCCAGAAGTCAATGACAAGTTCACAATTGAAGTCATACAAGGGCAGATTGATGCAAGGCAGTTCATAATAACCGAGCAGGGAACCAGATCTAAAATACTGGTATTATTCACTGACTTCACTGTACTGTACTAATAATAAAATCATCTCCGACCGTTTCAAAGTTTGAAAAGGTAGTGGTTGGGGAATTTGAAGGCTGAATATAAACTCAAATGTATATATAGCTCAAATGGAGTGATGGTGTTTAAAGAGCTATATATACCCTTAATCTTACCTGTGAAATAATGAAGACAGCGATTTAGAATGAGTTGCAGCATTACCAATGATGCTTGAATAATAGTTCTTACGTGCAGTATTCAAAGCAGAATGGTAAGCAGACTGTTGTTGAGCGTAATGAAGCCTGTGTACCGTCAGGCCAGATTTTTTGTACTGCCGTTCTAATTGCCTTCCGGCAGCTTTCATTAATCGTAAATCCGGGGTAAACCATGGAAGATAGCATGGAATTATAGTGCTCAACTGTGTTAGTAGTAGGAAGCTCAGAGACAGAAGTCCATGTGCTTGATGTTACGAAATTTGATAGTGCGCTCAGAAATGGATCGTGAAGACATAACATTTATGTCAAAAGTAATAAGCCTATGGTCACTTATACTCATGTCAATACTATCCAGAGATTGGATACCAACACCAGCAGAACATAACACATCCAATATATGGCCAAGCCTATGGGTCGGAAAAGTAACATGCTGTTTAAAGTCAAAACCATCCAAAATGTCCAAAAAGGTAGCAGTTTTGACACAATTTGGATTATCAATATGGAAATTGACATCACCAGTCAATACCATAGACGGACAGATAGTGTCAGCAACTCAGTAAACTCAGAAAAAAAAGATGAGACAAGCAGCAGACAGACCATGGGGAAAACACTTTAAAACGCTGGCTCAGACAAGGTAAATATGTGGAAGTCCAGCAGCAAGTTAAGACTCAAAGGAGTTTAAAATGATTCAGAAGAGTTTAAAATTAATTAAAATAATAAACAACTAAAATACGGCAGGAGAAGCGGTAGCCAAACGTGCGCCAGCGTCCTCTCCGAAACAGATCAGAGTAACTTTACAGCCCAACATATAAGAATATCCTGTACATTTCGGAGCTGAAAACTTTCTTGTTAGTCAAAGAAAAGCTTTTATTGACACCAGGCCCAGAAAACGCTCGATCTCAGAATACGTCGACCCTTGACGTTGTAACACAGACTCAGGTTGAGTAAGATCCATTCGCAGTTTATTAAAGTTAGACAAACTCACAGTACAAACAGGCTTGGATCGATTATCCAGGAATAACAGCAGTATCAGAGACAAGACGTGAATCGTGGTCATAACAGGCAGAGATCAGGGCAGGCAGCAAACAGTCGCGAAACCAAGGTCCAGGCAAACAATAATCAAACGGGCAGGCAGAGAACAATCAGAGTCGATGAACAGGCAGGGTTGGACACAAGGCAGAATCAGATACAAGGAAAAACGCTCAGAAATGTCGCTGGGTCAAAACAAGACTTCGCAATGAGTGTGTGTGCGTGTGTGGCTTAAATAGTCTGTAATGAGAGTCAGGTGCAAGGTGATCAGGCCAGGTATGTGGGATTGTGGGAAATGAAGTCCGGGAACGAGAGTCAGTATTCAGGTGATAGCGACCTCTGATGGCCGACGGTGGGTTCTTCACCAGCGGTTGTGACAGAGCCCCCCCCCCTGCGAGCGGCTCCTGACGCGGGCGCACCTCCGACGCCGGGGTCTTCCTCTCTAATTCAAGACAATATGAAACTGGATTAATCTGCCTAATGACCTTGAATGGACCCACATACCTGGGGCTGAGTTTCTTGCAGGGTAGTCGAAGGCGCAGATCGCGTGTGGATAACCAAACCCACTGGCCCGGAGCGTAATTGGGGTGTGGACGTCGATGACGATCTGCTTGTACTTTGGCCCGGTTGATGGCTCGCTGGAGGTGTACGTGAGCTTGGTTCCAGATGTCTTCACTGCGTTGCATCCAGTCGTTGACCGCAAGGACTTCAGATGGTTCCCCGGACCAAGGAAACAGCGGCGGTTGATATCCTAAGGTGCACTGAAAAGGTGTGAGTTTGGTGGCTGGTTTAAGGATGGAGTTCTGTGCATATTCCGCCCAGGGAAGGAAGCGACTCCAGTCTGTCTGGTTCTGGTGACAGTACATCCTGAGAAACTTGGATATTTCTTGATTAAGTCTTTCTGTCTGTCCGTTAGACTGCGGATGATAACCAGAAGTGAGACTTATGTTTATGTTGAGCAATTTAAAGAAGGCTGACCATACCCTTGAGGTGAATTGTGGTCCCCGATCTGATACGATGTCCTCTGGGAGTCCATAGTATCGGAATACGTAATGGAAGAGGTGTTCGGCAGTTTCGAAGGCTGTGGGAAGCTTGGGCAGAGGGATGAGATGACATCCTTTAGAAAAACGATCAATGACCGTCAGAATAGTAGTGTTACCTTGAGAGGCTGGGAGGTCTGTGACGAAATCAATGGCGATGTGTGACCATGGGCGATGTGGAATGGGTAACGGTTGCAGTAGACCAGCGGGAAGTTGCTTGGGTGTCTTGGCCATGGCGCAGACCTGACAGGCATTCACAAAGGTGGTGACATCGGCTAGCAATGTATCCCACCAGAATCGGTTCCTCAGTAGTCTGACTGTGGTAGTGATTCCTGGATGGCCGGAGTTCGTGGTGGCGTGCACCCACTGAATTACTCTCTCTCTGAATTCCGGCGGAACAAATGTCCGATCCCTTGGGCATGCTAGGGGAGGTGGGTTCTGTTGGTGGGTCTGGGCGATCTCTGCCATGATGTCCCACTGAACTGGAGCCACGATAAGAGTGGGAGAAATAATGGGGTCTTGCTGATTGTTTGTGGGCGTGTTGTCATATTGACGTGACAGAGCATCTGCCTTGGTATTCTTTGAGCCTGGAATATAAGTGATGGAAAAGTCAAATCGGGTGAAGAACAAAGCCCACCTGGCTTGCCTGGGGTTGAGGCGTTTAGCTGATCGAAGATACTCAAGGTTGCGATGATCGGTTAGAACTAGAAATGGATGTCTTGCTCCCTCGAGCCAATGCCTCCACTCCTCAAATGCTGCCTTCATCGCCAGCAGTTCCCGGTTGCCTACATCATAGTTGCGTTCTGTGGGAGACAGTTTTCTTGAGAAGTAAGCACACGGGAATAATTTAGGTGGGTTACCTTGTCTTTGCGAGAGGATGGCCCCGATGCCCGTATTGGATGCATCCACCTCCACCACGAACGGTAGTTGTGGGTCAGGATGGTGCAAGATGGGTGCTGACGTGAATCTCTCCTTTAAATCTTGGAACGCTTGTAGGGCTTCGGCGGACCACTTGAGTTTGCTACTCCCCCCTTTTGTCATGGATGTGAGTGGTGCTGCAACCAGACTAAAGTTCCTTATGAACCGCCGGTAGAAGTTGGAAAACCCCAGGAATCTCTGTAATTCTTTTAAGGTTGTTGGCTGTGGCCACTCAACGACTGCCCTCACCTTCTTCTCATCCATGGCCACGCCCTCAGCGCTAATGACATACCCAAGGAATGCAACGGTGGATTGATGGAATTCGCACTTCTCTGCCTTGGCGTATAACAACTGGTGGTCGATGAGGCGTTGCAGGACTAGGCGTATGTGTTGAACGTGTTCTTCCATGGAATTTGAATAGATGAGTATATCGTCAATGTAAACTATCAGGCATTGGTTGAGCAGGTCTCGGAAGATGTCATTAACAAATGATTGGAACACTGAAGGACTGTTGGACAGCCCGAAGGGCATGACGAGGTATTCGTAGTGCCCGTTGTTGGTGGAGAAAGCCGTCTTCCATTCGTCACCCTCCCTGATGCGGATGAGGTTGTAGGCTGAGCGAAGATCGAGCTTAGTGAAGATGCGGGCCGTTCGAAGTTGTTCTAGGGTTGCTGGTACCAGGGGAAGAGGATACCTGAATTTGACAGTGATATCGTTGAGACCTCGGTAATCAATACAGGGACGAAGACCTCCATCTTTCTTCCCCACGAAGAAGAAACCAGCAGCGGCGGGTGATGTGGATGATCGGATGAACCCTTTGGCCAGTTCTTCGCGGATGTAGGTTTTCATGGCTAAGTCCTCGGGCTCAGAGAGAGGGAAGATGCACCCCCTAGGGGGCACTGTGCCTGGCATCAGGTCAATGGCGCAGTCGCTGCTGCGATGAGGAGGTAGCTGGGATGCCTTATCCTTGCTGAATGCCTCCATGAGGTCTGAATACTCTGAGGGAATACCGGGTGACTGATCCAGGGTGTGGTGCATGATGGTGGATCGGACAGGAAGCGGCTTGACGGGTCGGATGCAGTGGGAGAGACATGAGGGACTCCACTGCATAATCTGTATGTCCTGCCAGGAGATCTGTGGATTATGGTCTTGTAGCCACGGAAAGCCCAGGATGATCGGATTATGTGGTGAGTGAATGACAAAGAAACGGATGATTTCAGTGTGTAGAATGCCAACTTGGAGACGTAGGTCGGTGGTGGTGTGTCGTACATGACCGGTCCCCAGAGGGCGCCCGTCTAGCGCTGCCACTGCCAAAGGAGAGTTACATTGGATTAGTGGGATGCTGTGTTGTCGTACCAACTCCTCATCAATAAAATTGCCTGCCGCCCCCGAGTCTATTAATGCCTTGGATGTAATAATTTGTGCTTGAAACGTTAACGTAACTGGTAAGTCAAAGCAGTTGTTGTGGGAAGTGGCTGAAATCAATAAACTCACCCTGCGAGATGAAGGTGATGGACGGGTAGGACATTCACCTCTCAGATGACCAGACAGACCACAGTAGAGGCAGAGGTGATTCCTAAACCGGCGTTCTCGTTCCTCCGGAGACAGACGAGCTTGGCCAACTTGCATGGGTTCCTCATGGTCGTTGATTGGTGCAAACTGAGCGCTGTGTGTGACTCGGGGGGGTCTCCGTGAGCGAATCAGATTATCAATGCGGATAGTCAGGTCAATGAATTGGTCCAAAGTTTTATCCTCATCCCGACAGGCTAGTTCCGACTGTAAATCGACGCTCAGACCTTGGCGAAACAGCACCTTCAAAGTATCCTCTACCCATACAGTCTGTGCAGCCAGAGTGCGGAACGTCAGGGCGAATTCAGCGGCTGTGTTCCTTCCTTGTCGCAACGCTAGCAGCTGTTCCCCAGCGCTCTTTCCTCCTTCAGAGTGTTCAAAAACAGTGCGTAGTTGTTGAATGAAGCTGGTGTAAGTGATTTGCTCTAACCTTTGACTGTCCCAGACCGCCGTAGCCCATTCCAGAGCCTTCCCAGTGAGCAGTGAGCAGATTAATGAAACCTTGCTTGGATCCGACGTGTAGAGAGCAGGTTGTTGAGCCAGGAAGAGAGAGCATTGCATGAGGAAGCCCTTACATTTGTGCGGAGTGCCATCAAACTTTTCTGGAAACGCCAGTCGGGGATTGCTAATCGTGGGTTGAAGGTTGACGGGCATAGCAACCTGACTCGCAGGAATCTCGGGCATGTTAGATGCTGCTGTGGGCTGCTGGAGACTGTGAACCGCCTTTACCAGTTCCTCCGTCATGGAGGTTAATCGACTGAGCTGGTACTGGTGGACCTCCAGTTGATTGGCCTGAGCTGACAGTTCATGGGAGATCTGCAGAAAACCCGCTGGATCTGTAGGTGGCGAAGTCTTCTGTAACACAGACTCAGGTTGAGTAAGATCCATTCGCAGTTTATTAAAGTTAGACAAACTCACAGTGCAAACAGGCTTGGATCGATTATCCAGGAATAACAGCAGTATCAGAGACCAGACGTGAATCGTGGTCATAACAGGCAGAGATCAGGGCAGGCAGCAAACAGTCGAGAAACCAAGGTCCAGGCAAACAATAATCAAACGGGCAGGCAGAGAACAATCAGAGTCGATGAACAGGCAGGGTTGTACACAAGGCAGAATCAGATACAAGAAAAAGCGCTCAGAAATGTCGCTGGGGCAAAACAAGACTTCGCAATGAGTGTGTGTGCGTGTGTGGCTTAAATAGTCTGTAATGAGAGTCAGGTGCAAGGTGATCAGGCCAGGTATGTGGGATTGTGGGAAATGAAGTCCGGGAACGAGAGTCAGTATTCAGGTGATATCGACCTATGATGGCTGACGGTGGGTTCTTCATCAGCGGTTGTGACAGACGTCATCGTATGCTGACATGCTGCCTCAACAGATAAATATGTACGCCTGATTCTGTAACCCCGCCCACCGACTCGTGAAACTAAACGGATGGCACTACCAAGCAATAAACATGCCAAAGATAGCAAGGTATTGCGCTGTGCCTGGTTGTGGAAGAACACAGTCGCTGCATAAGCTTCTTTCGGATTCTAATATTGGAAATGAGTGGTCGAACATTATTTTTAATGAATATCCAGCTCACGTGGGGAAGACATTGCACGTATGTTCATTTCACCTGATTTGTTTGTAAACAAGGATTTGCAGACAGGTTGAGATTACATGAATGAATGAAGCAACACACTAATGTGAGTAAAATATTTTTTTGCATTGTTACAGATCGTTTGATGTCTATTGATTATGTGTACTGTCTAACTAAACATAACTTACCACACTGTCACAGGGCTTGCAAAGCCCAACGTCCTGGGGCTATGTGTTTTCCAGACGGGCTACCAATACGTATCACATACGCACGCATATATCCACCGATCAGGTCGGCCAAGTAATATAAAATAACATTCATATTAATTGCTGGTGGATGAGAGATAAATCATTGTGTTTGTTTGATAAAGGATGAATCATTCCGGTTGCCGTTTCCCCGTACTCTATCAAAACAATGCCTCGTGCGTACTCATGGGGGAGCCGAAGCTCATTAAATATGCAAAACTTATACAGTCATAGCAGTGGGCGTTTGTTTTTGAATGTAAAAACCATGCAAACATCACAAGTAGACTTCAGACAACAGTATATATATATATATATATATATATATATATATATATATATATATATATATATATATATATATATATATATAAAGCCAGTTAAAAGGGATACTTCAAGAAAATGTTTTACATTAAAGAGGTTTGGCTGACAAAAAAGGTTTGAGAATCCCTGCCTCAAACCCAAACCTGTTGATATTATTAGATTTACAATGAAATTGGCTGATTAATATGCCTTTCAGAAAAGGACCACTTTAAATGTCCTTACAATTCAGTTCTGTTCTGTTTTTTTCCCCCCAAAAAAATTGGCCTTCACAAGCCAAACGTCTTGTTAGAAATACCTAGACAGAAATATTAAGAGATATCTCTCTACAAAGACATTGCTGTCATGACAACAGTGGCAACAGTGTAATGTAGTAATGGGTAATATGTTCGCAGTCCAAAGTAAATTTGGGATTTTGTGTGTTTATGAGACAGAAAACTGATGATTAGGAAAAACAGATGTCCAGTCTCAGAGGAGCCCAATTACTCTCTTTTTTTCACTATTTTCATAAATCCTCTCGAATTATCACTTGCTTTGACTGAGAAAGGCCGGCGATAACAGCTACGAAGTTGGCAGCCTTTTACAGAATGAGGAAGTAACAAAATCTGGAGCGTTTGGTTGGATTGCCACCTTATCACTGTTAATGTTTAGTGAAGAGAGCTATACAGTTATTTTTCCTGTTCGCTCTCTTCAGACATGTTTCCTGATTAAATTGAAAACAGTGAAGCAGATATCGCAGATAAAATGACGAGTCCAAGCAGGAAAAGAGCTTTAGCTCACATCAGGAAAGCGGGAAGCTCACCTGTGCTGAACAGGATATGAGGTCGTGTTCAGACAGATGGAGGATAACACATTTTTCCTCACATTCAGTGGCATACACTGACCTGCTATTCCACCAACACTTACAAACACAGACACATTATCATGTGGTTACCACTTAAAGGAAAAGATGTGTTCTTATACAGAAGAGTTGAATGTGAGCATAAAGTAATAAACTCTATTTTGATCATCTTTACAATCATCGTAAAACCATGTGCTTTTGGAAATATGACCTCATCCTATTAAATGAATGGCTCTTTGTGAATAATTTCTTTCTTGGAGATAGAAAAAGAAAGAAAGAAAGAAATCGATCAATGAGTTAAAAAATAATTTTTTTTCATATGAAGACTATACACTAATACATTGATCTTAGTCTTAATGTTTCTCTGGGCTTATTTTCCAAGTATGATTCACAAATTCACCCACACACACACACACACACACACACACACACACACACACACACACACACACACACACACACACACACACACACACACACACACACACACACACACACACACACACACACACACACACACACACACACACACACACACGTTACATAAGCAGTAATTTGATCAGTAACTAGGAAGGTTCCAGTTTCACAGAATGGAAATTTACTGGATACTATTCACACACAAGTACTGCGGCATTATTCATTACGACAATTAGAATTTTCTTTTTACCATTTTAATATGAAAAACAGTGATTTTTTGTAGTCATGACTAAAAAGATCAGTATAGATTATGAAATACTATTAAAAATAAACTAAAATTAAAATGAAATAGATAATCTAATAAAAAAAATTCTGTTGCCGTCTTATACTGTAAAAAAACCTCACATTTATTTTTCTACCATTATAATCTTGCTTATTGACATAAGAGCATATTGACTTGAGGGTAGCAACATTTTAAAGTCCCCCTAGTCAATCATTTCATCCGTTAAAACTCATCTTTGATCACCAAAATGACATATTTAAATATTTTTTCCTTGTGAAAATTATTTCTTCATGGTTTAATATAGCTTGAATATATCTCTAGAGTCTACACCCTTGCTTCATTCAATATGCAGATTCATGAATATTTAAATGGTCCCCGCCTCCACTCACTCACACCAGCTAGGACTGCCTGATCCACTCTGTCAACTTTACTGTAGTAAACACTGCGCAATGACAAGTGGAAATACTGGTTTAATTCAGCCATATATGTCTGATTCAGAAACAACGGATTATACAGGCTCGTCTATCAGAATGGTAATGTGTTTTATTTATTGCTCTCGTCAGACACATACCGGTAATTAATATGATTAGCCTTTTGCTTGACTACGTTATCAAACAGCTAACAATGCTTTGCTAATTAGAAACTATTTCCCCATTCGCCATCAGTCTGCCTTCTAAAAATCAGTATCCAGTATCAGTATGACGTCATTGGAGAAAGGCATGTAGTTCATCATAACATCGTAATATTCATCGTATACATAATTCACCCGCTATATTGCTAAATGTACACAACTGAAAAATATGCCGGGATAACCTGACTTCTCTTGAGACTTGATGAGATTGGTTGCTTGTGACGTAGAGAACAGGGGCAATTTCAAAATTATATTTATTTATGGTTCGCAGCAGTTTTGAAGGAGAAAATACTCCACAATGGTGTTGCCTTATGAATTTACACATGGTTTGTGTATGGAATTTAGACCTATAAACAACACTAAAAACTTGATTTTCACCACAGGGAGTGTTTAAATCAAATGATCTGCAGAAGGTCCAACTCAACTGGACAGACCAAACAGACGTAAATTACATTTTTTTTTTCACTTTTAATATTTGTGTAAATCTAGAAGTTCTAAAATCTAAAGGTGCACAATTGAATGCTTGACACTTCTGACAGCATGTTAGCATCAAGACAAGCCATGTCTGCAGGAAATAAAGCTGGAGAGGGTAAGAAAGTGAAACGAAGCGAAAGAAAAGAGGCAGAGAAGAGAGGCTGATGGTATGTTGGATGCTGACTGTGGTTTGCTTGCATCAGTTAAGTTTATGTCTTTGTCACACTCTCTTCAGTATATTTAGATAAGAGTTTGTTGCCAGAGGGTAAAGTGGTAACAAGTCCACACATGCTGTACCGCACACACTCAAAAACACAAAGAACAGCATGGTTCAGTAACTTTCCGAAGTGACATGCAGCCAGTTCATGCAGTAGAGATTATATAGCTTTATGAAACTGTTTTTTTTTTTGTTCCTCTCCATTGAATGGACATCAGTACTAGTAATTAGTAGTCTTGTGATTACATCCACTCAGCATTGCAATAGCAGTATAGACAGTAGCCAGAGCAACTCCTGCCAACATTCCTGTTAGAGATAGGACTGTCTCGGCTGCCCCGTGTTACTCCTATATATGGCAGTTTGAAGGGAGAATATATGAGAGAGGGTTTTATAAAGGTACAGAGAGAGGTAACTGACTGTTCATGTGGTTCAATTATATTTTTTAAATCTGCACAACAGACTTTGTTGCAAAATTATAAAATTCCCAGAAAAATATACATAGAAATATATGTGGAAATGCAAAACTATGCCCATATGCAAATATAAATCTGACGTTCTGTAAATGTATAGCAATTATTTAAATTATAATCTTTTCCAACTTTATTGTACAATTTCTGCAGCACTAGTATCACCAACAAATTGAAAACATGTTCAAGGAAGTATTTTAACATTGAAAAAATTATATGCTTCAAAATTGATTCTTGTTAGTCAAATGAACCATTTGCTACTGATAAGTATATATTAAATGCGCATGTTTTGTATATTGCCAACATAAATGTTTTCTCCAATATGTTTTGTCTGCATAGGTGATGTTCAAAGTCCTCAAACGACTTTTACTGTACAAAATCTCTGGGTGTATCTGAAAAACATCTTGACAAGCAGCTTCTTTTGTAAGTTACTCAGTGTATCAGTCATGTCTCTTTAAGCTAAATTTAGCTTGGCAGCCTGTTTGTTGTGGATGTCCTGTACGTCTCCAGTAATGTATTTGAAGTCCCTCATCGACCACCTTTGCTATTCTCCACACAGGCACACACATATGCAGTACAAACAGTATATACAAACAGAGTGTGTTTGTATATACATATACAAACACACATTCTCTCCTGGGGTTGAGTTGGTGATTACTGTGTTGTTTTTGGTTTGCCCAAGGGAGAATACTTGCCAACTGTCAAGACTTGTTCTACCAAAGCTTGTGTTAAAAACACACATGAAGACCAGAGATGACAGGCATCATTTAAGCCATAATTTCTTTTATGAGTGTTCCCTCTGCGAAGCACAAACTAATGCCTGGGATCTTACCAAGCTCCTAAAATTATGCACAAAACCAAAATATTTTTTTTATGAGAGAGAGAAAGGAAAGTTGACTACACCACCCTCCCACCCTCCCTCCATCTTTCTTTGTTTTTCTCTCTCACACACACACACACACACACACACACACACACACACACACACACACACACACACACACACACACACACACACACACACACACACACACACACACACACACACACACACACACACACACACACACACACACACACACACACACACACACACACACACACACACACACACACACACACACACACACACACACACACACACACTATAATCGCTGTTTAAAAGACAAATGCATAAGGGACAATGACAGAATAGTGTTTGGCTGAAAGGAGCAACAAACAGAAAATACAATAGGTAGAGAGGTACTCCTGGGAAACTTTATTAGGAGAATTTATCTCACAGCTTCAATTCCAACAGCGCAGCAATAATTCTTTATTATATATACCCAACACACCTTTATCGCTGGATTTTCAAACACACACACACACACACATTATTATGATGGAATTATGAGTGCCGTCTGTTTTGTGTTATCTCTCTCAAACGCTGTTCCTTATCTGTGACGTGACTGTTCTTCATATTTATACTGCACCGGCTGTTGCATTATGTTGCATAAAACAGTACATGATGTCTCACAATATCAGATAAAGTCATATTTAAATCCAGCAATGAATTACTGTTCAAAAGCACACTAATGACTTTAAAGTAGACATATTCTAGAATGGATGGAGCGTGTTCTGGTAATGTTTTACTAGGAAATGCCTGCAAGTGTTTTCTCTTATTTTCCTCTTGATTAGGCTACATTTTGCATGTGTACATACTATTCCATTCTCGTCATTCTATATCTATTAAACAGTTCACTGGGCACAAGTCGCCTTCTCATTTTATGCAAGATAAATGGTCTCTATTTAAAAGAAACATTTCACAGCATTTCCTTTTTATACTGCTGTCCACAATCTGTACCTACAGAAAACGCACACTCTTTTGTGAGCTCTTCCATAACACACATCCATACAGACCTGTACGAAAGAGTGTTAGAAGTCACATGGTTTTGGTTCAAGAGGTCAAGCTATACATTTTTCCTGTAGAATATTTTCCTTCAACCACCCACATAGATGCTCTGTTGTATGCCGTTTTATGGATGTGTCCCGCTAGCCTGTCAAAATGAGCTATTATCTTGTCAGTCTTTGTTTATTGTTGTAAAACAACATAACTGTCGTGCTGATGACATACTGAATTATGGTTGCCATCGTGTAGTTTGGTCTCTGAAAAGAGATCAATTTGTACATTCTTGTGAGTACCTTGTTGTTGATATACTGTATTAACAGACCTGTCGCAGGATCCTGTTTGCTTGACACATTAGATTGCAAATTGGTTTTCTACTTTATTTGTAAATCTGAGGTTGCAAAACCTTGACCTACAGAAGGTTTTTTATAGGTGACCTATATGTAGAATTCTAACCACCTGCCTCAGATATATACATTGAGGAAAATAAGTATTTGAACACTCTGCTATTTTGCAAGTTCTCCCACTTGGAAATCATGGAGGGGTCTGAAATTGTCATCGTAGGTGCATGTCTACTGTGAGAGACATGATCTAAAAAAAAAAAAAAAAAATCCAGAAATAACAATATATGATTTTTTAACTATTTATTTGTATGATACAGCTGCAAATAAGTATTTGGACACCTGTCTATCAGCTAGAATTCTGACCCTCAAAGACCTGTTAGTCTGCCTTTAAAATGTCCACCTCCACTCCATTTATTATCCTAAATTAGATGCACCTGTTTGAGGTCGTTAGCTGCATAAAGACACCTGTCCCCCCCATACAATCAGTAAGAATCAAACTATTAACATGGCCAAGACCAAAGAGCTGTCCAAAGACACTAGAGACAAAATTGTACACCTCCACAAGGCTGGAAAGGGCTACGGGGAAATGGCCAAGCAGCTTGGTAAAAAAAGGTCCACTGTTGGAGCAATCATTAGAAAATGGAAGAAGCTAAACATAACTGTCAATCTCCCTCGGACTGGGGCTCCATGCAAGATCTGAACTCGTGGCGTCTCAATGATCCTAAGAAAGGTGAGAAATCAGCCCAGAACTACACGGGAGGAGCTGGTCAATGACCTGAAAAGAGCTGGGACCACAGTTTCCAAGGTTACTGTTGGTAATACACTAAGACGTCATGGTTTGAAATCATGCATAGCACGGAAGGTTCCCCTGCTTAAACCAGCACATGTCAAGGCCCGTCTTAAGTTTGCCAATGACCATTTGGATGACCCAGAGGAGTCATGGGAGAAAGTCATGTGGTCAGATGAGACCAAAATAGAACATTTTGGTCATAATTCCACTAAACGTGTTTGGAGGAAGAAGAATGATGAGTACCATCCCAAGAACACCATCCCTACTGTGAAGCATGGGGGTGGTAGCATCATGCTTTGGGGGTGTTTTTCTGCACATGGGACAGGGCGACTGCACTGTATTAAGGAGAGGATGACCGGGCCATGTATTGCGAGATTTTGGGAAACCTCCTTCCCTCAGTTAGAGCATTGAAGATGGGTCGAGGCTGGGTCTTCCAACATGACAATGACCCGAAGCACACAGCCAGGATAACCAAGGAGTGGCTCTGTAAGAAGCATATCAAGGTTCTGGCATGGCCTAGCCAGTCTCCAGACCTAAACCCAATAGAGAATCTTTGGAGGGAGCTCAAACTCTGTGTTTCTCAGCGACAGGCCAGAAACCTGACTGATCTAGAGAAGATCTGTGTGGAGGAGTGGGCCAAAATCCCTCCTGCAGTGTGTGCAAACCTGGTGAAAAACTACAGGAAACGTTTGACCTCTGTAATTGCAAACAAAGGCTACTGTACCAAATATTAACATTGATTTTCTCAGGTGTTCAAATACTTATTTTCCTCACTGTATATAGCTACACCTAATAACCAGGATCCAGCATTAGCTGCCAATAATTAGTAAACTGAGAAAATGTACCACTCATAAATATTTCTTAACATCCACAAAACAGTAATTTGCTTTATTTATATTTTTATTGTTATAATAATAAATCTTAAATACATGTGGCACTGATAATCGTATAATCTTACAACCTGTAACGTGCATTTGATTTCAAAACAGTCATGGTCTTTTGAAATGATAAAAGCCCTCCTTCGGAATTCCCACTCTGTAAAAAAATTATCGTGATCTTAACCGTAAAAAAACTGTAAAAATGCTAAGGTGAAAAACAGTTAATTGGTAATAGAACTAATCTTACAGTAAAATACCGTTAAATTTACAGTTTTTGGAAGTGAAAAAGAACAAGTAATTTTGTAATTTACAGTGAAAAGCCGTGAATTGAGATTCTCAGAATTCCCTGCGTGACTTCACATTTGATGTATTTTCGTTGGAATTACTATGTTTCTTCTTAGTTTTTCTTAGTTTTTTCTAATCAATTATGTATTAAGGATTTTATGTAACATATAATATTGTTAAATTAATGTTTATTGCATTTAAAAAATGTCATGTGTGTTACCATGATGGTGAATGACACTGTGCACTTTCTATATATTAGTATTGTCTTCCTAAAACCTAAAATGTTGCTACCGTATTTTTTACAGTAAATTTCTGGCAACCACAGCTGCCATTTTTTTTTTTTTACCATAAATTTAACAGATTTTTTTTTACGGTGTACACATAATTATAACAATTTAAACCTTTAAATTATACAGTTTTTAACAGTAAAATAGACATTAAACTAAGTGCTGTCCTGTAAAACCGGAAATGTTGCTACCGTATTTTTTACGGTAAAGTTTTGGCAACCAAAGCTGCCGTTTTTTTACCATAAATTTTACAGGGATTTTTTTTACAGTGCAGTAAAAAAAAGTGAACTGCAATTATTAACACCTGACTCAGTTGCTTATTTTCATAAAGATGTAAAACTGACAGTCAGCTATTGTCTGAACAGTGAATGTACTAAACACTGCAAAAAAAAAAAAAACATATTAAGAGTTATTTTAGATTTCAACTCTTTGTGCCTTTCAACAATTTGTCAAAGTGATGCTTTTCAGGTTTTCAACACTTTCTACTTGTCAGTGTTATGTTTTGTTTTGTCTAAGGGTATGTTTACACGACAACTGAAAACGGAAAACGTTTTATGCGCTTTGGCCATTCATTTACACAATTATTTGGGGGCCTGAAAACCACATAATTGTACTAGACGTGTGAAAGTATAATGTGGGAAAAAATAAATACTCTGAATCCCAAGTGGATTTACACAAACTGAGGAAGTCAAAAACTGTTAGGTTGTGCCCCGCTCTCCCCTAACTGATTAGTTAAACTTGTTTCCATATTAGTTGATAGTAGTGTAACGGTTGGTGGTTGTAGAAAAGCGCACAACAAGGAAGTAAACAAAATAGACTTTTAATTGCAAATGCAAAACAAAGAAACACGTAGGAGACACGGATAGGAGCAAACACAACAAAATAGTTAAACTACAGGACAAGGAACAGACTGAAACTGAGGGCAAACAAAGGAGCTAACGAGGGAAAGGTGAAAGAGATGAATCGATGAGACAAACAGGAAAAGGAAAATAGCACCTGAACACAATGAAAACTAAGGGAATGTTTACATGACAACGATGTACTAAAAACAGACGACAACATTGTCAAAACGATCCCTGTTCACACAAATCTGCGAAAAAGGCTGAATTATTCATGCTAGGCCAGTAGATTGAGATGTCGCTTTGTCAAGGAATACCTCACGGACACGTAATACACATACGTGAACATGTAATCCGCATGACGTCACCGTTTTCACAGATTCACGTTTTTGTTGTTTACATGGAGATGGTATCGTTTTCAAAATCTTGCATTTTGAAACCCATTTTCAAAACCTTGCGTTTTGTTTCATTAATACAGTGTGTAAGGCCGCTAAAATCGTTCCAATGAAGTTCACTGCGCATTCGGTCTTTTCAACTGCAAAAGGGATTTAACTCCAATTCATCTTTTATCTTACTCCATTTATCGTAATCTCGAATTTAGGTTAGAATGCCAATTGGTTATTTGGTCATTTATATTTAATAGTTAACCACAGATTTAATTATTCTCTTTAACCCTATGTTGAAATTATACCGGTTCGTGATCTACTAGAGATAGTTAATAATTCCAGAGTAAGTCAGATTAGATCAAAAATTGTAACAATTTATTGACAGTCAGGTAAATGTATAACGCCAATTACATAATCAATTCAAAGATAATCCATACATAACACCAAATACTCTGCAGTAAAGAATAAAATATGGATACCTGATTTAAGATTACATAACACTGAGCATCTGTAGGAGCCACTCAGCGTTATGGACTCGACCCTGTAAAAGTTTGAGCCCTGATCTTTCTGCCACATCGCTTTAAGTACTCAGACCAGACAGAAAACTCTTTCAAATGGAAACATGTTAACAATAGGAATTTACATTTAATCTCTCATATGCCATATGCCTTATTGACAAGAGACCAAATGGCTAAAGCCACCCCCAACATAATATGCAAAATATCTCTAACCTCTTAAAACCTTTATCATTATTTGGTTTACTTCTGTGGAGATGAGATCTTTGTACCAGTCACACTGAGACATTTAAAAAGCTATCAATTATGTATAATACTGTATAGTGAGAATTGACATTAAACCAAATTGAAAATAATTGCATTTTTTAATAATTAAAAATATACACATTTTCAAGTTTGACAACAAACACATCGCTAAATACAGCTATACAGCATAGTTAAAAACATAATAAAAATGAATCATTTCTGAACATTGACTCTCAGTCATTATTCACCCTTTTCTCATGGTTTCTCAATAGAATTCATAAAAGTATAGAATATAATAGCATAGTTCTAATAGGAGCTCATTGTAACGCACCCCATCTGCGCAACTGAGATTTAAACCCTTCTCGTGTCTTCTGCTGGTTAGATCAACATTAAAGAACTATCTCAACTGTTAAATAACAGATATAACAACTAGTTAATAACACCTCTAAATACACTAAGTTTCGTCATCCTGGCATGTGTGGAAAGTTTTAAACCATGTGTGTTACAACTAACCCTGCGTTAGGTTGTGCCCTGCTATGCCCTAATATCAAATTTAGGACTGATATAGTTCCTAAATAGAGAGCACATAATTACTGAATGAGATTAAGAACTAATAACAAACTATGACAAATTTTATAGAATTACTAATTAATTTCTAATCACAACATTAACGTGTCTGAGATGTGAACAATTGTCTGTTTTTACTCTCAATGTGGTCATAAATATGCATCACTAATTACTCAAGTGTTACCTAGTCACTCTTCAAGAACTAGTGACTAGACCATTATTTTAGAGAGGAAAAAGATGTTTTTCACTTTAAAATAATGGTCCAGATTGATTACTTCTCAGATACATAATAATGTTGTGATTAGTTATTAATTGGTAATTATTTAACTGCACTTGGTTGCAGAACACGCGTACGCCATTGCCAGAAGCCATAATAGTTTATAAAGGTGGACATTTTTCTTACAAAATCCCATCGCTTCGCTTCAGAAGGCATTCATTAACCCAATGGTTTACTTTTATGTGTCACAGTTCAGGGTGGCTTAGCAAGCACACGGCGAAAGAGATGGTGATAACAAACAGTCTTTAATCAAAAAGCAAGCACAGATGAATAAGGCACTGTTAACACAAACAGTAACCGACCAAGAACTGAACAGAACAGGGAGTATAAATACACATGGTTAAATGAGGGAACTAAACCGGCACAGGTGGAGAAAGATGAACTAATCAGAGACTAACAAAACAAGACCAGACAAAACGTAATTGTGACATTAGGATGGACGGATGTGCTTTTTGGAGCTTCAAAAACTCAGGCTCTATTCAATGCCATTACAAAGCTTGGAATAGCCAGGATATTATTTAATATAACTCTGATTGTGTTCAGCTAAAAGAAGAAAGTCATATACTGTACACCTAGGATGGCTTGAGTGTGAGTATTATGGTTTCATTTAAATTTTCCTTTAAATCTAGCCATGAAACGAAGAAAAATATTCCTTAATCCATTATTGAAACTTGCAATATTATTGGAAATCCCCAAGTCATTCATATGGGACATTTTCTAAAACGTGAATTGTGAAAAGAGTCACAATAACAAACAAGGTGCAGGAAAGGGCTCAGTGCAGCAGGTACTCATCCTACAACACTATGTAGAAGTTCTGAGTATTGCTTGAATTGGTTCATTCCATGCTGAGAAAATTGAGAAAAATCTCTCTCATGCACACACACTCTCCCTCCCTAGGAATTGTTGTCATTTCATATCTTCGATTTGGATTTTGTGACCCAAGTACAGTCTGTAATGCAGGTCATTGAGTCAAATGTGGGCTGAATACCACAGTCCCAGCATCCTTTAGCTCTGAAACTGCTCCCTGGTGACTTCTTCCCTCTCCCAACAGCATGGGAAGCATGTGAAGCGACAAGCTGCACCAGAAGAGAGGTGGAACACTGATAAGAAACGACACTCAAACTCACAGGCATATTTGAACATTATGCACACTGAGCAGCACACAAATATGAGACAGATGACATGTGTAGTATGCACACGTGAACACTCCCTCGCACAGACAAATGTGATTAGTTTGCACTCAAACCTGTCTTGGTCACAGCATGACCAATTTGGCCTTGTTTCAATCTAAATGCAGGCTGTTGTTGCTTTCATTAGCAACAGAAAATGTACTAGTACAATATGTCTCACTGAAGATCTTCTTATCTAAATGTGAGAGACAAAAAATTACTAACTACAAGTTCACTTCAAGTACCGTTCTAACCAGCTGGCTCAGATAAATCAAGAGGCCTAGTGAAATCTATTGACTTGATATTAATAACCAAGGTCTAAAATGACAATGGTGAGTGAATTGAGAAACATGAGAAAATGGGAAAATGTATTTATACATATTACACACAATATATACTGTATCAGTGTTTTTTATGTTCTTAAAAGAAGTTTCTTATGCTCAACAAGGCTGCGTTTATTTGATAATCACAAAACAGTATATATTGTGAAATATTATTATAATTTAAAGTAATTTTCCATTGTAATGTATTCATGTGATGGCAAAGCAGTCAGTACTCCAGTCTTCAGTGTTACATGATTCTTCAGAAATCATTGCAATACTGATTTTGTGCTCAAGAAAAGGTTATTTTTTTATTTTTATTTTTTTATCAATGTTGAAAACAGTTGTGCAGCTTTATATTTTTGTAGAAACATGATAAAAAACAATTCAGGATAATCAGTATCTACACCACTTTAGCTGACTCTGTTAAGCTACAAGCCAAATTAATTGACAACTCTCTCTCTCTCTCTCTCTCTCTCTCTCTCTCTCTCTCTCTCTCTCTCTCTCTCTCTCTCTCTCTCTCTCTCTCTCTCTCTCTCTCTCTCTCTCTCTCTCTCTCTCTCTCTCTCTCTCTCTCTCTCTCTGGCAGAGACGATCAGGGTTGTGTGAGTGTGTACTTGTTTAGCCTACATTGTAAGGACCAAATGTCCCCACAAGGAGATCACCTACATTGTGGGAAATGGATTAAAAAAATCATACTAAATGAAGACTATTTGAAAATGTAAAAATGCAGAAAGTTTTCTGTGATGTGTAGATTTAGGTGTAGGGTTAGTGTAGCGGGATAGAATATACAGTTTGTACAGTGTAAAAACCATTACATCTATGGAGAGTCCCCACTAGTGATGGGAAGTTCGGTTCTTTTCCGCGAACCGGTTCTTTCGGACAGTTCGTTTCAATGAACCGGATCAAAAAAACGGTTCACCAGTTCTTTTGCGCTCAAACGTAATGACGTCATTTCGCGATGACGTAATTATGTCAAGTCTATTTTGGGTGCTGGATAAACACACTTTACACATTAAAGGTCCCATTCTTCGTGATCCCATTGTTCAAACTTTAGTTAGTGTGTAATGTTGCTGTTAGAGCATAAATAATACCTGTAAAATTATAAAGCTCAAAGTTCAATGCCAAGCGAGATATAACGGAGTCCGGCTTGGACTACATCCTGGTACAGCCTGCTTTAATGACGTCAGTAGAACAGTAGAACAGACTAACCTCCGCCCACAAGAATACGCGAAAAAGGGGGCCTTGTTGCTCTCCCACGTGGAGAAGAGGAAGTGTTGCATGGAGAGACGAGGTTCCTGTCGAATCACAACACAGGAACCGCGCAACGTGCGCTAAGCTGTGGTCAAATCACAACACGGGAACCGCTGGCACAATCAGACCTCGTTACGTATTTCTGAAGGAGGGACTTCATAGAAAAAGGAAGTCATCAGCCGTTTTTAGGACAGTGAAAACAGCGGTATACAGATAAGTAAATTGTGTGAAAAATACTGTTTTTTTACACGCGAAACATGAACACATGTTATATTGCACACTGTAAACACAATCAAAGCTTAAAAAAAAACACGAAGAACGGGACCTTTAAAATATATAAAGTCAGTAATCATAACATCAGTCAGATAAAATATCATCATAATCTGATAGTTTATTACAAAGTTTTACATCTAAAGCATCCAAACACATGCAGTGATGCAAACGATCTTTACAGTTATAAAATCAATAAATCAGTCTTCATCAGTGCAGAAACCATGATCCACTTACTATGTTTTTGTAATTAAATAAATACGGTTCGCCAGATTTTCCCCTCATTCATGTCGGAGTCGTTTCACAGACACGCTCATATCAGCTGTTGTTCGTTCGGTTCAGAGAGACTCGCCGTGCAGTCAGTCAGTCAGTCACTCGACGCATGCTCAGTATCATCAGCTCATCGGTTCTCAATCGGACATGTCCGAAATAAACAGTTCCCTTTCGAGGGAACTCTCACTGCGTCGGAACGACACTTTGGGGATACTCCCTAAGCATTAGCGAATCTGAAGTCCGTATAGAAACTAAACCAATCTGATTGGCGTGCGTGATGACGTCACTGTGACGGCATACCCGGAAGTATAAAAGGGGAGCCGGTGCATTGAAACGGCAGTTATTGCTCTTCAGCATAGCACTCTCTGTTGAAATTGTCTGTCTATTTACTGTTGTTTGTCCAGTTGCAAAAGTGTGTGAATGATGGAGAAGAATATGACAGAGTTTAAGCAGTGTGTGCATCCGTGTCCCCGCTTTATTTCGGGCTCGGATACACACCTGCTTTGTGTGAGTGTCTGGGTGTTGAGCATGCTTGGGCGGCTCTCGAGGGAGCCCCATGGTTCTGGACCCGCGGTTGCTGAGGCGGCTCGGCGTCGCAGATCATGGGGTTCACAGAAGGACTTGTCAGCGGGATTTGGGACTGCTGCGGCACTTTCCCAATCCTCGTCTGACAGTTCTGAGTATCTTCCTCCCTGTGTGGAAGCCCGCGCTGCGGCTTCTTCCCCCGGGTTTGAGGATCCGATGCTTATTCTCTCCGGTTCCGAGGAGCCGGATGAGTTTGGCATCGGGGAGGGTGGAGAAGCAGAAAGTGTTTCATCGCTTCATCCACCCGCCCAAGAGGAGCTGATTGAGGACCATTCTTCCGTATCTACACACCGAGGTGTGTAGATCTTGCAGGAAGCCCTATTCCTCGCGTGTTTCCAATCCTCCAGTATTGGATTATTCCAATGTTCTGGGGGCACGCGAGGCGGGCTATGGGACGATGCCTCGGGTGGAAGAAGCTCTCACGAGCTATCTTTCACCCGACTCGGCATCGTCCCTCAAAGCCCCGGTGCTGCCCACCAAGCCCTCATCCTTGGTGGGCAAGGCATATATGGTGGCTGGGCGGGCTGGTAGTTCCCTGCACACTCTATCGATCTTGCAGGCCTACCAGGCCGACCTCCTCAAGGAGCTCGATGAGGGCGAGGGTCCCTCTCCGGAGGATGTTTTAGAGTTGAGGAAGGCTGCGGATTTGTCTCTCCGCATCACCAAGGAGACGGCCCGTGCTATCGGCCGTTCCATGGCATCCTTGGTGACTGTGGAGAGGCATTTATGGCTGAACTTGTCGGGGATGAAGGAGAAGGACAAGTCCTTTCTCCTAGACTCCCCGATTTCGCCTTCGGGTCTATTTGGGTCTACCAGGAGGCGAAAAGTCAGTCGGCGGCCTTCCGTCAATTTGTCCCTCGCCGCTCAGAGCCGGGGAAGGCGGCCCCTAGGGGGCAGCCTCAGCCGTCCACCAGCTCCTCGCACCGACAGCTGCAGTGGGAGAGCGTCGCCTCTAGAGCCTCTCCTCCGGGAGCTTGGCAACAGAGACGGCGCTCTCTTCAGCAGACTCACCAGCAGCCTTCCGCTCCTAGAGGTGATCTAAGGAGCGTACTCCAGGCACGGAAGGCTGCTGGGAAGAAGCCCTAGCTGCGGCAGCCTCGGAAGCCATAGAGTGCATTCCTCCGCCGGAGAGGGAGTCCGGGTTCTACAGCCGGTACTTTATAGTTCGCAAAAAGGATGGAGGGTTGCGTCCGATTATAGACCTGAGGTATTTGTCACTGGAAGTTCTTGAGGTTCGCTTTTGGGGGCGAGGCGTACCAATATCGAGTTCCCTTCGGTCTAGCTCTTTCCCCACGCACATTCACGAAGTGCATGGATGCAGCTCTGGCTCCATTGAGACTTCAGGGCATCCGTGTGCTGAATTATATCGATGACTGGCTCATATTGGCCCAGTCGTACGAGATGGCAGTTCGGCATCGAGATGTCGTTCTGGCCCATATAAGGTGCTTGGGGCTGAGACTCAACACAACGAAGAGTGTGTTGACGCCGTCCCGGAGGACTACGTTCCTAGGGATCGTATAGGACCCGACGACGATGCGAGCACAATTGTCTCCCGCGCGAGTCGAGACCATACTGGCGATGGTCTCAGGGATAAAGCTAGGCCACAGCATCACTGTGAAGCACTTTCAGAGAGTGCTGGGGCACATGGCAGCAGCGTACAACGTGATACCTTTTGGCCTGCTGCACCCTACATTGGTGGCTGAAAACCAAGGGGTTTCCCCTCAGAGGGAATCCTTTCCGTATGATCAGGGTAACGCGCAGATGCCTTCGTTCCCTAGTCATATGGAAGAAACCTTGGTTTCTGTCCCAGGGGCCAGTGTTGGGAGCGTCCTGTTGCCGGAAATCCGTTTCAACAGACGCCTCCCTCACTGGTTGGGGTGCGGTCATGGACGGCTGCTTTGCGAGGGGCCCGTGGGAGGGCCGTCATTCCTCCTGGCACATAAATTGCCTAGAGATGATGGCGGTCTTCAAAGCTCTCAGGAGCTTTTTCCCGGACCTCTGCGGCCAACATGTCCTGGTACGAACAGACAATACGTCTGTTGTAGCGTACCTCAATCATCAGGGGGGTTTGAGGTCGCACCCTCTATGCAGACTGGCGCATCAAATTCTCCTGTGGTCCCAAGGGAAACTGTTGTCCATTAGGGCAATGTATGTCCCGGGGGTCCAAAATCAGGGAGCAGACATCCTGTCGAGGCAGGGGCTGAGGCCCAGGGAGTGGCGACTCCACCCGGAGGTGGTGGAGGCCATGTGTGAGAGGTTCGGCCCAGTGGAAGCGGACCTGTTTGCGTCTCGCGAGACGTCCCACTGTCCATTGTGGTGTTCCCTCACGCATCCAGCCCCGCTGGGGTTGGATGCCATGGTTCAGACGTGGCCGAGGCTGCGTCTGTACGCATTTCCCCCGATTGCTCTGCTCCCGGGAGTCCTGGAGAGGGTCCGTCAACAGGGGGTCAGCCTACTTCTGGTAGCACCCCATTGGCCGACGCGAGTTTGGTTCTCGGATATCATAGCTCTGCTGGCAGGTCCTCCATGGCAGATTCCTATGAGGAGGGATCTCCTATCTCAGGGGGGGCACAATATTTCACCCCCGGCCGGAGGTTTGGAACCTTTGGGTCTGGCCCCTGAAGGGGTCAGGTAACTAGAGGCTGGCATGTCGGCAGAGGTGATAGAGACATTACTCAGTTCCAGGGCTCCGTCTTCAAGGAGACTGTACAGCCTCAAGTGGTGAGCCACTTGGTGCAGGGAGCGTGAGGTGGACCCAGTTAACTGGCCGGTGGCTTCAGTGCTGGAGTTCCTCCAAGATCGCTTCTCTGCGGGTCTAACCCCGTCCACACTCAAGGTGTACGTGGCTGCCATGGGGCTCTCCACACTCCTTTGGGTGATGGGCCTTGGGTAGGCACCAGCTGGTTGTACAGTTCCTCCGTGGGGCTCGGAGGATGAGGCCTGTGGCTCGTTCCAGACTCCCAACCTGGGATCTGGCAGTGGTTCTCAAAGGGTTGGCTGAGGCCCCCCTTTGAGCCATTGGAGTCGGCTGAACCAAAGAACCTGACCCTGGAGGGGGCTTTTCTTCTGGCGATTACATCGCTGAAAATAGAGTGGGGGACCTCCAGGCCTTGGCGGTAACGCCGACTTGCCTGGGGTTGCCCCCGGAGGAGTTAAAGCCGTCCTACACCCTAGGCCGGGCTACGTGCCCAATGTTCCATCAGAGGTGGCCAGGTCTTTGGCTCTTCAAGCATTTCATCCCCCGCCTGACGTGACGGCGGAAGGAGGGAGACTTCACCTGCTCTGCCCAGTTAGGGCTCTCAGAGTGTAAGGCGCCTGGCGCTAGGGTACTCCAGTCCTAGTTGTGCCCGGTCTCCGGCTTCACACTAGGGCAGGCGCTACCCTCGGTGTGGGCTAGTGGGTACTCGTTCCCCAAAGTGTCGTTCCGACGCAGTGAGAGTTCCCTCGAAAGGGAACGGCTCGGGTTATGTATATAACCCTTGTTCCCTGAGAAGGGAACGAGCACTGCGTCGCGTCACCACACCTCGGCACGCCTGGAGCGCATGCTTCAGAGCAATAGTTGCCGTTTCAATGCGCCGGCTCCCCTTTTATACTTCCGGGTATGCCGTCACAGTGACGTCATCACGCACGCCAATCAGATTGGTTTAGTTTCTATACGGACTTCAGATTCGCTAATGCTTAGGGAGTATCCCCAAAGTGTCGTTCCGACGCAGTGCTCGTTTCAGTGTACTGCTGATCCGAAAACCGTTGCAACCGGTTGCAACCGATTCTTGACTCGAGAACGAGAACGAAATTGAGATTCGAGAACCGCCAGAGCGATTCAAAAGGAGTTGCTTGCTTCACCTTCGCTGTAGTTTGATTAGGCTACGTCATTTTTATCTTTATATCACCTTGTTTACAAATTAAATACAATGGAGTCCTAACAAAGTTAGGCAGATTGTTTTTCTGAATTCAAACCTATTATAAGAGACAGTCAAGCTGCATATGGTAACTTAACCTCTGTTTAAAACTGCCTTTGCACTTTGTTTTTGCTATTATTATTATTTCATTATTTTTGATAAAGCACAATAACTTTTTTCATTTACAAACAACAGACAATACCTGTTAAATATAGTGTGTAAGACAATTACAGTGTGTAAGTGCACTTTTCCAGCAATTGCTCTTTTTAAAATGTGTGTATTATTTGAACACTTTAATATTTTTTTATTAAAACATTGTTTATTTAATACTTACCCAATTTGTGAATGTGTCCTCATTAACTATAATTACACGTAAACATTAATCTTTTAAATAAATAAATAAATACTTCAATCATAAATAGTCAATCACATGCTCATACAGTGATAAGACAGTAATGAACTTTCCACAAAGTGAAAAAATTCCACAATGTTTTATATTATAATACGTCTCGATGTTCAACAAAACTTGCTTTTTGTTCTCTTGAAAAATCACACGCATGCTCAGTCAGTATCAGTTCATCGGTTCTCAAATCGGACATGTCCAAAATAAACAGTTCTCGGTTAGTGTACTGGTGATCCGAAAGCCGCTGCAACCGATTCTTGACTCGAGAACGAGAACTGTGACAGACCGGTCCGCGTACGTTCTCGATTCAGTGTACTGGTGATCCGAAAACCGCTGCAACCAGTTGCAACCGTTTCTTAACTCGAGAACGAGAACTGTGACAGGCCGTGTAGGCTAGGCTCGTTCGTGTACGCTGCACGCATGCTCAGTATCATCAGCTTCTGCTTGCTGACGTGCTCGTCATCATCAGTTCTCTCTACAGTAGGTTAAGTGTACTGTTGGAGTAACTGAATAACTCCAGGATGTTGGTTTATTTCGAGTCAGAGGGACAGTCAGACACTTCAAAAAGTGATTAACTTTATAAATTTGTGGATTAGTGCTTACTAGAGATGCGAACTGTTTAGAACGATTCAGTCCGATTTGGTGAACTGGTTCGACCGGTTCACTAAAAAGAACCGGTTCAAAAGAACGATTTGTTCGCAAACCGGACATCACTAGTCCCCACAAAGATAGCGAAAACATGTGTGTGTGTGTGAATTCATTTGGGCGATGGTATGATGATGAACCTAGCGGCAGCAAATATAATTTGCAGCCAGGGTAGTCTAGCAACTCTTCGTTGGCTTGCGAGCTGGAAAAACCAAACTCTAGTCAGGCCAATCACATCGTGTATAGAGTCGATGGGCGGGCTTAATATAATGATGGCAGAATTGCGGCGGTTCCGCGTGCTACTCATAAACAAAGGAGCTGGCGAACAGCGGTCTTTCGAATTGGCTTTGGCCGTGACCCTGGAAGACTTGGAGTTAAGCTTTTCTTTGAGAAAAGAACAAAGAACGGCACTGAAGTCATTCATAAAAAAGGAAGATGTGTTTGGAGTTTTGCCGACCGGATACGGTAAAAGTTCAATCTATTAACTAGCTCCGCTTCACCTTCTTCTTTGCTCTGGTTGGTTGTAGCTCTATCCTATAGCGTGCAGAGGGAATTTGAAAGACAACCGTTTATCCCACCCCTCGGATTGAGCCCTGCCAATGGTGTGTTCCCAGACCCAACATGTGGGTCTGGCTTGTCAGGGTAGTATGATGAGAGATTAATGGCAGATTGAGGCTTGCCCTGTAAACACCTAACTTTCTAAAAACACAAACTCGGTGGGATATACCTGCATGAAGGCACAAAGTTTGCCCACAGCGCATACTTAATATAAGAAGCAAAAAGCCGCAATTGTTATGTGCCTTATTGTTCAGCACAATTAATTATGCATTTTTATTTGTGGCTTTATGCTTTATGTGTGTTTTATAAATAAAAAAATACAACCAGTCTATTATATTAAGCATCTCAATGCTCATGCAAGCTGCATCAGATCATTTATGATGCATTCTCATTAGGTTTTTAGCATCATATCATAACTCTCTTCATTTCCCCACAGCTCTACATCCCATGACACAGACAATGTAATGTTTTCCACGACAATTCCCGTAATCTGTCTTATCTGAGCAGTTATTTAGTAAAAACTTACCCTAGGGTGAACAAGCCGTTTGTCTTGGCTTGTTTTCAAAATGTGTTTTACTGCTTTGTGAATGCTAGGGTGGTCATGCTTCATAAATATCACTCCACAAGAGTTGAGAAACAGTCTTGTCTATGGTCTTGTCGAGATTTTTAAGAAATAATATCACCTATCAATCGGATGGCAGGTTGGGTTTTTTCTTGTGAAGAGGTAATGGGGAAGGGGGAGGTGTGCAAGTTTGGGCAAGTTTAGGGTTAAGGGATATAATATATGAATTAAAGCTGCAAGCAGCGTTGGAAGGGCCCTCGCACCCGGGGCCACCGCCACCACTTGATGGACTCAGGAAATCAGCAAATAGTAAGCGAGATGCATTTAAGTAAAGGAGAAATACAGCAGTCATTTTGATGTGCCACACTTTCTTCTGCCAGCAGGTGGCGCTTTGACTATAACTGAATATTAGCATGTAGATGTCTTCAGGTCAGGACTATTATTAAACATAAAAAAAAAAAAAACGTTTATGGCAGATAGGACATTGTATGCCTGAGTTACAACAACTTCCTGTTTCGTGGCGTTAATCACATACATTAGCACTTAGCCAAGTGTTGCTTGATTTAATGTGTTTCTAGCATGTGTGGTACTTCATGGCATATTTAAATGAGTTTCTGGGAGTGAATTACAGTGTAAAGCATTTCCTGTTGCCAGCAGGTGGCGCTATGACTAACTGAATATTGGCATGTAGTTGTCTTCAGGCCAGGACTCTTATCAAACATGTGAAGTTTGGGGCAGATCGGACATTGTATGCCAGACTTAAAACAGCTTCCTGTTTCATGGCGAAACATCAGAATTTGTCAGGCCACCACAGGCCGCCACTTCAGCGAAACCTCAAGATCTTCACAATTTAACATCACCAAGACCTTAAGATTAGACTGACCAAACATGGTGTTGTTCTGGTTAAATCTCAATGAGGAGTTAATCACAGTGTAAAACATGACCTTTTCTGTTGCCCACAGGTGGCGCTATGACTGTAACTGAATATTGGCAAGTAGATGTCTTCAGGTCAGGACTATTATCAAACATGTGAATTTTGTTGGGCAGATCGGAAATTGTATGCCCGAGTTACAAATACGTCCTGTTTTATGGCGAAACATCAAAGTTTGTCAGGCCGCCACGGACACGGCCTTCAGGGAAAGCTCAAGATCTTCGCAATTTAACGTCACAAAGGCCTTTAGATTAGACTGACCAAACACGTGTTGTTATGATTATGTGTTGTACATGTGTTGTTATGATCTCTAGGTGGAGTTTGTTAAAGTACAACGTCTGGAAATGGAAAAAACTGCAAATATTTTGCAAAGAAAATTCAAAATATCTCACTTCCTGTTGGGTTTTCTTTTTTGTAGGTATTGGGCTTTTACATGTGCCTACCGAATTTCATACTCGTAAGTGAAACGAACGGCGATTAATTGACATTTTGTAGGTGGCGCTATCGAGCCATTTTGGCACCCCTAATTCTGAAACCCATATCAGACATAAATGTTCACCACTTTTGACGCGCATGCAAAGTTTCATGAGTTTTTGAGCATGTTTAAGGCCCTCAAAAATGCGATTCATTTGGGAGAAGAAGAATAATAGGCTGAGCAATTCCAATAGGGTCCTCACACCATCAGTGCCCAGGCCCTAAATATATGTAATGTCCTCATAATGACCTCATAATGGTGTGTGTGTGTGTGTGTGTGGTCCAGGTAAACCCTACATTATGAGGACAAAATGTCCCCCAATATGATGGCAATATCTGAAATCCTTGTCCGTGTGGGGACATTTTTTGGACCCTGTGAGGAAAACAGCTTATAAATCAGACTAAATTATGTTTTTTGAAAAAGTAAACAAGTTTTCTGTGATGAGTAGGTTTAGTGTAAGGGGATAGAATATACAGTTTGTACAATATTAAAATTATTGTGTCTATGGAAAGTCCCCATAATATGTGTGTGTCAGTTAACGTTTTTTCCGAGGGGTGGGATAAACGGTTGTCTTTCAAATTCCCTCTGCACGCTATAGGATAGAGTGTTGTAGCTCTATCCTATAGCGTGCAGAGGGAATTTGAAAGACAACCGTTTATCCCACCCCTCGGATTGAGCCCTGCCAATGGTGTGTTCCCAGACCCAACATGTGGGTCTGGCTTGTCAGGGTAGTATGATGAGAGATTAATGGCAGATTGAGGCTTGCCCTGTAAACACCTAACTTTCTAAAAACACAAACTCGGTGGGATATACCTGCATGAAGGCACAAAGTTTGCCCACAGCGCATACTTAATATAAGAAGCAAAAAGCCGCAATTGTTATGTGCCTTATTGTTCAGCACAATTAATTATGCATTTTTATTTGTGGCTTTATGCTTTATGTGTGTTTTATAAATAAAAAAATACAACCAGTCTATTATATTAAGCATCTCAATGCTCATGCAAGCTGCATCAGATCATTTATGATGCATTCTCATTAGGTTTTTAGCATCATATCATAACTCTCTTCATTTCCCCACAGCTCTACATCCCATGACACAGACAATGTAATGTTTTCCACGACAATTCCCGTAATCTGTCTTATCTGAGCAGTTATTTAGTAAAAACTTACCCTAGGGTGAACAAGCCGTTTGTCTTGGCTTGTTTTCAAAATGTGTTTTACTGCTTTGTGAATGCTAGGGTGGTCATGCTTCATAAATATCACTCCACAAGAGTTGAGAAACAGTCTTGTCTATGGTCTTGTCGAGATTTTTAAGAAATAATATCACCTATCAATCGGATGGCAGGTTGGGTTTTTTCTTGTGAAGAGGTAATGGGGAAGGGGGAGGTGTGCAAGTTTGGGCAAGTTTAGGGTTAAGGGATATAATATATGAATTAAAGCTGCAAGCAGCGTTGGAAGGGCCCTCGCACCCGGGGCCACCGCCACCACTTGATGGACTCAGGAAATCAGCAAATAGTAAGCGAGATGCATTTAAGTAAAGGAGAAATACAGCAGTCATTTTGATGTGCCACACTTTCTTCTGCCAGCAGGTGGCGCTTTGACTATAACTGAATATTAGCATGTAGATGTCTTCAGGTCAGGACTATTATTAAACATAAAAAAAAAAAAAACGTTTATGGCAGATAGGACATTGTATGCCTGAGTTACAACAACTTCCTGTTTCGTGGCGTTAATCACATACATTAGCACTTAGCCAAGTGTTGCTTGATTTAATGTGTTTCTAGCATGTGTGGTACTTCATGGCATATTTAAATGAGTTTCTGGGAGTGAATTACAGTGTAAAGCATTTCCTGTTGCCAGCAGGTGGCGCTATGACTAACTGAATATTGGCATGTAGTTGTCTTCAGGCCAGGACTCTTATCAAACATGTGAAGTTTGGGGCAGATCGGACATTGTATGCCAGACTTAAAACAGCTTCCTGTTTCATGGCGAAACATCAGAATTTGTCAGGCCACCACAGGCCGCCACTTCAGCGAAACCTCAAGATCTTCACAATTTAACATCACCAAGACCTTAAGATTAGACTGACCAAACATGGTGTTGTTCTGGTTAAATCTCAATGAGGAGTTAATCACAGTGTAAAACATGACCTTTTCTGTTGCCCACAGGTGGCGCTATGACTGTAACTGAATATTGGCAAGTAGATGTCTTCAGGTCAGGACTATTATCAAACATGTGAATTTTGTTGGGCAGATCGGAAATTGTATGCCCGAGTTACAAATACGTCCTGTTTTATGGCGAAACATCAAAGTTTGTCAGGCCGCCACGGACACGGCCTTCAGGGAAAGCTCAAGATCTTCGCAATTTAACGTCACAAAGGCCTTTAGATTAGACTGACCAAACACGTGTTGTTATGATTATGTGTTGTACATGTGTTGTTATGATCTCTAGGTGGAGTTTGTTAAAGTACAACGTCTGGAAATGGAAAAAACTGCAAATATTTTGCAAAGAAAATTCAAAATATCTCACTTCCTGTTGGGTTTTCTTTTTTGTAGGTATTGGGCTTTTACATGTGCCTACCGAATTTCATACTCGTAAGTGAAACGAACGGCGATTAATTGACATTTTGTAGGTGGCGCTATCGAGCCATTTTGGCACCCCTAATTCTGAAACCCATATCAGACATAAATGTTCACCACTTTTGACGCGCATGCAAAGTTTCATGAGTTTTTGAGCATGTTTAAGGCCCTCAAAAATGCGATTCATTTGGGAGAAGAAGAATAATAGGCTGAGCAATTCCAATAGGGTCCTCACACCATCAGTGCCCAGGCCCTAAATATATGTAATGTCCTCATAATGACCTCATAATGGTGTGTGTGTGTGTGTGTGGTCCAGGTAAACCCTACATTATGAGGACAAAATGTCCCCCAATATGATGGCAATATCTGAAATCCTTGTCCGTGTGGGGACATTTTTTGGACCCTGTGAGGAAAACAGCTTATAAATCAGACTAAATTATGTTTTTTGAAAAAGTAAACAAGTTTTCTGTGATGAGTAGGTTTAGTGTAAGGGGATAGAATATACAGTTTGTACAATATTAAAATTATTGTGTCTATGGAAAGTCCCCATAATATGTGTGTGTCAGTTAACGTTTTTTCCAGTTCCTTTTTTACCCTTTCACTCTATTGCGTCTTTGACGCAATGTTTACAAAGGCAACTTTTTCAATACACTAACATAAACTGTGACTTGTAGAGGAAGTGGTCACATCAGGTCTAACACAGGGTGACAGCAAAACAGGACGTGATCTAAATTGTTCCAGCAATGTAGCTCATGGCGCTTATATATTTTATCTTTGCATCTTAGGCAATTCCTGTGTGTTTTAGTTGCATCATAGCTACGTTGGATGATTCACACTACATTTTCAAATACTTGTATTTAGTGGAAATGTACTGCATTGATCGGAAATGTAACCTTAGCCATAAGAAGGCATTATTCAAACAAGCAGCATAAAGATGGTTTTCTAAAAGTTCACAAAAAAAAACCTTCCAAAATTCACAAACAGACTGAAATCCACCACACAGACACAGTACAAACAGACACACAACACTTGCTTGTTTCCCCAGTTCAGTTCCCTGACAAATGTTTTTTTTCTTGTATTTCTTTACACACGCTACCCTTTAGTCAGACGTCAATAAGCATGTTGCATTTGGTTACAATTCATATTAAGACAATTGCACATTTTTGTACTGTATTTAAAGAGATGTGCTGTGCCCATAAATATTATAAAACAACTTATGCTAGCAGAAAGAGGTGCTGTGCCAAAGGTGAATCTTACAGCGACTCCTTTATATTTCAACAGTTTCCAAGTAGGTCTATCTTAACAATCTGACACATCTCATTTTTGGAGCTCTACTATAGAGGAATCCAAAATGTGCAGTGCTGTGCGTCTTTCTTAGAGGATTGAGAAACACCAGAATGTTGCTTATACTGTATAACCCTTCCTCATTTAGGACTTTTGAATTACTGAGTGCAAATGAAAGAACTCCTTTAATAACAGATAAAGGTATAGGGTAGGCATTTAAAAAATATATATAAATATATAAAAATATATATTGCATCCTGAGAGCAATCAAAGTGGTCTAAATATAAAAAATAAAATAAAATGTTTAACATATATCTTCTGCGGAAGCCTCAGGACCAAAAAAATTATCATCCAATCATTGCATTTGGTCCGAATGCTAGAGCTCTGTAAGTTGTTTATGTCCATTATTATTGTAATGTTATGTGCTTTGAAACATGAGGTAATTTAATGCTGTCTCATGAATCTGCTATATGCGTTCATGTGTTTTGGAGATGTGGCTTCAAATCTAACTTGCTATTGCTACTATAGCCTCTCCGAAATTGCCTACCCTACCTTTTAATGTGACATGGCCATATGTTGATGAAACGTTGATTTTTAAGGGAGAAAGACACAACGCGGGAACTGCAGGCCAAGATGAACTCTAGCTTTTGTGGCAATCCTAATTAATTGTGATGGAATAGTGGAATAAAGTACATTTGTAATATCTACCTTCATCTATCTTGTGGATAAAGATAAAAATCATTGTGTCTAACCCTTTTAGAGAAACTACATCATAAGTACGGGAAAAAGACAATCCATCACCACAAATAAAATATTCTGAAATTTGCTTTTAGAGGTTATCAAACAGGTGATTCAACGTTTTTGGACACTGGCTCACGTCTGCTTTCTCTGGGAAAGAATAACAACATTTTACATTAAAGTAAATACCCATCATTTTCTTGTCTTTCATTTGAATGACTTTTAATTACTGCTTATTGACTTTGGTCACAGAAGCATTGAAAATGTAATACAGCCACTTAGTCAGCTGCACCACCCTTCCAAACACAGACAGCTCAATCAACAAAAGCTGTAGTTCAGGGGGTTTTATGTTTCATTAACTGCAGATTAAACATCTTTCATACTAGTGGAGTGAAAAGGAAGTCACGCTGAGAAGGATAAATACATGTTGTGTGATGGAGGGTCATTGATCGTCTCAGACAATAAATACAAAATTCTGTAAATATACTGCTTCATGTTCCTGTGGCAGTGCTGTGAGAGCTGGATTCACGGAAAATCGAAGAGTGACGCTCGTGGACCATATGACGTCATTCCCATTTGCCCTGTTTTGCTTTGCCTAATAAAAAAGGTAACTGGGACCTTATTTCTCATACTTTTACATCTCACTTAATATTTCACACTTACAAATATTTCTTGTTATTGCAACTTTATATCTCACAAATGTGACTTGTCACTTGCAACATTACTTTACCCTGTTTTGACCAATGACAGAAAAGCGTAACCTGAGCGAACCAATGGGCACATAGCCCGCAAAGCTGAGTGCAGAAACCCGGGGCATATAAAATACGCTGTAAATGTCAAAAACGTCAGGTTAAATCGACTGAAGCAACGATCACCCAAGTCAGCGCCATAGCACGGCCGTCTACGCAGTACTCCTTCCCTTATCTCAGGGAACCGAGGTTACGTTAAGTAACCGAGTACGTTCCCTTTCGAACGGTCAGTTCGTACTGCGTCGAAGACGTCATGGGTCACCTGTAAAATCCCGTCGTGCTATGATTAGCGCAGGGACATGTACTCCCTCAAGTTTGAACACTTATTAGAAAGGGCTCAAGACTAGAGTTATTGACACATCATTTATATATAATATATATGTACACATTATATACACTGTATATATATAAGCCTTATACTACTGGGCTCGTAGAGCCCGGTAACTATAAGGAATGTGTAAGCATTGAAGCATATGAAGGCCCCAATGCCAACTTATGACGGGGACGGGCTTACAAAGCCGTCACATATTTGTTTAGCTTAGTATTTTTCTATACAGCGAGGACTTGTGCCTGCAGTGCAGGGACATCCAGACTGTAGAATCTGGTTAAAGTAGATGGTGAGGACCAACCTGCCGATCTACAATGTCACCCATAGAAGCTCCATTAGACCACGCCCAGGAGGAGGCCATGCCTCTGGTGGAGTGAGCTTTGACACTTATGGGGCATTGGAGGCCCATAGTGTCATATGCTAAGGCTATCGCGTCCACTAGCCATCTGGCTAGGCTTTGTTTGGTGACTGGAAGTCCCTTAGTTCGGCCACCAAAAACTTACAAAGAGCTGCTCCGACTGTCTAAAGTGGGAGGGCCGCTCAATATATGCTCTAAGCGCCCTAACAGGGCAGAGCAGGTGTAACTGTCTCTTATCCTCCTAAGTGGGGAGGGCAGAGAGAGTGATTACCTGTGTTTTGAACGGTGTTGAAAACACTTAGGTCAGGGGTCTCAAACTCGCGGCCACATCAGGATGATGTTTTGTGGCCCCCTTCTAGACATCAAAGTTTAGTGTTAGTGCGGCCCGAGCGTTGCTCTGAAAAGCACCTTGTTGCTGAATCGTTGCGTGAGCAGCGCTTGCTGCCTCCTTTGTGTGTGTGTGTGTGTGCGAGAGAGAGAGAGTAGGCTCGCTCCTCCCTCGTGCAGTATATTTGGTTGACACCGCGTGATTGACAGGAACAGAACGAAGCTGATCAGACAGTTGAAACGAATGTGGTCTAACAGCGCTCGTCAATGTCAAAATGATTGAGATGGCCAATCAAATCAAAGTAGGCGGGGTTTAGGTTCTCTTTTGGCTCGTGCACATTGCACAGTCTTCATACACGGACGAGCAATCTATCTCTTAATGCCGTTGTTGAGAGAGACTCTATTCTTTCTGGTGAAATCACAAAACAAAATGCAAACGTGTCCATGGTCTTATTATACAATCATTGATGGACATCTTTGATTTTAATGAAGAAAAACTACATGAGGGCGGATTAGAACCCAGAACCTTTGACACTGTTAGCAAAAATTCTACCACAGGAGAATTCTAAAGGTTTTTGCTGATCTAGCGTGTCGATGACATTCAAGCGTTATCTGTGAACGCATCATGTTTAGAATTGGCCCAGGCAATTCTAAAGTCATCCTCAAACCTCGTACAGAGAGCCCCAACCCGAGTTGGAGGCGTCCGTGGTAACCACCATCCATCTGGAAACTGTTCCCAAGTGACCACGGGGCCAGGGCTTTGACACAGCCGTGGCCCACTTTGATCCAAAGCTGGCCTGAATGCCACGATTGGGAAGGAACCCAAGATTTCAGCCAGTACTGCAGGGGGCGCATGTGCATCATACCCAGTGGAAGTACTGGAGAATCTGATGCCATTAGGCCTAGCATTCTCTGAAATTTTTTTAGGGGTCTGTTGGTTCCCATTTTGAATGAACGTGCAAGCTGCTATGTAGTCAGAGCACGTTCGTCCGATAGCCACGCCCTCATTTGGGCTGAGTCTAAAATTGTTCCCAGGAAGGAGGTTCTCTGCCTGGGAAGCAATGAGCTCTTGGCTGTATTTATTCTGAGACCCAGGCATTCTAGATGGCTGAGTAGCACAGATTTTTGAGATTTTATTTCTTCCTTGTCTTAAGGGGGAGAGAGCTGCATCCATGCACTTCGTGAAAGTGCGGGGGGGCCAGGAACAGGCCAATGGCAGGACTGTGTACTGAAAAGCCTTCCCGTCTAACGCGAATCTCAAAAACGGTCTGTGACATGGGATAATTTGGATATGAAAGCAAGCATCTTTCAGATCCACAGAGAAAAACCAGTCCATCGGGCGGATTTGCGCGTTTTTTTTTTCTTCTTTTTTTTTTGCGTGCTTCATAACAGGCTCGTTTACTACACTGTTGAACCTCTTCAGTCGCCTGAATAGGACTGAGAGAAGTGATAGAGGGCTTGGCCGCCATTCACTAAATTGAGACTCACTGAGAAAACCTGTGAGAGCGGGGCTCGAACCGGCAGAAAGCATGTTTTATAACAGGCTCGTTTACTGTAATGATGAACCTCTACAGTCGCCTGAATAGGGGACTGAGAGAAGTGGTGGAGGGCTTGGCCGCCATTCACTAAATTGAGACTCACTGAGAAACCTGTGAGAGCGGGGCTCAAACCAGCAACCCTGTGTGCGAAAGTGCACCGTAACAGCAGAGGGCGTGGCTATGACGTAAGTCGCGCTCTCGACTGTGTTTTGGTTTGTATGGTGGGTGTGCTTCATAACAGGCTCGCTTACTACACTGTTGAAAATCTCCAGTCGTCTGAATAGGGGACTGAGAGAAGTGATAGAGAGTGAAAAAGGCGCAGGGCTTGGTCGCCATTCACGATGCCATTATGCGCTAGACAGCGAGGCAGCAATGACGTAAGTCGCGCTCTCGACAGTGAGCGCGCGCTGGGAGAGGGGGAGCACGCGCTGCCACTGTAGAAAAGCACAAGCTGCAGTGACAACAGTAAGCCGCGCTCTCAATATCTCCAGCAGTCTGAGAGCGAGTAATGCGGGAAGCTCCGGCATTAGTTCGCTCGTCCACTCTGGCATTCTCTATCCGCGGCGCTTCTTAGCGCGGCCCAAGTGAGAGAAAAGGAAGAGCGAGACGTTGGTAATCGTGCGGATTCGTCTTCCTCATTGCCGCCGAATGAGACCAGGTCCTTGGCGTCGAGCGGAGGGAGCAGGTCCGATCGAGAGACTGTCACAGGGGAAACGTCTCTGAGGCAAAGACGAGGCACGCGGGCACTGGGCCGACGTGAACTCACTAGCCTCGGTATACGCAACCCTCTGGCTCCGCCGTTCTTTCCCGCCGAGGCTCGGACGGAAAGGGGAACGGGAGAGCGCGAGGGGCGGGGTCGCACTCTGAAAAGAGCGCTATCCGCAAATAGCTATATGTTTTTCTCAGTATTGTACAGAAAGGATACACCGTAGTGTTTCACCAAAGAGCGCAGGGGAAAGGCGTGACAGCTCGCGGGATCGCTGGCGATTTGAGCGCGCTGAAATACAGCAGGCCGCTGACTCTCGCAGGACGTCCGGGCTGGCTAGCTCGCTATTCCGCTGCAGGCAATTCACGGTGAAGGTGGTGTAGTTCGAGTTTATCAGCGAGGACCGTAGATCATCGCTGAAGGAGATCGACACTCAAAAATGGCGGCTTGGTGCGTCCTGGGTTTTAAATTAGAACACTAAAAGAAATGTTATTTCAACCACGGAAATAAGTCAGCACACACCGTTTTTCCAAGTTCAAGTCCACCGACGTTAATCTACTAACTCTCCTGACTGCTTTGACGGGCAAAAACGTCATATCCGTCATATGCCGTTGGGGAAAACAAGCCATTAGAATGAATGCACATAGACCTTGTTAGACGCTTTATCTTTACTCTAAAACTTCAGATAATTTACTAGAGGTGCAGAACACCATATGGCAACTTTTCGGGACTGCACCAAGCAAAAATAAATCGTAATCACTACAAAGAGTAAAGAAAAAGCGTCTGACAAGGTCTACGTGCATTCATTCTAATGGCTTGTTTTCCCCCATGGCATATGGTGAACATGACATTTTTGTGGTCGTTCCCAGTAATGCCAACCGGACCAAGTCTATGTGACTTGATGTCTCAATTTAATTTAACTTGTAACCATTTTAATGGGCTCATTTTGAATATCTAAAAATTGTAATTTTGTCACAACTATTTCTCGTTTATTTTATTAGAGTTGTGACATAAATCTTGACGTTCATATTAGTGAATTACATCAAAAATAAAAAGTGCTCTTTGAACAATCTTCACCGTGCATGTTATCCTGTGTCAACGTCTGCTCTTTTTTTGGAGTGAATGTGGGATATTTAACCCTTCAGATTTAGGTTTCTTGATCTGAGCCAGTTATTCATGATCACTCATGTATTGTGCATTTTTACAAGTTATCTGGTACATGACATTTCTGTGAACTACGCAACACTTAATGGCCATTGGCCACACACTTCTTTTGTACAGTTCAGTTAGCAGTGACACCAAAAAGGCACCCCTCCCCCCACCCCACCCCCACATGCAAACCTCAAAGAAGACCACAATGTTCTCTGTTCTCATACATACAGCTTTGGTGTTTTATGTAGCTGGTGCATGCATGGATTTCAATAACACTATGTATGTTGTAGCTTAAGCATCAGACGTCAATAAGCACAAGGCATACCACAAGACGGAAGCAGGCAATTAATCCAGAAATATCTAGTTGAATGACATTTCAAAAGCTGTGCATTCTGTGAGTGATTGTCTTCAGAAAACCTTGCAGAACTGTCCAGGTCATATGCAACAACAACAAATGTCCAAAGATGAGAAAATGAAGATGAAAAAGTTTGCACAAGTGTATAAATCTCATTGTCAATTATTCAAGTTTTAGTAAAGCAACATATAAAATGGATAACATATATTTTGTCAACTCCCACCCATTATGTGTGTTATGCATAAACTAGTACCATTCTACTTAAACTCAGGGCCAGAACTCAACTTTGAAGGCAGCATGTCAATCTTGATCATTTAATGATAGAAGTGTATAGTTTGTGTACTTTCCATGTGCTGCTTTGTTTCTTCCTCAAGGATGGATCATCACAATACTGTCATAAGTGACTGTAGGCCTATTACATCTGCATTCCAATGCTTCCATGACAAAAGTCAATAAGCAGCCAGTAAATATGATTATACTTAAATGATCATATGAATTTTTTTTTTTTTTTTTATGAGTAAAATGCTGATCCTTGTAGGGACTGGGTTTTGAAATAAATTATAGTGTCTTAACAAAATGTCCATTTTAACACATGTTAATGTTACATGACATAATATATATTTTTCACTGTCATGTGCTGCAAACACATCCTTTATCAAAAAAAAAAAAAAAAAAAAAACCCACAGGTTAATGGTTGTTCGTTGAAATTAGTGGCTTTTTCATTTCGAATGGGTGACTTTAATATATTAAAGTATATTCCAGCTTTAAAAATGTTGATATGTTAAGCAAAGATGCCAAACGTTGGTTTTGGCGTTTCACTGTTAAATGAATCGTTTACACACACAGAGTAGGCCTATATTCATGAGGGACACAAGTCATCTTTGCCTTGAATAACCTATACAATTTTGGCGAAACGAAGAAAGGGCAATGAGTGTAAATTGTGTAGATAAATATTAGCCTACTAGGTATTTTATGGGGAGACATAGCCTATATGTGTCAACTTGCAGTGACAGGAGGGTGCAAGACTGCGCTCTAAAGCTCGAGGGCGGAGTTGGCAGAAAGCCTTCGGGGAAAAACTTGAGTCAGTTTAGTTGAAACGAAGGGCTACTGTGGACTACACACCTCTCGCGAGCAGAAAAACACAGGGCTGATTTTGCGGAAGATCGCATGTGTAGCTCAGAAGAGTCGAAATGTATCCTAATCCGAGACGCGCTTTGGAGATTTGAGACGCGTAACAGCGCATGGGACATACCTGAGGAAAGTATGAACGTGGGATATTTGACCTCAGTTTCACGCCATGCATCTTGAGCGAGTGCAAAGTGACCGATCTGATTTGAACATCGACCTGCATGTGAGAAACACATCGGAGAAGATGATGGACCCTACCATCCCGGTCATTATGTTTATATTTGGCGTGGTCGGGAACGTTATTGCTATCGTAGTGCTTCGAAAGTCACGGAAAGAGCAAAAGGAGACAACTTTTTACACCCTCGTGTGTGGACTTGCCGTAACTGACCTCTTGGGCACGCTGCTCGCGAGCCCAGTCACCATTGCCACCTATGTGAAGGGCGATTGGCCCGGTGGGACGGAGCTGTGTCAGTATTCCGGGTTCATTTTACTTTTCTTCTCTTTGGCAGGTCTTAGTATTATCTGGGCAATGTCCGTCGAGAGGTACCTCGCCATCAATCATGCGTATTTCTATAACCACTACGTAGACCAGCGGGTGGCAGGCTTGACGCTCGCGGGAATCTATGTGTCCAATGCTCTCTTCTGCGCTCTTCCCAGCATGGGACTGGGATCCGTGAAGCGCCAGCGTCCAGGAACCTGGTGTTTCATCGACTGGCATAGCAATGACAGCACGGACGCCACTTTCTCCTACATGTACGCCGGCTTCAGCTCCGTCCTCATCCTCGCCACCGTCGTTTGTAACGTGTTGGTGTGCGTGGCTCTCATCATGATGCACAAGCGCTTCGTGCGCAGGACCTCGCTGGGGACGGACCAGGCGCGAGTCGCGGAGATCAGGCGCAGGCGGAGTTTCGCGCGCCTGGCTGGTGCGGAGATCCAGATGGTCATTGTTCTCATAGCCACGTCCGTTGTCGTGCTCATCTGCTCCATTCCTTTAGTGGTAAGTGGGATTTACTGGACTTTGGGAAACAACAGCGTACTTTGAGCATGTTGCAATATTAACGTGGGATAGCTACACGGCTGGGGGGGGGGAAGAGCAAAAACTTGAACTAGGCTAAGATGATCTGCTGGTCTTAGCTAATTTTGAACTGATCTCCCGTAAAAGTCCATGAATTCACACAATTATTTAAACTCGTATCAAACCGATTGTACAATACTATAAATTGAAATTGCAGTGTAAAAAAACTGTAATTACAAGAGAAAAGTATGAATTACATTATAATCTACTGAAAAATGTATATTAGATTGAGCAATGCACTATAGACTATCGTTTTACAGTAATATTTTTTCTTTCATAAATTAAAAATATGGAACAAATAACAAAACGTATCTTATCCCGCCCCTTATAAATGGGATAGGCTACTCATTTCCTGTGAAAACCAACCATCACTTCTTACATTTTATTTAAAAAGCTTTTCTTATTTTGTGAATTTTCCTATTGTTATCTCTCAACAAGGCTGGTATATTAATATTATATAATTTCAAGATTCTTTATTGTCACTATACTTTAAGTACAGCTAAATTAGAGCAATCCTTGCAGTGCTATATATATATATATATATATATATATATATATATATATATATATATATATATATATATATATATATATATATATATATATATATTAGTCTAAGTAGATTCCATCTAAACCAATACACACAAAACAAGTTTGGTCAAATTAATGACATATACAGTTAGGGTCTATAAAATATAAAGTCAGACAAATCCTATCCCATAATGGATGTTTTTATTTTCATTTAAAGCCATTGGGTTTTTGAAAATTTTTAATGAATGGTTCGGTTTTTCCATAATTATTTGACCCAAAACAACCCTGCATTTTTAGAGTGACATAGATTGAAAAATTGTAATGGATAAAAAGCCCATAAAGGTTGTCTCACACATCCTATGAGTCATCTATTTTCTATTGATGTTCAATGCATGGGATTTGTATCTATATGATCTGTATACCATGATGACTTTATCATGTGTTGACTCATAGCGGAAAGACATAACCAGTGTCTGATATCAGTGTTCGTATCAAGATTGTATTTGGTGTCGGAAATCAATGTAGGGTGACCACAGATAAAGTAGTAAACAGATAATGTCTTGTTTCCTTTCTAGGTGCAGGTGTTTGTGAATCAGCTGTATCCCTACAGAGACACAGAAGCAATGCTAAACCCAGACCTTAAGGCCATCCGAATTGCCTCTGTCAACCCCATTCTAGACCCCTGGATCTACATCCTGCTGAGAAAGACGGTCGTGCAGAAGATTCTAGAAAAGGTCAAGTGCCTCTTTTGTCGTATCGGTGGGCGGGGTCTCGGAAGGAGCCCTTCGGAGTTCCACTGCAGTAATGGTGTCCACAGCTCATCGTTTGTGTCTCGTGATTTGCCGTCGCTGGTTCTGCCCGAGCATCCAGAGGTGATCAGCACGTCACAGACATACTTGTATCCCATGGAGGAGGGACAGGGGATGGGCTGCTGTGGTGACTCCATGCAGAGCAGGACGTGTTCGACTTCAACCGAGCAAACCCTTCTGCGGGATTCTCAGGTGGAAGACCTCAGCAGCGGAGAAAACAGGACAGAAATAAGCTCAGACTTTGTGAAAACACGTTCGAGCACGCACTCCGACACAAATGAAGCGCAGTGTTCCAAGCACCAGCCGCTGCAAGTCACCTTTACAGATGAGACTTTGAGCTTAGAAGAGAGAAGCATATGAAACATGCTGAAAGTGAGCCTGAAAAACTCGCTCAATTCAGCAGAGCAACATGTCAGGAGGGGGAATACATTTCAGGAGCTTAATGTGAGCATTGTGAACAGAATGAGAACTACTCAGCGAATATCGAAGGGAAAAAATCCTAAAAACTTTCAAATAGATTAAAAGATTAAAATAATAGGATATTTGAGAGAAAAACAAGCAGGAAAAAGAATGTTGCTACATGATGGGGTTCTGGAAACGGTGAAAGAGCGGAGGAGGATCGTTTTCTGGTTACTCATAATGCATTTTAAAGGAAATGTTTTGTTGAGCAACAGGTTATCCTGCATATTCTAGACAACGATGCGATTGACAGAGCTCTGAAAAATGTGTCTATATTGGAAGTGTCAGCAGGGAAAGGCTATTCGTTTTTGACTAGATAAAAATTGCATTGACTGACTGATTTGACCCGGGCAGAGGGGATATTTTTTCTTCTGAAATTCAGACTCTTGATTAGATCTGAAAGATGTTAAGTTCCCTTTTGCAGACATCCTCCATTAGGTCACAAGTTCAAGTAACCCGTGTGCCTTGTAAGCTTTTCTTGTGCTCGAACTCGTGGTTTAAAATGTCCCTTTCCTTACGTTAAGGTGACCAGAACACTTAGTTTCCACTGATGCATAAAAAATGGTTTACTATTTCAAACTTATAGAAGATGTAGCTAGACGCAACTGTACATTTTTTGGAATTTCCATAATATGTACAATATTCTGTGAATTACCCAAGCAATTTCATATGTTTAATGACAGTAATACCGTCACAAAATATATTGGTAGCGTAAACACATTATACACAGCGTATCTTTGTCAAGAAAGTTTAGGTGGTGAAATTGTGAAAGCTATCATGATATTGAATGCCTTTTGAGGTCATACTTTTTGCACTTTTAAATCCTTGTAACCACTGAAAAAATTCAAGCTGTCAAAATTGATCACTAAGGTCTTGATCAGTCAGTGGTCGTCAAGGAGGAACCATTGAGTTCATCTGTTTATATTTGTGATGTTGAAAAAATGTGAACAGCGTCTCGTTGTGATGCTCTTATTTATTGTAGTTGTTTTGGACAATCTGTGGACTGTAGTTATTTCTTCTCTGTGAGAAGGTCAGGTTTGACATAGTTCTACCCATGTTGAAGCAGTTATATGGGTTTTGTATCATTTCACATTTCATATATGTATCAAAACAGTATGAGACACGATTCAAAACTACTTAAGCACCATCATCTGCTGAATGTATATAAATGAGTCAACATTACTCTGTATGTTTTCACCATTTTATTTGCACATTTGCAAACACATGAATTTCAAACCTCGTCTTGCTTATCACCTCGATGTGACCCTTTAGAATGTGCAATGGCCAGCTATTTTATGCTGAAATAAACTCTCGAGTTGAAAACAAATTGAAAATTGAAAACAAAAATCAGCATTTGTTGTCGCACTCTTCAATATTAACATAAGCATAGCAGCATTAAAGTAATTGAATGATCCCAGTCCTTCAAATATATATCAGACTTTCACAAAGTCTTTTTTTAAAAATACTACTACCATCATTCTGAATAAAATTAAAAATAAAATTCTCCACTTGCTATCAAAATTTAAGGGGAATGATTATCAGAAACATTTTAGAAACCTTGTTTAAAAACGGTAACACTTTGTATGGGGTACACATATTCACTATTAACTATGACTTTTGCCTCAATAAACTCCTAATTGACTGCGTATTATTAGTTAGTAAGGTAGTTTTTGTAGCTTTTAAGTTTGGGTCTTGAGTAGGATTAAGGGACGTAGAATAAAGTCATGCAGAATAAGGCATTAATTGTGAGGGCTGGACGGGAAAACAGAGAACCCAAGAGCAGATCAGTTCACACAATATTTATTAGGACAAAAAGCAAAGTAAAAGGAAACAATATTTAAATGGGGCAGCCGAGCTGCCAAGCCAGGGGAAAAAACCGAAGACGTGATCCAAGGGCAGGCAAAAGTCAGCAACAGGCAGGCAGGCTCAGGACCAGTGAAATGACAGTCCAAGGTGCAGGGCAGAGAACAATCCAGGCACAAGCACAGAGTCCATAGCAAAATGCAAAATCAAAAGGAGATGGCAAAACTGAGCTGCAGGGCTGGATCAAACTAGGAAAAAACAGAATACGATCAAAACTTGGTAAGGCAAAAATAGAATCTCAATACAAAGGCTAGAGCACGACAGAAAAACAGACAAAACACTCTGGCAGAGAAGGCAGGTAAGGAAGGAAGCTAAATAGTGAGAGAAATTAAATGAGAGGAGAAACAGGTGAGAGGTGTGCAAGAGCCCTGATCATAATGCAGCGCAGCTGCCACAGAAATCAAGTGCGGGAAACTTAAATGGAGAGACAGGTGAGAGTGGTGTGCAGTGGTGCTGATTACGAATAGAGCACAGCTGTGGTGCAGTGGAAAAATACACAGAAACATAAATGAGAAAAAAGCAGGAAGAGCAATGATCAAACCCGAGTCCTGACAGTACCCCTCTCCCCAGGAACGCCTCTAGGCGTCCCGAGATGAGGGGCCGAACGGTGAAAATCATTGATCAGCGAGCGGTCCAGAATGTCCCGAGTCGGGACCCAACATCTCTCCTCCGGACCGTACCCCTCCCAATCAACCAGATACTGGAATCCCCTTCCCCGCCTCCTGCCATCAAGGATCCTCCTGACAGTGAAGGCAGGAGTGCCGTCAACCATCAGGGGAGGGGGAGGGGGAGGGGGAGGGGGAGGGGGAGGGGAAGAAACAGAAGTAGAGGGGGAAACAGAGGAACGAATAAAGGGTTTGATGCAGGAGACATGGAAGACAGGGTGAACACGATGAAAGGGGTGCGGGAGCCGAAGCCGCACCACCACCGGGCTGATCACCTTGACAATAGGGTATGGCCCAATGAACCGCGGTGCCAGTTTCCTAGATGGCACCCTAAGAGGCAGGTCCCTAGTGGAGAGCCACACCCTTTGCCCACAGATGTATTTAGGTGCTTCAGCCCGATGGCGATCCGCCAATCTCTTGGTGCGTTCCCTGGTTCGCAGCAGCGCCTCCCTGGCCCGCTTCCAGGTCCGCCGGCACCGATCAATGAATGCCTGAACCGAGGGAACCGCAGCTTCGGGACCCTGTGAGGGAAACAAAGGGGGTTGATAACCAAGACAGCACAAGAAAGGAGACAATCCAGTAGACGACACCGGCAAGGAATTATGGGCGTATTCAGCCCAGGTGAGTTGCTGGCTCCAGGATGAAGGGCTGTGAGAAGCAAGACACCGGAGAATCCGCCCAAGATCCTGGTTTGCCCGCTCTGTCTGACCGTTGGTCTGTGGATGGAATCCCGACGACAGACTAGCAGTAGCACCAATCTGCCGACAGAATTCCCTCCAAAAGTGAGAGACAAACTGGGGACCCCTGTCGGAGACCACATCTTCCGGAAGACCATGAATCCGGAAGACATGGTCCACGATCACCCGCGCAGTCTCTTTGGCAGAGGGGAGTTTGGGAAGGGGAATGAAATGAACCGCCTTAGAAAAACGGTCCACGACCGTGAGAACCACGGTATTGCCACTGGACTCCGGTAACCCTGACACGAAGTCCAGTGCAATGTGGGACCAAGGACGGGAAGGAATAGGAAGGGGTTGAAGCAGACCAACGGGCACAGCATTACCAGACTTGTTTTGCGCACATACAGAGCAAGAAACCACAAACCGATGGACGTCCCCTCCCATGCCCCGCCACCAAAAACGCTGGCGAACCACAGCCAGCGTTCTTCTCACCCCTGGGTGACACACTAACCTGGATGAGTGGCACCACTCCAGAACTTCCGGCCGGACCGATACCGGAACAAACAATTTGCCCACCGGACACCCCCTTGGCACCTCTGTTCCCAACTGGGCCAGCCTGACGCGCTCCTCGATGCCCCAGGTGACGGACCCCACCACACAACCAGGAGGGAGGATAGTATCCGGCGGCACCACGTCCTCTGGGGCAGAGAACTGACGTGAAAGCGCATCAGGCTTACCATTCTTGGAACCCGGCCGGTAAGACAGGCAAAAATTAAAGCGACCAAAAAAGAGTGCCCAGCGGGCCTGCCTGGAGTTCAGCCGTTTAGCCGTTCTAATGTACTCCAGGTTCCGGTGATCGGTCCAGACCAGGAACGGCTCCACTGACCCCTCCAACCAGTGGCGCCACTCCCCCAGTGCCAGGCGCACGGCCAACAACTCACGGTTACCGATGTCGTAGTTCCGCTCTGTGGGTGACAACCGGTGAGAAAAGTATGCACATGGGTGTAACTTGTGATCATGAGGGGATCTTTGGGAGAGAACTGCTCCGACTCCTACCTCTGATGCATCGACCTCCACAAGAAACTGTCGAGAAGGATCAGGAGTAATTAGAATAGGCGCCGAAGAAAAACGTCTCTTTAGTTCATTAAAAGCAGCCTGAGCTGCTGGAGACCAGCAAAAAGGTTTTCTTGTGGAGGTCAATGCAGTCAAAGGAGCCGCCACCTGACCGAAATTACGAATAAACCTCCGATAAAAATTGGCAAAACCGATAAAACATTGCAATGTCTTTCGGCTATCAGGTGTCGGCCAATCGGAGACAGCCCTCACCTTTGCAGGATCCATGCGGATCCCCTCCACCGAGATGATATGACCCAAGAACGGAACTGACTGGTTATGAAATGAACACTTCTCCGCCTTAGCATAGAGTTGGTTCTCTAACAGCCGCTGCAGCACTTGCCTGACGTGCTGGATGTGTACCTGGAAAGAACGAGAAAATATCAAAATGTCATCCAGATACACAAAGACAAATTGGTTGATCATGTCTCTCAGCACGTCATTAATGAGAGCCTGGAAGACGGCTGGGGCATTAGTAAGTCCGAAGGGAAGGACCCGGTACTCAAAATGCCCTGTGGGAGTGTTAAATGCCGTCTTCCATTCATCCCCCTTCCTGATCCGAACCAAATGGTAGGCGTTGCGGAGGTCCAACTTCGTAAAGTACTTTGCTCCCTGCAAAACCTCGAAGGCTGAAGACATCAAAGGTAGAGGATACCTGTTCTTAATAGTTATGTCATTCAGCCCCCGATAGTCTATGCAAGGACGCAAAGAGCCATCTTTCTTCTTTACAAAGAAGAACCCCGCTCCTGCCGGCGAGGAAGAGGGACGAATGACACCGGCTGCCAGAGACTCAGTCAGATAACTCTCCATGGCCGCCCGTTCAGGAGCGGACAGGGAGAATAACCGTCCCTTGGGCGGAGAAGTGCCAGGGAGGAGATTGATGGCGCAATCGTAAGGACGGTGCGGAGGAAGGGATGTGGCCCGGGACCGACTGAAGACCGCCCGCAAATCATGATAGACCTCAGGAACTCGAGACAGATCCACAGACTCCTCCTGTAACATAGGAAGAGAAGAGACAGGAGACAAGGCAGACACAAGACAATGGGCATGACAATAAGAACTCCATGACAAAATTGAATTTTCTGACCAATTAATATGCGGGTTATGAGTAGTAAGCCAAGGGTGTCCTAAGACAATAGGGGCAAGGGGTGAATGACAAATAAAAAAAACCAATTCTTCCCTGTGGTTACCAGAAGTGACAATGACTAAAGGAGCAGTGGTTTGAGAAATAGTGGAGAGTTCTCTGCCATCAAGAGCATGAGCTGTGAGAGGAGGAACAAGAGCCTGAAATGGAATGCCTCTCCTAGAAGCCCAGGTGGAATCCATGAAATTTCCCTCAGCCCCTGAGTCTAAGAGAGCAGATAGATGAAATTTACCACCTTGGACCATTACAGAGATAGGTAGCATGGACCGGGAACCTGCAGATGGGGTTGTAGTGGTAGCGCTCGCCAGTACCCCTCTAACTACTGACGAGCGCTGGCTTTTGCTGGACAGGTGGCTGCAAAGTGCCCTGGCTTCCCACAATACAGGCACAGCCCTTTGGCGAAGCGCTGTTGCTTCTCTGTGGCAGATAGATGATACCTGCCTAGCTGCATAGGTTCAGGAGAAGGTAGATGAACCAGATCATCGGGAGCCATCCCGGCAGAAGCTCTATCCTGGAAAGGTGTGGGCACGGAGGAACGAACTCTACGACGGAGGTCCCGGCGATTGTCCAATCGTATAGCCAATTCCACCAGCTTATCTAAACCCTCAGGAAGTTCACGTGCATAAACCTCATCCCGTATTTCCTCTGCCAGTCCCTCTGCGAACCTGGCCGCCAGAGCCTCATCGTTCCACCCACTTGATGCAGCCAGAGTACGGAACTCTACTGCAAAATCCGCCACTGAACGCCTACCTTGCTGAAGGGCTGCCAGGAGCCGAGATGCTTCTTTGCCAAGAGCTGACCGATCAAACACCTTCATCATTTCTGCCTTGAACAATGAGAACTCCTTGCAGCAATCAGCCTCCTCGGACCACACAGCCGTGGCCCATTCCCGAGCCCGTCCGGTGAGGAGGGAGATAACAAAAGCTACCTTAGAAGAATCCAAGGCATAAGTGGTGGGTTGTAGAGAAAAAACCACCTCACACTGGATGATGAAGGATCGGCACATAGTGGGCTCACCAGAATAAACAGGTGGGTTGTTAATCCGCGGCTCGTGGATGGTAGGAACACGTTCAGAAGCAAGCCGCTCAAGGTCGCGGTCCCTTTGCATCCGGGAGATAGTATCCGTAAGCTCGGTGACCTGGCGCATCAAGGTGTCAACGGCATGAAGTGCTGCTGTGAGCTCCTCCTGGTGACGTCCAAGCATAGCACCTTGTGCCTCCACCGCTGTACGCATAGGTAACTGATCTGCTGGGTCCATCGTGGCCAGAGTGTGATGTGAGGGCTGGACGGGAAAACAGAGAACCCAAGAGCAGATCAGTTCACACAATATTTATTAGGACAAAAAGCAAAGTAAAAGGAAACAATATTTAAATGGGGCAGCCGAGCTGCCAAGCCAGGGGAAAAAACCGAAGACGTGATCCAAGGGCAGGCAAAAGTCAGCAACAGGCAGGCAGGCTCAGGACCAGTGAAATGACAGTCCAAGGTGCAGGGCAGAGAACAATCCAGGCACAAGCACAGAGTCCATAGCAAAATGCAAAATCAAAAGGAGATGGCAAAACTGAGCTGCAGGGCTGGATCAAACTAGGAAAAAACAGAATACGATCAAAACTTGGTAAGGCAAAAATAGAATCTCAATACAAAGGCTAGAGCACGACAGAAAAACAGACAAAACACTCTGGCAGAGAAGGCAGGTAAGGAAGGAAGCTAAATAGTGAGAGAAATTAAATGAGAGGAGAAACAGGTGAGAGGTGTGCAAGAGCCCTGATCATAATGCAGCGCAGCTGCCACAGAAATCAAGTGCGGGAAACTTAAATGGAGAGACAGGTGAGAGTGGTGTGCAGTGGTGCTGATTACGAATAGAGCACAGCTGTGGTGCAGTGGAAAAATACACAGAAACATAAATGAGAAAAAAGCAGGAAGAGCAATGATCAAACCCGAGTCCTGACATTAATATGTGCTTTATAAGTACTAATAAACAGCCAATAGCCTATTAATATGCACGCTAATGAGCAACTAGTAGACAATTGAACCCTAGTGTTACCAACAAATCTGTGTAAAGATGTAATATTTAACGAAATATTTTCTCTTACAACTTGCATTCAAACACAACAATAGGATTTAAAGGATGAACATTGTATTATGTTCAGAGCAAAACAATAACATAACGGATGGCTTCGCAAATTGTAAATAATTTCTGATGAGACTAATCCAGACTAAAAAACAAGACCAGACATGTGTACACTCATCCTATTCACAGTGTACTGGAGGTCACTGGATCTGTATGTGGAAAAAGGCAGATTACCCATAATGACCCAAAATATATTTTCAAGTATTTCCATTTCAACTAAATCAGTCCCGTGAATCACTAAGATATCATCATGATCCTTACACGATGATGGATACAGAGGGATAGATCTGGAGACCTTCACCGACTGTAGACATCCCATAATTCCATTAGGTCACGAAGGGAAATCAGTTCAACTCTCCGCTGCAAGTATTCTCAGCATTACTCATGCATTTGCTATGACGTACAAACTGCCACTTGTCCTGGTACCTTACATATACATAAATAAGAACTGACAAAAGCAATCTTTCACTGCACTCCATAGGATTCATCGGTTCCAGCCACCTCCCTAACTCATCATTAGCGAAAACGTTAGTATCCTCATTTATTTGAATGAAGCATCAATTAGCAGAGGATTAGCAGGAGGCAGAAGGATGCTGGAAGCTTCCGCCAGGTCCCACAGGTGCCGGATAAAAAGCATTAGAGACGTAAATCCTCGGTTTGCAGCCCACGCACACAGCTGGACAGTATCAATGCAGATACGAATGCCTATGAATGATGCGGTTAGCGCCAGTAACAGCCAATCATCAACATAAAATGTAAGGCTTGTTACAATGGAAGTGCATTTTCAGCATTTCCACTACGCTGCTTTCCATTGTTTTTCTATGTAAACAAGAACTAGACTGATGAGTTTGACCATTGCACACGTATTTTGCATCCTCTCATTAATGACACAGTGTTTTATTTAGCTAACTATAACCAACCCACAAATGTCATTACCTGAATTAACTGACTAAATAATGCAATTTGGAGTCATTTCTGGATATAAAGTTGATTTTCACAAGTCAGAGATTATGCCATTATCTGAGCCTAATTTTGTTAAGCCATTCAAAATGGTCTCCTAAAGGTATCACATATTTATCCACGTTACACCCAAACTTTCACAACTTTATGACGCCAATATTAAAGGGGTGATGAATTGAGAAATCAACTTTCCCTTGAGCCTTTGATATATAAAAGTTAATCGTGATGGGTCGCGGTTATTCACCGACCGGGCCGGCTAAGTAATAAATAACATTCCAATTGATCGTGGGTGGATGAGGGATGAATCATTGTGTTTGTTTGATAAAGGCATTTTGTGATGCTTTCGCCACACGCTTTCAAAACAATTCCCACATGTACTGAGGGGAGCTGAAGCTCATTAAATATGCTAATCTTATCCAATCCTAGCCGTGGGCGTTTACTTCCAAGTCTTCAGTGCGGCACGCCCATCAAAACAGAGCGTGTTTTGAGAGAGCCTCAAAACCAAGGTAGAAAATAGCCTATTACTAATTCATTAAGGCCTGTACGGGACGAATATCTTGCGCGCTTATCAACAGCGTTTTTCGTGACGTTTTTCGGCGCATCTTGAGTGTTCACACCCAAGCGATTTTCACTGGCGATGCGCCGAAGTAGCGCTCCCGGTACACAAGGTGGTGCTGCGGCACTTTATGCTTCTGACACTCGCTTGTCACACAGAAGAAGAAGAGAGACAGTATTTACGTTCTTGCCAAAACCATAGACATATTATGACAAAACTGTTTGTACACTTACAAAGTTCTCAATGCTTCGGTTTGCATGTAGGGACCCTCATTATGCAACCGTGTTAGTGTGAGGCTATTTTGAGTCTGGTTAGTGGTATTAACTAGCGATTAAATTTTACTTATTCTATGCCTAGCGTTATAAGCTAATCTGTTTTTAGAGATAAAACTCTTTACCTTCGATTTTCATGAGAACGCATCCGAGAGAACAATCTACTCGGTAACCATGTGTTAATTACCCCTAGGTAACATTTTTCACCGGAGGTGTCCTTTAATGTCTCTATCTGCAGTAATTTTAAGGAAATGCAATTTAACAGAGCTAATAAGTCTCTGAACAAATATAGCAAAATAAATACTAGTGTACCTCCCCAATGTCCTAAATGCAACAACAGCTTCGGAACATTCTTTCATTGTCTCTGGGAATGCTCTTTGGTTGCTGATTTTTGGAAAGGTGTTTGTGATAAACAATCTATAATTTGTAAACAGAAGGTTACAGCCTCCTCACTCATGAGCTGCTGGTGTATTTCCCTCCCCTTTTTTGGTATACTCAAATATTTTTAAAACAATACTGATGTAAGGGAGGAAATTCATTATAAATGGGTTGGTACTCCTTATTAAAAGATTAGTTCACTTTTAAATAAACTTTTGCTGATAATTTACTCACCCCCATGTCATCCAAGATGTCCATGTCTTTCTTTCTTCAGTTGAAAATAAATTAAGGTTTTTGATGAAAACATTCCAGGATATTTCTCCATATAATGGACTTCAATGGGCTCCAAATGGTTCAAGGTCCAAATGACAGTTTCACTGCAGCTTAAAAGGGCTTTAAACGATACCAGACGATGAATAAGGGTCTTATCTAGCGAAACGATCAGTTTCTGTGAGAAACCGAGCAGTATTTATGCTATTATTTTACCTCTTATCAGTCGAACGTGATAATCTCTGAGCTCCGCCATAACTTCCGCTAAGTGAGGTCAAATGAGCGTGGTCATAGATATATCGATCGTTGATGCCTCATTCTACTGATCCGTGGAGGCGCTAATGAGGCATCTACGTATACATCTATGACCACGCTTGTATTTGACCTCACTTAGCGGAAGTTATGGCGGAGCTCAGAGATGATCACGTTCATCTGATAAGAGGTAAAATAATTAGGGGTGCTCCGATTGATCGGCATCCGATCTCGATCGGCCGATAATCGCTCTGGGATGATTGATCGGCGGTCTCTAAAAAGGCCGATCTCATGAACCGATCTCATGCTGACGACACATAAAACCCGCACCTGCCGTGAGAGCTAGGGCATGATATGCAGCGACACCGTCTCATTCTCTTTCCAGCGCGGGTAAAATAATTATAATGCTGAAGGTGAGGTACAATTCATATTTCTATTAAATAACTTACGTCTCACAGAAAGTTTTCAAATGACTGCGTAAGTTCACAAACAGCGCGAGTGAATCACCGCGTGCGCGCGCGCGCGCTCTCTCCCTTTCAAACTGCTCAAATGGCTTCATATCATCGCATCTGCACTAAAATCAAGCTGCACAGTTGACAGGATTTGCCACTTGCACAATCGAGGCAGTGTCGCATCGTCACTAAAGTTTATCATTTGCATTTATTTTTAAGTCTTGCCAAACCGCTCAGCACTCGCGCGCTCTCCAGACCGTGAGCGCGCGCCCACACACACACACACACACACACAGGCCATCTCACAAAAAGCTTGCGAGAACAAATTGCGGTGAAATGGTCAGATACACACAAATGTATGTACTAAATTACCGTCTTGACGAGCAGGGGCGTCGGACTGGGGGGATAAAGGGTACCGAGTACCCAGGGCCCGAGGCAGAGGGGGGGCCCTTAGAAGTCCGTTTTCTATACATACATATACATGCACTAACATTTGTATAGCATTTATGTACATATAAAAAAGTTCCTGTGCAAAACTAAACTTGTAGTTAGGCACTGGTTTGGTTTAAAAAAAAAAAAGTCATTTTCATGCTGTGCAGGGCCCCACCACCCCTCTCGAATCAATGTAAATGGTACGACCCGCAGGTCAGGTGCACCTGCGGTGAATCAGTTAATAGGTGTATTGGACATCGGCTGTGGCTGGATGCAACTGATCGGCGAGAGTAGCCGCGTGCAGGCGGAGAGGAGCGGCAAACGGAGACGTGAAGTCGGACACTTTCTTCTTCCCACAGTGACGCTCGCGCTGTGTTTGCATACTTTATCAGTTGAAGTGAAATAAATGCAATATTTGGCTCCGTTTGCCTTGTCTCCGTTTCTCCGTTGTCTCCTCTTCTGCTGCAGTTCTCCCCAGAGTCAGAAGTTTACATGAAAACACTATATTTCCCTCCATTGTCAAAATCTAACATCCACGAAAACACAGATCGTTACCGCATTATGCAAATTAGCTTGCGCACGCTCTTACATTAAGTACAGGATTGTTCTCAGTTTAATGCACATCTTAATGATTGAAAATTACTTATTTTATTTTACGGAACACACTTCAATCCTAGTTCCCACTCGAACATATTAAGTATTCAGTCCATTTTATCACGAAATTCAAACGATAAATGCCGTTTTGACGCTCTTTAATGTGACGACTGATCACTGTATAGGCGCGTCAATTCAAGCGGCCGCGGCGCGCGCGTGAACGCGATCATCTCTTCCAGAAGAATACACATCAATTACTATCTTAAGGTACAAACAGCTTGTAAACAATGTCACGCAGTATCATTTACCTCTGAGTCTGTAGTCCTTCAGTGTCCACAGCTGTTAATTCACTAGAGAAATCAACAATCAACTCTTTCACTAAATATATGCACCATATTAGCATATAGGCCTATATATATATATATATATATATATATATATATATATATATATATATATATATATATATATATATATATATATATATATATATATATATATATATATATATATATATATATATTAATTCTACTTAACCTGTTAGTGATGTCTTGATTATTTAATGCTATTTTAGATAAATCTGTCATGAAAATGACAGTCACTAAGATTATATTTCAACAACGAATTGGAGAAAAAAAAAAACATAATTTTATAATTAGATTTAGGAATTAATGCAAAAACTAGCCTTATGTGAAGTTGTTCGCACACAATGTGTTATTTGAGTGTTGCTTATTATCTAAACATGAATATCAGCTGAATATAGGCTCATAGTTTGGGCTCTGTAGTTAACCTTTAATATTATAGTATTAATGTGCAAGTAAGGGCTCCCTATATAGTTTACAGCATTATCTTTAAGAAACTTTTAGTTATAATTTAATTATTTTAAGGACAGACACATTTTTTTCAGTAAACCACTGTTTAATAAAAAATAAATAAAAAGCCATTTTTTAAAACTGCTGAACCGAACTCATACCGAACCGTGACTTCAAAACCGAGGCACGTACCGAACCGTCAGTTTTGTGTACCGTTACACCCCTAGTAAGTAGTAGTACTTTTGAAAATAAAACAAAAATATATTAATCAGAATGTGGCTTATTTTGTTTACATTTTAAGTGTTTTTATGATAAAAATGCAATACCCCATTGGTATATGGTATTTGGTACGGGGGCCCAGCAAGATGGTTTGTACCCAGGGCCCAAAATTTGGTGCTACGCCCCTGTTGACGAGTATGCACGTAAACCCCGTCGTGACTCGGCAGTGAACGTTTGTGCAACTGCATGTAACTGTAACCGTGTTCACTCTTAAAGTGACAGCTGTCGAATAAACTGCTGCTGTCTCTGAGTTTCTGTCTTGTGTTGTTTGATGAACCTTTATGACACTCACTGCTCTTGAATGACTAACTTTTGCAACCTTAAGTGTAAGGATTAATCTAATTTAATTTATTCAGGGAAGACCAATATAAATTTACATTTGATTTCTTATTAAATGTCTTTAGTATTTCTTATCTCAATACTAATGTTAGACCTACCTGAAAATTTGTCTTTAAAAACAAAAATGCACTGCATGATCAAATATTTAGGTGAGATAATTATATACATTTATTATATACATTTATTTGGTAAAGATGGCCTACAGTAGCCTTAAGTTATCTCATTTTCTAAAATAAACACTTGGTGGTTCTTCAAGATCTTGACTCTAGCCTATTTCTACAGTTTTTTTTCTCAATACAGTTAATTTAGAGTTAGTTGCATTTCTACAAATGGTGCAAACTCTGCAAGATTATAGATAAAAGATTCCCATTCCCCTGCCATTCTGTGATCGGCAGTGATCGGCAATCGGCAGATCATGATCTTGGTGATCGGTAATCGGCCCCAAAAATGCTGATCGGAGCATCTCTAAAAATAATAGCATAAATACTGCTCGGTTTCTCACAGAAACTGATCGTTTCGCTAGATAAGACCCTTATTCATCGTCTGGTATCGTTTAAAGCCCTTTGAAGCTGCACTGAAACTGTCATTTGGACCTTGAACCATTTGGAGCCCATTGAAGTCCATTATATGGAGAAATATCCTGGAATATTTTCATCAAAAACCTTAATTTATTTTTGATTGCAGAAAGAAAGACATTGACATCTTGGATGACATGGGGGTGAGTAAATTATCAGCAAAAGTTTATTTAAAAGTGAACTAATCCTTTAAGGGTGGGTAATCCTGATTAAAGAAACTTCTTCTGGGAAAGATTGGATATATGTTAAAAGGTAACTAAATCATAAAAAATAAAAAAAATGTGGACAATCCCTCTGAACGGTCTTGCCATTGATTACAAGTCTAGTGTATCCATGTAATGCTCACATGATTATATTGTAATTCTGAATCTGAGCAGTACATTGGAATGCAAAACACGCTCAGGAAGGGGTTACGTAAAGTTAATGTGTAATTAATTTCACCACCAAACAACTAATGGGCTGTTTTCTACCAGGATGACAGTTTACAGATCATATCACCTGCATGACCTCTCTCCTCTTCTGCACGACCTTTAGCACAGGGTTTAACCAATCACTACATTACTGCCACTTCATTTCTAAGTAACTAAACACCAGTAGTCTGTAAATAGGTAATGGAGCAAATGTGTGTGATGTGCTCAGACTTGAGTGGAAAACACACACAGAGATTCACACTGCTATAACGGCACTCTGGTCCCCAGTGAGGGTTCACATCTCACATAAAACGGGACTGAAGCAAAGGCAACTGGGAACGACATTCCTAAGTGTGTACATTAAAAGGGGATTGTTTAAAGGCAATGAAATAACCACAGAAAGCTTCAGTAAAAGGAAGGAATTTATGCTCCTGTTTGGGTGAAAATGATCCAGAAGCATTTCAGATTCTTCTGGGAATCTGGTGCTCATTTGACAAATTCATTGGGGATAGTAGCTGTGTTAAAGGGATAGTTCACCCAAAAATGAAAATTCTGTCATCCTTTACTCACCCTCAAGTTGTTCCAAACCTGTATGAGTTTCTTTGTTCTGCTGAACACAAAAGAAGATATTTTGAAGAATGTTTGTAACAAAGCAGATAGAGCAACCATTGACTACCATAGTATTTTTTTCCCTGCTTGGTTATAAACATTCTTCTAAATATCTTCTTTTGTGTTCATCAGAACAAAGAAACTCATACAGGGTGAATAAATGAATTTTCTTTTTTGGGTGAACTATCCCTTTAAACACTATGAGGAAGCCTATCAGAGCCCTGGATTATCAAATCAACAGCACATGCATACATAATCTAAACAATATACACAGATGAGGAGACACAAAAACAGCCTCAATTTCCCTCAGAGTCCTCGTGCCTTGACTAAAACACTCTGTGAGGATGAAGTGGGTTTGTCATCATTCTCGACAACCACCTCTTTGGTCACCCCGCATGTGTCCACAACAACTGCCGTTTTCTTTAAGTCCTCATATTTTTTCTGTCTATCAGCCATGGCTGTGCAAGCCTCAATCACTTCATCGCTTTCAAAATCATAATCGCTCTTTAGCTCTGGAGCTTCCACAAGGAGCCTTCGGGCTTCTTCTTCCTGTGTCGTCCTTTCGCTGAGAGCTTGTTGCTTCTCCCGGAGCTGTAAGGCCCAGCCTAGGTCTTCCTCCCAGAGGAGGCGCTCAGATGGATGCAGGTGCACCGCCACTTGGAAGGACCGTACAGCCTGGAACACACACGGAACATGAAACATATGCTAAGGTGAAACTAGATGAAGACTGCACAGATATATACAGTAACGTTCAAATGTTCGGTAAGATTTTTAAAAATGTTTTAGAAGTCTCTCACCAAGGATGCATTTATTTGATCAAAAATACAGTAAACTTCTGAAATTATTACAAATTAAAATAACATTTCTATTTTAATATATTTTAAAATGTAATTTATGATGGCAAAGCATCATTACTCCAGTCAGTGTCACATGATCCTTCAGAAATCATTCTAATATGTTTATTTGCTGCTTAAGAAACATTTCTTATTATTGTCAATGTTGAAAAAGTGTCACTTAACATTAATGATTTTAAATATTTGTCTAAACCGTGATACATTTTTTCAGGATGTGTATATATCAAAATGGTATTATTAAAAATATTACATGTTTCAAAATAATAAACTTCAGATTTCAACTTCAAATTGTAGCAAATAAATGTGGGATTATTATAGTAATGTTTGGGTCACATTGCAGGAAATAAAACATGATAAAGCAAAAAAAAATAAAAAATTATTAAAATGATTGATATGACCGACACTGAATGCTAACTCTTCTAAAATACAACATGCACAGACTCTGTGCTGCACTGCACTTCAATGAGCATGAACAGATGTTCATTCCACATTCAAACAGAAGCATTCATGACTCCTCACTGGTTCTCAAGATAAAATAAACCTCGTCAGCCTTCTGGAACAAAAAAACTAAAGTGTACTAAAACAACTCCACATTTCCCATTTCTTCCCAAACACCCACTTCAAAAAACAACAGTTAAAAAGAAACAGGCATGTGGTTTCCGCTCAATAAAACTAAGTACGGATTGATAATAAGCCTAAACAGATCACATCATCCATGCTTGCATACAAAGAACAGCAGCTGCAAACCACATTATTATAAATGCAACATCATCACATTCTTCATTACACACACTGAACTACTGCATGTGTCAGATATGCAGGGAGATGTGTCACAGATGTATTCCACACACAATATCCAGTATCCACAATGTTAAAATCGCAGTCAAAAAAAGCTAAATATTTATATGAAGATGGCTTTTTATGTGCCAACTGCATTACAGCTGGTTGAGTGTTGAAGAGGTCGTTCAGTCTATGGAGAACTGCAATAACACAAGCTCATTTACTTCTGTATGAGGTCTAAGGCCTAGTTTCTGCTGTGGATCAGTCACCCTGTTCATGTTACCCAGGGGATGAGGGGATAAAGAACGACATTTGCTCTCGCTTCATTCCCTGAGCAAATAATGAATTCATAAATAGGATTTAGTGGGGCGTTTTACCTTCATAATTGCCCTATTGACTCAACCATCTACAAAGGAACGATCGACTCTTTCAACAGAAACACTAGATCACGTATCAGCCTGAAAGCAGAAGAATATCAGAGCCAGTGTGAGCCGGAGCCAAGAATCCAGCCCTTGTCAAAAAGAAAACCTTTAATGAGGAATAAAGCAATGTGATGGCTCTGGGAGACCTTTTCTCCTCCAGGGTCCTGATTGATTTAACAGAGATGATTTCGACAGTTGTGATGAAGTCATGGCACAGATTCATTCAATCTTGCCTTTACCATTAGTAGTGACTAACACATCAAACCTACAAAATGTGTGTGTGCATGTCCATAAACAAAAAGTTACTTGACATTTTTATATGGTTAAATAAGGCTGCACGATATATCGAAATTATCACAAATGTAGCCTACATAATCGCAATGGCATGCGATATCTGCATGATTTTAATAGGCTACTTCAAAACATAGCAAAAAGTTTACATTTTAGGTTGACGCAAAAAGCAGAGAATAGTCTGGGTACTGATCAAGCCTGCAGCACTCCTGTAAATAACTGAAGCATCCGCGACTCGATCGCCCTCAGGTGGTTGGTCCCAGCATAGGTCATAATCGCTAGCTTTAATTTCTACATTTCAATATCTGTTTATTTCACACCAACATAATAAATTGTTCTGTGAGAGTGTGAGAGTGTGGGCGAGCTTTTGACATTGCACCTCTACTTCCTGCTCTCTACTGCGCAGACTCCGGTCCCGAGATCCCTAGCTGACTCTGTCCCAAATCAGCGCAAGATGTCAGCGCCATATTCGGACCTCCGGAGGCTTCAGTTACTTCAGCGGAAGCCAATGAAGTCGCATCGTCCATATTTTTTTTACGGTCTATGGTATTGATACATACAGTCGGGAGAACAAGTACTTGATACACTGCCGATTTTGCAGGTTTGCCTACTTACAAAGCATGTAGAGGTCTGTACATTTTATCATAGGTAGACTTCAACTGTGAGAGACGGAATCTAAAACAAAACTCCAGAAAAATCACATTGTATGATTTTTAAATAATTAATTTGAATTTTATTGCATGACATAAGTATTTGATCATCTACCAACCAGTAAGAATTCCGGCTCTCACAGACCTGTTAGTTTTTCTTTAAGAAGCCCTCCTGTTCTCCACTCATTACCTGTATTAACTACACCTGTTTGAACTCATTACCTGTATAAAAGACACCTGTCCACACACTCAAACAAACAGACTCCAACCTCTCCACAATGGCCAAGACCAGAGAGCTGTGTAAGGACATCAGGGATAAAATTGTAGACCTGCACAAGGCTGGGATGGGCTACAGGACAATAGGCAAGCAGTTTGGTGAGAAGGCAACAACTGTTGGCACAATTATTAGAAAATGGAAGTTCAAGATGACGGTCAATCTCCCTTGGTCTGGGACACAATGCAAGATCTCACCTTGTGGGGCATCAATGATCATGAGGAAGGTGAAAGATCAGCCCAGAACTACACGGCAGGACCTGGTCAATGACCTGAAGAGAGCTGGGACCTCAGTCTCAAAGAAAACCATTAGTAACACACTACGCCATCATGGATTAATATCCTGCAGAGCACGCAAGTTCCCCCTGCTCAAGCCAGCGCATGTCCAGGCCCGTCTGAAGTTTGCCAATGACCATCTGGATGATCCAGAGGAGGAATGGGAGAAGGTCATGTGATCTTTTGAGACAAAAATAGAGCTTTTTGGTCTAAACTCCACTCGCCGTGTTTGGAGGAAGAAGAAGGATGAGTACAACCCCAAGAACACCATCCCAACCGTGAAGCATGGAGGTGGAAACATCATTCTTTGGGGATGCTTTTCTGCAAAGGGGAGAGACATAATCTAAAAAAAAAAAAAAAATCCAGAAATCACTATATGATTTTTTAACTATTTCTTTGTATGATACAGCTGCAAATAAGTATTTGAACACATGTCTATCAGTTAGAATTCTGACCCTCAAAGACCTGTTAGTCTGCCTTTAAAATGTCCACCTCCACTCCATTTATTATCCTAAATTAGATGAACCTGTTTGAGGTCGTTAGCTGCATAAAGACACCTGTCCACCCCATACAATCAGTAAGAATCCAACTATTAACATGACCAAGACCAAAGAGCTGTCCAAAGACACTAGAGACAAAATTGTACACCTCCACAAGGCTGGAAAGGGCTACAGGGAAATTGCCAAGCAGCTTGGTGAAAAAAGGTCCACTGTTGGAGCAATCATTAGAAAATGGAAGAAGCTAAACATGGCTGTCAATCTTAAAGATGGGTCGAGGCTGGGTCTTCCAACATGATAATGACCAGAAGCACACAGCCAGGATAACCAAGGAGTGGCTCTGTAAGAAGCATAACCAAGGTTCTGGCGTGGCCTAGCCAGTCTCCAGACCTAAACCCAATAGAGAATCTTTGGAGGGAGCTCAAACTCCGTGTTTTTCAGCGACAGGCCAGAAACCTGACTGACAAGATCTGTGTGGAGGAGTGGGCCAAAATCCCTCCTGCAGTGTGTGCAAACCTGGTGAAAAACTACAGGAAACGTTTGACCTCTGTAATTGCAAACAAAGGCTACTGTACCAAATATTAACATTGATTTTCTCAGGTGTTCAAATACTTATTTACAGCTGTATCATACAAATAAATAATTAAAAAATCATACATTGTGATTTCTGGATTTTTTTTTTTTTTAGATGATGTCTCTCACAGTGGACATGCACCTACGATGACAATTTCAGACCCCTCCATGATTTCCAAGTGGGAGAACTTGCAAAATAGCAGGGTGTTCAAATACTTATTTTCCTCACTGTATTTCATTTTCAGGTTTTTAAAATGTTTAAATATATAGTTTAAATTGATTCTACACACTTAAAGCAATATTGTATTGCATATCTAATATTGCATTATTTAACAAGGCATCACATCGCATTTTTCTTCAATATCATGCAGCCCTAGATTATAACAATATCATGAACGTCAACATGATACAGAAATTCATCCAATCGATTTTTTAAAATGCATGTTATTGATATTATTGTAAAGGATTCATCCATGCTTAATGGTTCATTTTTAATTTTTAAATGTCATAACGATCTTCTGGAGAAACAATAGACTTCCTCGCTGGTGGTGATGTACTTCGAATTTCTCCAACTGGCCACATATTTCACCACAAGATCTCATTTAGATCTGCCTCAAAGTATTTTTTTTTCTTTTTGATCATTTGTTTCACAATATGGAACAACTGATCTGTCACTGCAATAAAAAAAAAAAAAAAACACAGCTTGCACCCCTCCTGAAAAAGAATGTCCAGGAAAAAAAACAACAACAACAACAGTAATTTCTAAGAAAAACTTTGCTACACCTTTTGTGATGCCTAAAATGTATGAAAATAGGAAAGAAAACAACTGATACTTCATCTCCAACCTCTTCATTTCTCGCTCGAACTTTACAGATCTTTCCATTGGAATGAACTGTAGATTTCCAAGAACGGCATGATTTTCAGTAAAATGTGGTAATACTGATTGGATATTAATCTTATGTTGGCTGGAATGATTTGTACATTGTAAAACAGTTATAAGAGCTGTTTTTCTCCTTCTATTATGCAATAACGTGATTAAAAACAGTGGATAATATAAATCTGAATTAAGGTAAATGATAAATTAATAGACAGAGGTCTCATTTAAAAGTGATTACAAGTTAGCACAGACTCAAACGTTTAAACAACGCTTTAACTTGATAGTAGTATGGCAACAAAGTTTTCCATAGTTTTGGACAATATCAATAAAATTCCACTTAAAGCCATCCAAACACACAGGACAGATGTGCATAAGTAAAATAATAAAAGCAAATCCTCGTCTAATAATATGTCAGTAAGGTTTTAGGCGGAGCTTAACGAAGAGTCAATTATCATAGCAGCAGTTCTAAGAAACTAAAACTCTCTACAGAACGTAAACATTAGTCTTAACATTTCACTTGAGGTTCCTCAGGTTATTTTTCTCTTTGGTGAATTACTTGATATGGCATGCTCAGCCCAAAATAGTAAAGTATTTATTCAAACTCTAGCCAACCTGTCAAGCTCAGTGTGTGCGATGAGTGTTTAGATCGATCACTCACTAACTCTCTCACACACACACACACACATTCATTAAGCATCTGTGTGTCTAATTCACACAATCTCACACACAGGTCGGGGCATGCAAGGTGTGGCAGTGTTCCTCTTCAAGTAATCTTCCATGCTCCAGGGCTTGGCTGTACTGAACTACACACTTCATCACAATGACACTTTATCTGCGTGATGGATAAGTGGCAGAAGGACTCAATTCACCTCATACTGACTGACAAAGGATGCAGAACCTGATTTTATCAAGTGCAACAAGTTCCTGGGTCAACATCTTTGTTGATTCTGGAACAACATTCTAATCAACAGATTTGAGGGACAAGTTTATGTCAGTGTATGTCAAGTTAAGGCTTACAACCAGGGCTAGGTGCTTCTACATCAGTGTTACTCATCTTATTCATCATGATTTTATTTGGGAAAATGATTTTAGGCCACCTGATTTTAGGGCAAACATATTGGTTGGATTAGGTTTAGGGGTAGAGAGGATTACACTTTCAGACAGGAATTTTCTTCCAGTATCAACAAAATATGTTGAACCAGGAACGCGTCTAACTCAACAAAATCAGGACGTGCGGCAAAGACACCGATACCATAACAGGACTCGAGGTTGTTCTGTTTACAAATGGCAGAGATGCCTCAGCATGCTGAATAAACTGCTTGTGTGGAAACAGTTCATCACCTAATAACCTGATTCTCAAGTTCTCAAGGCTGTTCATAAAGCCTAAATAGGGCTACTAATTAAATTTTTTTTTGTCAATTTCTGGGGATGTAATTATAGCTATTCAACATTACAGTACAACTGAAAGCCATCATTTTTAACATTGAATAGGCCTAAAAATAGGCCATTTAATATAGTGATATTTTGGTCTCTGTCAAGATCAGTGATCATTTTCCTAAGTTTATTCTGCACAGTAATTTTTCACAATAAGTAAGAAAATTACAAGTTAAAACATTAGATATTGATATTTTTATTCAAGACATTTATTATACACTGTTCACTATCAAAAAGTAAGGTCGTTCCAAAAGTAATGAACTCTGCTCGTCAAATCTAAAAATGGCATTGAATCTGTTGACTAATTATTACATTCAAACATTTATGAACATGATTATTTCTTAGTGGGTTCTCTTAAAGAGAGAAAAACAATATTGTGAAATGAAAATGTTGTTGTGGTTCTATGAATGTTAAGACCTGTCAGGACTGATTTAACTGTATACTTATAGCTTAAACAGGACTGGCAAGATAACTATGACTAACTATGATGTAGTCCGTAAAATCTACTTACTAGATCCACTTCGCCAAGACCTAGTTGGGCTCGGCCCAGAGTTTGCCACGCCTCCCACCAGAGGGGGCGGAGTTTGGTGGCCATCTCTGCAGACTGCACAGCCAGGAAGACCTCTTGAAGGGTGATCAACACCTAAGGATTACACATTTAAAAAGGTTACAGGTTGACAGACTCACCTCTTGAAATATTCTCAGCACAAATGTTTCAATCTGAACAGATTTCGGAACACTAGGCATCATACAGTTGCCAAATTTGTAAATGGTTTTAGGCATCATAAACTAAATGACTGAGGCTCACGCACTACAAGACTTTCAATTCGTTCTGAACACAACAAACTCAGATATCCAAAACTACTGAATAAAAGGCACATTAGAGAATTTTTGAGATGACAACTGAATTAGACTTCAAGTTTGGCCTACAAATAAATTTCAAGACTAAGCAGCTCAATTCATATCTACTCAGTTACATCAGTTACCAAGCTGATGTAATTTTACATTTTATTTTAAACGTCAATAAAGTGTTATCACATTGCAAAACATCCACTTGGGTCATAAGAGAGACAATATAAATGACAATGAGTGAGCAAACACTGCACTACGTGACAACATGAGGATGTTCTTGCATCACAGATGTTTCCATTATGGAGTTTTATTTACTTAAAGCCTTTAAATTCAGGTAAGACCAATAATCAAAGTAAATACCAGCTTTATACAATGCAGGGTGTTGCCAGGGTAACAGCAGTTGAAGGACACAACTGGGCTGTAAATAATTAGTTTCCAGCAGGTTTGGTTCTGAATTTGCAGGCAGGGTGAAAAATGTTAGATTCACATGTTGAGGTTCCCGTCCCATTAAACAGGTGTGTGATAAGCAGATGAAGGGAACATGGTGGGAGAAAAGAGGACAAATAAAAAAATAAACCATGCAAATTCAACTTGATTTCAAACATTGCTTGTAGATCGATCAGGGCAAGACCAGAGCCAACCAGCTGCAACAATGCGATCAGATTTCTAATGAGAAACACACACTCAGTCATCACCTTCTCATTCTTTTCAGGTGACTCCCCATACATGATCATGGGATCAGCCAGGAAAAGGTCACTACTTTGGTTTACAAGAAATGGAAAATAAGGACACAGCCATGCGACCAGTACTAAAACAAAACCCTAACCTATGCTGCACTCAAGTGCTTCTGGGAAATTCCCACTTGCGAGTTTGGAAGTCATAATGACATGATGTGCATTCAAGTGATTTTGTTCAGAATAAAATGGACTGACTGGACAATTTCATATTGACAGGAAGCTTTTAGGTTTAAAATGCACATTAGGTGTTCAGTGGCAAATGAAAAATGTAAACGTCAATATTCACAATGATGCGTTATGATCAATTACAATTTGAAAGAAAGTCCAGAGTTTTCTTCTGGTAATTATGACTTTACGCTGTCGTTCATATGCACTCAACTCATAAATTACATCATTCTGACATGACTTCAATGGACAAATAGATGTTGGACATATAATGAAGCTTCACTGCCATCCATTACCAACAAGGAACGTTTTTGTATATAGTGACATTATTTGGTGATATTATTTATTATTAAATATAATAAGCTTTAGCTAAATTGACAAGTCATAAACAAATTCATGCAATTTCCATTGATTTCCTCTTTGTAACACTTTTTATGGAAAGGAATGAGTTTAAATGCGTTTTTTTTGTTTGTTTGATTTTTTGTAAAACTAATAGAGGCACATTTGTATGGCAAAACCTGTTCTATCATTGTGTTACATACAGAGTTTCGCATAGACTATTTGATTTAGGTTTATCCAGTTTCTGGAGTTTGCACCACATTACGAGACTCTGAATGAGAGCACTAGATGAGAACATGCGACCGTTATTGCTTTGATAGGAAATTTAATCAGGAAATCAAGATGCGCAGCGTTCAACCTGTCATTTCACACACTAATCCGTGCCATGAAAAACAACACTGCAAAAGACAGGGTTACAGAGACAAAGACAAGACACTAACGCCAAAGAAAAGATGAAGAGCGATGAAAGGGGAGTTTAACAAAAAGTGAGCAATAATAGAGGGAGAGATATATGGACAAAGAGACTGTGAAAGGATTTAAAAAAAAAAAAAAAAAAAAAAAAAAAAAAAACAGGGTTACAAGCAGACTGAACAGACCAAGTGACTAGATGCGAAGACTGCTGCTGGATGCCATCTGTCCTATGTATATACACACATACATACACACACACACACGGGTGTTTTTGTGAAATGTGGGGACATTCCATAGGCGTAATTGTTTTTTATACCGTACAAACCGTATTTTCTATCCCCCTACACTGCCCCTGCCCCTAAACTTAACCCTCACAGGAGACTGTGCAGTTTATATTTCTGTGAAAAAAAAACTCATTCTGTGTGATTTATAAGCATTTTGAAAAGTGAGGACATGGGGAACGTCCTCATATTTCACCCTCTTTTTGTAATACCTATGTCATACCCATGTCATTATACACATTTGTGTCCTGATATTTCACAAAAACATGTCCTGTGGGCGAAAATGCCTTGTTGATGCTAGAGGTCAGAGGAGAATGGGCCGACTGATTCAAGCTGATAGAAGAGCAACTTTGACTGAAATAACCACTCGTTACAACCGGGGTATGCAGCAAAGCATTTGTGAAGCCACAACACGTACAACCTTGAGGCGGATGGGCTACAACAGCAGAAGACCCCACCGGGTACCACTCATCTCCACTACAAATAGGAAAAAGAGGCTACAATTTGCACGAGCTCACCAAAATTGGACGGTTGAAGACTGGAAAAATGTTGCCTGGTCTGATGAGTCTCGATTTCTGTTGAGACATTCAGATGGTAGAGTCAGAATTTGTCCATCCCTTTATGACCACCATGTACCCATCCTCTGATGGCCACTTCCAGCAGGATAATGCACCATGTCACAAAACTTGAATCATTTCAAATTGGTTTCTTGAACATGACAATGAGTTCACCCTCTGTTTAGTTCTATTCAGTTGTCAAAGGGATGAAAATAATCAACTGAAAAACTCTTGTCTGTGCCAGATCCAAGATCCTGTATTGTCCTGTCAGCAGATTCTCATCTTGACTGTTAAGAGCTAAAACTGAGATGAGATCATGGAAGTGTATAATGGACAGATGACAAAACATGATATTAAAGGTAAGATGAGTGAATGAGGTACACAATGAAGGAGGAGGAGATAAAAAGGCAAATCCTAAAAACAAAAACAAAAAAAAAGGCATCTTTGGCTTATCATAGCCCGAAACCATTGGGCCACTGAATTGTTAACTCAGCCATCTTAACAATAATATTATCTGTTCTGTAACTTTAACAGTAATTATTAAGTGTTTGGCATGTATACCATGTGATTTGTGCAAAAGCAGGCGATTGTCAACAAAGTCACTGGATAAAGACATTGCTCCAGCTTGTTACTGCTGAAGGAGCAGCCTGGAGGGTCGTCAAACTGCTGTTTTCTTTTCCCAGCACATTAGATGGTCTTAATGATGTCATTCATCCTCGTAAAACAGGTTTACTATTCATTACAAGTTGCTAACATGTTGTGATCTATAAAGTTTAACTTTTTCAGAAACCGCCTACTAACTACTGAAGCAAACTTATGACCCATGGCATGTTCATGGAATTACTTTAACAACCATTCAGTGAATAAGAAAATATCAATAATACAATTATATTGCACAACTGTCACTTTCAACATCAGTCATACATTTAAACATTTTATTTTCACTTTATTTTAGAAATTTGCTTCATTTCTTACGATCTTAAAAGCTTTGATCTAAACATTTAAATGAGTGAAATGACTTTGTAGACAAATATGAATTGTGCCTACAGAATTGTATATAATAATAGATTCATAATATTTATTTATTTATTTATCCATTAGTCAGACAGACAGGATAATAAAAGAAAAGCAGCCAACAAGTGAGAAGCACTCCTTAAATATTGCTTGTTTTTAACATTTCATTGTGTTTCACAAATACTACAAATACAACTTCTTTCATTTCTTCACAAATACAGGGAGTGCAGAATTATTATGCAAATGAGTATTTTGACCACATGCATGTTGTCTTACTCCAAGCTGTATAGCAGGGATGGGCAACTCCAGTCCTCGAGGGCCACTGTCCTGCAGAGTTTAGCTCCAACCCTAATCAAACACACCTGAACCAGCTAATCAATGTCTTCAGGATTACTAGAAGTCTACAGGCAGGTGAGTTTTATCAGGGTTGGAGCTAAACTTTGCAGGACAGTGGCCCTCGAGGACTGGAGTTGCCCATCCCTGCTGTATAGGCTGGAAAGCCTACTACCAATTAAGCATATTAGGTGATGTGCATCTCTGTAATGAGAAGGGGTGTGGTCTAATGACATCAACACCCTATATCAGGTGTGCATAATTATTAGGCAACTTCCTTTCCTTTGGCAAAATGGGTCAAAAGAAGGACTTGACAGGCTCAGAAAAGTCAAAAATAGTGAGATATATTGCAGAGGGATGCAGCAGTCTTAAAATAGCCAAGCTTCTGAAGCGTGATCATCGAACAATCAAGCGTTTCATTCAAAATAGTCAACAGGGTCGCAAGAAGCGTGTGGAAAAACCAAGGCGCAAAATAACTGCCCGTGAACTGAGAAAAGTCAAGCGTGCAGCTGCCAAGATGCCACTTGCCACCAGTTTGGCCATATTTCAGAGCTGCAACATCACTGGAGTGCCCAAAAGCACAAGGTGTGCAATACTCAGAGACATGGCCAAGGTAAGAAAGGCAGAAAGTCGACCACCACTGAACAAGACACACAAGCTGAAACGTCAAGACTGGGCCAAGAAATATCTCAAGACTGATTTTTCTAAGGTTTTATGGACTGATGAAATGAGAGTGAGTCTTGATGGGCCAGATGGATGGGCCCGTGGCTGGATTGGTAAAGGGCAGAGAGCTCCAGTCCGACTCAGACGCCAGCAAGGTGGAGGTGGAGTACTGGTTTGGGCTGGTATCATCAAAGATGAGCTTGTGGGGCCTTTTCGGGTTGAGGATGGAGTCAAGCTCAACTCCCAGTCCTACTGCCAGTTTCTGGAAGACACCTTCTTCAAGCAGTGGTACAGGAAGAAGTCTGCATCCTTCAAGAAAAACATGATTTTCATGCAGGACAATGCTCCATCACACGCGTCCAAGTACTCCACAGCGTGGCTGGCAAGAAAGGGTATAAAAGAAGAAAATCTAATGATATGGCCTCCTTGTTCACCTGATCTGAACCCCATTGAGAACCTGTGGTCCATCATCAAATGTGCGATTTACAAGGAGGGAAAACAGTACACCTCTCTGAACAGTGTCTGGGAGGCTGTGGTTGCTGCTGCACGCAATGTTGATGGTGAACAGATCAAAACACTGACAGAATCCATGGATGGCAGGCTTTTGAGTGTCCTTGCAAAGAAAGGTGGCTATATTGGTCACTGATTTGTTTTTTTTTGGTTTTTGAATGTCAAAAATTTATATTTGTGAATGTTGAGATGTTATATTGGTTTCACTGGTAAAAATAAATAATTGAAATGGGTATAAATTTGTTTTTTGTTAAGTTGCCTAATAATTATGCACAGTAATAGTCACCTGCACACACAGATATCCCCCTAAAATAGCTAAAACTAAAAACCACTTCCAAAAATATTCAGCTTTGATATTAATGAGTTTTTTGTGTTCATTGAGAACATGGTTGTTGTTTAATTATTAATGTTGTAAAATTAATCCTCAAAAATACAACTTGCCTAATAATTCTGCACTCCCTGTACAGAGATGGTAGACAGATGGTTACGCATCTAGGCTAATAATAACAAAGGATCCCAGGTCTGATTCCAAATAAATGTGACTCATAAACTGGTGAGTTAATGTCAAACTGTAATAACCTTGTTGCTCTTGAGCAAGTCTCTTAAACCCAGTGGGGCTTTCCCTACATTAAGACACAAGAAAGGATCTGCTAAACGGCACCATTTTATTTATGCTGAGGTGGGCTGTTTTGTCTAAAATTAGCAGTTACATCCAGAGTGAAGGAGAGGTACAGTATTGTCCAAATTGTTCTCTGTAAGATACATTTTGTTTGTGCAGTACCTAACTGTGAGAGAAGAGAAGGGAGAATACTGAAAAAACCTAGATGTCAAAATGTTCTGTTATAAAGCCACAGATAGGGAGTGTGTTTGGTGAGTGAAACTTGGGGAGGAGGAAATGAAAATAACAGCCAGAGAAAAAGAGAGAAGCGAGGAAAAGAGTGTTCAAGTATAACAGCTGTGAATCTCTACATCTGCGGTATATTCCACTATTGCAGACTTACCATCAATTTTATAGTGTATATAAAATAAAAAAAACCTGTTTTTACCTGTGACTTCATCTCATACAGAACTGCATCATCTGGTGTAAGCTGAAGCGCGTCGTCCCACCTCTTCAATGCCTCCCAGTTCCTAGAGCAAACACATACAGAAAGTACCCCTGTCAATTATCATTTAAAGGATCAAACACACAACTGCAGTATATTCAAATACACATACAAGAACGCAAACACATTTACTGTTGACCTTTATCTTGATGAATCTCACTTCTACAAGAAGCAGGTTGCTTCATCATTTTAACAATTGCAACAAACAGTCCTCAAAGCCTAAACCTCAAGCATGTAAAACTTGTTTTTATCAAGGTGGATTCATATGACAAATGGAATTTAAATTATTATGCAAGACCAAACACAAACTGTATATAAAAAATTGCCAGTGAATGATCTTATTCATACCAAGAGCACAAAATGAAATGAAAAGCAAATTCAAACTGATAAAATAGATGACGCAATACATCTTTCAGCTAGTCTAGTAACTGGCAAGAAAAAAAGAAAAAGCAGTCAATTATAGTAAACAGAACAGAAATAGTGATGACCAAACAAAGCACGCATTTTGCGTGGCTTATGAAGTTGAAGACTTGGAGAATAATTCAATCTTCAGTGTTGGATGTAATGCATTACAAGTAACGCAATTTACTCGATAAGATTACTTTTTTCAAATAACAAGTGAAGTAACATTTCTTTTAAATTTACAACAAAATATCTAATTTACTTTTCTTTTTTTACTGACACCTCTGTCCCCATGTTGAAAGAAATCGGGAGTAAGTGCAGAAGCGTTGCGTGCGCAGTCTAAACATTGTAGTTCTAGACCAGGGTTCCTCATATCCGGTCCTGGAGGGCCACTGATTAGGGTTGGAACTAAACTCCGCAGGGCAAACACACCTGAACAAGTCAAGGTCTTGTGAGTTTTTGGGTACTTCTCAAAAGGAAGGCTGCATCTATACAGAGACTGCGTCCTTTCTGATCCAGTCCTTCTGAGGCTTGTAGTACCAACTCATTTTCCGTCAGTTTGTTTTCATGAATTGCAATGTGCGCAAAGGATTGTGGTTGATTTAAGGCCTCAAAGGATACATCCGATGCATCCTACAAAACAGGCTGAATGAAGGACATGAAACGAAGGAACCCTCTTCTAGACTGCATGCATTTACTCATCTCACTTGTACAACAATAGATTCAGTATTTCTCAAAATGAAAAACAGTGAAATGCAAACAGTTATGCGAAATATTACACAAACCTCTAATTAAATATACTATGTATTTAATCTCGCTTTATTCAAAGTCTTTGCTGCTGACCTTCGATGATCCAATTCAGGCATGCTAATAAGCAAAAATGACTTTAGATAAACATCACATTTGTTAATTTTTTATTTTTTTTTTATTGCTGAAGTAAGAGTGTTGAAATTTCTTCTCAAAGTTGTTTGAGCTGCGCCCTCTACTGTACAGGTGTGAATTTGCATTTCCTTCAGCCGGAAGCTTTTTCATTTCACTTTTGGTGTGAACAGGCTGTTACATTAGCTAAAAATAGAACATTTTTGCAATTGAAACAAGCAATCCCAGCACAACTGAGAAAATGTAATGCATTACTTTTCATTAAAAGTAACTAAGTAACACAATTAGTTATTTTTTTAGGGAGTAACAATAATGTATCGCAATACTTTTAAAAGTAACTTTCCCTAACATTGTCAATCTTGTACATACACAGACCTTCACACAATTCTGGCAGACTGAGCAACATTCCCTCTGTAAGGTATGTATGGGGTAAAAACAGGATATTTGTCGACAAGTTTCACACATGTAACTGCATGTCTTCTCCTGTTTACTTTCATTGCAATAAAAGCAAACTGACAAAAGAGTATATAAAAAAAGTGTTTAACCATCTCAGAGCAAAGGTAAAAAAAAAAATTCAACAAGTTTACCCTTGCTTGTTGTCAATGAATTAATTGTGACCGAAACTAAATGTTTTTTGCCTGTTAATTAGGAGCAGTTTGAATTGTAGATCAACTGTTTTGAAAATAAACTTACAGGTACATTGTGTGCCTGAATGTTTTATGCCAGAAAATGCAGCCTTCTAATAAAACCAAAGCAATTACTGCACCTACGTCACAAAGGTTGAAATGTGAAGTTCAAATTTCATATAACGTCACTTGTTTAAAATGCTCGTAATGAGCACATTAAATTAAAGACCTTGCAGCTTCCCATAATTCACTAGACCAGGCAGTCACCTCTTCACAGAAGCAGATCCTGTATTTACACAATGGGAACTTAACATATTATTAAACATTGGCTGTGCAAATACAACATGCAGTTTTTCTGAGAGTCCATAAAACGGTCCAGCTTCTTTAGGCTGTGCCATTCCGTGTTTATCATGCAAATAGTGCAGGGTACTTTTCAAAGTCCTGTTGTAAATGATGAGATAAGGGCTTCCTCTGAAAGAAATCATCAAATCATCCTCAGGTAAAAAAAAAAAAAAAAAAAAAACCTCAGTAATTTACAAAGAATTTACTGGATTTTTTCCAGGTACGTGATTGTGAAACACGTCATAAGCCTGTATGGAAAGGCAAAAGGTACATAGTGTTACAGTACCTGCAAAAGAGGGCGTAGGTATGAGGAGAGGCATATATCCCTGTCATCTTTTCACACCAAAATAATAAAACCGTTATGCTGATACTATATATATATATATATATAAAAAACTCTCTCTGTATTTAATATTAACTTTAACAGTATCATATAATGTTGGAACACCCCAGCAATGTTATGGCCAGAAAGGTCAGAGAGCTACATAATAAGTAGATTTAAATAACAAATATGCTCTACCACTATTTTATTGTGTTATTAGTGGAAAAGTTAAATTGTGGCAGATGTTTGCAAAACCATGTGACCCTCATATTAGATTTATCATTATACAGCGGTTATAAATAACACTCAGCGCAAATGGCCAAAGATCTTCGCAAGACAATATGAAACCGGAAGAAGGTACACATACTCACAAACACAACTAAATGCACTTGAACGATCGGGCCAAAGCAAGTGGCATGAGAGCAGTTACAAGTCTATAGTTTTTCCTTTGTATGTGATACAAATTATATTTGAGTCTGATATTTCCAATTCAATCCAAGTCATTTTGGATAAGTAACTTCTGTGTAAACAATAAGGTCAGATATTCAATTTTTATATTAATCAAATGAAACATTCATCATAATTGCATGTTTGATTTGCCCTTGACATAAATATTAACATGTATATTAATATAATCATTAATGAATTGCACTATATGAAGTATTACACAGAAAGGTGCAAAAATATATTTGTTTAAAATGACACTTGCTTTGAACAGTAGCAATAGACGTAAAATGTAAATGAATACATCTAGGAGCAAATGCTACTTCAATTTCATATAACAAAAATATTTTTCAACATTCAGTATGGGATTTAACTGATTGATTCAAAGATTAAGTAGCTTATACAGACTGGGGTTTTTTTTTGTCTTCTGGGGTTTCTTGGACCAGTCGGTTACAAAATTTCCTTTTAAATGTTACGGAAATGAGTCAACATGGTGCACTGCACATCCCTAATTTTTTCATATTACCATGGAAGCATGTTTGAAATGATTGACCAATGTCTGACATGGATCCAATTTAAAAGGTCAAAAAAAAAAAACCCAAGCAGAAAATTAGACTTGGGTAAAGGGGTAAGCGTAAACATAGTCAATGATGCACTGAGCTAACAAAACATTTACAACATCACATTACAATGTGCTGGTATGTTGTCTTTATAGCCATGTTGAGCCTTGAATCACGTGAAGCTGAGAGATTTTAATTTAACTATTAAGGTCATCCTTAAGGTAACGGACACTACAACACTGCAGTGTCAAAGTACTATTTGTCCAGCACTTTGCAACTGTGCCTTATACTTTCCCTGCGAAGCCATCAATATTTCCTTTTTTTTATTTTTTTATCTTTTATTGGAAAAGCATATTGAATTTTACAATTGTATGACATATTAAGTATATTACATTGCTTTACCGTTTAAAACTTTTAATACAAGAACAACAGAACTCAAATGCGGGTGGCGGGGGAGCCAATTTTCTTCCATATTATTTAAGTTAGTGGTATTCATTTAAAATTGAAAATCTGTCCAAAATTAGTAAGAGGCAGCAGTGTCTACACAAAGTCTGATCTAATCGGCTTAACATATTCCGACCACTTGGACCATATCCTATAGAAAGTGTCCCTCTGCAATTTGAGTGAAAAGGACAGTTTTTCCATTGTGTAGATCTCGTGCACAATGCTAATCCAGTCCTCAGTTGTTGGTGGTTCTGGTTTGAGCCATCTCCTCATTAGAGCCTTTTTACTTGCTCCCAGTAAGATGTAAAGAAGTTTCTTGTCCTTTGAGTCCAATTGATCCGTTGAAATGTTGCTGAGATATAAGGTTTCAAAAGCAAATGGAAAAACAAATGCAAAAACATTCTGTGTATGCTCATGAATTGTAGACCAGTACGGAGAAATAACTCGACAGTCCCAAAAAATGTGGTAATGGTTAGCACCACACCCCCCACATCTCCAGTAAGCGCCGTCAATATTTCATGAACCCCCTGCAAACTTAATCCGTTTTTAATCTAAAGAGGCAAATAAAATAAAGAAAAAAATGTGACCGCTGAGGAATTTGATATCATTCAAGCATGAAGTCTTAATATCACCGATTATGCTAATAAATGCGTTTAAGAAAAAGAACACATTTATCAGCAAGATATGGATATTAATGTTCAGGCCAGCATTAGGAATATGCAGACTAGGTATTATTAATAGGTTAACTGCTTTTGTTCTAGCACTTTCAGAACTCAAATTACAGACGTCTAAACATTTATTGTCAATTCTGCAATGGAAACTTACAAATGGTCTCATTTCATCCCACTTAATGGAGTATTGCAGGAAAGTTGAACTCGAAACGAATGTCATCCAGGAAATAGACCCACTAATAGCGGAAAAGCTCCAACATGTGTCAACATTAGGTGACAGGAGGAGACAAACCATCTGTCCTGTTACTTTTTTTCCATTGGAGACAACTAACTGAATATCAACGAGACAAGGATTATGAGGGTGTTCACATGCCCTTTTTAAAAATTTGGGCCCATAAATCACACACTGGTCAAAAAAGGCAATTCTCCTAAACTGAATGTTTTGTTTAATGTATTTGGAGTAAAAGACAAATTGAGTACTTTCCAGTCTTAAAATTATGCATGAACATTTGAACTTGTGTTAACACTCTTCAACACAAATGTCACAATTGTGGCAAAAAGTCAGATACCAAATTATTTTCACATATTAAGTGTTGCATTAACATGTTACTGTAAAACTGCAGTTCTATGCAACATTATATTCAGTAACTATGGTGGAAGGCTTGAGCTTTAACTGAGTGAACGTTTATAAGAAAGAAAAGTTAAGTACTTAGTTAAGTAAAAGAAACAAAGTCATATCTATACTGGGATAACTAATTGATCTCAGGGTTAAATGACAAAGTAGGCAAATTGCTGAGAAAAGCCAACTTATCCCATGTAGATCAAGAATTAACTTATTATATAGGGTTTGAAATAAATATACAGCATCTTCTATACTGTTGCTTGGATAACAATACAACATTTATATGCACCAGCAAAAAAAGTTGTAAAAATACAAAGGAGCAATGTGAGTTTTTGAAATGCAGTCTCGTAGCGAGTGCGTTGTGCTGACCTGTACCCACTGTCCTCCAGCTTCATGTAATTTCCTCATCACAATCAACTTATTCTCCCAAAAACTTGATTATAAGAGTCGCCAGGGCAACACGCCTCTTCAGGGGCTGCTGGGTTTTCACTTACTGGTGTAAAGCATAAGCCAGGATGATCATTGTTGAAGGGGGTATCATCACTGACCCCAGCAAACGGCTAACAAGGACATGAAAGTTAAAAGGGGATTTAAAAAAAAAAAGAAAATCTTTTGTAAGAATGTGAATGAGTCACTTCAAGTTACCTGCTGTAGCATCTCTTCTACTATACTGCAAATATTGCTGGCTTTTACTAAATATTTGCATACATGGTTGATCATTTGGATACAAAGTGTCATAAGTCACACGGGTATATTTGTGGAAATAGCCAATGATACATTGTATTGAACGTGGGTATTTTATGGATCCTCTAGTGATTTCAATGTGTTCCAGATCTCCAGTACATGCAAATACTGTACATTCAAATCTATAAGGGTCTAGATTAATATGTTCTCATAGACTGATGTATGGATGACTATACCAAGGTCTGATGAGCCTAGATGTCTTCTATTTAAGTCCTCCCTGGTAACACGGTGCTATTTTTGCCCTTCGCAGTTAAATGGGCCACTTAACAAAAAGCAAAAAAAAAAAAGACATGTAATGTACTGTTCGAGTTTTTGGTACAAAAATCAGCAGCGTTGAACCATGTTCATTTTCATCAGCAACATCGCCACAGTTATTTATAACTATTTAAATTATATAAGTGTTTTAAGTGTTAAGTCAACACAAAGAGACCAACTCTAAGACGGTCTTGATCAAACGCAAAACAACAAATCAGCAGCCAAAGAACACTACAGGGACAAACTGTCCTTTAGCAAATGAGAGCCGCAGGGGTAATTATACATAAACACTAAAACCTGTGGCCCTATCATTTACTCAACTTGATTTGGCAATAAATAAATTCAACGTCCCACCAAAGACTGCTATCAACACCTTAGAGACATCATCATTTCTGGCAAACACTATGAAAAACAGGTGCAACAAATATTGGCATAGTGCTATAGTAACAACATCATGAGCGGCAGCGGCCTACAGCACACTATTACACACTTAAAATGCCGTTTAATCATGCCATTAAAAAACGTTTCAGAATACACAGTCTTAAAGGAATCCAAACAAGGACTGAGATATGGAGAAGAAAAGAAGGAGCTAAAAGGCTGTAAAATTGAAGAGTGACACTTTACCCTGACCTCTCATGGACTTGTTAAAGCTTTACAGGGTAAGGCCGCAAATCGGCAGCTTGTTTTTAATCCATGTCTCTAAACCATCTTCCAGTAAATTCAATCTATTCTTTTATCCTCTCCAAGCGCTTGCTGGCTATGGCGTTTATAGCCTTTCTTCGGAAGCTGAGAAAACAAGTGGCCTATTTTTGACTTATTGTTCCTGTTAAGTGGTAAAAGGATGAGAAAGAAGCATTTTTTCCTCTTGGTCTCGTCATTGGTAACTCCCATTCTGCTCAAAGAGATTAGGACCATCCTAATGTTTATACGAACACACCTGCTACACTGATTCATATAAGAAATGCTGCCTCTGGGAACAGAGAGTGCATATTAAACAATGACATAATTACTTACTATCTAAGAAAATAAACAACTATAGCAAAAATGCACAAGTTGGAGCGTATTACCTTTCAGCTTAGTCTTGCTTCATGACCGTCGGTTGAGCTTTTCACAGACATGCTAAAACTGAAAGTCCCATTTGAGTGCTAAAATGTTCAGCTTCTACAAACTGCACTGAACTCCTGTCTAGGCCTCTTCAGCTGGTGTTAGGCTTCATAAATGATCATTGACAGAATGCATATCAATAAAAGTACACAGATGTATTTTCTTTTCTACGTCAGATAAATAAATTACACAATCTGCTAATCTTGGCTCAGTCTCCATTCAGGATTAATTATATAAATAGGTGGCTGCAAGTAAATTATATTCATAACGCTTCGTTTCATGATGTTTCATGATGCAATGTTTTGAAATTTTTTGCGCACAAAAACTATTTTCATCGCTTCATAAAGTTATTGTAGAACCACTGTAGTGAGATGGACTTTGTAACGACGTCTTTAGTACCTTTTATGGGTCTTGAGAGTGTACAGTGCATTGTGCAAATGGAGGCCTTTCTGAGCCATTGGATTTCAACTAAAATATCTTCATTTGTGTTCCGAAGATGAACGGAGGTCTTACGGGTGTCGAACGACATGAGGGTAAGTAATTAATGAAAAATGAGTAATTCATTTTTGGGTGAACTAACCCTTTAAGCAAAATATTCCTTGAACCAGTTCAAACAAGTGACATCCCACATGCAGCAATTCCATAGCGAATACACAGCCCCATCTGCTGGATGATTGTGGTACTGTTATAATTGATAACCTAAGACCAGGGGTTGGGAGCCTGTGGCTCTTTGACCAAAATCATGGGGCTAGTTAAATCTAAATGAAACAAGTTTAATTTATATAGCGCCTTTTCCAAGCTCAAGGACGCTTTACAAGCAGTAACAGAATAGACAGTCGATTCACATAAATCATAAAGAGTCATTTCATTTAGTTAATTAATCGGTTAAATGGACGTTAAACTCTTGCCCAGTACGGAGATAGAAATTAGTTATATCTGAGTGGAGAGCGAAGCATTTGAGTCATGTTACAGACTTCTATGGAAGATAAAGACTGAATTTGAAACCATACAGATGACAGACACAGCTCATATCTCCGTCTCTGTTACCGCAACAAAAATTAAAACACACCACACACACTCACGTGCAGTGCAGTTCTTTCGCACCGCTCCCTGGGCACCGCAGCAAAAATGGCTGCCCACTGCTCTGGGTGTGTGTTCAATACTCACTGCTGTGTGTGTGCACTTGGATGGGTGAAATGCAGAGCACAAAATCCGAGATGTTATGTTGTTCAGGTGGAAACTTAACCTCATAGCCCTGCACAATTCATTCCACAATGAAACATGTTATCTACTGTTTGTTGCATTTTTGTCTATGTACCTAAATAAAGGTATTGTTATTGAAAAAAATAAAATATTAGTAATAGTAAAACATTCGTTATTTCGTTTTTACATTGGCTCTTTTGAAAAAATACATCTACAAAGAATGGGAAAAAAACTGGCTCTTTGGTGAATTTTTTTTTCCTTACACCTGACATATGACCAACCACTTATATTATTGGCTGATGACTTCAAGAACTCTGTTTTTATCATTGACAATAACTGCTTTGTCATGTTGCTGGCCAATGCATTGACCTGCTTAAATAACAACTAACAGATGAATAACCGTAAAGGCGAAACAGCTGTCAGTTTGTTTTCCTGGAAGGGTTTTGTCTGGCACTTGCCTCCAGAGTGTTAAAAAAACCCAGACAAAATCAGGTAAGGTAAGATGAGAGAAGAGTTTTTCACAGTCCTGTATGCGACCTATCATTTCAAATCAAGCAGATAGCTTGGTTACACTTTATATTAGGTGTCCTTAACTATCATGTTACATACATAAAGAAAAATCTTAGGTAAAATGTACTTATTGTATGTTCAAAAATATTTTTGCTGCTATTGAGGTATTCAGGTAGATTCAGGTTCGGTTAGGAGCAGGTTTGGTGGTAAGGTTAGGTTTAAGGGTGGGTTAAGGGAAGGGTCCACAGTGTATTTATAGATGTCATTACAGATGTAATTACATGCAGGTGTTTTTGTGTGCATTGTATCAAATTATTAATTTAAACATAGTAGTTAAAGACACATTATATGTAGTGGGACTGATAGCTCCTGGTTTAAACCAAGATATCATAACAGTGTGTGTACAGGTATATGTATATATGTATAATGACATGGGTATTATGCCATGTACATGGTTTATGAGGACACTTCCTGTGTCCTCATAAACTAAACGGCTTAAAATAAAATAAAAAATAAAACATTAAAAGGTGTTTTTTGAAATTCGAAAAATGACAAGTTTTCTACAATGGGTAGGGTTAGTATAGGGCAGTGGTTCTCAAACTTTTTATACCAAGTACCACCTTAGAAAATAGTTGACTCTCCAAGTACCACCATATTGACCAACATTAAAATACAGTAGCGTAGTAGGCCTAACTTTCAGCTACAGCTCTGCACAGTTCAAAAACGAGGCAATTTATTCCTAATAAGAATATGTATTGTTGTCAGCCACTTTTATTATTTAAATCAAATAAATAAAGATTACATTAAAATGTATTAACATTGTATAAGTTTTAACATTAATTTATTTAGTGAGTCCTCTGCATACCACTAGAGGCAGCCTGAGTACCACTAATAGTACTCGTACCACACTTTGAGAACCACTGGTATAGGGGGATAGAATATACGGTTTGTACAGTATAAAAACTATTACACCTATGGAGAGTCCAATTAAAAACTGAACGTGTCTTTTCAATAAAGTGTGAGTGAGCCAAACGAGAGTCACGGCACAGATGCAGCAGTGTCAGATTTAATTCCTCACGAGAGAAGAGCAGAGCAGAGCTGAGGTTACATTAAGCGCCAGTCTGGCACGTTTTCAGATCGCATATGGAAGCTAAACTATCACAGGAATTCATTGTAAAGAAAAACACTCACTTTACTCTGCACCGCGCTCCGTTATTATGATTGTCCGTGCGGCCGGCTGTGTCTTACATTCTGTGCGTGAGATCTCTCCCATATGGGCGGGTTGATAACTCGCAGAACAGCTCCATCTAGTGGCTGTAATCTTTAGCCTCTGGCCAAAAAATCTGCGTCATCTGAGGATTTTTTCCAGAAATAAAATGCATAATTCTCTCGTCTCAGGGGGATATGAGGGGGGGAACTGATACAAAGCCTAATGCTAAATCACTGAAGTTACCCTTTAACAACTTAAATATCAAATTCTCTTCTCTGATGACATGTTGTTTACTGCTGTGAGGGTGCGACAACCTGTCACTCACATGAGGTCACAGAAAACAGCAAACCAGACTGATCCAACCATCCAATCCAGGGGTGTCCAAACTCGGTCCTGGAGGGCCACTGTCCTGCAGAGTTGCACCTATCTGGAAGTTTCTAGTATGCCTAATAAGGCCTTGATTAGCTGGTTCAGGTGTGTTTAATTGGGGTTGGAGCTAAACTTTGCAGGACAGTGGCCCTCCAGGATCAGGATTGGACAACCCTGATCCAATCAATTCCCTATGGACAAAATCAAGTCCTGCCCTAAAATGTTTTGTTCAAGAAGCTGATTCACTCGAAAATATAAATCACAATAGAGAAGAAAAGACAAAATCACAACTTCCACTTCATGCTGACTTTAAAAACACCAGGCTGCCGGAATTAGACATTTAGATTTAATAAGCACACAAACGTCTACCTGCCCTGCTCGGCGAACAGCGTTCCTTCATCCTTTAGTCTCTTGCTCTTAGCAGCACAATCCTCCAGCAGCACCTCTCGCCGCCGTTTGATCACGTGCAGCCAATCAACTCCCTCCTTCTTCACATCATCCTCATCATCCACCTGCTCTGAGTCCTGCTGAAACTGCTGCACCGTCGTCTTGGAAACTCTCTCTCCCACCTTACGCTTCCAGCCGAAGGATGCCATCCTGACAAAAACAATGACTCATTTATTAAATAATTTCTTTCAATTAAAAAAGGAACAGCTGCTGTGAAACTAACAACTGTGAATACTACATTAAAACGTAACAATTAACAGAACAGCTATGCAGTTATAAGAATATTTATATAATACAAGTAAGCACTGCCAGTGCCGATAGTGATTCTGAAGAAGATGTGTTATTTTCAGCTTATCACAAGCATTCTTACACACAGCACATTTACACATTATCTTAGTTACATGTTACATTAGCTACCAAAGGTATAATTTAGGAATAGGTTTTCAGTAAAAGACATGAGAAGGACATTTCAAATGATTCTGAGGCCAAACCTTGAAGGTATTGGTATTATATACAGGGAGTGCAGAATTATTAGGCAAGTTGTATTTTTGAGGATTAATTTTACAACATTAATAATTAAACAACAACCATGTTCTCAATGAACACAAAAAACTCATTAATATCAAAGCTGAATATTTTTGGAAGTGGTTTTTAGTTTTAGCTATTTTAGGGGGATATCTGTGTGTGCAGGTGACTATTACTGTGCATAATTATTAGGCAACTTAACAAAAAAACAAATTTATACCCATTTCAATTATTTATTTTTACCAGTGAAACCAATATAACATCTCAACATTCACAAATATACATTTCTGACATTCAAAAACCAAACAAAAACAAATCAGTGACCAATATAGCCACCTTTCTTTGCAAGGACACTCAAAAGCCTGCCATCCATGGATTCTGTCAGTGTTTTGATCTGTTCACCATCAACATTGCGTGCAGCAGCAACCACAGCCTCCCAGACACTGTTCAGAGAGGTGTACTGTTTTCCCTCCTTGTAAATCGCACATTTGATGATGGACCACAGGTTCTCAATGGGGTTCAGATCAGGTGAACAAGGAGGCCATATCATTAGATTTTCCTTTCTTGCCAGCCACGCTGTGACGCGTGTGATGGAGCATTGTCCTGCATGAAAATCATGTTTTTCTTGAAGGATGCAGACTTCTTCCTGTACCACTGCTTGAAGAAGGTGTCTTCCAGAAACTGGCAGTAGGACTGGGAGTTGAGCTTGACTCCATCCTCAACCCGAAAAGGCCCCACAAGCTCATCTTTGATGATACCAGCCCAAACCAGTACTCCACCTCCACCTTGCTGGCGTCTGAGTCGGACTGGAGCTCTCTGCCCTTTACCAATCCAGCCACGGGCCCATCCATCTGGACCATCAAGACTCACTCTCATTTCATCAGTCCATAAAACCTTAGAAAAATCAGTCTTGAGATATTTCTTGGCCCAGTCTTGACGTTTCAGCTTGTGTGTCTTGTTCAGTGGTGGTCGACTTTCTGCCTTTCTTACCTTGGCCATGTCTCTGAGTATTGCACACCTTGTGCTTTTGGGCACTCCAGTGATGTTGCAGCTCTGAAATATGGCCAAACTGGTGGCAAGTGGCATCTTGGCAGCTGCACGCTTGACTTTTCTCAGTTTCCGGGCAGTTATTTTGCGCCTTGGTTTTTCCACACGCTTCTTGCGACCCTGTTGACTATTTTGAATGAAACGCTTGATTGTTCGATGATCACGCTTCAGAAGCTTGGCTATTTTAAGACTGCTGCATCCCTCTGCAATATATCTCACTATTTTTGACTTTTCTGAGCCTGTCAAGTCCTTCTTTTGACCCATTTTGCCAAAGGAAAGGAAGTTGCCTAATAATTATGCACACCTGATATAGGGTGTTGATGTCATTAGACCACACCCCTTCTCATTACAGAGATGCACATCACCTAATATGCTTAATTGGTAGTAGGCTTTCCAGCCTATACAGCTTGGAGTAAGACAACATGCATAACGAGGATGATGTGGTCAAAATACTCATTTGCCTAATAATTCTGCACTCCCTGTACAATATAATTTCCTTATACACGTCTTAGACCATTACATGACTTGAATTCAAAGAGTATATTATAATACTACTACACTGCTTTTACCATGCAAAGGCTCTGACTAATTAAAAATCAAATATGAACAACGCTATATTGTATAACTATATTTGCCTTTGAAATAACAGAAACAGAATGAACGAGTTTCGTTGAAATGTTAAGGCTAAAAAAAATGTATACATACATTCAAACAGTTTTCTCTACATTTATTTTAAAGTTCTTTGAATGACCCAAGTAACGGTTTAGAAAAACATTTGAAAATGCATTAAAACAAAAGCATCTTAAATGATTGCCTTTGCATTAATGGTTTAATTCAGCTGTGAATTTCTCGGTGCAGTCGTCTTATATCGAACCGGACCTGTAAATGCAATAAGGTCAAGTGTGTGTGCAATACAGCCAATCACAGTCTGTAGCTGAGGTAACACATGGCTATTTACTGCACAGGTCACATAATACTGTCTGAATCACATGAACACAAACGGCAGCCACGAAAGCTCTTAACGCAGTCAGTTTTCTGAAGAATGTTTGTGTTTGCGCGTGCAGCTGAACACGTACGTTAAAATATAAAGTCGAAAAAGACAAACCTGATTCATAAATAGTAATTACTTCACGACAGCATCACTTGACAGATTGTGGTTCCGTCGCAGCAACACTAGTCGCAAATGTTTTGGACTTGTCCTCTCCGCCCTCTAACCCGGAAGTATTATACAACTCTCTTAAAGGTAAAGAGACATTTAAGAGCCGGTCGGCCCTCTGACAACCGAGGCTATAAATAGCGTGGGAGCAAAAACATGGGCATTTATTTTGTAGGCAAACAACTGAAATGATATGCCTGTACATTGATCTATTATTGAAACACTGAATAATCTTCATGTAGGCTATTCATCAAGAGCCATGATGAACCACGAAGAGCCTGTTTTCGCTCCACATTAGTTATAGTATGATATTTTCATTTTTATTATTATTATTATTTGCATAATTTGCATTATTACCATAATTTTAGCCCTTTGTTCAAACTGACCTAAAAAGGTGAACTCAAATCAGCAAAGTTTGTTTTAATCTTTAAAAAAAAAAAAAAGCTTTATTTTCAACAAAAAGCATGTACAAAGCCATATCTCACTGTATAACAAAGCACATTTTACATGCATAAAAAAAACAAGAAACAAATAAAATAAAACAAAATAAAGGAGAGAGGGTATTAAATAATCACATATACATATAAATATATATATTATATCATACATATAATTACATTTGTATTACAATGCAATGTTAAGACAGAAAATATACTTTGCATGTAAGCACCATTAAATACTTTTATTTTCTGTGAAAATTTTGAAGGAGGAGAATCGTTTTACCTGCTTTACTATTTTTAGATTTTGACATCACAGATATACATTTGAATCGCTTTTTCAAGGACTATAAAAAGAGGTTTGCCTTTTGTAAACTTGCATTTATGAATGTGAAATTTACATTAAAATCAAATAAAATGTATAATAAAATCAACATCCTTTAAAGAGCGTTCTTTAATAACCCAAAATCACATGTTTATAAGATAAAGAAAATATTTGTAAGATTATCAGCAATGAAAACCTTCACATTATTACAAAAATGCTGGCATATTGACAAGACCAAAAAAAAGAGAAATTGTTTCCGTGTAGCCTTCACAGAAAGAGCATTTTAAATCGATATCAATTTGAAGGATATGATGTAGAATAGACTATGAATTAATTTTAATGATGTCACCTTATTAGTAAGGAGGAATTTTTGAGTTAATGACCAAACCCGAGACCAATCTTCATTATTAAAGATATTGTTCAAGTAAAAAATAGCAGACGGAGTAGAAATATTTTCAAGAAACAATGACCTAATCTTATAGTTATTCGGCTTTAACCCAGAGAAGTTTGTTATAATCTTGTGTAAGAATCCCATGCCCCTCTCTTTTGCGGCCAATTAAACTTCAGAGCAGAATCAAACACACTAACCTTTGAACTGCACGTTGATCACGGACACATGAACTGTTTCTGCTGACAGAGATATAGCAAACAGTCATTGAAACTATGTTAAATCAACATTCCGTTGTCATTGAATCAACATCGAACTCTGATGTTGATTCTATATCATTTTGCACCCTGTTTTAATAAACAACGTTGAAATCCTGTACATAGATCAACAGAATTTCAATGGTAGGCCTATTTCAATTATCAGGAAAGAATATTGAAGCACTGTTGAAATTTCAACTGAACTAAGGATCAACGTGATTTCAATGGAATTTCAATAGATATTAAGCCATAAGCATACGAAAATGCAATGCCATAAATGAAATAGCCTATAATGAATATATACTGATTTATCTACAGCCAGGATATTAAAAAAAGTTGTTAAAAAGTTAAAAAGTTAAAAAGTCTTAGTTAAAAGGTGATGGCACATTTGGAAGCTTGTGTGCCTATAGCCTAGCCTAAAACACTGACCACACCACACTATTTAAGGTAAAAACAAATGCATTGTATTAGCCTCTTATTTCATTATTTGTCCCCTTTAGCCTATTTACAGTTCATGGTCCTCTGACGTCTGAATGGTTTGTCCAGTCCCTCCTGCCCGGTCTGGCACATATAGTGCAGCCACTTTTGCACAGCCTGGGCAATTGGGTGATCATCTGCTGTGTAAGAGCATCTAAAACAGAAAATACAAAAACAATGCAAAAAATTAGCTTTTAAGTTAAACAGAACATATTAGCAGAAACAAATTCAGTAGCCTATAGGCCTAGGATTTTTCAATGATCGGAAAAGGCAATTCGTCCAATGTTGTAGGCTAGCCTATCATGTTTTCCCTACATTCAAAGCACTACATTTCAAATTGCCAAAAATAGTCCAGAAAATTATTAAAATAAAAATAAAAAATATATTTTGGAAAACTACTACTTTGTTGAAGTATTAAAACAGACATGACATAGCCTACACATACCTCACAAATTTTAATGAACTTGTAGGGCTGCTCTTTAAAGGGTTAGTTCACCAAAAAAATCTAAATAAAATTTACTCACCCTCATATCATTCCAAAACCATAAGAGTTTTGTTAATCTTTGGAACTTAAGATATTTTTAAAATTCTAAATTTTTGTCCATCCATTGCAAGTTTGAAGATAATTTGATATGACATTTAGGACATCATTCATATATAAATATTGGTATGGATCTACTACAATCACTTTGTATTTTTGAAGCTTGCAAATGTTGATTCTAATCTGTTAACATGGGCGCCAAAAAAAATATGCGTTGCTGACGCATGCAGTGTGAAACCGGCCTTGCAGGGCGTAATCAAATCGCTGGCAGATCAGGCTGGGTTTACCCTGTCTAGCAAAAACCACAAATACTTCCATTTAAAGCTCTTTTCTGACTTTTTTCGCCTTCAAATAAACCTCAAAACACTTATACAAAAACAATTGATAATGACTTTAATGTTTCCATCCAAAGACGCTGAGAAAACGCTGAATCAATGTTGTTCCAATGTTGTTGCCATCAAAATTAATAACGTCAGGTTTCATCGATATGGTAATGGTGATTCAACATTTATTTTGCATTGAAATTTCAATATCAACCATAATGATGATTCAGATATTTATTCAATGTTGGCTTGCTGTCTTGACTGCTGATCAATCATTAGTGACAACAACTATATGCCATATGTGGCTCTTTAGGTAAACAGATGAATAAATATTGCAAAATAGAGTAGAATTTATATTCAGTGATTTCATCATCCATCCTATCTTAAACCATCCTACCTCTGCATAGGTGTGAAGTGCAAAAAGTTAAACAGTTAATCACAAATCAGTCAAACAATCAGCTCCGTTGTTGCTGACTGACTGTCCCCATGCACTCAGCGTGAAATCTGTGATAAACTCTGGACTTCGGCCAGGCCCTCACCTCCATTCACTACATGAGCAAAAACCACTCCTCCCTTCTAACCCACCTGCAATTGGCTAAACTACCATTACTCCCCCTTTAAACCCAGTCAAATATCTAGATTCAGTTCTAATACATCCTTTCTGACAGGAATCTGCAGAAACTCAGAGGAGGTTACACGCTCCAGCAATCAGTAATCATGTCAGACAGAGGTGCATTTGATACAAATGTGGTGACCCTCACTAGGTTTGTCCTGGAAGAAGGCAGAAAAGCCAAAGGAACAGGGGAGCTCACAACCCTTCTCAACTCCATGTGCACAGCCATCAAAGCCATTTCCACTGCTGTCAGAAAAGCTGGGATTGCCCATCTGTGAGTATTGTTGCATCTTCACCACCAAGCAAACATTTAGACTTTCACAGAAAGTGTAGCCATGTTACATAACAATATGGATTGTATATAATAATAATTGATGTATGATTACCTTTTATTTTAAGATTACATTTTTTGACTATTTTTATAATTCATTTTTTTCAGTTGTTTATACCTTAATTTTCATCTGTGCAAAACACTTTTTTCCTGATGCATCGTGCTTGCACAATTTAATATATATTTACTATATGTCAATTCACTGTAATGGTGGCTGGTCAGTTTAAAACTACTTTGCAAACAAACACTGCAGACTGAGGCAATGATTAGACCTTGTCTCTTGTTGAAATAGGGGGCAAAGGTTGACTCATTCCTAAGACGTTATCAGCACTGCAAGAGCAAAAGCATATAGTCCACATAATTCTCAATGAATAAATCACTGTTATTAATCTCTATCTCTTTTTCTCAGCTATGGAATTGCCGGGACCACAAATGTTACAGGTGACCAGGTGAAAAAGTTGGATGTCCTGTCCAATGATCTTGTTATAAACATGATTAAATCGTCCTTCACATCCTGTGTTTTGGTGTCCGAAGAAGATGAGAAGGCCATCATTATAGAACCAGATAAAAGGGTTTGTGTGTCTTCTTTTTTTTTTTTTAAGTAAAGTAAAAGTAAAGGTAAAAAGTCCAAGTAAACAATGCAGACACCCAAATAACTTAATGTTCTTCTTAAGGACTTCTTAAAGTTTCTCAAATTGATAACATGCAGGAATCTTGTGTTAATATAATTTTAGCCAAAGTATGTGAATTATTTTACTTGTTTGTTTTGGTCTGTATTGAAATTATTGTGTGTGTTGCTTCATTAACCCCATCTGTATTAACAAGCTACTTTGATGCATTTGTGTTGGGAAATAAACTACATGACGCTGTCCTTTTGTCCACCCAGGGCAAATACGTGGTTTGCTTTGACCCCCTGGATGGCTCTTCAAACATTGACTGCTTAGCTTCTATTGGAACCATTTTTGCAGTCTACAGAAAGGTACAGGACAGGCTTTCAGATCCACTGCAGTACAAACAGATATCTTTACAGTCATCTAATGAAATGCTTTTGTTTGTGTGCACATGATCTCCAGGAAACTGATGATGAGCCCTCAGAGAAGGATGCCTTGCGGAGTGGCAAAAACATTGTGGCAGCAGGGTATGCTCTCTATGGCAGTGCTACCATGCTGGTTCTCTCCACAGGCCAGGGAGTCAACTGCTTCATGCTTGATCCTGTATGTCAGCATTATGTTACATACCTTATATTCTAAACTATATATACTTTGAATGCATTACCTCTTAAAAGACTAATCTTTCTGCATCTGTTTCCTCCTCCATCATTAGGCCATCGGTGAGTTCATACTTGTGGACCAGAACGTCAGGATTAAGAAGAAGGGAAAGATCTACAGTCTCAATGAAGGCTATGCACAGCATTTTTACCCAGATGTCACAGAATATCTGCAAAAGAAGAAATTTCCAAAGGTAAGAGCCCTCAGATTTTGAGCATATCTCACTGAAGGGTTAGAAGAGTTAGAAAAAACATCCAAGAATCCCACTGTAAAAAATGATATGATCAATAAGTTATAACAATATGTGTTTTTTACATTGCTTTAAACAAAAAAGTTAAGTAAAACTTTTTTTATAAGTTAAACAATATTCAACACATTTTATAAAGTCAGTTTAATGTAATTAAGTTGAAATTACTTAAACATTCAAGTTGATTACTTAAAAATGTAAGGCAGCAACTTTTTAAACCTAAAGCCAACTTCTGGACAACTTCGGGACAACGTTTTTTTTATTATTATTATATATATATATATATATATATATATATATATATATATATATATATATATATATATATATATATATATATATACTTTCTTTAATCTGAGAGGTACAGGACTTGGCTACTTTTCCTAAGTTAGCCACCTGAACACACACACAAAAAAAATGACTTGAT